>OY757310.1:62623430-63823430 GCA_963583905.1 Stenurella melanura
AAGTCTCATATAAAGAACTCTCAACAAAGTTTAAATATAAAGTCTGGTGCATGCAACTGCATTAGGAGCATCAAGGTATCAGTATCTCAGAGGGCAATTTCTATATCTGGAGGCACTATGGGATCTATCCTGGAATAGACTTCTGTTATTTGTTGAGAACACTGGACTTTTCTAGAACATCTCACATATCGCAAATGTACAATAGGTCGACAGGTCTGAGTACTGCGGATTTTCAGATCTGCTCGCATATCTAGTAATAGAGGAGAGGAGGTATACTTGATCAGCAGGGATACTTGATGATATCAACATTGTTCAGTTAAATGACAATTTTAGGGTAAAATTTACCAATCTAGCAACATATAACCACATCTCAGTTTAAGTTCATTTTAGTGTTTGGTACCTGACAGTGTTTATTTATATTACTGTAAAAAAGTAACTATTGCTAAAATTATTCTGTGTTTAACATTAACTTTAACATTTCATATTTGTTCAAATTAATCAACGGCAGGGAAATTAGTGTACATTTGTGATTTTGGCACAAAATAACAACGTATTACACGTTGGGGTTAAGTTTGTATTTACATTCTTTTATCTAACGGTTCAGGGGGATATTTGATCAGCACATAGATTGGGATACTTGAGCACGTGATGAACTATTCCATGCTTTAGGCTTTAGGTAGGTATTTTTCCATATAACTGCTTCAATTTTAATGAAGATGCCTTCTTGCCCTCATTTGTCACTGATCGAAAGGAACAAAAGAGTGATCTGTGGCAGAGAATAATCCTATAGCAAGTTGAACATACCTCATTAGAAGTTGCAGGGCTAGTAAAACATCTACACCTACAATTCAAACGGAAACGTCTTTTCTATTTAGTCCTGATTCAGTCTTGCCATTTCTAAAGCAGGTGCAAAGAAAACACAAAAAAAAGGAAGAGAAAAAATGATGTCTGCAGTTCTAACTGATATGCCAGGTGAAGACAATAATTAAAAATGAAATAAATCTAAGAAAAGGGAAAGAGCAAAAGAAAGCAGAAAATGTGAATAGAATACTTGTGAACTGTGAAAAAGAAAGTTCTTGAGTCATCTTCTGAAAGTGAAGAAGATATGTATTTGAAACAGACGATTCATTAGAAGATGAGGAAAAGTTTGAAGAGCTATTACCACTAAATACAATCACCTCAAAAAAAGAGGAAAATTTGCCGTTGTGATTTTTAGAGGCAGAAAACGAAACACCATGGCATTTAGATACATATGTGTTATAAAGGATGTAGACCATAAGAAAGGAAAATGCAGAGTAACGTCTCTCAAATGTGTAGATAATATGCAAAAGTTATTTTCATTGAACGAAAATGGTATATGTGACATAAACTTTAATGAAAGAATTGGCATAGCACCCGACCAGAATATTCTCATAAAAGGGGAACCATTATATTACAATTTTATGAAAACTCTAGATATATTTGAGAGATGCTAGTAGACATCTCTTATGGTACCTATTTATTTAAAGAATACATACATATGTATTTTATGTCTTTTAGATATATTAAAAATAAATTTTGTTTTACTATTCGATATAATTATAGTTCTTTTATCATTTCATGGTGTTTGTTTCATTTTTTAATATTTATATGAACTCATTGATCTAGTATCCCTCTAGTGGTCAAGTATCCCATACCTACAGATAAAGTATCCCACCTAGGGAGAATACTTGAATAAATTACAAAGACAAAAATCTACAATACAATTTGTTTAAAGCCTTTAAAGGTCGTTGTAAGTATAAATAATTAAATATATAACTACCAAGTTTCCAATGAATATGATTTATTCCAATCATAGAAAGTGTTCTTCTAACTTTTTAAAATAAACAAAACTGTGATGAAGTATCCCCCCTTTCCCCTAATAATACACCAACAATGACATAAATCCTATTTTTTTACTAGAAATGTTCATACTTTATTGAAAACTTGAAGGAAATTTATAGTTGTGAAATGTGACCACTACACTAATAATAGTTTATATTATTTGAATATGCAATATGAAAACTTGCATTTGCAAACAAAAATATATAGTCAAACTTATAGTTATACCTTACAATCCATTCGGCTGTATTCTCGCACAAGTCCGGAGTCAAGACACCTGTAAGGCTAGCTACCGATAAGGCACAATAAGCCCCTCTAATATCAACTTCTCCACCTATGTGCATCGCAAAGGACCCATCTGGCTGATGAACACTCAATAGAAAGTCTAGTAACTTTCTCCTTAAAAATTAACTAATCAGACTTGTTATACAACTTTTTGTTTTAATCATTAGAAAAATATTGTCTATAATTGTTTATTTGTGGCATTTTCAGATTTTCTTCTTTTTGTTGGTATTTTGCCACTGAAAAATATTTAAAAATGAAAAAACCTCTGCGCCAAACGGATCAGACAGAGGTTGGTGCTTAAATACTTGATTGTTTGAAAAAGTCTCACACCTAAAAATATATAAACTAGAACAAAGTTATGAAAATGAAAGCTATAGGCAGTTAACATTTCTGAAGAATATCTACTTCCGTTCTCAAAAAAATTTTGGCCGTCAACCATGACAGTTCGTTGTTTATGTATTTCGATAGCCACATGAGACATTAAATTATATTTATCTTATTATAGTCTTCGCAAATACAAAACTAAGAGTATATTGCATTCGATCGGCACATTTCTAAATCTGGTAATATTGCTCGTATAGAAAACATTTTCATATCACTGTGTTGGTGATCGAATTCTGAACAACCGTCTGCCTGTCCATCACGTTTCTTGAAAGCACGATAACTAAGAACGAGAAGTCCAATTGTATTAAAATTTGGACAGTAAGTTAGTGTTAGCTAGAGGACGAACCCTATTGTTTTTGAACAAAATCGATCAATAAATAAAAAAGTTATACATTTTTTAAATTAAAAAAAAAATTGTTACATATACTTTTTTTATGTTTTGTACTTAAACTAAAAAGGTCTAAAACTAATAGAAAACTTAAAGGATCCGTGATTATTTTAGTAAATGAGGATAGATGCGTTTCTAATTATTCAACAGATTTTTTGTACTAGTTTGTTGCCTATCCTTAGAGACGATGTGAGAGTAAAACAAGCTAACCATTATGCTCTTCGCCGATTTACTGCTCTTTTATATAATTGTTGTACATTCTATAGGATATTATTTGCACTTTGCAGTTTTTTTTTTTTTGTAAATAATATTAGTTTTAGACATTTTTAGTTTAACTGCAAAATATATATTTTTTTATTTACAGAAATCATAACTTTTTATTTATTGATCGATTTTGTTCAAAAGGGTTCTTCCTCTAGCTAACACTAGCTTACCCTCCAAATTTCAATAAAATCGGACTCTTTGTCCTCAAGTTATCGTGCTTACAAAAACGTGACGGAGGGACGGACAGACAGACGGCCATTTTGAAAGTTGTTCAGAATTCGATCATGTGATATGAAAAGTTTTTCTCTAGGAGCAATATTACCGGTTTTAGAAATGTGCCGATCGATTGCAATATACTCTTCTACAAAACGAAGAGTATAATAAGATAAATATGACTTAACGTCTCACGTTACTATGGAAATACATAAACAACGAACTGTCATGGTTGGTGGCCAAAAAATTTTTGAGAACGGAAGTAGACATTCTTCCGAAACGTTAACTGCCTATAGCTTTCATTTTCATTTTTTAGTTTACAACTTTGTTCTAGTTTACATATTTTTAGGTGTGAGACTTTTTGAAACAATCAAGTATTCAAGAACCAACCTCTGCCTGATCCGTTTGGCGCAGAGGTTTCTTCATTAAAATTTTTATAATTTTTCAGTGGCAAAATACCCAACAAAAAGTAAGAAAATTAGAAAATGTTTGTAAGTACAATGTGTATATAAATAAATTAAAACCGAAACTCTGAACTATTTTGTATTAGTGATGTCTATAATGTATATCAGAAGTGATCTGTATGCATTGGCAATAATAGCATATAGTTTTTTTCAAAGAAATCAGACCTATGATTAGGGATCACAATTATGATACTATGAAAGAGGAGATACGTTTGGTACAAGTACCAGCTTGGACCAGATGTGTGCATGATGTTATTCACTGGAAACTTTTAAACTTCACTGACGGCAGCCGCATAAAGTAATCAATCTGCATATACAATTACCAGTCAGGATCCTTCCTGCAATGCATCATTTATCGAGGCGTATTTCGGGATACCCTGGATTAGCAATTGTGCTACCATCACATAAAAAAGAGACTCTAATGATCTAGAAAACTACTCATGTAAGTTTGCTATCAGTTGCCTCCAAAATTTTAAAAACACTAATGTACAACTTTCTAAATAGTCCTAAGTTTTTAAATAATTTGGTATTCAATAATGGATTCATCAAAGATAAATCTACAACAGCTCTTTTTAATTTTGTCAGGACAATATCGAATGCTTTGGATGGTCACAAGTGTGCCTGCGGGTTATTTCTGGACTTATCCAAGGTATATGGTACATTTAATCATAATCACTTGTTTTATAAACTGGAGGAAGCAGCCTTCAGTGATTCGGCTCATACTTGCGAAATAGAAGACAAAAAAACATCAATAATAATTAATAGGAACAAGCATGAATCTGATATTTTAAATATTAATTACGGAGTTCCCCAGGGAAGCATTCTAGGACCACCACTTTTTGTAATTTTTATAAACGATCTTATGAATGCTACAGAACAAGATATGAAATCAACCATCATTGATTATGCAGAAAATACAAACCTTTTAATACAGGGTCACACACACTTGAAGATGTGAATGTTCCCTTTCATATATTTCCCTCTATACCTTTTGTCTCAATCAAGAAGAGTTGTAATTTTGTAT
The DNA here is from genome assembly GCA_963583905.1 of Stenurella melanura. Taxonomy (NCBI): domain Eukaryota; kingdom Metazoa; phylum Arthropoda; class Insecta; order Coleoptera; family Cerambycidae; genus Stenurella; species Stenurella melanura. Next base: position 62,628,313 of record OY757310.1, read on the forward strand.
TATATCGAGGGATAAACACATGAATACGTTATGTACGGTGCTTCTTATATCAAAAGAATATTTTATGCATGCTACACGGACCTGACCTCTCCACTAGTTGCTACCTGCAAATGACGTTATGGCACAGACTGCTGTAAGAGGTATTCTGCACGAAAGCGTACTTCATATCCATAGTATCACAGAGCCTAATTACATTTCGTTATTACAGACATGTCACTTGACTAGAATTTAGAATTTGTTGGAGGATAAGGACTTATTCTTTTTACAAACATGTTTAATGTGTATATTGTAATAATTTTATTTTTTATATCTATTAATGTAATCACTTCTGTATATTAACTGTAATAAACGTATTGTATTGTATTAGTGACAAAATATAGTGCAGGAACAGTAAAAAGTTCGAGTTCAGTGAAGTAACACTTACAAGAAGTTCTACCACTAATATTTAAAATACATATTTCTTGAGTAATGAATATTTTATTGGCTTTAGGTGATGATATATTACCTATCTATTATGTTATATGCTTCTTCTGTTCCTAAAATGACTAAGGCATTAACTGCCGCATAAGTAGCTGCCAAATGGGGAAATTGACCTGGTCCCCCTCCAAACCCTCCATCAGGACTTTGACATCTAAAAAATCACAAACACTTCGTTAATGAGCTGTTGTAATAGTTAGTAAGATTATTACATTTCTGGATATCAAAGGTTCCGGTCTTTGAGCAAAATATTATTATTATCTAATAACGCTCTTGGCTCGGTTCTAGTCAGGGGCGGCCTTAGCCGTTGCGAGGCTCTGGGCGGGCAAATCTTTGCGAAGCCCTTGTCTTTGTGGAATTAGTTTTAATAATGATGCTTGACGAGAAATGCAAAGTTATAAATAAATAAATTTTGAGTTTTAAAATTGTTTGTTGGAAATTAACAAAAATTAATAAACACAAAGATAACAAATTTTTAATCATGATAAACTAAGGTGCACTATTGTCTTAAAAGAATCAGGGATTCAGAAATGATGTTCGCGGCTTTTTCTAAGACTAAAATCATTCATTAAACCATAATAATTTAACAAATAAACTACGTCATTTTCAATTGAAATAATAGCAATGCTGAAAGCCGATCTTGTGTCATAGTATTCCGCAGATATGTTTTAATAATTTCTAACCTCGAAAAACTTTTTTCTGCAGACGCAACTGTTACAGGTGCCGTGGCTATAATTTTCAGGACTACTTCGATAGTGTGATACACTTCGGTTAACTTTTTTCCTTTTATATATTTCAGCAGCGAAATAATGTCATTATTTCCTTTATATATATACGGATAAACATATTCAGTTCTTCATACAATTCATATCCATCAATATCAGATGTGTCTCCTACTGTTAGAGATAATTGCAAGTTATTGCATTGCTTCAAAAGTTCACAGTTATAGTCATTTTCTTCAACTTTTTTATGCTATACATGAAACCAAATATGCTCTCATGATGCTTAAGTGCCTCAAATCTAGATTGGCAACTTGCACGCACATTGTCGACAATGACATAAAAATAGTTTACTTTCAAAATATCTTCCGCAGATAATGCAGGAGCATGGTCTACCTCTTCGTAATCAATATTTCTTCTCACATGTCTACATCTCTCAACTTTGAACTTTCTCTCAATATCATTTTCATCAGCTATTTCTCTCGCTGTTATCACGGATGACTGGAAACCGTTTTCATGATAATTATCAAGCCATTGTGTAAATGCATTTTTTCGCTCTGCCATCTCTTACTTATGACATTTATCTTCGTATGAATGTCATACCATACGACGAGAGAAATTACAAATTCGTATGTAGTTGTTTCATTTTCTATCTATTGTAACGCACCCCCCCCACCCCTATTATTTTCGTGTTAAATTCTGATTTGATTATAATATCAGTTACCCTCCCCTCTCCCCTGATTGTCTAATTATTAAAACAATTAAACTAATTTGGCTGTGTGATCGTCTAGTTTAGTGGTAGGACTCAAATTTACGTTTATGATTATGTAGTACTTGTTACCATAGTTCTTTTTCAGGTTTGATATTACTGTTTCTATTTATTTATTGAATTGATAATTAACTATTTATTATGACATTTAATGATTCGTTCTTTACTCTAAATATTGCTATTAATTTATTTGGCAAAGTTCCAATTATAGTTCTTTATTTAATTGTTCAAATTAAGCACTGCATGTTGTTTTGGCACTTGTTTATTTAATTGATAAAATAATTAAGTATTTTTATCATACCCTGTATAAAGTTCAAACTCAAAATTATTCCTTTTTATTTAATTTACTGAATTATTTATTTTATCTTTTCTGTTAACTTTTGTTTAAGTTTTGATCATATTTTAGATTTCATTTTTATTCACTATTGTAATGCTCAAGTAAACCTTATGTTTACTTATATTATTTTAAATATTCGTTTTATTTAAGCACAAGTAAATCTTATATTTACTTGACTAGTTTTTCTGGTAATAATGCACTTTATTTTCAATTTCTGGTAAAGGTAAAAGAATTAAAAACAAGTAACGTTTTCATACGTATAATCAGACAATTGTCAGAAAGTATCATTTATAAAATATTGGTGTGGCAATGGCCAGAAAATAGTTGCTTACATATAAATCAAAATGTGAGTAATTTAACCACAAATTTATATTACAGCAACAGATTTCGTTGGGACAACAGTCACGTGTAAGTTCGTCGAATGGTCAAATAAACAACTCCAATAATCACTAAAAATAATAATGATTATAACGAGAATCCTCGTTCAAACTGAAGTAAAAAAATATTGAATTCGGAACATGTAAAGTTCATACTTGGGTGGCGAAAACTCGCAATAGTTTATTTAATTGAATGCACGGCAAGTTGAAATCTCAAGTAATTGCCTACTCAAACATAGTTTGATTTCGAAGCGTAGAATTATGGGATCTGATCAATAAACTTGATACAGAACCAGCCAATTGGCTACCAATAGGGTTTTGTATTGCGAAGATCGTAATTGTTCAAACAATTGAATGAACAAGCAATTTGTATCAATTTCAACTCGCCCATGACATAAATATGTCATCGTGAATGAATAAAAGGTACAACACCCAGTACAAAGTTTAACATGTGATAATATTTAAAAGTATAGTTATGTTAAACTAGCAGGGGGCAAATCACAGGCCTTATCAGTGGATGACCCACAAAAGTCCAGTGACAGCCTCCCTACAAGTAGGACATAAATAAACCGGCAGGTCCGAACAGCTGTAAAACCCTTCGAACAATCAAATATTGCAGAAGTTCATTGACCAAACGACAAAACAAAACGCAACAGAAATTGTTTACCAACAAAAATCTGCCACGGTTGAAAAGTAAATATTTTAAAAGTTGCTGTTTTAAATAAGACATGATTTAACATAGTCTGAAATTCAACAAACCAGCTAAATGTGCTGCAAATAGAATTAACATTATAGAAAATTTCTAAATAATAAAATTCTAGCTAATCAAAGTGCCATAGTAAAAAGACCCCCTCGCGATTCCGAGTATCCGAAACATAGAATCAGTTAGTCAATTGTTTAAAGCTAAAATGAATCAAAATAGTCCCGGCTTGATATTATTAAGTTCACGTAACTACATGTAAATACCGAAAAACCGAAATAATCATATTGATTTACCTGGTACCTGATAGACCGCTAAATGACCGGTGTCGTTAGGGGTGTTATCCCGCGGCTCACTCATGTCCAGCGAGTCGTAGCTGGATGGCGGGGTTTTATTAGTTCTGGACATCGTCCCCTCGAGTTGTACTAATCTGGTACGACTCCAGCAATACAATAATGGTGCGGTCTTCTCGCCAGTTACTTGACCAGTGGTCAGCAGCGGTCAGTTGCAGTGAGAGGATTAATTATCCCACTCAGACTCAAAGAGACTGAGGATTAATTATCACTCTGCTTATTGAAGTAAGGGCAGGCTTCGGAATCGGCTTGAACAGTGTATGGCGGTCAGCTAGTATATGGATAATTATCAGACTCGTTTCCGAGGATTAATTATCATTCAGAATGTTGGTCAGCCAGGTAAAGCATTGATAATTATCAGACTCGTATTAGAGGATTAATTATCATTCGTAGTAGCGGTCTCAAAGAAGTGACCCTTGTACAAACTTCTCGCGGGTATTTATATCCGAAAGAGCGATGACGTTACACACAAAACTGCGTAGTTTTTTGGTACCGTTCTCACGGGAAACCGAGCCATCTGTGCCTATGCCTTATCTTTGTTTAGATTAACATCGTAAAATTTCAAGTGATATGTGCCTTTTCGAACTGGCCTTTACACCAAGTTTTGTACGTTTTAGGTAGACTTAAAAATATTTAAAACTATACGAATCAAACAAATTCTAACACATTTATGTTCTAGCTTGAAAATTGGGTAAAATATTACTAGGTACGTACCGGGTGATATTTAATCGCGTGTCGAATTACACAGAATTTCAGAATTACGTAAATTTGGATTAATAGAAGCGGAAATAAATTTTTAAATTAATACACAGGGTGTGGTTTTCTTCACTATGTATACGTTTTTTGTTTTTCTTTGCTCTTAATGTCTGTAACTTTTATTAGTATTTAAGTTTGGCTTTGTCAACAAAAATTTTTGGTATTTTTTTCTGACAATAAAGCATATTCTGATTCTGATATGGAATGGCATTCACTAACCAACGTACTTTCTGCTAAATCCTTCAAAGCATTCTCATTTTACATAGTACTCATTTTGTAAAAAAAGTGGATCAAGTACTAACAATGTTAAAGACAAAGAACTAAAACAAGTCACAAGTCACTTGTTGTTGCGCGAGGCCCCGGGCGGTTGCCCTGCTCGCCACCCCCAAAGGCCACCCATGGTTCTAGTTCTAACAAAAACTGAAAAAACAGTTTAGGTTCGGTATTGTTTTTTTAGTTATTTATGAAGTTCGTGGTGACCAGTGAAAAAACTTGTTTTTTTTTTACGTCAACATATGAACTTATCGTCATCAGGGCAACCAAAGTAGCTCAATTTTTCGGTAATTATAAATTAAAAAATGCTGTAAAATATTTAAAAGTTACTATTTCAGGTTATAGGTTAAAAGGTAAGCATTTTGATGGCATTATTTTATTTTATTAAAAATTACTTATTTTTCCAGAAATTATGTGGAAACACGAGTTAGAAAACAATTGAGAAATTGCAAAATTGGAAAAATTTAAATATAATCCCATTTTATGGCGTTAACTGTAAAAGATGTCATTTTTTAAATATATGTATAAACTAATGAATCCTATGAGGATTTTTGTTTCGTGGCATTTTATGCAGCATATGTAATAAAGAAGTCTTAAGAATTCAAAATGAGTTTTTCAGTAATATAAATCAAAGTATGAATTAAGAAATAAATGAATTAGAGAACTGAAACGTTTCCCTTTTATATGTTTCAAAGTATTTGATTCGATGATTATTAAGAAATTATTACATTTTTATTTCGAAAGTGTGAGCAGTTTCGCGATTCAACGGTTGAATACAAAGATTCATCTCCTATTTCTCAGTGATGAACTCACAATACTTTCAAATTATTTACGCGAGAATGTGGCACCTACAAAAAAATGCTTAAAACCATTTTCTCATAAAATTTCCTCATCTCATTTTGTCCTATGCATTAAATCAATCTTTTTTATATTTAAGCACCGAGATAAAATTAGAAAATAGCATCGGTACATAAATTATATGTTATTTAGGGATTTTTAGGGCAAAGTGGTTACCCTATCCTGACATACCTTATATTATCATATTCTATATCTAAAGTACTACATATGCTTAGCTAGTGGACTATTTCAAAACCTACAACAGTTGGATATAGGATACATTTTTACGTACACTTAAACAAATTGGTCGACATTTTGGCAATATAACTGTAACATTGGGCTTACGGTGTCATGTTTTTGTACCACATTCTACGCTTGTTATGTTATCGTAACAACCAAATTTTCAGGTAAAGAAAAGTTTATTTGATAAAATCTTAATCTCTTGCCTACTTAAATAATTACTAACCTTGATTATTATAAATAAAGACTAGTTCATTATTTTTATTCTGTTTACTCACTTACATATACTTACTTTCCCAAAAATTTTGCTATATGGCTTTTTCTTGTTTCGTCTAATCGGATACCCATTAAAGACAATGGGTGCAAAATCCAATAACACAACCATGGACGACTGGCATCTAGACTCTATAAAGAATTAAAATTCACATAAATGAAGCTAATTAACAATTCATACATTATGAAACTCCAATATACTTTGTCATTGTCATAACTACACACTATCAATTTCACTAATCTCAATACAAAAAAAGTTCACAGCAATGGAAATTCTTAATCACTGCAATAAACAATAAGAGAATTGAAGTTCTGAAATATAGCAGAGTCTAAAAAATACACTATTTTCCTTGTGAAAATGTGTTATTTATATTTTATGGTATTGTGTCCTTTTCATATTGTTCGTCTTACATATATCAAAAAATTCGAAAAATTATTATTTAAAGCTTCAAACACACAATAGGCTGCTTCACGACTTTGACAAGAAATGGGTTGCATAAATTTAATTTCGAAAATGGAAGAACACCGATATCTTTACAAAAAGAACCTGACAAGTTGAAAAAAATAATAAACTGAATATGGAGCAACTATCAGCTCATAAAAGAAAAATGGAGAAAATTTCAAGATCTCTCATATATTATGTACCTGCACCACTTGGCCCAATTGGCGCACTCGATGCTATGAAATTTAAGATAGCCTCAGTACCGACACCATACCAGCCTGCCAAGAATAAAAGTTCCTATATCTATTTAGAGAAGAATATAATTTTGAAATATCTACAATCAATAACTGTGTATTTGCTTTAAGAATGCACCGGTTCAAAAACATATTACTGCTTAGCTATAAATTTGTGGAGCATTATTGGACCATATACCGAGTAAATACTTGATATTTTTCAAAAACTACTCTCACTACTCAACTATCTTTGGAGACCTACTCCAATCGTCAAACTATGGCTGAAATCCTTTGATGCAAAGCACACTGGTTATGTTCATGCATTTTATTTACCTGTGCATGCTAGCATTTTTTAAACCAAATTTTTTGATCTAGGTCTAGCCAGTCTGTAATATATGACGGGCTCACTTGCACATTAGTTCCAAGTTTAGTTTGATGCAGGTATGTAGCAAGGTATTGCAGTATTATGAACAACATTGATATAACGATATGTTCAAAATTACAAGAATTTTAGTATTAATTTAATTCAAGTTTATCTTATTACTAATCTACACGTTTTCTACTATTATTAAAATCAATTTAACAAACACCTCATATGCAGAAGGAAGATACACAATAGTATCTAGTAAATATTTTCTGTGTTGTTCTTTAAGAAGTTCTGGCAAATTGGGGTTAATTTTTAATTTTATATGTAGATCTTCATATTTTTTTAATACAGAATCTTCTACATCACACTACAACAAATGGGATTAAAATTACTACAAAATTTTAGGTTATGTGTACAATTTACTTGTTCTTCTGAGGATTTTGTTGGATAACTTTCTGTTCTATATTTACTTTTTCTTATGTCTAAAATTTTTCTCAAACACAGCTTTTTTTCCATTTTTATTCCGAAAATTCAAGAGTACTACCAGAGATCACCCTAGTTTTTTTAAAAGCAGGTGGTAGCCCTGCAACCTGTAAAGTCTCTGCTGTAAAATCAAAAGGGAAAATATGTATAATATGCATAAATTTGCTAAAGATGTGTATAATTCAATGCTTCATTAATAATTAAACCATTTTTATTGTTTCTTGTTTCATACTGATCTAAAATCGCCTACATATGTAGGCAAATTTTTCCTTTTTCTGTAGTGCCCAATTTGTGGCTCACCCATAAAAAATTATAAAAGGTTGGCTATATTGGAAAGCACCATAAACCATGAAGCATTGAACTCAAGAGTTCAATGTTCAATGCCATGAAGACAGAAGCCGGCGCTGATATCAACGAGAATGGCGGAATATCCGTCTAACTAAGAGCTATTCTTATGCTCAACCAACGAAGTGGAGTTCCACTTCGTTGTGATCAACAGCACATAGAACGCAATCGAAAATCGTTTGTATATGTGAGTTTTCCTGAGATTAGGGCCGGTTTATCAATGCGAGGACAAAAGTTATCCCATGGTTAAATCACAGTTTAATAATACAATAGCTTCACTTCCCCTACTGAGTGTTGTCCACGCGTCGATAGCCTTTCCAAAGATTAAAAAATTAACAAGATAGGACAGCCGGCGAAAAACCTTTGATTTTTTAGCAATGGCGCCATTGACTTCTATAGTTACGGGCGATATATCACTAACTGTGATTTAATCACTGATATTAAAAAATCACAGGTAAAGACTGTGATTAAAGTTGGTAGAAAAGCGTGACGTGATCACGACTTTTTGTATACAAATATATTTTTAATGATATAAATATATTATTAGGTAGGTATGCGTTCTATACTGTATAGATATTTATATGCATCTTTATATGTTTTACTTTGTTGCCGATTGGAGGCACGAGGCAGTGACGTGAAGTAGATTGATGAAGAGTATTTATAATGTTTGTTCGCTTTAAAAGTGTCGTTTGTTGAAAATTGTACGGATGAGGTATCAATTTTTCGATAAATATTTGTTGAATGGGAGAAATAGTTGAACTGATTGTTAGTAGATGGTTAAATAATGAATAATGGTAAAATAGGACTATAAGTATTAGAAGTATGAGGAATCTCTACCTCGTTCTTCAAAATTTTGATTGAGGTAAATATATAATTTTAAGGAGTATTACCCCCCGCTCTTCAAAATTTGTATCGAGATAAGTTCGAAAAATGGTGTGGGGCCGTATGTTACTACATTCGGGCCCTGATATTCTTTGGATTGCCCTGTATATTACACGGTAACACATATATCTACGGCTGCACAGATTACCACCAAAGTAGTGCATTCACTATTCACCGTCTGTCGACACTTATTTATTAGGAATAGAGAGCAATTAACAATTTTTTCCAAACGCCGTATTATGAAAAGTCGTGATCACTGATCACATCACGTTTTTAATTCACTGATATCAGAAAATCACACTAACGATTCACGTTGTGATTGAAAAATCACGATATCGCCCAAAGCTACCAAGGTCACCAAAGAAACACGTTGCTTCGTAACCTGTGTTCGTAACATACGTCACATGAAGTATTTCTATAACCATATCAAAGATTAGTTAGGTCTCTAATCTTTGACCATATGTTAGATATCTATTTAATTAGGATAGTGACAATAATTTTGAAACTTTTTTCTATAAAATGAAGAAAAAACAGCCACGCGCGGCTATCATATTAAGGTCTACACTTAAAGGATATTACACAATGAAAAAAATTTATAAGAAATAAGAAATAAAAAATATGGAATAAGAAATAAAAAATAACGATATCCAAAAAGCAAGGAGCAATGTTTCCATCCGATCCGAATATCCGATCCGAATATCCGATCCAATTTTTGTTTCTTATTTCTTATTGCCAACCAATCACAAAGCACTATGAAAATAGGTACGAATAATTCCGAATTTGACGTTTGATTTGAGTTGAGGACGTTGAGGTTATGTCACTTATGTGTCTCACTTTGCTTCTTTTCAACAAAACATGTTTTCCTTCCATTTTCAACGATATGGACACAGTAAAGAAAACAATGATATATTTATTAAAGGTTATGTTACTGCCTTTCAAACGTCGATTGATGGGGGCGGTCTAGAGCACGATCAGGGGGTCAATTCTCGAAATTATTCCTATGGGAAATAAGATTTTTGGAACGTGTAAATTGTATTCTTGACTAGTCCTATGATATTATTTTCTGCTGGAGATGATCAGGTGATAAGTAATTCCACTGATTTGAATGAAAAACAATCTCATAGGATCAGTCAAGAATACAATTTGCACGTTCCAAAAGTATCATTTCCCATTGGAATAATTTCGAGAATTGACCCCTCTAAACTTTTACTGATCGTGAGAAACGGAAACGGATTGCTTATAGCTGCTTTCATTCGGCAGAGTGATTCGTAATCATAAGGAACCTGTTTCATGTGTTGTCTCTGTCCCTATCATGCAATCTTGTATCATATGATCATTGTTCATTGAAATCCTGTTTATTATGTTCACTGCAAACGAAAGTAACTAAAATTGCATGGTAGGGACAGAGACCAAGCAGGGATAATCCATCCCTCCATGGACAGAAACAACACATGAAACAGGTACCTTATGATTACGAATCACTCTGCTGAACGAAAGCAGCTAATAATAAAAGAACAACATTGATGGAACTGGTGCCACCTGATGGACTCAACGTTGAAATAAAGAAAACGCCCGGTATCCCGCATTGATGACGTCAGAGGTTACATTGTTGGTAAACAAACTGGGTTGTGTATTATAAATACAAGTTATTTTGCAAAACCTTAACGTTTTATAATGGAAAATAAGTGGTGTTTTGTACCTGGATGCAACAATACATCCAAGAACGCACCTGAAAAGATTTTCGTGACAGTACCAAAACATAAACAACGCAAAATAAAGTGGTTTAAAGCCGCTAGACGTGCTCCACCTACAACAGCATCAGTATTTTTCTGTTGTGAGGATCATTTTAAAGTAAGTTGAGTAAGTAAGTTTAAAACTTCATTATCATGCATGAGAGTAGTAGTTCAAAATAATAAATAAGTAGTTACCTAACCCTGTTTACATGAGTTTATGTTTATGAGCAACACTTAAAGGTTATGTTCATATAATATCAAATCAACCTTGGTATGTATATCATATTGAGCAACTATATACAATAATCATAATATAGAAAGTAGTAGTAGATAAATACAAAGAGAATAAAAAAGTTTAGTATTTACGTTGCAGCTTTAGAGCCCCTAACTTCTGCTAGGTGTATGTTCAAACGTTCATCTTTCTAGATAGATTCCGCGATCATGAACATATCCACTGCCGGTAAATTTACTGAAGTAGCTCTTACGAGTCTTACGAGTCCTGTATTAACAGGTAAAATGTACAAAAAGTCTTTAACATGCAATGTTTATATATTCTACTACATTGTTTATATACTACCTACATGGGAAATTACTGTTTGAGTAATCGATGACGTCACCAGTGTCACCACCATAATGGGGGGTTTGGGTAGCTGTTCAAATATTCAAATTTTGTTATTTATTTGTTGCAATATTAATTTAATAAATCACGGGTTGATTTTTAAGTACTGGGAAATGCTTTAATATAATAAGTACGTCATTTTACTAATATCGAAAAAACTAATTTGCTTATAGTGAAAACACCTAAGGTCAAAAATTGTAGGGGAAAATTTTGAATTGAAATTTTACCGCCAAGAATATCATCACATCATCAATCGTCGATGACGTCATCGGTTACATTGTTGGTATACAAACGTGTGTGGTATATAAATAAATGTTGTTTTGTAGTCTTAACGTTCTATAATGGAAAATAATAAATGGTGTTTTGTACCCGGATGTAGAAATACATCAAAAAACGCACCTGAAAAAGTTTTCGTGACGGTACCAAAACAAAAACAACGTAAAATAAGGTGGTTTGAAGTTGCTAGACGTGAGCCACCTAAAACAGAAACAGTGTTTTTCTGCTGCGAGGATCATTTTAAAGTGAGTTATTTGAAACCGCATTGTCATGCATGAGTATTTGGCTAAAATGTTGAATATCTAGGTACCTAAAACCTTTTTTTTTAATTTCTACATTCGAGAGATTTGTTTGTATATAACTAAGAATATCATGTTTTCAGTTCGAAGAGGACATGGAGAACTATATTCGCTATAAATTAATGGGCGGTCCAATTTTTCTTAAACAGGAAGTTGTCCCACATATATTTGATTGCCAATCAGATAGCAAAAGAGCTGTCTCTTCTGTAGATCGTCCAGTAGCTGTAAAGCGAGTTCGTAGAAACATAATGAAGGAAACGCTTCGTGGTGAAAAGGCTCTAACGCAAACAAGAAATGACTGTAACACTGTACCTTTAGTCGAGGCTTCCACAAGTCGAGCAGAATGTAACCAACCATATTTTTTTGTGGATTCACATTACGTCGCAACAAGTTCGGTTAGTGAAAAAAAGTGTTTATTTCCTAAACCTATTTATAAACACGTCGGAATTCAAGTAAAACCACATTTTCGTAGCAAATATGTAACATGTAAACTTGATACAACTACCGTGCAGGATGCAGCTTCATCGCCATAGCCAAAAACCAGTTTGTCGTAGAAACTATCAGTTCCTGTGAGGAAATAATCTGTTAATCAAGTACAATTACTACAAACACACTGAGGAGGATATATTAATAGATCAAAGAAGTTACGAAAAGGAAAAGTGCAAAAGTAACATTGTCAGTTATTGACAGAAAGCCAAAAAATCACTTGGATGTACAAGATTTGTAGTATTCATAGTTTATATATCTGTTCCTTATTAGAGCATATTCTGCTTACCTTGATCAAAACAAAACTGACATACGTTTTCCAGATTAGATCATTTCGGCATGATCTAATGCCTCCAATAAGACGTTTAAGAAGTCCCTAATTATAATTGATGGGTTTGTGAAAACACTAATATATTGGCCAGATAATGAAGCAATAAAAACGTTATTGTCAATACCATTTTGAATAAGTTCTAGTAATATGCAATCAATAATAAATTATTACTTCGAAATACATATTTTGTCAAAGTCCCTGATGTGGTCAAAATATAAACAATGTAACACTTTCAAATACCTTATATGATCAACCCCGGATGGATTTATTAATTACGTGTCAACTGGATATGCTGATAGAATAAACAATGTTTTATTAATGAAAATTAGTGGATTCCTAGATGTTATTTCTCTTAGATGTGCAGTTATGGCCGATTGCGGTTTTAAACATGTAGAAAAACTATTAAATGAAAACAGTGTAGATTAGTGAAACCTAGTACATCCAGTGCCACAAGATTGAAGTTTTAGAGACAAAAAGAAGAGCTAGTTTGTGTATTCACATTGACTGAGCATTAGTAGGATATATGTGAATTTAATTATTTAAGATCTCACTGTTATTAACGAGGGGTCAACCACTTCGAGAATAGTTGTACAAAATGTTAGGAATACTATGATAACTCACTGATAACCTTCTTGCACTAAAAAAAATTAAAATTTACCTCAGGTAGAGTTATACTATACACATATAGGAAGTTTTTAGTGTTAGTCCAGTGTTTGACGGTAAAAATAGGTTATTACCTCAGAATTCTTTCGAATAACACCGATTGACATGAAATTTGAACAGTAAGAAGGGAATGGCTCTATAGGAATAAAAGTTATATAGTGCCGATGTACACTTTTATGCTGGGGGTGGAAATTAGTAAACTCAAAATAACCGCAGAAATCGATAGGGGGATGAATTCTAAACAAAAAATGTTTTATGAAGTTTTCTCGATAAATCAATATTTTTCGAGTTATTTGCGATTGAGTATGGTGATTTTTCTGAAAAATGCATGTTTTAAAGTGATTTCTCACGAATAACTCGAAAACCTTACGTTTTATGAAAAAAATCATCAAAGGCAAAAATGAAGCTTATAAAATAACAAATCAATTGTTCTTTTTTAATTTCTGTAGATGCAATATGAACCGAGTTATGGCTCGTTGACGGTGATTGTTCGTTCACCGAAAACTGAATTCCAACCTTTCAACTTTAAATAACGAAAAAACGACGAATTTTTGGAAGAGAACTTGTCAGACCCTTTCTAAAGTACTCAAAAAGACCTTTAAAATGGCTTTAGTAAAAGTCGTTAGTATAAAAACCTATGGAGTTATGATGAAAATAAAATAGTTGTCTCGTTTTCTCGGAGGAAAAATCAGCAATGAAACCAATGGGTTAGTGATGGGTCGTTCATGAACAAGTCGTTCAAAGTGACTCAAGACGACTCACTTCAGTGAACTGTGAACGAATGACTCACATTTAAAATGCAACTCGTTCAATACGCCATTACGACTTCGTACCATTCGTACTGCACAGCAGTTCAGTGAGCACTAGCAATTCACTGAGTGCCTAATCGGCACATGGCACAGGTTATGTGCTGAATGGCAAGCCTGAGCTGAGGAAATTTTAAATGAATCACGAGCTTGCTGTATCGTTCACAAACGGCGCAGGTGTAGGCTAGCTCAACCAAATGTTGCTTCTTTTCCTAGATTCCATTTTCCAATTTTTTTAGTTTATTTACTTATATAATAGATAGATAGATAGATAGATATTCTTTATTAGTTCTCATAAGTGACCCATATAGGTATAGAACATGTCATAATAAAAGAATGTGATAACAATTAAAACAATAAAATATTACATTTCACAGCGTATTGTAGCATAGTCATATGTAAACATGCACATATAAAAGTTACCATATATTAAGTATTACAGTAGGTTTCAATTAATTAAACATTATGAGTATAAAACTTAAAATATAATGTATATAATAAATAAAATTTAAAAGTATACATTTTTCATGTACAATTTATATAATTACTACAGTTCTATTTATATCACAGATATTAAGTCATTAAAAAAATCCTTAGTTTGTAGTATGCTTTATCGAGAAGAAAGATTTTTAGTTTATATTTTAATTTGTTAATTGAGAAGTTCCTTAAGGATAGTGGAAGTTTGTTCCATATTTTCTTTATAGAATGTTTAAAATTTTTTTGTATAAAACTATATTTTGTCCGGTCTAATGTTAAATTGTTTTTGTTCCTCGTATGGTGATCATGCTCTTGATCATGTCTGTTGAACAGTTCATAGTTATTTTTTATAAAGATTGTAGCCTCAAGGATGTATAAACTAACTACAGTAAGAATTTTTTTCTCAATAAAAATGTTCTTGCAACTATCCCTTTGTTTTAGATTAAATATATTTCGCAGGCACTTATTTTGTAATATCAGAATTCTTTCTACATGTCTGGAATTGCCCCAGAAAATAATCCCATAACTGATCTTGGAGTTAACATATGCATAGTATGCTGTTAGAGCTGTTTTAATGTCTACGCTTCTAGATAATATTCTCAGTGCGTAGCTGTATCTTGCCATAGCTTGGGAAAGTTCCTCGATATGGCAGTTCCAGTTCAGCTCATGATCCAGCGTTACTCCTAGGAACGACAAGGTTGATTTTGAGCGTATCTCAGTATTTTTGTATGTTACAGTGAGGTGTTGATCTTTCCTTCTATCAAATTTAATTAGTTGTGTCTTTTCAATATTTAGTGTTAGATTGTTGTTAGAGAACCAGTCATCAAGTTTACTCAAAGAGTCCCTCATCCGATATGTAAATGATTCTAACGCTGGCTCACTATAAATCAGAGACGTGTCATCTGCATAAAGGATCATGCTTTGCTCAACTACCTTTGGTAGCTCATTTGTATATAATATATATAAAAGAGGTCCTAGTATGGATCCTTGTGGGACACCCTTTTTTATTACTTTTTCTTCTGATTTTATTAGATCCCCAATTTCATTGAATTCTACTGTACGTTGTTTTCTATTGTGCAAGTATGATTCCAATAAGCGTAATGGCACATCCCTAATCCCGTATAGTTTCAGTTTTTTACATAATACCACATGGTCTACACTATCGAAAGCCTTTGAAAGGTCTAAACAAAAAGTTAGTGTTACATTATTATTATTCAATGAGTCCAATATCGTGACTAATGCTTGGTATATAGCCCTCGTTGTGGATTTTCCCTTTCTAAAACCATTCTGATTGTCAGCTAATAGAGAGTTAGTTTCCAGAAAGATTAGCAACCTATTATATATAATTTTTTCAAAGATTTTATTTATATTCGATAGCAGAGAGATGGGTCTATAATTTTTTAAATTACCTTTTTCTCCCTTCTTATAAACTGCCTTGATATATCCCACTTTAAGTTTCTCAGGGTAGATTCCCGTGCATATAGATAGGTTTATAATATGTGAAATAGGAGCCGCGATCAGATGAGCAGCTTCCTTAAGAACTGAGACTGGTATTTCGCCCTCCCCTACAGATTTTTTATTTTTTAATTCATATATACAAGCAAGCACTTCACTTGGACTTGTTAAGGGAAAAAGACAGCTATTAGGACAATGATTAAGTTTGGATAGTCAACATTATGGAGTTTGTTAATATTTTATGGCTCTTTATAAAGTGTAAAAGTATATGCAGCATATCACGATTTTATTTGAGTGAGAGTGGGGGCAACTCGACATAAGTTCATCAAGCACCTAGGTGAAACTAAATAAAATAAAAATAAAAGCACGTTGTTGGTTTATACACAATATGTGACGTTCTCATAGCTCGTGCCCACAAGGTGTGCGCATTGCGCAATTGCGTGAACTTATATTTGGTACGATACATATAGGTATATGTATTGTTGGTTTGTAAAAGAATGAATGAAGTGCCGTATATCAGTACGTTGTTCAAATGAACGACTCGCCTCAGTGAGTTGAACGAACTGAGCGGACTCAGTAAAAATAGGTGAGCGACCCATCACTACAATGGGTTAACCACAAGAATTAAAATTAAACGTAATCCATTTGCAATTTACCTTATTTAGGTACTAACAATATGTTCTATAAGTTTGAATGGTTTAGAATGCTTAGATTTGAAAAAGTTTGATTCAATATTGAAATGATTTTTGAAATTTAAAAAAAAAATTGTCTTTTCTTCATAATAACTCAAAAACTAAAAAAGATACATAATGCAAGAGTATACAAATTTAGGTTTTTTTTTGTGAAAAATTTTTTTTTTTCGTCTAGGATGAAAATTAAATGAGATATCACCATTTTAATTTCGCATTTGGGTGCATGGTCCCACCTTTCCCGAGTCCTTTAAACTCAAAAATCTCAAAAACGAAGGGTTGAAAGAAGTTCAACTTTACAGGCCTTGAAGTTCCCTGCAAAATTGTTTTTGCAGCAATCAGATATCTTAAAAATGAAGGAAGTTAAACCGTTGGTTTCATTGCTGATTTTTCCTCTGAAAAAACGAGACAACGGCTTTATTTTCATCAGAACTCCGTAAGTTCTTATGCTAACGAATTTGGCTAAAGCTCATTTAGGTCTATTCAAGTACTTTAAAAAAGTCTAACAAGTTTTCCTCCAAGAATTCGTCGTTTTTCCTTTATTTAGCGTTGAAAGGTTCGAATTCGGTTTTCGGCCTACAACGAGCTATAGCTTAATTCGCTTTGCATCTAAAAATAAAATAACCAATCAATTTGTTATTTTATAAGCTTTATTTTGCTCTTGATGATTTTTTTGATAAAACAAGTAAGATTTTCGAGTTATTCGTGAAAAATCGCTCTAAAACGTGCATTTTTTAAATGAAAAGTCAACATATTCAATCGTGAATAACTCGAAAAATATTGATATATCGATTTCTGCAGTCATTTTGAGGAGTGTACTAATTTCCGCCCCCGAAAAGGGGTGGCATCCACCCCCAGGGCAAAAGCGCACATCGGCACTATATAACTTGTGTTCCATGAACCATTCCCTACTTACTCTCCTAATTTCACGTCGATCGGTTTTATCCGATAGAATTCTGAGCGAAAAACCGTCAAACACTGGACTGTGTGTTCTTAGTCTTCCGTTTGCTGTATGGTATGCCTGTCAGTATGACGTTCTATCTGTTGTGTTTGTGTGTTAAGTGCACAGTCTCAGCAAAGCTTTATATTTTTATGTTGATACCATTACAATACAGGTACCTATTACATTTTTTTAAATATATCCGATCATTAAACAATAATTATGTAGAATGATGTTTTAAATAATGGTGGATACCGTATGTCATAGCAGACATTTTATGTACATGTATGTAAGTGTGCATGATTCTACTCGACTTCTCTTTAAGATATGGCATGCCTCACAATATTATACGGCCTGTCGCAGTTGTCTGTCAAGAATTCGCTCTGAAGCTTCATTTTGTTGTGTTGATACCATAGCTGGCAAAGTACTCGTTTAAACTACTTCAAGTATCAAGTACCAGATAGTTAGTTGGGGTACTTGTTGCATCAAGTATCAATTACTTTTCAAGCAGAATACCTCAAGACTACTTCAAGGTAGTACTTGCAGTCTTGGGTGCAAGTACTACTTGTACTACTTCAATTAGTCATTTAATTCTAACAAGTATATGTAAATACTTCAAATATTTTCTTGTATCATGTACTGTTTAAAAGTAAAACACTTAGAAATACATTTGACTACTTCAAGTACTTTAAATTTTTTATTTTCATCTAAACCAATCTTTATCTGTTAATATTTCTGTACATTGACTTTTTATATTTAGTGTATATGTAAATAATGATACAGTTTTTAGAATATGCTTTATTTATTTACTTAATGAGAATTGAGAGAATGAGAGATTTCATTTCATTAACGTATTCTAAAATAATTAAGAAAATTTTTTGAATATTATAGTCTAGTAGATAGCTCGATATAAGGGGCCTGGAATATAACATGTTTATCATTGCTGTTATGTTTTAGCAAATATTTTTCTGAGTATTTTATCTTATGTGAGTCAGACCTACCCCCCTGCCCGCTTTGGCGTTAACCGCCCCAGAATATACTCAATTGTGGAACAGAGTATAACACTTTGGGGCTTGGTGCTAGTGAAGAGGGAACGTAGTAATAGTATAACTTTCTGACCAGGCGGTAAAGAACCCCGCACCAATCTTATGGGAATTTGTCTTTCTGTGGAATTGGCCAATTTTGATATATGTCGTAGCTATTGTCGAACAAAAGTCTCCATGGGCACAACATGATTCTATGAATGAATTTTCCGGTACGCGCATTCCACCAATATTCTTGACTAAAGATGACGGTCTCGGATGATTAGGGGTTGAGCTTGAGCTCTTTACTCCAATCATCGCTGTAGACCTGGACTGGCCTCGTAAGGGGTGGGCCTGCTTTTTCGCCTATCCCCCCGCAAATGCGGACGGTATTGGCGATATTAGCAAACCTCCCCTGGTCCTGGCTGTTGGACCCTGCCAGCTGGGTCGTTTCTTCTGTTGCTCTTCTGTCTTGGTCTTCTTTCTTCGTTGGCATGTATAGGCTCCCGGGAGCGTCTTTCGTCTGTCGTGAGAGGGAACGGCTGTTACCGAGCCCTCTCGGAGTTTGAAAGGGATTTGGGGGTGTTAACTAGTTGGTACCCCCGGGATCGGGTAATTGGATGTTTTTGGTCATTGTCTCCTTGGGATGTGGCTTGCAGATCGGGCTGAAACAGCTAAAGGGTTAGTTATACTTACCCATTATCCAGGATCTGGTGCTTTGGCCTTTTGTGCCTCGGAGCGTCGTTAAGGTCATAGTCAGTCGCCAGTCTGACCAGCGGACTTCCATGCTCTGCTGCACGGGCATATAGGTTCTTCGCTCTGTCCCGGATGACTTCAGTTACTGGGGTGTATTTCAGGTCTCTGAAGATGTCGGAGTTTCTGACAAACCATGGTGCGACGCGCATTCCAATCAAAGAATCAACATATGTTATGAATACTCATATTTTTTGGTTTTTATGATTTATACCTGTATAATATATAAGTATTATCAAATAATATTGTGTTTAAATGGTGAAAGCTTTATACATATTTTAAGGAACATTTTAAGAAAAAAAAAATATTTTCAGAAAAATTATAAAATAATAAAACAATTTTTCCGAAAATATATTTTTTTCTTAAAATGTTCCTTAAAATATTTATAAAACTTTCACCATTTACACACAATATTATTTGATAATACGTATATATTATATAGGTATAAATCATAAATACCAAGAAATATTAGTATTCACGACATATGTTGATTCTGTGATTGGAATGCGCCTACCGGAAAGTCCGTTCATCATGTTGTGCCCATGGAGACTTTGTTTAGAACGACAATAGCTACAATATATATCAAAATTGGCCAATTCCACAGAAAGACAGATTTCCATAAGACTGGTGCGGGGTTCTTTTCGTTATTAATGCTCATTGCTGGAAAACCATATGCCAACATTTTCTGCTTGCCTATTTTCCAGATTTTTGTCAAAAATTGGACTTTTGGCGAAAAACGGGCCAAAACTGGTGCTTTTCAAAAAAAAAAAAAAAATGTTGGCTCCTTCTCAAACTTGTAATTTCTGTACTAAAGAATAGTCTCTGTGAGTGCCAACATTTCTTTCTCAATGTAAAAACACATTCAAATACTTGGTTATGTTAAATAGGATAATTTCTCAGTCATTACTCGCTAAATGTATCATTTTTGTATCCTTTTTGGCATAATAATCAGTATTTGACGGTATTTGAATGTTTTGGGATTTTGGGGGTGGTTTGGGGGGGACTACATTGAGAAAAAAATGTTAGCACTCACAGAGCCTATTCTTTGGTAAAGAAATTACAAGTTTGAGAAGGTGCCAACATTTTTTTTTTGGAAAGCACCAGTTTTGGCCCGTTTTTGGCCAAAAGTCCAATTTCTTACCAAGAATCTGGATAATAGGCAAGCCGAAAATTTTGGTATATGGTTTTCCAGCAATGAGCATTGACAACGGAAATTCTCTGCCTGGTCAGAAAGTGTTATACTGTACTATACTATACTATACTGTCTAATACAAATTAAAGGCAAATGCTCTTTTTAGCAATAACGAATATCACTCTCTGCAAGTTTCAACTGGGTTGTAAACTTACTTGCAGTACCTAAGGTACTTGAAGTAGTAATCTAGTCTTTTAAGTACTTGAAGTAAATTGTAAAGTACTTCAAGTATTGTCACTTCGTTTAACAAGTACTAAGTACTATTCTAAAATATCTGTAAATATCAAGTACCAAGTACTCATTTCTTCGGGTATTTGAAGTAAGATACTTCAAGTTAAAAAAGTAATTGAAGTACAATTTATACTACTTTTACTTGAAGTAGTGCCCAGTTCTGGTTGATACCACTACAATATTGCAACTCCTAAACATAGGTATATAGATCATTAAATACCTATCATCGTTATTCTAATTGGCCTCCCTTTGTTGTATGATACTTCTGACATGTTACAAAAGACTTTAATTAAAACATTAATTTTATAATATTATTGCCTATAACATGTATCTAGATATTTTAGAATAGAATAGTTTATTGGCCCAAACTAACATACACAGTACAAAGGGCAGGTCACAATATTCAACATTACTAGTACATAGATAAAAGCTCAGTATATAAAATAGTAATCACAAAAACAAAAAAACAGTTAAAATATTAAGACAAGATTATTTTAGTTATAAAATAGATAAAATTATATATGGGACAATAGACACATAATACATCATTTCTTTTCCTTTCTTCCTAACACATTTTTACTCATTTAAGAGTTAAACTTATTTACAAATTCATCCAATGTGTAGAAACATTCATCAATCAAAAATTTTTTTATTTCTGATTTAAACTTTGTGTAAGATGCAATTGATTTTAGATGTTCAGGGAGGTTATTATATAGAAATACACTACTATAATGTGGCGATTTTCTGAATGTAGTTGTTTTATATTTATTAAGCAATAGCATATTAGAATGTCGTGTCTCATAATTATGTATATCTTTTTGGCTCTTATAATCTGAATAGTAATTTTTTACATAAGTAACACATTTTAGAATGAAAATGCATGGGAACGTTAATATTCGCTTTTCTTTAAATGTACTTCTGCAGCTTTCTCGAGAACTTAGGTTAAACAATAGTCTGATTATTCTTTTTTGACAAATAAATATTCTTTCCCATCCTGTAGTCTGTCCCCAGGAAAAAACGTTAAATGATAGATGACTATACGCAAAGGCATAATATAAATTCATAAGGCCCTTTTGATCCAAACACGGTTTCATTTGTAGAATGGCATAATATGCTTTGTTTAATTTGGAACCGACAAAGTCCAGGTGTGCAGTGAATGAAAGATTAGAATTAAGCCAAGTTCCAAGGAATTTGGCATTGTCAGAGAAATTTAAATTAAATTGTAATTGCGCTTCTGCGGAAAGCTGTTTTCTAATAAAGAAGTTAATGTAATTCGTTTTGCTTTCATTGAGAATTAGCCTGTTTCTTTGACACCATGTATCCATTTCCTCATACACCAGTTTTATGTTTGCTTGTAGTTCTTCAGGAGTTTCAGCCGTCACAGTGACAGTTGTGTCATCCGCAAACATAGTGATCTTCCCTTTTGTGACAAATCTTGGCAGGTCGTTAACATAAAGTAAGAAAATCAATGGACCCAAAACTGACCCCTGAGGAACTCCAATCGGGACATCATGCTGCGTTGAAAATTGTTCTTGAATTTTTATTATAATAGATCTATTTTGAAGATATGAATTGATCCAGGATAACAGAGGACCTCTTATGCCTAAGTAATACAGTTTGTCCAATACAAATGATATATTAATACTATCAAAGGCCTTACTTAAGTCAAACATAATTGAGACTACAAGTTTACCCTTGTCCAGTTCAGCGTAAATGTAATTTAAGAAGTTGTAGCTTGCTGTTTCTACAGATTTTTTTGCTCGAAACCCGTGTTGATTGGTTGTTAATAGGTTGTTTTGCTCTACAAATTTTATAATAATGTTATAAACACAGCGTTCTAAGATTTTAGAAAATTCAGGTAATAAAGATATTTGTCTATAGTTATCTATTTGTAAGGTGTCTCCTTTCTTGAATAGTGGGAAAGCTAGTGCAATTTTCATCTGCTCGGGAAATTCACCGTTCTGTAAAGATAGATTTATAATTCTAGTTAAGGGACATATAATATAATTCTGGATTATTTTTATCAATTTGGGGGATATATAGTCAATTCCATGACAGCCTTTGTTTTCCATCCTATTGATTATATCAGCAATATCATCTTCAGTAAAAGTAGGAACGAGAATTGTGTTTAAAGAGCTGACGGACAAAGTACATGGAAGAGAAAGGTTTTGGCCAAAATGTTCAATAATTTTTTTGTTACATGTATGAGAAAAATAACTTGCAAAAACTTCAGACAATTGTTTATTATCAGTGACGATATGATTGTTGTTCATGATCGCGATGTTGGAATTACTTCTTTGCTTACCTAAGTTCTCGTTTATAATTTTCCATGATTCTTTGATTTTGTTGGAGGCCGAATTGATTCTGCAATTGTAGTGTTCTCTTTTAGCTACCATAATTTGCCTTTTATATTCCTTTTTACAACTTACATATGCCGCTTTAACTTGATCACAGTTTGTTGCTACCATTAATACGTGAAGTTTATTTAACTGATTATTTAGAATTTTTAAGTTTTCTGAATACCACTTCTTATTTTTATAATTTTTTTGTTTGCTATATCTGCTGATAAGTGGACAGCTACTTTCTAAGCACCAATTAATGTTAGTCAGAAATTCCTCATAAGCCTCGTTCACATCACATTTTGTATAAAAGTTATTCCACTCTATTTTGTTCAAATGAAATATTAGCTGTTTTAAATTGGATTCTTTCATAACACGAGTTTTATATGAAGTTACAATCTTTTCAACTTTATCGTGGCTTGTTAAGTTTAAGGAGAGAACATGTGCAAAATGATCGCTCAAGTTGGGGTTGATGATTTTTGAGTGATAACTTTCTGTAGCAATATTTGTTATTACATAATCAATAGTGCTACTAGAAGTGACACCATTAATGTTTGTGAATATTCGCGTAGGTTGATTTGTTGTTACTTTTAGTTGAAATGATTCTAAGATATCGAATAAGATTTTAGTACATAAGTCATTTTTGTTATCATAATGAATATTAAGATCGCCTGTTAAAATAATAGAAGAGAATTTATTGATTATATACTTCAGAGCTGCTGTTAGTTTATTGGCAAAAATTTTAATGTCACCGTTACCTGGTCTATAGACATTCAGTACGCCTATATCAGTATTCCCTGTAACATAACTTATCCCACAAACTTCAATATGGCATTCATCTGAAAAATCTTTGATTGATAAAATTTCTTTTGAATTAGTACTGCTTATGGCATATATTGCTGAGCCACCATGAATGTGAGTTTTTCGAAAGAAGTGTGTAAGAAGTTTATAGCCTGGTAAAGAAACGCTCTCAATGTCTTCATTGACATACCAATGTTCACTAATGCATAAAATGTCACTATTGTACTGATGTGTAAAACATTCAAGTTCATTTAGTTTATTATTAAGACACTGAATATTTATATGAACAACATTACATTTACTGTTTAGTTTATTGTGTTGATTTATCTTTACGCTCTGCAAGTCATTATCTAGAGTTAAGTGGTTGATGTGTTGATCTGTGACATTACTAAAAAAGAGCTAGATTGAGTACTACCTTTTGGAGTGCCTAGTGCTTCGTTAATAATATCCTTTACATGGAATTTATCATAATACAGCTTGAAACTTTTTTATAATGTTTTGTGAGTAAAAGACTAACCAAATCTGCTGCTAGTAAATAACTTAATTAGTGTTTTTATTTGGTAATCGGAATCCACATGATTTGTTTTTATTGCACTGTTTCGCTGATTCAATGATATTTTAAAGGCCGTGGATAAAGATCCGACAGTCGGAATTCTAACACAACTGCTAAAAATCCGACAGTCGGAATTATAATACAAGTGCTAAAAATCCGACAGTCGGTACTATACACTATACTATACGGTGTACTAAAGAACACAGTTGAAAATAAAAGCAAAGATGCAAAGCGGTTTTGCAAAGTTTGTAATAAAATTATAGGAAATGACTGTGTTAGATGTGATTCCTGCTTGAAATGGTTTCACACAAATTGCAGCACTTTAAAAAAATTACCAAATGTAAAGAAACTAAGGTTTTGCTTGGAATGTAAATAAGTAATATTTAATGCGGTGATATTCATTTTTTGTTATTTAGTGTATTTTTTGTTCTGTTTCAAAACCAGAAATATAATTTGTTTTGTGTTTTTCTTCTATCTTTAAAAAATATGCCTTATTCAGTTTGTATGAATGAAAGTTTAAATACACATAACGCAGTTCTGTATGCGACACTTAGTTTGATTTATTCTCAGTTCTTCTGAGAGCGTACCTAGATACCAGTAAAAATTAAGAGGCTTTAAAATTACGAGAAATATTGGACGTAGTTCTTTGATTTTTAAATTTAACTAAACAGAAATCAATATTTGTTAGGCCGGGCTCTTTGTTAAAATTTCAGGTTTAGCTGTGGGGCATTTAACCCTAATATTAAAGTTCGGACTGCCGGACTTTTACCAGTAATGTTATAAAGGCATTGAGTTTCTACCTCAATGTATAAAGGTAAGGCACACAATTTGACAGGTTGTCAACTCTGAGAAAAAATAACTTATAGCTGGCACGGTATTTTTATGTAAACAAATAATGTGGAAGGTTATTAAACATTCAAATTATTTAAAACTTTTATTTTGTAGTGAGCAATAAATTGAATATATACAATTTACACTTATTTTCATTGTTGGTGAAACATAATTTAATAATTAATAGTAATATGCCTTCTTTTTGATCATCCTCTTTGGTAAACATTAGGCAAAGCTATATATTATATTGCATCACCTGAAACAAGAACAATTAAGCATAAATTAATAATTGTAAATATTTAAGTAAACATTTTTAACTAACTTTCCCAAAACTGGAACCTTCCGAACTACTCTATGCAATTTTTTTTAGCCCAATCACATACTACTTCATTGTAGCCCTCAAGACTTGCATGCCTCCATTCCGTTCATCATAAAAGTAGGTACTCTTAATTTGTACAAGGTATCTATATTAAAGTGTCTGGATATATTTTGGGACAGTCTGAAAAATCTAAATGAAGAATTATGTCCAGAGGTATTTTTCATCTGATGAATGTTATCAAACTGTGCATAACTATATAGATAAGTACTCGTTAATGTTTCTGCAATTAATTGTTAGAATATTTAAATTTTTATACAAATATATACCTATTTATTAGTTTATTACACTCTTACCTTAATGGTTCATTAAAATATCATGATTGTACAAACAAATATAAAATATGAAGCCGATCTTTTCATATGTAAACATAACGAATAGTAAGGTTATTTCTATTTTGCTTTACCTACAAGCTCAAACTCTGAAGTTAGTCGCGCCTCACCTATTTTTACCTATTCTGACTGTAGGATCATTTATCCCTAATGTTAAAGCACGTTAAAGCACAGTAGAAGGTTAAAGTCCCGACTGTCGGATTTTTAGTAGTTTCGTTATAGCTCCGACTGTCGGACTTTTATCCACGGCCTATTTTAAATCGGCCACAATCAATTCTTGCTACGGCTGACAGTGACACAATCAGTTTGTTCATTTGTGTTGATTTATAGCAAGTTTCAAGCACGTTATCTCTCTCACACTCACGTTACTTGTGATAGCACTATATTCTTTTAACTGCTTGAAGCTGCTTTAGATCAACACAAATGAACAAACCTAATGACATTCACAACCAAGTGTATTGCCATATTGTTTGTTTACGTTTTCCAATGTATGCACTTCTTATGAGTACCGCTTAATGTTATTAAATTTCAGTTTAATTTATGTGTTTAATAGGGTCAATGCGTTAGTTCGCGACCATGCGCTAATTCTCGACCACTTTAGCATTTAAGTGCAAATAATAAGAAACTAAATCATATTTGGCGCTCAAATCGATTGCATCAATGTTCGGCGACTTTGACCGATCTTAAATAGGCAACACGCTTCACATGAAATGTGAAGCTTTTCCCACAAAAAAATCACGTAACAAGTGGCTGTCGCATTAGCGGCGTCATTTCTGTGTTATGTGCAAAAGTTTTAAGTGATCGAAGGAAAGAAAATAGTAAGTAAAAGTTTATGAATTTACCGAAATGAATGTTTTTTTGTTTTGGGTATTTTAGGGGGGTTTTCTAATACAATTTTAAAGAAGAAATTGGAAAAAATATATATTTTTTGATTAAATATTGAGTGGTCGCGAATTAGGTTTTAAAATTGTACTGTTTTTAGTTCTCGACCACGTGGTCGAGAATTAAAGTTTGATGACCATTATATTTTCGTCAATTAAACATTTCTAAAACACTTTTTGTGTATTTTTATTTATCAAAATTTAATCATAAGATATATGTTTTTTTAACTTTCAGTTTGCGACCACTTTTTTCCATTTATAAAATATGTAAAATTGTTAATAAACATTGGTGGTCGAGAACTAATTTAATCTAATTTAGTTCTCGACCATCAGCTTATTTTAGAGGTCGAGATCTAATTTAGTCCAATTTAATTTTCGACCATTAGCGTATTTTAGTAGTCGAGAACTGGTTACTTCTTAGTTATAGTTCTCGACCACTTGTATAGTGTATATGATTTCAATTGAAACGCAGAAAAAGTAAAAAATCGGCAGGGACTTACAAAGCGGCCGGCCAAGCAGCTGTCGGCATCGCCTTCAAAGACAAAGACGGCCGCTTTTGTGTTACAAACGACTCGCCGACTTCTTACTTTTTATGCAGTTTCAAGTGAGATCGTACACACTATTCTTTTTTTTCTTTTCAGTGGCGCGTATTAAAAGAAAATCTGGAGGAAAAAATCAAAAAAGTCCCCAAACAATTAAAATTCTAAAACCAGTTACTAATAGACTAGCTCCACAAGTAAGCAAAGCATTTGACAATCATTTAATTTACCCTGATCCAATAAAACGTAGCTGCAACACAAACAGACAAAAAAATGCCCTAAAAACTCCCAGTGCTATTTCATCCAGTGAATGGAGAAAATACTATGAAGAAAAGGAGAACGAAAAAACGAAAAAGAAACTTGATATGGTTAAAAAAAAAGAGAAGAAAGAGAGAAACTAAAGCAAAATAAACAGAAAAAACTGTAAAAGCCAAACAGAACAAATCCAAGAAAAAACAGAATACTAAAGCTTCTGACAAGATACCATGTGCAAATTGCAATGAAGAGCTAAATAGTGACACAGATGATGACGACAAAAAAAATATAGGATGTGATTTCTGTGATAAATGGTATCACAAAAAATGTACAAATTTGATAGGCACGCCCTATCATATTGCTGCAATTCAAGACTATAAATGCGACAAATGCTAAGAAGTTCCTATTGTTCTAGTTATTTTTCATGCAGGTTTAATCAAAATACCATTGTGTACCTGTCATCTATTTTTTTTTTTGCAACCGCAGAAGTAGGTTTACGATTTTTTTTTACTTTTGTACTTTTAAACAGTATAGGTACTTAGGTATGTATTTCTTTTAGAATAGGTACCTCGTTAGTTAAATTAACCAAAGTTATCCATTTAGTACAAATTAGTTTTTGAGTTAATACCTAATTTAATACTTACCAAAGTTTTTTTATTTATAAATGAATCATTTTATGTTTACCTAGGTACTTAACAACCTATTTTTTTGTGATAAACGCCTCTAAAGAAAAAAATACCTTCTACAGTATTTTTTGTTTGTAAGGTTCGTTTATTTAGGTATTTTTAAATCTTTATCTAGGAAGGTATTTCTAAAATAAATTTTCTTCTGAATTACACCTATATCTATCTATACCTTATACCTAATACCTACCTACCTAAATCTGTTAGACACATTAAAATCTGCATATAAAATGGTTGGTCGAGAACTGGCACAAAAACGGTCGAGAATTATATGGGTTGGTCGAGATCTAGCAAAATCTCACTTTTTATTAAAAACAAAAAATGGATATTTAAAACATCCAAAGGCAAAACAATCTTGCAAAAAAAAAGAATCTTAATTAATTTAGGAAAATAAAAAATCAAAAGTGATTATGTTTGACCAGTATTATAATTGTTACAATCTTCTAAAGTTGAATTTTTGGTAAACTGGTCGAGAACTAGCGCATTGACCCTATGTGTATAGAAAAGGCATAGTATTACATTCGCGATTATGACTATCATAATCGCTCATATAATAATACACAATATTTTAATCCGATGATGTAATTAATATGAATGGATTTGGGATTTAATATTTATGTATTACTTCATATTAATGCATCATTTGAAGTGAATTGTTATATAATGTAAACGCCCTATTCACTGGACAAACAAATATAACTAAAAAATAGTTAGTCTTAAATTTCATTTAAAAAACTATAAAGCCTGACTATCGAATTTACTCATAATAGTTCACAATTATGACCATGATATTGGTGCATAAATAATTCTTTTACCAAATTGAAGTTCCAGATTTTATGCTTGAGCTCGGCGCTACTGTGTAGGTCAATGAAAGCATTATTTAATATTGGTAGAGGCTCGCCATATCACTAGAATTTAACCGACTATAAATTATAATGTTATACAGGTCATAATATTCAAGTAAGATTTCAGTGATCTTCCATCACAGACAGGCTATGTAATGAGAAACCCTGGCAGTAACGCTTCAGACTGACTATGACTGTCCCAACTGATTTTAGCAATAGTATACACTTTTTATATATTTACAACATATTTTAGTTCCATCCATAGTTCTTTCGTATTTCTATTGTAAAAAAATTATTAGATGACTGTTAGGTGTATCCCTCAGTTTATATACTTAGGTCAGTGAAATGAGGATATGTTTCTGATAAGAAAATTCATTGCAATCCTCACAAAATGTATTATAGGTAGTCGACCTGCTAAGTTCAATAATTCATAAGAATCGTTCAGATTGTGATACTAAGATGAAATTTGGTGGACAGGCAGTTCAGAAGGTACTAAAAACAATGGGATATAGTGCCAATCAAAAAAATTTCAAGAATGACAGTTGTGACCTTGAGTCATGAAATGTCTATTTAATACTTTTAATAACATATAAAATCTTAGCCATCAATTTATCGAAAGCCAAAGTGATTCCGAAAATTCTGAGATATATGACTATAAAACGTACTCTAAGTGATATTTTAGGTAATTATCAATTATATGTGCCCCCTTTTGCATGTTTTTGTAGGTAAAGACGAGGTCTAAACAAATAATGCTAAAAAATGCTATTGCCATAAAGATAACTTTTCAATGTTGTATATCTCAGAGTTCTCGAAATCTTTAAGACTTTCATTTATTGGTATGGAAATGGGACATCTAGACAGATTGCATACATGTACTAAGCGTAATTTTACTGCCAAGTAAACTAGTAAACAAAAAGAACTGTTATTATTAATTTTAATTTAAAATACTATTCACTGTTCGTTCCATAACAGTCGCCATCACATAAACACAATATTGTGCACTTTAACTCGGCTCATGAACACTTTTGGCTGCAGGTAATTTTACATTTACAAGAAAGAAGTTCTTGACAAGCTACCTGGCGATGTACTCCATATCGGTTGATAAACACCTTCATTTAATTTCCACCCCCATTGTTCAGGATCAGGAATATTCGGACTTGAGATCAAACTTTGTCCCCAAAGAAAGACACTTTGCAAGACAGCTCTTCTAACGTGTTGCACAAGCGATTCTCTTGTTGGTGGGAGCGACTGAAGTGGCCTTTGTTTTTTCGTAAAAAGATATTTGCGTGCCTCATTAATATCGCAGATAGGAGTAGCTTTATCGTAGAGCAGAATGACAAATCTTTCGATACATTTCAATGCTTTAGGATCCACCCTAAACTCGTTTTTTATATTTAGCAAAGCCTCTGTCAGATCATCAAATTTTGCCCATATTGCCCAAGCTGTTTTTTTTCCTTTGCCAAGAAATGAGTAAGTGGTGTCGCATCCAGTTAGTGCATGAAACATTGGTAGACATACTGAGTTTCGTGGTCCTAGTCCCTTGGCAATTTCATGTGCAGGTATGAAAGAAAAGTTCTTGCCAGTGCCAAATGCTACCAATAAATATTTAGACTTTATTTCATGATAAAACCCTACTGCCAACACTAAAACATCAGTGTCAACTGTTCGGATCATTGCAGATTCGTGACCCTCCTGAACGGCATGAAACGCATGAAGTAAAATTCTAACATCAGCCTCTTCATGGGAACAGGGAGATATTACCTTTAGATCTCGGTTAGCAGTGGAATACGCCAAGTTTCCAGAAGTTACGATAATTTCTTTTTCGGTATCAGTCGTTAGTATTTCTGAATTAATATATGAGAATAATTTTTCCTTATTTTTATCCTCCACCAAGAAGGCTTGCCACTGAGATGGAATAGGTGTTGAAGGGGTTACAGCATATCTTGTCCCAGATCCTCGTGCTTGCCGGGTCTGTTGTTTAAGACTGTTCGGTTTGTGTACATCCCAAACAATATCAAGTCTTTGGGTATTTTGAAGATGTCTAAGAATGTAGGGGAAAAAAACATTTTTATAATACTCTTGAAAGGTACGGCATTTGCAAACTTTCAACATTTGGACGATGACAGGGATATATACAGGGTGAACAAACTCAAGTCGGTATTGCTAACTTCTTTATTATTGAAGCTAAGAGGTTACATTTACTAGTAAACTAGTAGTAGTAGTAGTATTTATTCCGCTGATTAACAGAAAAACAATTAAATATCGCTTTTCCGATATATTTCAAAAAATTTATTTTTTTTTAATGGGACACCCTTTATATTTATACCCTAATCGACTGGTAATGTTTTCCTTCTTTCTCTTCTGTTAGCACCACGTTAATCAGCGGAAAAATACTAATAGTTCACTAATTTAACCGACCTCGTAGCTTCAATAATAAAGAAGTTGGCAATATTGCCGACTTGAGTTTGTTTACCCTGTATAAATATATACATAATGTTTAAGATATATTATTGTTAACATATCTAACAGATATAATATACATTACCTTCAATCTTTCACACATATCATAGCAGTAGTTTTTGCTCGTATTATAATAAATCACCAATTTTTTTATTTTTTCAAGGTTGTGACCAAAAAAAAAACTGGCACTATATCACAATCGATTTGGAGCTAAACATTTTGTAAGCATGCCAAATCTGTTAGTATCACAAAGTGAACGATTGTTGTGGCTATCAATCCGACTATTATGCTGCTTTATATTTAATCTTAATTATGTTATAGGTATACTATTTGAACTGTTTGTTCGATAGCCCCTATTGAACTATATATTGAAGAGGAAGTCATTTTTCAGATTATTAATATTCAATTGGAATCAGTGCCGGTTTATGAACTTGTGCGCTCCTAGGCACTGGATTTTTTGGCGTCCCCCTTGGTGGCTAAACAAAATGACGCCGAAGGCTGAAACGTCGGAGGTAAACATTTTTGGCTGGTAAATAAAATGGCGCTGCAAGTGAAAATTTTTGCCGCACGACTTTGAATGTTTAGAGTTTTCAGGTATTAAATCAGAAAGTGCCGAATTTACGATACCTTTTAGTCCTGCAGGAGTGCTAGAAATTGAAATACCATTATCGTTGTCAGACATTTTCAAGATTTTTCAAAAACTGTCAAAATGTTTTGTATACATACAGAGTATACCATTTCTATAGAAACGCTGTGACATGCCACTGCTAAAATTAAATATAGCATAAACGGTGGTGTCATTTTCACCATCGCACTGACTATAATTGCCGGTTGCACAAAAAATAGTGTTTATATAATGGCCGCGAAATTTTTTAGCGTCCTCGAGATTATCTTGCCTCGAGCGGCCTCGGCGAGAATTTTTCTTTTGGTACGCAAAAAGGAATTTCGCAGCATTGGTATAAAAATAACTATCTTGCCTTTTCAGATGTAAACTGATCTATTATGCTGTTGGAGTCTATAACATCAAACAGGTCACTATTTAAGTGTAGGAGGGCTAATTCACTTAGTCTTTCGTTTTCTAACGAATTTCTGAAGTAATTTTTTACATATTTTAATGTTGAAAGAGATCACTCCCCCATACAGTTACTAACTGCTAAACTTAGAACATTCATAAAGCGACTTCTACGTTAGGAAATGTAGAGGTAAGACCTTTAGATATAACAAATTTTAACATTTCTCCAGGTGGCACTTTGGTCATTTCCATTGCGTCAAGAAAACTTTTAAACTGAACACATTCTTCAGAAAATTCATTCTCAATATCGCTAGTGTTTTCCTGCATTTTTTTTGCTTGCAGACGAATCTTGTCCTTGGATAAATTTGTAATCTTATTAAAGAAACCAAAGAGTCTTTCGACTTCTGTGTAGTCAGTTTGCCTTTTATTTATCTCTTGAAGCAACCCGTCTAATATTTGGAAATATGCGTTTACCCGTATATCCAATTTTTCATCAAAATGGGTGGCTGGAAGCTTCCCCTAGCTGACGTTTAATAGTTTTTTTTTCTTGTCAGATCAACTTTGTAATCCATACAATTTGTTAGTTCTTTTCTTTTTTCTACATAATAATCAAAATTGTCTCGAAGTCCTTTTACAAAATTCTGTAAAGAATTAAACAATTTAGTTGCCGTTAGCAGGTCTATATCTGGATTTTGCAATGCTTTACTGCTTTTATTAAAAGTTTGAAGAATGCCATTCCATACAATTATTTTTATCCAGAATTATTGTTATTTAAGATCGCATTCGGCACCCCTAGGCACTTGCCTAGAGTGCATAGTGGGTAAGCCGGCACTAAGTGGAGTAAAATGAATCTAGTTATTTATATTATTTAATGCTGCCTACAATGAGTCATAATCTGAGTACCTGCTAAAATTATCATGTAGATCAGTAAATAGCCAATTATCTGTTAAAAAGGTTAATTATTGTTAGACCTTTTTCATTAATATTGTCTGTATTAGTACAGTAATTTTTGTGCATATGTTAATTATGTTGTAATAATGATTGGACTATCAAAATAAAAATGTAACAAAAGCACTTAAATTGTATTTGTGGTACACTTAAATGTCTCCGTGATGTTCTGTGGGACATTATATCTCCCTGTAGGCTGTAATTGCAAAATATATTGAAGATCGAACACAACGTTTATTGCATCCATTGTAGTAAATTCGTGAAAAACATCCATGTATGAACAGTTAGATCCATAAATGCCTGTTGCACCTGTGAAATAGCAACTACATCATTTGAGTTGAGTTGAGTTTAACTTTAGCCAAGTTCGTGAACACAATTTCGTGAAACAATCGTATACACTTGGTGCTTTAAGAAAAACTTTCTTTACACTAGCAATTCATTTATCACTATTAAGATAGCACCTTCTAATAGTTTCAGCAATCCTACGAAGCCCCTGTGCTAAACATGTTACATGCAGCATATTCCGATATGTTTCCTTCAAAATTCTTCCAGTAGCTTTCATATAATTCACTCCATCGGTAAGAAATAATAAGAACTTGTCCTTACTTTCTGCATATTTGTCATCTCAAAAGCCTTGTAAAGTTGAATTTACTGCATCCACTATAGTGCGAGAATTTGTAGCTTCTAAAACTTTAGAGGCGATCAAGTGTCCGCTCATTGCACAATTTTCGTCCAATGCAACATTCGCTACCTTGAACCCGCAAGCAATGAGTCTTTCGTTCACGCTAAGCCAGATGTACTTTCCATTAAGATCAGACAAAATTTTCTATCTAATATTTTTGCACTCCATAAATCAATATATTTTTTTCTTAGTGTAGACTCCGAAGGCACCTTAACATTGCTATATTTGCCACTAATACATTTTTCCAAAAATTGTCTGAAAAGTGGATTGTCTAATTTTGACCACGGTAAGTTACATCCTATCATAAATTCCACTAACTCTAAGTTAAAATTACATTGCGTGTCACTGTAAGTAAAGCCATCTAGTGTATGATTTTCTGAAGAAATATGCGAATTAATATTTGTTTTGCATGACCACAAAATTGCTTTGTCACATTTAGTGCAATACAGATCTCTACCATCAAAATGTAAATCGACAGTATCGCAGGCCTGTAGCTAGAAACTGTTTTAAGGGCGGGCAAACAAATTTTCAGAGGAGCCCACGGGCTTAAATATTTTATTGTTATTTTCAATTATAAAAAACCCCCCAAAAAAATATATCTAAATTTCTTAACAGAAATAGTTTTTAATATAAAAAATTTATAATAATAATAACAAGCTAACCATTATACTCTTCGCCGATTTACTGCACTTTTTATATAATTGTTGCACATTCTATAGGATATTCTTCGCTGTTTTTTTTTTGTAAATAATATTAGTTTTAGACATTTTTAGTTTAATTTCAAAACATATTTTTTTTAATTTAAAAAATTAATAACTTTTTTATTCATTGATAGATTTTGTTCTTCCTCTAGCTAACAGTAACTAACTGTTCAAATTTCAATACAATCGGACTTTTCGTTCTTAAGTTATCGTGCTTATAAAAAAAAAAAAACGTGACGGGGGGACAGACAGATGGACTGACGAACGGACGGACATTTT
This sequence comes from Stenurella melanura, assembly GCA_963583905.1. Taxonomy (NCBI): domain Eukaryota; kingdom Metazoa; phylum Arthropoda; class Insecta; order Coleoptera; family Cerambycidae; genus Stenurella; species Stenurella melanura. Next base: position 62,663,665 of record OY757310.1, read on the forward strand.
AAAAGTTGTTCAGAATTTGATCACCAACACACAGTGATATGAAAATTTTTTCTCTACGTGCAGTATTTTAGGTTTTAGAAACGTGCCGATCGAATGCAATATACTCTTCATTTTGTATTTGCGAAGAGTATAATAATAGGAAAGAAAATTTTTTAAATAGTCCAGGATAAGATGAAATTCTTCCCTGGGATATACAAGACGCGAGCAAAAAGCTGTGATTTTAGAATAAGAATAATAATAATAATACTAGATTTATTGTCCAACAGAATAATCCTATTGCAGAACAACGTAAATGACAATAATTGACAAAATAGTTATGGGAAAGTTATGACTGAGTACTGCCTATGCAGTAGCTGTTATATAAAGAAAATAAGAAATACTACATAATGAAAACAAAATTTACAAAATTCATAATATACATAATGACAATAAAAGTAACATGGAAAACCTGTACAAAAACTTACGTTTCTAGTTTAACTGTAGCCGTCTTTCCGTAATCATATTGAGTATTTTTAATACAGTTTCTATCTCTATGCTTTCTGTGCGTTTCCTTTCAAACGCCAAGAAAACTAAATTAACCATTCTTTGGTGGGTCATGGAGAGCCTTTGGGGATGATTAATAGCTGTCAACGTAGAGAAAGTTGATACATAGGTAGCAGTGCTGCAGTCAAACGTATCAACAGCAGCCAAAACTAATAACATGATTTTTACATGTTTTGCAACCATTTTCATATTTTCATTTTTAGGTGTTCGATGGGGTACCATTTCTGCAGTGGGAGCTTGGTCAACGTCCTTCAACAATTATTTCCATTCACCAACTGTGGTTTGGCTGTACTGTGATTTTAATTATTTTCTGCAGTCGCCGCAGGACGGGCAAAAATTATTCCAGGACGGGCTACGCCCATTCTGGCCCACCCCTAGCTACAGGCCTGCAGTATCGTGAATTCAAATATTGACTGTAGCTTGCGTTTTTAGTACTTACATCCGAATAAATCTACATTAAGAGAGACACTGAGTAATCGTACTCCCCTCCCCGCCTGGGATTGGATTTCAGGTAAACAGCCAGTAGGTACTTATACCTGATGCAATTTAAAATAATCTATTACTCATTTCGTTTTTATTTAATATAATGCATTTCTCGATAAAACTAAGTTACGCATTAACATTGTAAAATTAATTTAGTATGTTGCATGATTTTCTGTTTTTATACTTTGGGAATGTTGAGAGAGAGAGAGAGAGAGAAAGCAATTTATTGAACCAAAAGAATACAAAAAAATCCTACATAGGTTCGTCCTATACTAAATCTAAAATATATGTACTTTCAATTAAGAAGTGTCAGAATTACATTAAAAAGGAGAAGAAAAAAAAAGTTGTTAAATCTAAAATTCTAAAATTTATGCACTTTTCAATTAGGAAGTGTCAGAATTACATTAGAGAAATTACAGTATATAACAAGAACAGGTAACATAGACAATAAACATTAGTTTCAATTTTAATTAAACAGATTAAAATTTAAAAACATTTAAAGGAATCACAGACAGAAGGCAGATACCTAATATGCCACTAAATTCTCTAGCACAAACAGTTATAGTTATTGTTAACCTGTAGTATATGCCTTTTCAGTCTTATCTTAAACGAATTTACATTTTTTATATTTTATTGAACATGGTAACATATTATACATCGAAGAGCCTTTGGTGTATATGGAATTCATCGCCCTTGCCGATGACACCCTTGGTATGTCAATGTCGCTGTGGTGTGTTGCATAATTATGCACTTGGTCTCTTATATTAAACACCATAGTAGAGTGTTTATGTTTACGCAATACTAGATGAATATGAATGCACATTTGATACTTATACATGTTTTCTAGGGACATTATATTAAAATTGCTATATAATTGGGCTGTCGGATATCTGATGTTGACGGAATAAATGTTTCAGTACATGTTTACAATATATAATATCTGTAAAAGCCATCCCTGAAATCCGATAGGTAATTCCGATCTCTGGATCTAATACAGTCAAGCAAATGAAAAGTAAATGGAATGATCCTCACCAATTCTTATTTTTCAAAACAGGTTCTACAGTTTAAACATGAATTTGTCGAAATTTAATGAAATCCAACAGTTTCATATATAATTTCAATATTTATGTAAATTAGTACAAAATAACTGGATAATGTATTTATCCATTATTTATTTTATTTGAAATGACTGAACACTATTTATACATATGTTGAGATAATTATTATCCAAGTACTTATAGTAAAATGATATCGAAACATGGTCTGGATAAAGCTCAAACAAAAATTTCATGAATTTCAGCAGTTGAATTAATGATTATTAACTATTACATTGATTTAACCAATTCTTACTATTTTATAATGATTTTAATGCACTAATGAGGTAAAGAATTTCTTGTTATCAGTAAACTCTGTGATAAGGTACATAAAAGGTTATTAGTTCATTACTAAATGTCACTCTCACAGGCCCCTAGCTAATTAAAGTTATTATATTTAATATAAATTAATATATTTTTGCAGTGAGTTTTAAAGGAAGATGGAAAAGTACACTTATTCTGATAACTCTGAGGATTCTGATACAAATGTAAGTACCTACTCATATTTTTTGTTGTATTAATGGAGTTTATTTTGAGTTTTATAAGAACACTAATTATAAAGGGTTAATTAATTGTGTGAGTATACAAAGATACTATTTTGATATAAGAATACTTCATTTAATCTTTCTCTTAATTATTCATAACATGCCTAGAAGAAATGATCAAATATTTCAATTTAGTTACAAGCGTTACAATAAAGCTAATATCACTATTTTATAGGAATGGTAGTTCCAACTGTTACAACCAGTTTACAATTTTAAAAACTAAAATATTACAATTTTACATTACCTAACTCATCAGTTGAGTTTGGTTCAGATGTTCAGAACTGTTTAAATGAATGAACAGTATTTTTTTCAATACTATTAGTTCATGATGGAAAAACTTATAATCTATGATCTATGATCTGCTATTAAATATCATATATGTATAAACCATCCATGGTTAGAATCTTTAACTTCTTGAATTTCCCCATACGTGTCTACCCAATAAGTCTAGTAGTTGAAGTTGTGTGCTTTTGTATACTAAAATATGTTTGACATGTATATACTGTTACCCCAAAATATTATACCATATCTCATGGTACATAAGAAAATTTCAAAATATATGATTTTTAAACGTTTGCATAGCTAAAGTTTTTGTAGATTTGCCGAATTTAAGTGTCCCAATACAAATTTTGATCTATGTAATTACTCAGGAATTCAGTGTTTCCTTTAAAACACTATTTCACCATTTATTATATGAGTATTTACGTATTAAGTTTAGCTTATTTCATTTTGAACAACTATAATTTGTTTACTTTTAATTTGTTTACGAGTATTACGAGCTAACCTACAGAGTAGATACTGTATTAGAAGCCTAACTATTCTGCCTCTTTAAATTCAAAAATTGCTCTGCATTAACAATTTTTGTGTTATCGGCATAAATAATCAAACCAATATTTTTATTTGTGAGTAGGGACAAAAATGTTTACGTAGATAATGAACAATAATGGTCCCCTAACCCTACTCGTGGGATTCCTACATTAATTTGATACTATAGCGAGTTAGCACGATGAGCTAACCGTGTTATTTTGTGAGCATAATGGTTACTTTGTTTATGTATTGCCGTTTCAAATCTATATTTTTTAGATTATTTAATTCACTATAACGTTTATTGAAACTAAAATGTGCCAACACTCTATTGCCATCACAATAGAGTCTCATTGTATTCTCCCTAAATTTTTATAGCCAGAGTGAAAAATAGTCTCACACCTTTGCGCCCTAGTTATGTCAAACACTACCCCATTTATTTGAAGTATTTTTAATACAGAATATAATGTACTTGTGTATGCACATATTCTTCTCCACAACATGTAAAAAAAGAAGTTATATTTTGTTAAAATAGTGTGTGAGAGGGAGATAGAGAGAAATAATGAGCTTTTTTGGATTTAAATTGGCTGTATAGACACCTACTTCCTGCTATCAAAGAATAAGTTCATTGAGCGGAGGGTATTTCTCACTAACCATTTACTCAGATTACTGTCATTTGCAGAATATTTGCAAGTTGAGATATAGAAAGCTATTTGATTAATAGTGAGGATAATAGTAGTAATTGATTAATACTGTTTATTAACTATTATGATGCGTTTTAATATGTTGGTAAGAAACAAAATCAAATTATTTTCATTGTACGTTTTACACCAGGAATATTATATAGTAAAATTTTATTTGACTGAGAAAATTAAATATGAGAGATGACTTTATTCGATTATAAAACTATAGCCCATTTTCTATGGATTTTGGCCCAAAAATAATTCGCTAACCTAAGCATATTCTGTGCACCCAAATAGTATTTTTTATACAGAATAGAATTTCAAAAAGTTTGTAATGACAGAGTTGCCGCTTTGTCGTAAAAATCACTAAATAATGTATCCCATTTTTTAACAATATGAAAGATGAGGAGATTTTATGAAAAAAAGGTTGTAGAAATTTTTTCGTAGGTGCTAAATTTTTTTAGTAAATAATTAAAAAGCATTGTAAATTTACCACCGGGTAATAAGGGATGAACGGATCAGTATATGTAGCCATTGGCTTGTGATATTGCATGCTCTCAGAAAGAAAATATAATAATTTCTTTAATTATTATCGAATTAAAATAAAACAAATAGCATTCTAAAATGGAAGGTTTCAATATTTTAATTTGTTTATCACATAATAGTTATATTTGATTTATATTATTGAAAATATAAAAAAAACTCACTTTGAATTTGTAGACTTCCAGAACCTACCCATTATATTATATTGAATAAAGTGCCACAAAAAAAAGCCTTATAGGATTCATTAGTGTATACATTTATTTTAGAAATAACAAAGTAAACGTATTTTAAATTTAACAGCATAAAATGAGACAGTATAAAAAAAATTTAATTTTGTAATTTCTCAATTTTTCGGTAATTGTAAACTAAAAAATGCTGTAAAATATTCAAAAATTAACGCAGAAATAAAAATTAAAATTACGAATTAAGAGTTAAAGTGTAAACTTTATATATAAACTTATTATATTTTATTAAAGATTGCTTATTTCATCAGGAAATATTTCGAAACGTGATTCGGGAAACGGGGTGTCTTAATTTTATATAGAAACATGAAACGAGCGAAATTAGCGGTTTTAGAAATGTGCAGATTAAATCCAATATACTCTTCGTGTTGTATTTGCGCCAAGTAGAATAATGATTATTATTATTGTTAAGGGACCTTAAATAGCACTGGAATATCATTTTAAGACATTATTCTGTGGTCCTGACAAAAGTTATGACCATTTGCATATGAGATTAGTGTATTTTTTCATGTGTTAAATCTTTCCAAATTATTTGTTTCTCTGTCATTAATACACACATGTAGTGACTGCCTCCACGTCATTTACGAGGGGTAAAATGGTCTCGAAAACAGTATTTACAAGTATCTCGAAAACGGTAAAATTTATTACTAATTTGTAGCTCACATAATTTGCTACAAAAACAAATTCTAAAGTTTTACCTTTCAAATTTTTTCTATCTTTGATATTTTTAAGTTGATTTTTCTTGGACTACACAGGGCTGTTTGTTTAAATCTTAATAGAGTAATTATTGAGAAATAAGAAAATGTTAATGAAGTCAAAGGAACTTGTTAAATTTTGCAAGAAATATTATTCTGTCGAAGTGACTCCACAACATTTGTGAAGTGTAGCTTTAAATTCATTTAACTTTTTCTCCTCAATATCAAATTTAGTTTTCTTGGTACATCGAACTGAATTAAAGATTTGCCAACATATTTCCCAACAGGAAATAAAGTTGTTAGGACCGGTTATATGCAACTATTAAACTAATATTACAAATTTTTTTAAAGATAACCTAATTCTCTCACCAAATCAGTTTGGATTTGTTACTGGACTGAGCTTATATGTGATGCAAGCTCACTAAAGAAATAACTGACAATTTAAATAATAAGGATAAATGTATCGCAGTTTTTCTGGATTTAGTGAAGGCATTCGACACAGTGCCTCACAAAACACTTCTCGATGTTTTGTCTCAATATGGAGTTCGGGGCACCATGTTGGAAGTCTTTAAGAGTTATCTGTCTGAAAGGTACCAGGTAGTTAAAATTAGGAATAACCTGAATGATCAAGATATAATAAAAATTGGTGTATCACAAGGGACGGTCCTTGGACCAGTGTTATTTATTACATATATTAACTCCTTGACGAATATTGATATACCTGGATCAATCATTTCTTATGCTGATGATACAGTTCTTCTCTTCAGGGGTAAGACTTGGGCACATACAAAAAATCTAGTCATTGATGGTGTAAGTAGGGTAAAAAATTGGTTAGACACTGTATGTGTCTAACCAATATTTAAAGTTTGTATAACTATCTCTGAATATAAAGAAAACGAATTATGTAGCTTTTTCATTAACTAGTATAAATAAGCCAGACTTTACTATTTAAATAAACAACTTGAGTGATGACATTAAAGAAACTAGTCATACTAAATACCTTGGCGTAATAGTTGATCAACATCTACAGTGGGACCGACTTGTCCTTAAAATAACTACTAATATTAGAAAACTATTGAGAGAATTTTTAAAGAACTCACTATTAACTACAGTATATAGAGTCTTGGTGGAATCCTTGATTCGTTATGGAATCATAACATGGGGTGGGCTATATAACAATGCACTCAAACAACTTAATGTGGTTCAACATTTTATTTTAAAGATAATTTACAGAAAAAACAAGCTCTACTCAACGAACATGTTTTACTCAGAAAATGTGCTCAATGTACTGTCTATCTTAACAATTTGTTCATATGTTCACAAAAGTAATCAATTACAAAATTATGTGACACACCAATATCAAACCAGGACAAAGACTAATAAACACCTAACAATATCTGTAAGTTATAAAAACATTAACTTAAGATTTGTAAATCATATGGCACCGAAATTTTATAATCTTTTATCTCCTTATATCTGGCAAATAAAAAATATAAAAAAATTTAACAAAATATGTAAAGCATACATTTTCGAAAATTATAATGTACCTATTTGTAACATTTTTTTGATACATAATTTGTCTTATGTTTTCCTGTTCTATTGTTATATATGTATATGAATAGGTTTATGTATTATTGAGAACTCTCATTATTTAGTATTAAGTGTATATTATTTTATTGCTTCCTTTTAATTTACACCTCTCACGGTTTAGTCACTTAGGTCCCGAATATAAAAGCCGTTTACAATTGTCTCAAAGTTGTTATCTTACTAATAATTCTTATGTAGTTTTTATAAGCTATAAATGAAAATAAAGTTATTATTATTATTATATAATCTGATCACTCCAAACGCAAGAGAGAGCGAGTAAAGTCGATATAAAGTAAATGAAGTCTGTTTGAAATAATATTTCAAGGTACAAATAAGTAAAAGATTTTTATCATTACACTGATTGAACAAAAACAATGTGGATATAAGTCTAAAAGCCTTCCTAGATTGCATTATTTTACTTTACAAAATAACATATTTGTCTTTATCTCCATGTATGTTGTATTTTTGCCACAAAGACTCATAATTTAATTATATCATATTGGTAAACAAAATTGCCATATTAATTTTTTATTAAAGATTAAGCACGACCTATATGAGTGACCCATTTCAGTATTATCCGGATATATGTATCCTTATGCAAAACATTTCTGCCATTTATGTAGGTGCTTATTAGTTTTAACATTATCAACGTCGTTATTTTAACATTCAGATGAAACTTCCATTTTGTGTGAGTACAGTTATTAATTAAAAAATCCAGTTGTGTTTTAATATCGGAAATTATTATTATAACATAGAATTTGTTCTGAAAGATTCTTCGTAACTTACTAACAACTTAGATGTTTTCAGTTTTTACTTAAAATTACATAATTACATAAATAGTGCGAAAATATAAGTGAATGTTTTTATAATAAATTTGAAATTGTTTCATTTATTGTTTTTCTTTTTAAAAAAGTAATTTGAAAACTTCGCAACCTGTTAACGAATGAGTACATTTTTCTCTGTCGAATTACTTTTCTTTTGCAATATAATCACGCCAAACTTGAACACACTATCCAGCTTTACTCTCTGGTGCCATGGTATTTCTGCCTCTATTATTCTAAAAAAATATATTATTTGCATGTTCACTTCTATTCTTTGCCAAAAAAAGAATTTGTTATCAAAACTTCCATTAGGCTATAATTTCTTTCAACTGTATGGACACTCCAGCCTTAAAGGAGTTGTAAATATGTACACTACCTTGCTCTTTCAACCATTGAACTACATAATCTGCTTCTCCTACATCATTTAAAAATTTTTTCATTACTGACATATTTGTACCAACACGTGACACAAAAAACAGAATTTTTCTTGGAACAATATTTAGTGTTACATTTGATTTTGATCCAAATATTGGTGTAAACCTTTAATTTTGAATGCCACCGTATGTTGATGTTTGTTTATTTGTTTGTGATGTGTTTGGCATAAGTCGGAGATTGCTCATTTCTGACTCGGTGGATGTTTTTATAATACTAATCACGAATGTTGTCTCTTACGTCATCATCTTTTAATTTCTGAATTTCGTATTATTCATCTCTAAAACGCTTCGTTACGCTTGGAACTTCTGTCGTAGCCCCATCAGATGTTACGTTTTGTTATTTACATTCTAATGTGGTAGTATTTAAGTTGAGAAAAAATCTAAATGGCTTAAAAATATAAATTAATGACATGAATGACAACATTAATGATTACAATAGTACATTTTCTATAGACAACTAGTTTTTGGTTTGTCAGCTGGTTTTTGTATTATTTGTCAAGCTTGACTGATGTGTGCCGTAGTTGCCATATGTATATTTTTGGTTTTAAGCAATTTTTATGGGGGGGTGTGAAATTGTTATAATGCCGAATGACTTCTTCTCATCTGGTCCTCTGTTTTATTTATATATGAAGGTCATTTAATTTTTGGGATACAAAAAAATGTAAATCTGATTGAAGAAAAAACCTTTATTTTAAAGTAAAATGCAAAATATGAAAGATACAAAACGGTTATTCCTTATGTTTGTTGGGTATTTTACCACTGTGAAAATATGTAAAAATATTGATGAAAAAAACCTCTGCGCCAAAAGGATCAGACAGGGAGTGGATGGTTCTTAATATTTTTAGTACAAAATGTCTCACACCAGTCACACCTAAAAATATATAAACTGAAAGAAAATTGTTAAATGATAATGAAGTAAATTAAATCGAAGGCTGTTAACGTTTCGGAAACTATTTCTTTTCCGCTATCAAAACTTTCACTTGTATGACATTTTGTGCTAGAATGATTAAAAACCAGCCTCTCTGTCTGATCCTTTTGGCGCAGAGGTTTTTTTCATCAAAATTTTTACATATTTTTACAGTGGCAACATACCCAACAAACATAATAAATGAATATTGCCACAAATTAATTATAAATAAAACGGATATATTATTATACAACTTATTTTTTTTAAGCAACTTTAACTTTTCTTTCTTTTAAAGTGGCCCATCGTGCAACTAAAATGTTGAAAGGTATTTGTTCCAGAATATCCCTCGAGCAGCTCGACAAGTAATAATTATTTATGACATTGAGTTTCTATTGTTTTGAGTTTTTCTATGATTTTATCTACATAATTGCCGAACGCTGAAAGTGCCGAATGGTAAACGATTTGCCGAATTGGCTTCAAACTTGAGACTGTGAGACCCCCCCATACCCCCCCCTATATCCGGCTCTGGTTAAAATGTTTGCATATTGGCTTGTATGTCGAAGTTGCTTACTACTTCTGTCATTTACAACTATTAGGGGCCATCCATAAATGATGTCACGCTTCCTTTGTCAATTTTTGACCCCATCCCCCCCTCGTGTCACACATTATCATGCTCACCCGATACTCCCCACCCCCTGTCTGTCACCTCACAGTAATTTTTATGTACATTACTAACATCTAGGGCGCTGATAATAAATAATCAAGACATTAGGCATACAATTATTTTCTTGTATTGTGACGTTGCAGTTGCTTTAGTCCCTTCCTCCTCCCCTGTCACAAAGTGTCACAACTTCAGAACCCCCCCCCCACTTTAAGCGTGACATCATTTAAGGATGGCCCCTATATAGAAAAATTATAGAATTTTTCTTTACTTTTATTAGTTTTTACTTTCTTAAAATTTATTTTGGTGTCATAAGATTTAACTAGTAATAAGAGGAAATTTCTTGTGTAGGAAAGAAACAATTGTATATAGGAAATAATGTGGACTAAATATATGCATATCAGAGAGTTTATTCAATAATTCTGTAGATTTTATTATGGAGAGTTTCCATTGTTGAGGTATAAACTTAAGAAAGAATTATAATTTAGATTTGTACATTGTGCCCTCTAAGATGAAAAGAGGACTTAGATAATATTATATATTTATCAATCTTTTTAGGACACAGAAGATAGCATGGTAGAAGATCCATTATGTAATCCTAATAAGCCGGTTAAAGTCACTTTTGAAGAAATTACATCAGCTGCCTATAAAATAAGAAGTGGTGTATTGAATACACCATGCATAGTAAGTACCTTATAAAATACATTATAATATATACTATATATACACACAATTATGATTGTATTTGTTTCACTACCTTTAATAACGTAAACTTGAAATTAAAGAATTGTATTAATTATAATATTTTATTTAAGTGTAAAATATATCTGCTAAATAAATATAATAAATTAGCAGTAAAATTAATAAAGGTTTGGTGAGATAATAGATGTTCATTTATTTATTTATATCAACAGTACATGTATGTGACCAATTAAGTTACGTTACGTTAAGTAAAAATAGTAAATACACAATAAAAATAATAAATGTTCATTAATAATAATAAGCGAAATGTAAAACGTTAGGCATTAGGTAAAATTAAGAGATGTTCAATTAAATAATCCATGTTTAGTAAAAACAATAGATGATCAGTAACAAAACTATAGGCGTTCAGTAAAATAAAATATGCTCTGTACAAACATCTTCCGAAAACAATTATAAATTTTTGCTAAAAATAATAACTCTTTAGTTAAAACAATAAATGGCCAGTATATTAGTAAATGGTCAATAAAGTGATAGAAATAGCATACGTGTCAAATAACACTGCAGAAAACTTGAACTGAGTAGAATGTATCAAATTATATAAATTTACAGCAAATTGAAGAAAAAATAAATATAGATGTAATATAAAGATTTATCTGTATCACAAGGTGAAAATAATCCATTCATTATACAGACGATCTCATCGCAGCTTTGCCAAGTGAATGGAAGTTAGTGACTGCACCATATGAGTTTATGAATCTTAGGTGGAAGTCGTTTATACTGAATGTTTATTACTTTTAAATATGGAAATTACCAAATTTGTAAGAAATACATCAAAATTGGCTTCTGCTGTTGTATCTTTTATTTATTTGCATACATCTCATCCATTGTAAATTTACTTACACGGTAGACGTTTAAAGCCTATGTCAGAATATGAAGTTCTTATCTATTAATTCAATCTTACAGCTTTAAAAATAAATATATGTTATAATGGTCTGATATATTATTATCAAATGTATAAGTACATCTGGTCTTAGTCACTCTAACATATATCTCTTTTTATTTCAGAGGTCACATATGTCAGCTTTAACAGGAATGGACATTTATTTAAAAAAAGATTTTTTACAACAGACAGGAAGGTAACTTTTATAGTTGGTTTTGTTTATTTGTTCGAGTTATATACTAAAATTTTTTTATTGTAAATTATTTCTAAGAGGTGGTTCAGATTTCACTATAAACTATAAGGTCCTGTTTCTTTTGCTCAGATAAATCAAAATCTTCTAACGTTAAGAAGATCATTGAGGAGACCTCCATTAAGTTATTCTTAAAACTGTTTGTAATTTTAATTATTGCTACCTATGCATATTATCTCCGATCAAAGAACAAGTCGAGATACATAACAGCTATCTCTTCAATACATAACTTGTTTGCTTCCAACATAATGACATTATATAGCCATAAAAAATGGTAGAAAGACAATAGTGGCTGTTTGTGTAGAAGGGTAAATAAATAATAATAATAGTAAACGTGATTTATTGATTAATAAAAGGTCATTGACCGCAGTCCTTCAGTACATAGTATTTTAACAAAATTAGTGTTTTTAATACATAGATACAAAAAAAGATATATAAATAAGTATACGTTTATTAAAAAAAAACTAAGCTATTCAGGGATGTCTTCTGCCCATCCTAAGACTGCTTCATATAGGGTCTGTTCTGGAAATCTATATCTGGACTTAATTTGTTGATCACGTGTTCTACAGTGTGGCTGCAACAGTTGCATGTTGTGTTGCTTGGTAGCGAACTTCTTCGATAGGTCTTTGATCCTTATATTAATGGGTTGTATATGTGTTCGCGCGTACAGTAACTCACTAGGTGGATTATGGAATGGGTTGAGTGGGTGTCTCATCTTTGTAATGGTTCTCAATGAAGTAGTCTCTGTATTATTGTAATTCCTTCATTACCTGCTCTTTATACAATAATGTGATGAATAGGCTTGTAAAATTACAGTAAGATATATGATATATTTCAAATTTAATTAGCCTAAACTTTTAAATATATCTATATCTATTGTCGCAAATGTATAAAATGTCTCAATCATTCATAAAAATTACACTTCGCTATTCTTTTTGAAAGTTTACAAATAATAAGGCGGTAAATTATACATATTCACATGGCTAGATTGTTAATATTGAATGTTGGTCATTATAATTTATTATATTTCTGCATTATTGAATGAAATATATTTAATAAACACACTACAAATTACACAAGCCTCAAATTCAATGTCGAAATTGTCTGGGAGGGAGTTACATATTTCAAATAATACAAACATGCATTCGTTACTAGTTAAATATGCTATCCACAACACCTTTTAGCTCACCGAGTTACCAAGTCGGTCAAATATTCACAACCACCAAATGTACAGAAAGTTAGAGAGAAAAAACGTATTGTAGTAAGAGACATCTTTATTTATATATATACCAAAACAAAAGTTATTGACTTTCCAACAGTACAGTTTTGTTGAATTATTCTGTTGTCTCTTACATCTTTTAATTTTCTGGTTTCATAGTGAATTTGGATACTAAAATAATGAAATCGTATGTGTGCTTATTAACTCATTATACACAAGACAAGTTAAAGTTTACTCGACTCTACAAATAATCATCATAAACTTTTATTCCCAATGAAATAATTTTATTGTTACACAATAGTGTTCTGTTTATAGCAAAAACAAATTCACATCACGGATTTAGCAAATGTAATAGGTAGAGAGTACACATGTCTTATTCTAAGGGAATTATGTATTGAAAGGATATTAAAATTTAATTGCTATTTCTCCTTATTAGAACTGTAAACAGAACCCCATCATGTTACGACTTTGAAGTTTATACTTGTGAAACAATCGATTTACATCTTTTCTAAACTGTTTTTTTTTTGCAAACGGAACAGCACTGCACCATTTTATATTTATTTATTTATATGTAATCACTTAGGCTGTTACAATATAGATGTGAACGTTAATAAGAAGAAAAAAAAATACATAATTCAGTTTACAAGGTAGGACAATACGTAGTAAATATAAAACACAATAAACAACAAATATGACATAAATACAGATTAAAATTTATTGTACGAATATAAATATTTTTCAAGTAAAAGTTGTTTGAGTTGTTAAAATTGTAGACCTCCTTAATCACACTAGGTAATTTGTTGTAAAAACTGATACCGGAGAAATGAGGTGATTTTTCAAAATGAGAGGTGTTATGATGAGGCAGAGCTAATAAGTCATGACGAGTACTATAATTATGGTAACTTGCAATAGTTTTTAATTGGTCAGTGTTACTTTTAATGTACTTTAACAAAGAAAACAGATATATGAATGGTACTGTTAATATTCTGTGACTTTTAAAAGAATTTTTACATGATGTGGTAAAATCAAGATTAAAAATTAATCTAATTATACGCTTTTGGCAGACAAAAACTCGCTTCAAATTTTTTGCGCATCCCCACATTATAATATTGTAGGATATATGGCAATAAGCCATTGAATAATACAGTTGCAATAAAGCCTCAGTATCTAGGAAGTTCTTGAGCTTGCGTATACAGTAATATGCTTTGTTAAGTTTTTTTGCATACTTCATTTTGCATATAATTATATTACCACTAAGAAACAGCCCATTGAGCACCTGTGATCCTAATTACATTGGAGATGTGAATCTTTTACTTTTTAATTGTAAACACCACTTTCAAGCGACAACAAAACTGCTTTAAAAAATTTGTTCACCCAACCTGCATTACAACTTTATTACATGAAAATAATAGACATATATTTAATATTCTAGTGGACTTTTTAAAGGATACTAACATTAATTTGTGATTATGGATTAATCTTCATAATCTTAAATAATATATAATTATTTATGTTTAATTTTCTTTCTTTCTTTTTGTGTGTTTATTTGTTATCTTTTCTCTTTTTGTTTAGGGATAGTTTCTTTTACCTTTGTTACCTATCCTATTGTTATTCTATCCTTCAAATCGTGGTCCAACCCAATTCTGTAAAAACAAAGCCTTGATAGACCCCTGGGCAAGAGAATGTGTTATAACCCCACTCCCTCCTTTCGTACATATTAAGTTCGTTAGTTTCGTAGTATGTTAATAACAAGGTATTTTCCATTACAACAATTTGTGGTGTATGAGTTATCATGAACTCAAAGCCAGACAAATGGGGGAAGAAAAGACTATATTACCATTAAACTGTATAAAATATCACTTTGTTACCACTAAATCGCTCTGGAATTCTAAAAATACCTGTTACCATTAATAGCAGACACGCAAATAGAACCTACACCGATCATCTCCAAAACGTTACGGATTTTTTACTATAAAGCTGCGAATAGACCGACTTGCCAATCAGGAACTTTGGGAATGTTTACAACTGAAATGCCTCAGACGGTAATTATCTCAGTGACAAACAAACTAATACACATTATTATGTATTTAGGGATAAGTTCTTTGATTGGAGTATATTATCTAGAGTAGGAGGAAGTTCAACTAGTGCTTCACCAGTTTTATTCCTTGACTAAAGTCTAAATAATTCTTAGTTTTAAGGAAAGAGGCGCTCGTTATGCTATGTTAATGTTGAATCAAGAACAAAGACAAAAAGGAGTTGTAGCAGCATCTTTAGGAAATCATGCACAAGCTGTATGTTACCATGGATATCAGCTGGGTATACCTGTGACAGTGGTAATGCCTATAATTGCACCCATCATGAAAATACAAAAATGCAGGGAGTTCAATGCTAACGTTATTATGGAGGGAAAAAATATGGATGAAGCTAAAAAAATTGCTGTTGGCTTGGCTAAAGAAAAAGGTTGGACTTATATCAATGGGTAGGCAATGTAAATAATTTTTTTGATTAATTGGCAAATACTTTCTTAATAGTCACAGAATTCAATGACTTTTCTGCATTCCTCTTATTTGTCTTAAGTAAAAATCAAGAACACGTTTTTCAGTAAATGTAAACAAATCTTAATAAACACGTTACATACTTCTGAAAATGAAACAATTTTTAGCGAGAAATTACAATTGTAAAAGAAAGGGAAGGGATGAGGCAGGCAGTGTCCACATTCCACTCACAAACTACAAAAACCCGGTATCTGAATTTGCATTTCGTCATTTACAAATAATATTAATTTCATAATAATGTCATTAATGTCACACTAATTTCCTTTTTTTTCTATTATTTATCAAATATCAAATTAGAAATTAGGTATACAATTGATATATTCTATTTGATATTCTCAATGTTCTCATAAGATTAAGAAATTAATTAATCATTAATCAATTTTAACACATTTATTAATTAGTCATTTTTCATTTTCCAGTTTGATTTTAATATATTGCCAAATGTAAACATATTCTATTCATTAATTCAAAATTCATTATTCATAAGTTTATTAATTTTTTTTTAGGGGTGGCATGCCCTCCCTAGATATAAATCGCCTGAAGACGCAAGACCCAGACATACGTCCCGTTTTGATTCATATTGCAAGCGTAAGATCAAAGAGAATAACCAACATATGTGTAGATGCAGTATAACACAATTTCAGTGTCCGCTGCCCACCCTGGTTACTAGTGATTAGAGTTTAGGCTCATGCGCATAACATAATAGCAGCAAGGGACCCGGTGTTAAGATTAGGCGTTTTCATATGTGAACTTGGTGGAGGCGGATTAATATGTAGAAATATATTAAAAATATTATCATAAATAAAAATAACTTTTTAATTTTATAATTTTTATATTAAAATTAATTAACTGCAAAATTTTATGACTAACTACTGCTTGGCCTTGGCACTCTTAGATAATTGGGTGGACACTGCCTACCTTGCCATCACTGACGGGCCGCCACTTTTCATTCCACACATTTAAATCGATATTCTAATACATGTGACGAACAGATTATTAATAAATACAGTAGCAAATATTTAGTTTATCTCTTAATATTTTATTTTAACATCTGAAATTTAAATTCTCACATGGTGACATATGTAGTCTCATTTTCAAAGATTGCACACGAATCAACCCGATGTTAATTAATGGCCTATGTTTGTTTGTTATCTAGGACTGGCTTGAATATAGGTGATGTCTCATTTTCATTTCTAATCTTTTTGTGGAAATGTTTGATATTTTGGACAATAAGCTATTATTATTATTATAATTATTAAATTAGTGGCGCCAGTTTAGTTTCATTACTCTAGATCTGTTTTTAAAATTTTGTGGAAATATCTAAGATGGCTGCCGAAATTCAAAAGTTTGAATACCTATAAACATTTCTATAGAAATATCAAATTATATGGTGAAAACTGAATCTAAGTCAAAAAGGACAAACTGACTCAGATACCCGCTCCATGCTGTGTATAAGGGCTCTGAATAAGTGATAATTAAAAACAAGTAAAAAATGTAGATAACGCAGATGATTCAATATTTCCACAAAGTATTCCGTTTCGGCGGGTCAATTGCAAACAACACTTTACATATTGTACAATTCAAGACGGACAAGACAAGACACAAGGTGATGAATTATTATTGCTATATCAAAGACGTCTCTGGAATTTATCACCGCGTTATCTCAGTAGAAGTTGAATAGTTGAGCACTCCGCAGTATAGTTCACTACATATTTATAGGGCTGTCGAAGCTGCCGACTGAGCTACTATGTGAGGGGGGACCGGGGCATGCTTTATTCTTCAACACTTTATTAAATAATAAATATAATCTGTTACTTAGTAGATAAAACAATCATTACTCTGATGTAAAGTATGTTCCTGCATGATTAAGATGAAATAAGCGGAAACATAAGATTTTTTAATTTACCAGAAACGTCATTAAGAAAACACGATTTTTAAATCTTTAGTATTATTTTGTTCATTCAAATACGCAAAAATTTGAAGTACGGCTCTCTAGTACTCTTTGTCAGCAATAATTTGCCAACTAAGCAAATGGAGACAAGTATATCTATTTTATCGCTAACAAAAGACATCCAATGAGAAGACAGGAGATCAACTGTGTCACGAGGAACATGCCAATGTAATATGATAAAATAAAAAATTTTGGGTGTTGTATTTGTTTATGAAATTTCATAATTCAAATTTTCAAAATCTGAGGGATGACTCCATTAATTAGCAAACTATACAAGATGACAATTGATCCTATTATGATACCTAGCTTTATAGAAGATACTTATTTTTCTGTAATTATTTTAGATATGACAATCCTCAAATAATAGCTGGACAAGGCACAATAGCCTTAGAGATTCTTGAACAAGTTCAAGATATTGATGCTGTTATTGTACCAACAGGAGGTGGAGGTCTACTTGCTGGAGTTGCCGTTGCAATTAAAACATTGAATCCAAGTATTAAAGTTATAGTATGTATAGTTGTTACATTATTTACTTAAAAATCGTTATAAGAAAAAAAGAAATGTTATTTTAAGTCAGTTGAGCTTCAATCAGAATGTCCAGCTTTAAGTTTATTCACCACTTTGGTGATGGATATTTTCAATTTTAAATATTGCTATTATTAACAGTGAAAAATGCATATATTTATGCATTAGAATTGTTATTTCTGATATGTCAGAAATGGCAAATGCCGTAAAAGAAAATATTTGCATAATATACAATACTTACATAATTAGAATACAATACGTAGGTACATAATTAGGAAAAGGGATATATCCGACAATTTTCGTTATCTATATTTCTCATCACTAAAGTAAATCTTTAGTAGTCAGGGATCCAGTAATCGAAAATCCACTTATTTCTCTAGTGCTATGCAACTTTTGGACATACTTTTAAAATTAGGTCTATATTATCTAAAATTGTTTGCCGAATCTATTTCCAGAGAGCGATTTGCGATATAGGTTTGCATTCATCCCCTGTGTTCATTTTACACCTCTTTTCGATATTGAAAATATGACGATTACAATAGCAGCGTTGAGGTAGTATTTTGATTATTTATTTTCCAAGATATTATTCACCTTCAATAAGAAAATTAATCACTGTCATTGGTGTATTTTAATCATGTGACAGATGAAATGGATTCTCAGACAATCTAAATTATATTTTTCCTTCCAGTCAGCCACCAAGTTTGTTATACTTTATTTTATTTCATTATGTTTTTTAATTTCTATTTATACATATAGTGGAGTCGATTTAGTCAAAAAAATAGCGAGGTTGGGAAAATTCTTAAGATAGATGCAGACCCTGCAGAAATTGTTTGTCATGGCGAGTATAACAAAATCTTAAAATTTCTATTTCCAAAATGGGGTGGAACCTCGTTTTTTTTTGCCGAAGAGGGGTATTTCGGACACTTTAAGGGTCAAATTTGGAGTTTTAATTTTTTTTGATCACTTAAACAATAAGTTAAGGAACGAAAATGCTAATGCCCTTTTTTTCTCATTATTAAAGGAACCTCCAGTTTAAATTTGGGGACGATCCAACCATTCCCTTGATATAGATAAACATGTAGAGTAGTATTATTATGAGGAGATGCTTGGGGCGGAGCCAACATGCGCGAATATTTTTATCAGTGACAGCATCATCTGGGGTAGAAGGATACTTGTAATCAAATTTTTGAGGTCGAGGAGCTGTGTAATGTAGTAGATTAAAACCTCGTCACACTCTGGTGTTTACGATGAAGACATTTTTTTACTGAAAATAAGGTTATCATTTAATTCAATCAGAAACGGCAAACACAACAAGTATACTGCAGCACAGACCCTGTGACTGCAGGTTGACGGTGCCACTGGATTCGAGGTCAAATGTGACGCAAATCGCTCTCATTGGCTTAGATCAACGAATGCACACAAACTCGTTTCTGCACATCATTTTTTGCAAGCATCTTCTCATAATAATACTACTCTACACGAAAAAAATTGAAAAAATTAAATTTCGGCTGTCTTGATCAGATCTCAACTAATTTGGCTGAAACTTGGAATGGAAGCAGTCTTTATCACACAAAAATTGTTTACAAAATTTCAGCCAAAAATATTAAATAGTTTGGCTGAAATTGCAGTTTCAGTCAAATTATCTGAAATTTTCAAATCGAAATATCTTCGGACCTAAAAGTCGGATCAAAATTTGCTTTGCGGCAAAAGGTAGGTTATTTTATGTACTTTTACGTGATATAAGTCAAGATTCAATTTCTTTTATATTTGACCGTTTTTAGCCATTTGCGCTATATACAATGTGTCCACGGAAAAGCGAAATTATAAGTGTAAATAACCATTTCTCTCTTACTATGAACACAATTTTCTGCGTTCTGCTATTGCTTGACTCAATACTTATTTTCAGTAAGTTAGAATTTCAAAAATGTATAGAGGGCGGTGGTGGCAGCTTAAAAATGAAATTCGCTCTTTTTTACTATGAACGCAGTTTTATGTATTCTGCTCTTGCTTGACCCAAAACCCATTTTCAGTAAGTTAGAATTTTAAAAATGCATAGAGGGCGCTGGTGGCAGTTTAAAAATTAAATTCGCTTCAGGTAAACTGCCATTTCTGTGCTAGATATTGCAAAATTTTATAAGAAAAACTTTCCCAAAATTAAATGCCTCTTCGGCCAAAAAAACACGGTTTTAACCCTTTTTGGAAATAAAAATATTAAGGTTTTGGTATACTCTCCATGACAGTTTCCACATGATCCGCATTCATCTTAGAAAATTTCTAACCCTTTCCTAAACTGACTCCACTAATAGGGTTCGTCAGTGGAATGTGTGGTTTAAAAACTATAAATAAGTGTTTAAAAATTTATTTATTAATTACTTTTGTTGGCCCTAGAGAATTAACCTGTTAATCGGTGTGTATCTTCGCTACATGGCATATTATGCACGGTTTTTTCTGCAGATAGCTACCCTTGTTTTTTCTGAAAGAGTTGTAGGTCTTTGTTTCTTCTATAACTGATTATGCTTTTTTTCTCATATGCTGCTACAGCAAGAAGTGTTCAGCACTGCCGGCAATGACCAAAGGCCTACTAGCACCAAGAGCTCTCTCGATAGACGCATGGCAATATTACTTCATGTTCATTTTATTACTGATTTTTTTATTCTTGTTATTCTTTCTTTATTTTGTTCTATAATTTTTGTTCTCTTTTCGAAAGATAAAAGTGTCTCATCTTATTTCGTTCCCGAGAGTAAAACCGAGAATAGAACACAATTTTGTTGTCACTTCCTGAAAAAATCGTATGCAAATACTCCAATCAAATAAACTGTATACTTTCGATGAGTGAATTATAGATCTGGGCATTTATACATACTGAAGTGGAATAAGCTAAACGTAGTGATTAAGATTATAAAAATAAATTTTCAGGGCGTGGAGTCTGAGAGATGTGCGAGTTATGCGAATGCAATAATAAATGAAAAGCCAGCTTTTACAGCTATAGAAGGTACTTTGGCAGATGGATTAGCAGTCCCCATGATAGGATACAACGCTTGGGAAACATCTAAAAACTTAATCGATAGAATGGTAATATATTTTTTTCTAGTTGAATAATTAGAAAACATATTTACATTGTACCAACACCAATATACTGTAGTTTACTGTGTGTATTTTAAATAACCACTTTGTTAATTAATGTAGCGAGTAATGTAAAAAGTACAATACATAGGAGAAATGATAAATACACATTATATTACACTACAAAGACATCTTAAAAGTAAATTCCAAAAAAAAATAAGAAACACTTCATAATCACAAATTTAAAACTAATATGACACCCGGGCATAATAAAATAAGTTAAATTAAAGAAAGTTTTTAAAAACTAAACTAAGTACCTTTAAAAAAACAGTTAGTGAAGTTTGTAAAATAATATTCCAGCGTCGCCCAAATAAGTGAAGCTTAGTAACTATATTGATATTGATCGAAGTTAAAAATACTTTTGATTTTGCTATTTGTTTATTTTTGCAATATCGATATTTCCTCCCCAAATTTATTCCATAATTTTTAGCAGCCTTATATTTACATAGACACTGAATACATCCATCTTTGTAAAACTTTAACCTTTATTAACATCACATTTGTTATCAGAGAATCCTGATATCTCCATGTAATATAAAACTTCTTGTAAATTGCAAAAAATTTGCAAATATGGAGGCCATATTGGATTCACTATTTTCAATTTTTGACTTGAAATCAGATTTAGTGTCCAGCCACTCCAAAAATACCCATAGGTTAATAAAGAACTTTTTTTCCATTTTGATAGACTTGCTTTTTATGTTTAAATAAAATGTGATTTTTAAATAAAATGATCCGTTTGAAATTTTCATTTAAAGTTATAATTCCAAACGGGAGAATATTGACATGATTTTATCAGAATGAGTTACTGAAGTGATTTGTAGAAATTGAAATTGGTGTAATGAGGGTACCACGGTACTGGTACCCTGCTTTGTTAGTTTGTATTATATAGCATCATGCGTTTGCGGAGAGTGATATTTGTGTGTGTGTGAACGTTATACGAGATGCGGTGGAGTATTTGTGTTTGAATACAAATTGTACAATTTTAAATATCAATTGATAATTTTTTGTTCATGGGCAAGTGTTTCGTATCAAATGTTTCACTAAATCCGAATTAGATAACAAGAAAAAAGTATCTGAAGATGGAAATGGATCGTCTAATGAGGCATTATGAAGAAGGCAGGTAAACCTCTAAAAATTCCTAATAATGGTAGTCATTTACATATCTCCCAATAATACTATGCAAGAAATGATACAATTTCTTCATAGAATATTACTAGCATATATAGTTGATGGTTCTATTGTCTTGAGTGAGAGTTTAGACAAAATTTGCATGATCCTGGGTGGTGACTCAATGTTAATAACTTCGCTAAGCAAGAAGCACAACCGTTAATCAATTGTCTCAGAGAAAAATCAAGATTATAAAAATAAATTACAACCCCAGCGAAGGAACAATGAGAACAAGAACTACAATTGATGCAGTATTTTCAAGATACCTTGACCAACTTCAGTCTAGAATTTTTATATCTTATTTTATGTATCATAAACCTATCTTGTCATTTTTAAATTCTGAAGAAACAGGAGCAGAATGAAAGTTATTGTTTTCATTGAATATAAAATAATGTTTCATTTATTTTCATAATATCTCTTATAGCCTATTATCTAATTACTATTTGATTTTGATTAAATTAATGTTTTCCGTTACATTATTTATTATATCTTAATGTGTATGTATTTTACGTTAGTGATAAATATAAACACAGACGTGTTATTATAGCTTACATGCATGTGATCTTCAACTAAAAACAGTTTAAGCTGTAACCTTTAAGTTTTATAGAATAAAGAAAGTTATCTCTTGCATAAGTTACTGAGGTTATGGGTTTCTTCCAACATACAGCGTGGTGGGTCTTTGTTATTTAATTTAGATCCATCTTACTCTTTTTAAACAGGCATATAAAAGAATCTTTCACTTTTGTATATCAAAACATTACCCATTGAAATTAATAAAATAATAGTAGTGACCTTTTATTGAATAATTAAAATTACCCAAAAAGGTAATTGATCAGTCTGTAAACAAATAAGCTCTTACAGTAATATATGTCACAGCATACCGGGTGCTAGAAGTATGGTGAGAATTTAAATTTGTAATTTGTGGTGATATATTGGACCAATATATTTGCGATTTTGTATAATGCAATTAAATAATACCTATAGAGCATCTAACAATACTAGTTGTACAATAAGGTTAATTATCTATCATTTTACCTTCATTATTTTACTTTTAAAAATTTTCACCCCATATGTACCTTAGTTTTCCTGAACATAATAAAGTTTATTGAAAGATTGACTTAAGAGAATATAAGGTATAATTTATTATTTATCCGACTAACCGACATCTAAACATATATCTTGTGAATACTAAATTTAAATCACATTATCATAAATACTTACAGTACATTAGATAATAACATATGTTAGAGTTGCATACATGTCATATTTTTTTTCATACACAACAAATAATATTTTTCAAAAATCGCTTTTGTTCTTTAAACATCTACATTTGGAGAGGACAATGCGAAATATAATAAATGGAACAAACGACTTATTTGTAAGGATGTTTGTTTCATATTATATGAGTGGTTCTTTCAAAATAGAATGAAACCCTCCCGTACCTACAATACCCTCGAAAAGACATGAACATTGGTATTGGCATAACTTTTAACCACTGACTACTTGATAATATTGTGCTATTAGCATCGAACGGGAATATCTTTTTAACCAACGATAGCAATAATGAAAAGGATATAATTCTGTTTCTCACATGGACATTGGTATTGGTACAACTTTTAACCACCAATTACTTGACAATATTGTGCTATTAGCATTGGTACGGGTATTACTTTTAACTACCGATAGCAATAGCGAAAATGATATAATTTTGTTTCTCACATGTACTTTAGTAGTTTTTAACCAAAATCCTAAGCCAAACAAGAAATTCGTATAATTATTTGTTATTTGTCTCTTCCAACTCCATGTTTCTTTAAAATTTTGGAAGATATGTTCCATTATATTTCAGGGAATTACCTCTCAGAAATCAGAGTTAAATAATGTTTTCTGGAAAAACATTTTTATCCCAGTAGTTTTAATGACTTGCGTCTATATCCCACACATACTTCATTGCAAATACACATGTGCGGGTGACTACACGTTTACACTGATTGGCCGTAATTTGAATATGCTATAGTTTAGTGCAACATTGAGATATAATAATAATAGGAATTCCATAATAATAACATATTGGGTTAACTGCAGCAATTGATAATATGAGTTTTGTACACCAGCACACAAATGTTTACCTTACATTGTATAATGAGATACGTTTAATTAAGCTCACCTACCATAATTGGTTTGTAGAATATGTAACATCCAGAAAAGAATTGTTTTCTTGTATAATATGAGGTTAGAAAATAGGAAACAGTGGCGGACGCTACTTTTGGGGTAGCAAGTGAGCTCTTATATAAGGAAAATATTTTAAAAATATTTAATAAATTGAAACTAAAAGAATATTCTTTGGTTTTTAAATCGAATTAACTAATTATACGGAACGTTCAATAACACATACAAAAAATGCAATCAACATTGAATAATAAATTGATTAATTATTTTTATCAATTTTTTTTTCTGAACGTATTATATTAAAATTACTGCAGAATTAGAGCATTAAACAATTTAGGGTATCTACTTATTTTACTTGTTATTATTTAAGCAATTTGATTTTCTAAGTTACTACTGTAAAAAATAAGCAATCCAAAGCAATCTTCAAAACAACTCTCAACGTGACCACATCACCACATGCAACAAGCAACATGCACCAGAAGAGAGAGAGCAAAGTTGACAAGCTGTCGGAAAAACAGACTTTTAGTTAGAGCATGCGTATTTAAAATTCATTATGTGTGGGATATAGACGCAAGTGTTTTAATGTATCATCTATTAAAATAATGACTATAATACTCGTAACATCTTGTATATAAAGTGCTTGACCAAACAGTCTCAGTAATAAGTAACGGTGTTCGAGCAAAGGGAAAAATCTCTAAAATTCAGAAGGACTTCAAACGTTTCAAAGTTAAGGGAAACAGTTTTTCTTATTGGGCAATTCAGACATTGAAAATAGTAGGTGCATCAAAATTTGGATGTAGACTTCCCATGTTCCGTGTTCATTTCTAAAAAAGGCGGCTTAAGTTAGGTATATTATTAATTAAACATTTTTAAAACAGTTAGTGCCATTAAAATTAGCTTCTATTATTAAGTTTCAGCTCGAGTTGATTTTTACAGGTTACATTAACTTTGGTAGGTAATAATTTGATTGATTGAAGCCTACTATTCTATAATATTGTTATGTTACCCGAGTAGAAGCCCTGAATGCAACCAAACTTTTAAAGTCGACTTTTTAGAAAGCAGCAAAACCTATCAAAACATGGAAAACATAACATTTTTTTAATAATGATTGTGAAATCAAATTTTAAAAGAATGTTTTTATTAATATGTGTAATCTAAGACCATGTGCCGTTCCTAAGCACTTTCTCTAAAATTTGAGTTCCTACATAGAAAAAAATATTTAAATGTTACTGAACTACTAAAAAAAGTTTTTCCATCTTTGGAAAGTTTTTAAATGCTTCCAGTTTGTTTTGAAACTTTAGTTATTTTCTGTGAGAGTTTCGCTGCATAATTTTGAAATACTCTGTATATACAAACAATGTTCTCTCTGGGTGTTTGACTTTAGATTATTGTCGATAATGTTTTCTAGCCAGTGGTTTTATTAGGATGTCTCATATTAGCGATAATGTGATGTTTTTGCTATTTCTAAATCATTTATCGCAGATTTATGACAATTTAGATAAAGGCGGGTCATCAATATATTTAATGACAAACGAAGTATCTATTATTTAACATGATTTGTCTGGTTATTGTTTTAATTTTCTTTTTGATATGGTTATTGACATACTATAGAAAAGTTCAATAACTACCGACTTCAGATTTATTATAAGTAAGTATACAGTGATATGGATTTAGTTACATTTTTTAACTAGTTTAAAATAATATTTTTAAACTTGAAATGAAAGTAGGCCTGAAATATAATAATGGATAGTTTATTTTTATTGTAATGCACCTACTTTGCTGTTCGACTACAAGACTTTAAAAAAGTTCTTAAATAAAATACATCTGAAATAGAATTTTCATAAGTTAATTCATAATATTTAAAACTGAATTATTATTTGTTTGCTTATAATTGTTTTGAAACATATTCTCTATAGGATTTTGCAAACAGCAGAAAAAACTATCTATGAGAACTAAAAAGAAAAACTATCTGTAAACATATTAATGAAATCCTTGCATTCTTTTGATAACCTGAATTCTAGTTATGCTAGCAATTAAACTCCTAAAATGAAATTGTCAATTTCTTATTTGACAATTCTCATTGTAACACATAGTCCCCTATACTAGTGTTACAATTCGACGACGAAAAGTTACCAACTGCCAGTTGGTAATCGAAGAGAGCATATAACTATGAAACTTTTTTCTCTATGAAAATTTTTGTTATGGTGGGAGAATATGGAGGAAGAAACTTTTTTTTAAACAAATAGTTACCCATATTTGTCCGCATAGGTAGTTACTATGTGTACTTAACATTTCCCAATTATTCTACCACCATACCAAAAATTTTCAGAGGAAAAAAGTTTCATGGTCATATGCTCTCTTCAATTACTGACTGGCAGACGGTAACTTTTCTTCGCCGAATTTGCACGCCATTTCCTAGAGACTATGTTCCCAATTAGCATTTTCATATTCCTACGATATACTATACATATCCCAAAATAAAATTAGTATATTGCATAAATATTTGAAACTAATTCAAAATAAGTTGTATACTGGTTGTTTTGTCACAGGTTTTCACATTGTATACATACTCCTGCAATATTCATATGTATGTTGCTGACACGTTGTAAACATATTCTGAAATGTACATTCATTCTATAATATAGTTACAATATACGCAAACCTTTTCCGTACATACATGCAACATTATCCATGTATACTTTCAATATACAATGTATATTGCAAAACAACAATGGTATATTGAATAAATATTTAATACTGATTCAAAATAAGTTGTATACTGGTTGTTTTGTCACAGGTTTTCACATACTATACATATTTCTGCAATATACACACACATGTTGGTGACACATTATAAACATATTCTGAAATAAACATTTATTTTACAATATAGTTATAATATACACAAATGTGTTCCCTACATATAGGCAATATTATCCATGTATACTTTCAATATTGCAAGGAAACATTAGTATATTGAATAAATGTTTAATACTTATTCAAAATAGATTATACAGGGTGTCCCAATAAAACTCCCATGCTGGATATCTTCTAGATGAATAGAGATATTTTAATTCTGTAAAAGTCAGTTTGTAGTACATAAAGAGTGCTTCAGTATTAAATATAAATCATTTTTAATACATATATGACACTGAGCAAGAAATATTTCGACGGGAGGAACTTTGAAATGTTGTTTGTGTAAAGGGAAATGCATTTCTAAGTAAATATTGTTTTTAAAAAAAATCCAACTGTTTTTGAGATATTTGTATCCAAACGTTGCCATTTGCTCCTGTTAAATAATTATTTCCGAAACATTTCACTATTTAAGTGATTTTAAAAGAAAAGCATATTTAAGGCACTTTCATATAAATAAAAATTTCATAGTTTATGAAATACAGATTGTCCCCTTTAAAGACTAAAGAAATCTTTCAGAGATTACAACTATTCAATAGGAACAAATGGCAATATTTGGACACATCTCAAAAACGGCTAGATTTGCCTTTTTTCTTAAGAACAAAATCTACTTAGAAATGTATTTCCCTTCCACAGAAACCAGATTTTAAGGTTTCTCCCAAAGAAATAAGATTTATTTAGAGCCCAGCGCCATCTACATATTAATATATTCAAAAACCATTCATTTATATTCAAAACTGAAGCACTATTTATGTGCTACAAACTGGCTTTTACAGAATTAAAACGTCTCTATTTGTTTAGAAGATATCCGACCTGAGACTTTTTACTGGGACACCCTGTATACTAATGGTTGTTCTCATCCCACAGCATATCGTACACATACGTCTTGTAGATCTGCATCTATGCTGAAAAAATATTGTAAAGATATTTCGAAATATATATTTATTGCTTCTCACAATGTACACTGCATGGAAAATTTGTTTTTACCATTACTTTTCAGTTAAACTCGAGCATGTTTTATTGATCAAATTTTGTTGAATGGAGCACACAAATGCTAAATAAACCTCGAAATAAACCTACCAATAAAACTGCATTTGCCATAACAATACTTTACAAAGGCCCAAGAATATCATATGCAAAAAAAATCATTTTACGTTAATAATAAGATCTGTTAGAAACCATTTTAAAATCACACATTTATCACTCTGCAAACTTCAGCTTTAATAGTCATATTAACATGTTATTTACGAAAGTCTGATAATCATATTATGTTGCCTTAAAGTTTTATCTAATTCAAATCATGTTTTAAATTGTTCAGAGCAAAAGATGACTTTATTCTATTAACTACTTTACATCGTCGTAACAATTATGTATCTTAAATTATAAAATAGGAAGAGTTATAATTAAAACAGTTGTGTTACTTTAAATATATTTTTATTTTTTGTTACAAAGTGCAATTGCAATAATAAATAACAATTGTGCCAAGAATTTAAATCGACATTTTTTAAACAAAAAAAATGTGCTTTGCAACTTATGAACTGATCGATATTTTTTTAACAAAAAAAATGTTACTTATAAACTGTCGTATTTTACTATAAAAAATATTTTGCCAGTAAGTAAAAAATAGTAAAAACTGGAGGGCTTACATTTTCAAAACCAGTGTCCAGGTGTTGCCGATGGTGCTACTTATAATTGCGAAACTCCACTTGGCATTCTTAACACATCACCTGTGATTGCTCCTATTGGCTGAATACTTTCTTTTGGCTTTTCCAATTTTTGGGAGAAGGTATTTTTTTCCTGAGTAGAGGAGGTGGGGATACACGAGCTAGTTCCAACTATAAAAGAAAAAACAATTAATTATATTTGAATAGGTATTTCACTTTAAAAACTGTCCTTGATGAAATTAATAAATATTTAAACACATCTTACAGAAAATAATCAAAAATAAATTAAACAAATTGATATTATCATAAAACAAAACATAGGTATATGTATTTTTTTGGAATTCGGAAATATTTGTGTTTGTGATTTTAAATGCCTACCAGCGTTATTAGAAGAACAACATATTCTCTTTCAGCTTCTAGTAAGGACAACATTTCTTTCACTTTGGGAAGTCGCCGGCTTCCAATACGTTCTTCGATATCACTATGTTCATCTGACAATAATAATCTTTTCGGAGGACTAATATGCTTTTTGTACATATGTCCCTTGATTTGTTTCTGTTCACTCTGTACATCAGATGTGCTTCCTGATCTTTTCCATTTACTTAATTGCAGCTTTTTATAATCCTCTGAAATAGATATAAAGCAAATTAATACGAATAAATATAACAACTCGTATGTTGTAATTAGAACCAATGGTTGTGATTTAAATAAACAAAAGCATCTTAATATTGAAATAGATCGAACCTACCTTCTTAAAAATAAGATTTAAACACCCCGTAAAGTGTCCAAGTTTCATCTGGGATTTCTCCTGGTTTTCAATGATTTGTCAAATTGGTTCCGTTTGAATGATGACCACCAAACTTTCTTTTCGAAGAGTGTTACCATTCCGAATTAGACTACCTCCGTTTCTTTTCAAGAAATTGGTGCCTACAAACGCCGTCATTATTATAACAACTAATAAAGTATGCTACAATTATAATATAGGTAAGTACAAAGGGATACATTAAACTTTAGTATCTGAATATAAAATATCTGAAAATGACAACAAGGGGGGCCATCCTTAAAACTATGTGGTAGGTAGTTGTATTGTGTACGATTGTAAAATACTTACTGCAATACAATAATTAAGGTACCTACACTTGGACTAATAATTAATAATCACGGGAAAACAAAACACAAACAAATTGAAATCGACATTTGACAGCTTGTGGCCTGTGATGGCAAATTACAGCATGCGCACTAATCTAAGGACCGTGGCGCGCATTTCAAAAATTCGACAAGGGGATGATTGTAACGACATGGAAAACGGAAATCTAAATATAACGATAAAATGTAATTAAATAATCATTTCTCAAGTACGAACTACCTGCTTAAGAAATGCCGATAGTTATTAATTTATTAAATACAGTAGGAAAATTGAAAAGGGATGAATATGTTATCATTTTTATTATTCATTATTATTTAATATACGATCACAAGTCCAAAGTCTGGATTCAAAATTTAAATCATATTTCATATCTACAATTTTAACCAACGATTTAAAATTTATAAAACGTATGCCATTCACCACAGGGGATGATTATAAATGTACTTAAACCAAAACTAGATAGAGAAATATCTATTTGTTTTTGTTATGAGGTAGATATATAGGTACTATACCAACACCGCACAAGGCAATATTTCAACAAGACTGCCGTAGAATTAATATTTAACTTTACCATATTTTTTTATGTAATATGGCCCAAATGCATGCAGCATTATGCTGTCAAAATCAATCAGAAACCGCATAAATCTTGTTGGTCCTTTGCAAAATGTAACATTGCTGTGCAATATTACTAGGGCTATATTGTTTCAAGTTTCGGTTGCAATGTTGCTAAAACTGCTTTGTCGGTGGCTTTACATAATTTACGTGGCTCAAAATGTTTACACCCCATTCTAAAATTCAATTTGGGTTTTATTGCATACAGCTGTAGTGTACATGTGTTCAACTTTTGAATGTAATGTTTTGAATATTAAAAATACAAACATGAATTTCATGTTGCAGAAATGTTCGACTGGTACATTATCAGGGTATATATGATGGTACACATATATTATCCATTAAATGTTTATGTGATATTTGTTAAAGATTTCAAAATTAATATAGCTTTTTGTATATATCTACAGTATACAAAAATATCATGTTGTAAAAATATTCCATTTGTAAATTGTAAAGAGATTGAATTAAGTACGTAGCATAAATATTGCCTATTGTATATCTATATAATATTTGACACATCAGCAAATTTTTGAGAAGATTCGTACAATATTCTCTGTATACCGCAGAATCAACATTATTTCATGTATATTGTAGGTATATATAGGAATATCGTACAACGTACTGGCAATATCTTTCCTATATTGATATAAGTACGTCGCGAAACGTATATTACGGCTATATGTAAAAGAAGTTCTGAATATCGTTTGAATGTAGACAATGAGTTTGGAATGTTCATTTCATATCGCGTGCTATGTGGGTTATCTGACCAGTTGGATAAGTTATTTCGTATAGGAATAAGTTTTTCTTTAAAATAGTGAGGAGGTTCGGGGTATATGGGAAAACCTTTTATTTTAGGTGTTCAAGCAGTTTCCAATTTGTGATCTAATAAAATAAAAAATATTTAACTAGCCACTCATCCATACTGGAACTATCATAAAAAGATTAGTATTTTGCAAAATCATGCCAATCACTGGTTCCCATTTTTTACTCTCAATATTTTTTTTAACGAACATCAGGTTGCCTATGCAAATTAAAACACAGGGCTTAGATTGGTTTTAATTACTAGGTTATATATTGTTTGTCTTGCATGCCATTAATAAAAATTGATAAAATGTTATTGATACAGAAGGTTTATTTTTTAATAAAAATACAACATATTTAAAAGGTGATGGTTCTCAAGTACATCTGAACCCTCCATTTAACATTTTTAACTGAATTATAAACATTTTCCGGAAGAATTGGGTTGTTGTTGGTTCGTGCAATTTTCTCTGCATTTTTTAATGCTCGATTTATATTAACGTCCTGGTGGTGTTTAGCCATCGCTATTTCATCACACAACCAGGACATGTACACATAGACTTCAACACAACAACCACTTCCTGCGACATTGGTATCTGCCGCAGCAGAGACTTGAACTCAGGAGAGACTAGAGCAACAGCAACTTGAGGATGAAAGTTCTTGAGAAAATTCGATTACAAAATTCTAAACACGCTATGAATCAGTGACACATGAATCTAAGTCCTATGTGTGTTCATTTGCGAAGACTACTTTTTTTGAACATTTGTTATAGTAATAAATGAATACCTATGTTTTATCTGTAGACTATAACCCTACAACGGCAATAAAATTATTAAATAATGAAATTGTGTAATTTCTTCTTTTTAGGTCACTGTAAAAGAAGAATGGATAGCAGTGGCAATTTTGAGGTTTATAGAAAATGAAAAATGTGTTGTTGAAGGTGCTGGAGCTTGTGGATTAGCTGCTATTTTAGCTGGGCAACTGGACGAGTTCAAAGGTAAAAGGTAAGATCTACTTCTCATATTTCGACCTTTAGTAGAACTTCTGAATGTCAAACTTCAGACTTGAATTTCTTTATTAGTAATAAACCTCAACATATTCAAATATATGTTGAGGTTTATTACTAATAAAGAAATTCAAATCTGAAGTAAATATTCACAATCTCATACACACACAATCATATACGGATGTCAAACACAGCTAAATAAAAATAAATACGCATTTTTACTAAGCTATAAATCAGGAAAACAAAAAATATATACATAAGTATATATACAGGGTATCCCAGAATTGAGTTCCAGACGGGAACCTGTGATTCCTGAGTTCTTATTGGGTCCATATAACCCAACTTACCTTAGCCCAAAAATGCATCCCTGAGGAAGTACAACCTAAAGCACATATAAATCCTATATGCGACACTGAAAAGGTCAGCGATATTTTGTGCAACACTAGCAGAGATACATCCAGGTTAAATAGCCGAGACTCATGCGCATATTGTACAGATGATCGTCAACTAAACAGTAAGACGTACAGATTTCACTATTATTTTAAAATAAGCCTTACAAATGATATAAATAGGTAGTGTAGGGAATTATGCGATGTAGGTAAATGTATTATATGATGCAGATCGATATTATAATTATACGACTAAAATCCTCTATTACCTATATACTTCAGTCATCCCGAGCATATTTAATCTTAATCTGAATGTCCGTTGCTATTTTAATTTCTAATTTAATATATGATTTAACCTAACCTCTTAGAACTTTGCGAGTTTGCGGTCTTATTTAGTTTAAGAATTTTATGTACTTTTGCTAGTGTTTACGAGACAAATAAAAATATACTTTTGTAAAACAATATTCTGTGCATTATTCAGTGACTACCAACGAATGAAAATGGAGTGTATGTTTTACAAAAAGTATACTAGCAATACAACTGGCAACAAATTTTCTCTAAATATGAAATCTTCTTGCCCAAACTGGCAACGTGTCACATCTACAATAAATGTCCGAGGTCATCGGCGGTATTTCTGCTAGATCAAAGGAATGTCACATATGGAATTTACATGTGCCTAAAGTGAGACAGAGAAAATATTTTTTTCCAATAATTTCCGTTACATTGACAATAAAATTTTCAAATTTTGGTGGGAGCTGTGTCTGTATAAGAACTCTAGGTAAACTTGATAACAACCAAATATCATTTGTTTCTAAGTTTTTTTCATAATTAATATTTGACTGGTTGTAATTTTTTATTTGTACTTAACATTTGTTTATAATTCTAGAATAAAATTTCATTTGTTGGTGAAAATTCTCATGTCATAAAGCAAACGAAAGATGTAATTTATGGTTCATGTACGGCGGTTGTCCTGCTAATTTTAACATTATTGTGCGACCGTTTCTTGAGAGAGTTTATGGAAACCATTTGAATTTGCAAAGGCGAACCCACTGCTTGGCCAGTCAGGTCGCCAGATTTGAACCCTTGCGATTTTTATATTTAGGGTTATGTAAAAACCACTCTGTTCACTAGGGAGCAAATTTGGCAATGTATGCAGAACGAGTGCGATGAATTTAGTGGGATTTTGCATATTTTCCAATGAATTTGGTCTTCGTTGATGAAGAGAACTGATTGGTGTACTGAAACAGGTGGACATCAATGTGGAGTATTTGTTATGAATGTAATTTTTTTAAATAAACTGTATTTTTCTGTTATTACAAAATTTCGTTCTAGAATTGTAAATAAATGTTAAATACAAATAAAGGAAAAAAATGACAATTTCTTGTATTATGATTGATATTAAAAAAAAAACATTTAAGAGTTCCTTTTTTGCGGCCCTTTCAATGTTTTGTAAAAATGTTGAAGTATTCCATTCTTTTACAGGATGATTAAAAAATTACAACCAGTGTAGTAGGTACTTATAGAGATACAGCTCCTATCAAAATTCGAAAATTTTATCTTCAAAATAACAGAAATTATTAAGCTTTAAGAGGATGTACTTTCTCGGGCATGCATTTTTGGACTAAGGTAAGTTTGGTTATATGGGCCCAATATCAACTCAGAATTCCCATAGGAGAACTCAAATCTGGGACACCCTGTATAAATAACTACGAATCTGTAATATAGAAAAATAACTAAAAATCAAGTATATACTGATATTGTTTATCATTACTGTAAAAACTATGTTGAAATAATGTCATCAATTTTTTTTTTTTTAACCCTGTGCCTATATCCCATTTTCTTAAATCACGTGATAAAGCCTTAAAAAATTGCTTTAATAAGTATATAAAAGAAACTCCCGAAGGACCATTTTTCATTTCCCCATATTCTTACGTCCTCCGTTATCCCACAATGTAGCCCGATGATGATGATTTAGCCCCTTGTCTTGCAAAGTAATCCGATATAAAAAAAAAAGGTTAAAATAGTTTTTATTACTTTATAGAGTAGTTTTAATCTTGAGTGGAGGAAATATAGATACAACGATACTTGGCCGATGTTTAGAAAGAGGACTTGCAGCTGATGGTCGTTTGGTAAAATGTAAAGTAACAGTTAGTGATCGACCTGGAGGTATTTCTGAGTTATGTAAACTGATAGGATCAATAGGAGTTTCAATTAAGGATGTGATACACGAAAGAGCCTGGGTAGCAGAAGATGTCTTCAGTGTAGAAGTAAGTAATAAATGTTAGAATAGCTTTTATCTCCTGCTAAATGTATCTGGTAGAAAACTCCACCTATCCATACAATTATTGATACATTTGCATCCAAGTAAATCTAACAGAGGGTGGAAAAATCAATTTTTAAATATAGAAAAGATTGTATTATAATAATTGAAAAATCCATGGTCCAACGCAGAGATGGTGCTAGATTTACCTAAATATTTCCGGCATTCTAGCATTCATATTTGGTATGAATAGTGGAATGTCATAATCATCTGTCGTAGTTTTGTTTGGTAGCCCATCGAGGTGTACTCAAATATTTTGTAAATGATATGGCTTCAATTGAAATTAAAACTGGCAAATTGTCATTAAAACTTAGAAAATGGACATTATCCTTTTACATGAAAATTGGAATGACTTTGTCTCATACACAAATCAGCTAAAAAAACAAAACTGGTTTCCGACCTATTGTTGCCTTATGCATCTTTGCGAAATTATTTCAATCTGTTTTTTTATGAAATTATCTGTAACTTGAGTTTTGCAATTTAAAAACAAAGTATGACAATATTCCCAAGCTTTAAAAAAACTAAAAATAGCTGAAACATCGGCAATCAGGAAAATAACAAAGAGACAATGTCCCAACAATCCTCTCCACAATTATAAAATATATAAATTAAATATTGTAAAATTAATCATTACTATATTTTTATATGTAGATAATATACACAATTGTTTCTTTTCTTTTTGTATATACAATGGCGGACTGACACTTGTTGGTGGTTGTGGCGATTTGTACCGAGGGGCGGGGAGGGCACATGTCACATGTCCACGAAGGTTCTCAATATGTGAGGGAAGCATTTTGGACCGGGGCATTGTGGCGATCGCCACCATGCCACCATTGCCAGTCCGCCACTGTGTAATATATATGTAAATATATATAATCACTAGATTAGTATAAAAATTATAAATTATATTAATATTTTAATAGGCAGAAGGACCTTGGTCAATAGCCTGTTGAAACAATTTTGGTTCAATAAATTCATTTATTATTATTATCATCTGTAGCTCAGTTAAACCTGTTCTGTTGTTCCTCAACAAGATTTCTCTTGCTTTCAAAAACTACTAGAACCAAATCTACTAACCACATCTCTGCATCTGGCCTCGATAATGCTTCCTCTACAGTAAGCGGATCTTCTACGTAAGTGTCTTCTATGCACATATAGGTCACAAAGTCTTTAAATTCTTTTTAAACTTCTCCGCTCGGCTCCTGTTACTTTCACTATTGCATATCTGTTTTTGTGTAATTTCGATGCATTGAGGTTTACTCCAGAAAATAAATATGTATTTATAAAATAATGACAACATTGTACCTACCTATTTTATGTAATAATTGTTGGTTAAATTTTCATAAATTTCTAGGTACTTACATAACCGCAGCATTTATAAAATACAATAGGTAGAGAGTTTTATTCTAAGGGAATTATGTATTGAAAGGATATTAAAATTTAATTTTTATTTCACCTTATTACAACTGTAAACAGAACCACATCATGTTACAATTATGAAGGTAAAAGCCGTGAATAGATCGACTAGCCACACATGACGTCGGGAATGTTTACCTCTGAAGTGCCTCAGATGGTGACTATCTCAGCAACAAACAAACAAATACACATTATATGTATCTCACTGAACTATACATAATAAATGGAAGACCAATACAGATATATGCGCGTGAACAAAATACTTCAATCATGCGATTGAAGGTTCCCGGGATATGCGTCGCCGCAGTCGAAATCTAGTTTTAAAAGTATGTTGGAGCTTAAGTCAGAATGCTTGTGGGGGACGTTATGCGCCAACGCAATTTTTCTTTGATTTGTCTCCTATGGCGGGAGGTCTTAGATTAGTGCAGAATTTCAGAGCCGGCGTCAAGTAATCCTCTAGTGTGTTTATCGCTTGTTGAAATTTAAAATTCAATAATTGTGTTTTGAGCATGACAACTTTTATGTTCTTTAATAAAAATTAAGACATACGTTAATTATATATGAAATGTCAATCTATGCAAGCATATTTTTGATGATTTCTGAAAAAAAGACAAATTAAAAACACTTGCAATAAAAATAGAGCCGGCTCTGGCTTTCAACACACTGCGAATGCGCCCCTACCGGGGGTCGCCATACTTGCGCGAGATTCAATTTGACACACAAATAGGTATAGACATTAGCATTCCATTTATATGTATAGTTCAGTGATGTATCTAGGGATAAGTTCTTCGATCGGAGTCTCTAACGCTAAGTAAAATAGAGAAGACTCATTTTTTAATGGAAAAAGTGTGTTGGTGTGACAATTAAAAATATATTAAATATTATAAGATGCACCCTGAAGAATTTCATAGCCAAGAAAAATTAGAAATTGATCTGTCAAATAATAACAGAAAATAAATATCAAGGTGTGTCCATTTGAGACAGGACGCACTGTATACGTTATGTTGATTTTAACTCTTTAAATGTAAATTTGAATGCAATAGACTAATAAAAATATAAATTTTTTAGGTAAAAGTTGTATGTGAAACAAGAGATTATTTCCACAGCATGGAATTAAGGGATTTATTATTCTCTAGATACAAGAGGGTTCGTTTTGATAATCTTCCTTCAATAACTGGTGTTACCTCAACAACCGACTGATAATGTATTTGTATAGGCTGCTAAATACTCAAAAGTGATAACATATTTTTCTATTCCATATTATATTTTATACATAATATTGTGTATTGTGTTTAAAGAAACATTAATATAATTTTTAAATAAAGTTTTTAATTTTATAACAATTTTTTTTAAACAATAAAAATAGGGTATTCTTAGAATATTAAAGTAAATCTTAATTTAATTATTCGCTGGGTCACTTTCACAGACAGGATTTCCAATTTACTGGAAAATAATACACATGGGAACTTATTTTTTTACACCTTTGGCTACATCTTCCATAAAGTTGGCCAGTTTAAGATCTCTTCCACTTAAACCATCAACATCGTGAGAAGATAGAGTCACCTGTACTTTGTTATAAACATTGAACCATTCCGGGTGATGATCCATTTTTTCTGCCAGTAGGGCTACACGAGACATAAAACCAAAGGCCTAGAATAAAAATAAAAAATAAATCTGAATGAACATCACTCAAATCGATTACTGTGGAGGTGTAAGTTATACATTTAAGGACATCAGCCAGAAATTGAAGCTGTGCAAGAGCCAATGGTTTTTTTGTTTAATTTCAGCAAAATCTGTGAGCTCTGGAAGTGTAAAATAATGGTAAATTTTTTGTTAAGGTACCTACTTGAAATTTATGTGCAAAAAATGAAACACGGTTTAAATAGATTGTATTTTCTCAAATATTCTTTGTTTATATTACAAACAGCAATTATAGGTTGTACCATATCAACCCTGTATGTATAATATATTATATTGAATAAAAACAATATTTATAATATATATATATATATAGAAAGAAATGTACCCTGTTGAAGTAGTAATAGATGAGCACTATGTTCTCTAGCACAACCAGATGTAGTTTGTCAGAGAAATACAAAGATTAATATTGATATTTTCATTAGATCTTCAATTGTTATTGAATGGATAAGTTTTTTATTTTTATATTTGTCCGAACCTTACTTAGCCTTTATGGTCGTAAGGAGCTATGTGGATAATAGTGTTACACTGAGAATTGTCGAATAAGAAATGGATAAATTCATTTTAGATTTTTTTAACGTAACCACAATGTAGTTTATCGAAAAAATGCAAAGATTGGAAATTAATATTTTTATAAACATATTTTCTTTTTATTTTCTTTTTATTTTCCATAGATAAGTGATAGTATGAACTCAGGAATCACAGGTTCCCGTCCGGTAACTCAGTTCTGGGACACCTTGAATGTATATTTATCTTTATTGAATCTTAACAAGTTTTTTGTTCTTACTACATCATGCACGTACCGCAGCTACATGTTAAATCTTTACTGCATATACAGAAATTTGCTATAGCACTTGATTTTATTGAAGCTCAAATTGTACGATTAAGGCTAAAAGGGAATATTATGCTTAAACCGGATATTTAATTGCAAATATTAAATACCACTCTTTAAAGTAACGTTTTGCGTGGAAGAAAATAACCCAGAGGAAGCGTCGTGTACTGCCAAGCATAAGATCCATGGTTCAAATACCACCGATTTCAAGGCGAGTGTTTAAAATTCTATATATAATGTTATTTATATGTATATCAAACCATTCCTAATTATTAGAGTAAAATGAACAAAAACCAAAAAATTAAAAAATATCATCAAGTGGAAAGAGATTTTTTTAAGTAAAGGTTAAAGCATAAAGTTCTTTATATATACCACGCACAGGTAGGATCTAGACTAAGATATGGCATATGTGTTTGGGGTAGCTCCACCTTATCATCGGAGGTTTTTATCGTTCAAAAACGAATTTTAAGGTGTATTGCTAATGTTGCCAATACAGAATCATGTAGAGGATTGTTTAGAGATTTTAAAATTTTAACTCTTGTAAGTGTACTTATTTATGAATTGTGTGTATATGTCTTTAAAAATAAAAGAAAATTTATGTTGACTAAAGATGTCCACAACATTGGGACTCGACAAGTTGATAATTTATATATTCCCCTTTGCAAGTATAAATTGACAATGGATTCACCCGATTACATGGGTCCATATATATATATATAACAAATTACCCTCTAAGATAAAAGAAGCTAAACATTTAAGATCTTTTAAAATGAGGCTGAATCAATACTTGGCAGATAAGTGTTTTTATACATTAGGAGAATTTTATGAAAATGTCCATAAGTAGCATAAGTTAGTTTAAGTAATGTGACTATTCCTATACAAATGCATTTGTCTATAAGGAAAATAAATATTATTATTATTATTATTGTATCTGTACTTTAGTGTTATTTCAGCAATATAACGTATGTGTAGAATCTTTACCTTCTGAATATACACACACCGGTGTTTCATCTATATCTTATTATCTCTGCCTATCAGAGATGGGCACGTAACGTGAATTTCACCGTGTCACGGCGTGAGTGTGTAACATTAAGGTACCAAATCACGGAAAATTTCGTGAGTGTGCGTGCGTGAGATAATATTTATTGTGTCACGCTCATGCCGTGTCAGGCCGTGACACGACACTCATCTCTGCTTTAAAACTTCAACCTGTCGTGTCGTGACAAGAATAAGAAGCGAAGCTATAGATGGAACACGAGCACGAGAGGGGAGGGGAAAAGACGGGAGACAGGACGGATGATGCAACATTCAAATCAAACTGCGTAATTGCAATCTCTCTTTGTTGCATTCGCCAGTCGCCTAGTCCTCCTGGTCTGGTCATGTATACTGTATTATTATTATTAAATGCAACTGTTTTTATTAACTAAGTTTTATTTATTATGTGGTGTGGTGGTAGTGTGACTGTGGAGACTGTGGCCAGGGCACAGAGCACCAGGGCACCACGTGCCGTGCGACTGCCGGGTGCACATGAATGAACCATGGGAAGTTAACTAGCTTCGTGTGCGAGCAACCGTGAATTTGCCTTAACATATATCAATCGTACGTGAGTGTGCGTGCTTTAAAGTCGTGAGCATGCGTGAGCGTGAGTCAAAATCTCACGCGCCCATCTCTACTGCCTATACCGAGACCTATACGATATCAGCAGAGTACTGGTAAATCAGTAAAGATTAAAGATTTAAGTATAGATGGTTTAGAGGTCCTATACTGTGTGGTTATAAGGATACCACTTTTTAAACGTGACTTCAGCCATTAATACAACTGGTGACGTCACAGCCAATCATGGCGTGTTTCGCATACTCGTTCGATTATTCAAATTTTTTGTTATTTGTTGAAATTTTCATTTTATGCATGAAAGAATATGCTGTTTAAATATTGAGAAGTATGTACTTTAATAAATCAAGGACTCACTTCATTTTAATAATATCAAAAAAGCAACTTTGCACATAGTGAGAACACCTAAATGAAAATTCAGTTTTTTATATGTGCAAGTGAAACAAGAGATTTGTAGTTATTGCTTAACTACAAAATAGCTGCACGCAATGTTAGAAAAAAAGATTTTCAGTGATTTTAACATGCAATGAATGAGAATTTTAATTAGATTAGTACATGTTAAACAGGACATTATTAAGTTCAACAAGCAAAATAGTTTCATATCTAAAATTAAAATAATTTAAAAGTGTTTAAATCCAATCTTTCCTGAAAAAAATTATTTTCTCCAATAACCGTGAAAATTTCGATTTTTCATTATTATATTATCGTTTTTAGTCTTTCTGTTTGCTTTTTTTTTGTTTTCTGCTGTGGCTAAATTGAAGAATAATTAAGTATTTCGTTCATATTTGCATTTATTCATTTGCAACTCATGTAGATTTTTTGTTTTAGTGTGATTTGTCTTTTTTTGTTAGATGCTTTTTTGCTGAAAAAAATTCAACCGAGGTTTTACTTCCAAATTGTTTTTTAATGAATTCAAATTTGTTTTGATTTAAGTATAATTTCTACTTAGATAAAATCTTGCACATCTTCATTCTTGGTAGTTGAGTGATTTTAATTTTAGATTTTGTTCATATTTCTTGTCCTTGTGTAGTAAGCCACTGCCAATGGATATCCATCTTGGATGAATCAATATGTGATGTTGCAAACTGTCTATGCAAACGTTAGATTTAAGCGTCTCAAAATACTTGTAGTAGTGACACACTGATGAGTATTTTTTTTATATAAATAATTGTGAACTATAATGTTCTTTGATTAAGGCAAGAATTATACTAGGTAGTTAATTTGTATAAAATATGTGACAAGAGGACATTAATTTGTCAGAACTAAGCAACAAACATATCTTAACTACGTACATCATAATATACAGCTTGTTTCAATATCTAAATATATTTATAAATCCTTAACGGAAGACCAACAGAGAATGTAAATTCAATCAATAAGCAAATTAATTTAACAATCATATCGCTTGATTGTTTCAATGGATTCACAGAACTACACAATTATATCCGATTTCTAACACAGTATTTTAAATTTTTTATTTATTGCACTGGCAATACTGGAAGCAATTTAATATGTAAAATATCACTCGAATTCACTAAACATCTACACAAGTATGGTGTGGGTTTACTTGTAATGAATCTCTTGGATAGCATTAATGGTAACAAGAACAAAGTTGGTGAATGCTGAAAAAATATAGCAGAACTTGTTTACAATAATTAGAATCGCAAACTTATTAACAGAGGAGCTGCAAGAGACTGCTA
Organism: Stenurella melanura; assembly: GCA_963583905.1. NCBI lineage: Eukaryota > Metazoa > Arthropoda > Insecta > Coleoptera > Cerambycidae > Stenurella > Stenurella melanura. Next base: position 62,706,411 of record OY757310.1, read on the forward strand.
AACCCAAAATAACATTTTTCAGAGGCTTGACCAATATATACAAAAACAAAAAACATATCACCTGATTAAAGTCTTTGAAGAGAAACTCTTTATAAATGGCATCTCGATTTTCAACAAGGGCCCACCCTTGGTTTAAAATAGTCGTCAAAGTAGTTGTCCTTTCTTCTGGAGTTAATTTAGCATGCTGAAAAAAATACGAGTATTTATTACGTATAAATGGTAGTCCCACTACCTGCTGCGTAAAAACCGATATTACTTATTAATAAAATACTTTACCATTTTGCCTTTTGGTTTAACAGCACTCAGTTGTAAACTACTCAAGGTCAGTGAACGGATATCGTGGTTAACTATGTGAAAGTCTAGTTTTCCCAATAATCTAGTTCTTGCAGAAGAACGAACTGCGGCAACGCGAGATACACAACTCATTATATTTTTTTATTTAAATTGTCATGACCTGTAACACAACTATCTACTTAAAGCACATGTACTGATAAATTTTATCTCTTGTTTTATGAATGCAGACTTGCGTTTGGTAAATTAAGAAACAACATATTTTATGTAAAGTATAGCAATTTATTAAATAAATAATTTTGAAGCATGACAGGATGAACAACAAAACATATCAAAATTAATGTTGCCAATCGCCACTACCAGCAGTGTTGCCAATGAACGCTACATCAAAACTCAAAACCACAGAATATTAATAATATACTACTCTGTGTCAAACTATCCACCTTTAACCTTTATAGGAATGAAAGGAAAAGGAAAAATCAATGGTCGCATTCATTGAACATAGCTATTACGGAGCCGTTGAAATGTTCTCTGAACTAACAATCTTTGTGGTCAAATGTTAAAATATATTTGTGTACATTTTTTACCGTCATTTGAAATTTGAAAATAATTTTATGACTTAAGGCCCGGTTGTACAATCCAAGTTCACGTCTGGTTCAAGATTAAACTAAGTTCAAATTTAAGGTTGAGTTGTACAAACCAAGTTCGGTTTTAAGCATAGTTAATTTCGGCGTTGAGCCGTGTTTGTACAACTGGGCCTAGGGATGTCTTTTATGGTAAGCTATACTTTTTTCATGAATATAATAAACTGTGTTGGTATTTGCTTAATTTTAAAATTTTCATCGCAACCGCTCGCAACTTATAGCACATTGAGGTAGATTCTTTCTAACTCAATGTTATAGCACAAATGATTTACGCTACCAAAAATGCCTACCGCTACTCAACATGTTGAGAAGATAGCGTATCCGTCAAAGTGCGTTTCCGCTACAGTTACGTCGCGCGTCACTCAGTCAGTGGCATTCAGCGGACGTAACAGTTCACAAACCACCCGGTAGTTTGTGTAACAGTTGTGTAACTGTAGCGGTAACGTCCTCTGACGGATACGCTATTGTCTCAACATGTTGAAGAGCGGTCGCCATTTTTGGTAGCGTAAGACATTTGTGCTACAAGTTAACAAGTTGTGAGCGATTGCGTAGAATATTCAAAAAATAAACAAAATGAATACCAACACAATTTATACCTAACCTAAAATACTGACAATTTAGTCGTTTTACCCAATGAAATATAACATTTGGTAAAAAGACATAGATTACCATAAGAGACTTCCTTAAAATTGTAAAATTACTTTCAAATTTCAAATGACGTAAAAATATATAATTTGACATCTGACCAGAAAAATTCTTCCAACGGCTCCGTAACAGTAGCGGTAGCGGAGCGTTTTATGCTACGTCCGCTGAATGCAACAAATGCGGCCACTGTTCTCTGATCATAGGGACGCTGCAAAAGCACAGATTAATATACTCTGTGATATTAAACAACTAATCATGAATGAATCCTCTCAACTTTCTGCATAGTGGGTATGAACTATGAAGACACAGATCAAATATTATGTATGCAAAACACTCTTCATTCTTCTGCGCATGTTCATTCGGTCATGTAGCCCGTTCTCGTCTACATCAGTGCAGCCTGTGTCATCGTATTTTAGGTAACCTTTTTCATCAACACCGTTTCTCTCCATGGTTATGCCACAGCATAAGAAATGCTGTGGTTATGCCCGTTATCAATTTTCAAATGTCAAATTACATTTCTGTAAACACGTGTAGAAGACGAGTAGAATTTCATTTAAATAGCCAATAAAACAAATGTGATCAATATGCCTACAACGAAAGCAGTAAAAATGGAAGATATTTTACGTAATAACATAGAACAAACAAGTAAAAATGAAAAATCTTTGAAAGCTACCAAAGAAAAGTAAGGAAATATTTTATTCCAATTTCGACAAATAATACTTAATGTTTCTCTTTTAGACAAAAATCAAATGATACTAAATTAGTGATTCCAAGAGGAAAGCCAAAATCAGGTAGGATTTGGAAAAATGAGAAAACTAAGTTTTCCTCGATTATTAAGACGAAAGGTATTCGTAGTTCATTTGAAAAAAAATTAGCTTTAAAAGAGCAATTGAAACGGGTCAAGGAAGCTTCTAATGCAATCAAATCAGCCAAGGAGGAAGAGAAGCAATTGAAAAAGCAAAGACGAAGGGAGAACCTCAAACGGCAAGAAGAAAATAGGAAAAAGTCTGAAGTAGTTCAAGCTATTACAAATACAAAAAAATTAAAGAAAATTAAAAGAAAACATTTGAGAACAATAGAGAAAAGAGATACAACTGTAATTTCCAAATAGGTATACATTTAAATAAAGGGTTCGATTTTTATTTCATCTGTTTGTTAATTTGTTAGGTAATTTTCAGAAAATATCAACGGGATGGTGTTTTCTCCTGAAATATCAGGTACAGTCATCCATATTTACTGGTAAATTGAACAGATCTGCAGTACCTCTCCAGTTCAAATCTGTAGCCAAAAATAAACTAGGGTGCTCATCTTAATTCGGGGAAGACCAACCTTAGGTAGATAATGTTATTCCTTAAGTGCTCAAATGTTCCCAGGGGGTGCCGGGTACCCTCAACTACAGGTCTGCTCAGGTTTTTCGATATATTTTCGTGGTTCCTTTCTGGACAAATATAAATTATAGTAAAAATTTTAAGGTTTTGTTTATAATTTTGTCTATCAAGTTATCACTTTTGAATGTATGAGATCATGATACAACATGCTTTTAGTAGTTTATATTACTTATAGTCTTGTGCTCTGTGGATATAGTGCCAGTGTGGATGTTCCATACTCGACCACATGTAATTTTCAATTTCAAGAAGCTACAGGAACTGATAGGGCAAGCAACATCCAAAAAGGTTCCCTCGGGGTTGTCAGAAATAATAAATTCTAGTGTTTTTAATACAACATTAATTGTTCCTTTTCATGCATGGTCGGACTGTTAATCGTGATCATCAGCTCGGGCACTGGCAATGTCAGTGGGTAATTAATGTTTTAAATCTAAATTAAAACTACATTGATTGTAACTATCAGTAGAGCCACTAGCACTCATGCTTTTGTGAGTAAATATGTCTATTAACATTTGTTTTAGATGACCAATACATTGTTTTGTTGCAACTACTACAATAAAGATCTGTTCCATCAAATTGCAGACATCTAGTACTAGACATCTTTGTATACCACTGACACATACGTACATACATATGGCTAGATTCATACTACGGTTTGAAAAACTGCGATCTGAGATGGTCTACCCTTTCCCTTTGTTGAATGTTGACGTAAATGCCAATAATTGCCACAGTGTAGGTAAAAAGCGATTTTGAAATGTTTCACAATTTTGGCGACGTCGTATAATTAAGGAGATATAACATAAGTAAAAAACATAAGAGTACCTCCATACACTGAAATTTAATGTTGATACTCGGTCGGGGTCGAATGCCTTTAACTGCAAATATAAAAAATCAACTATGTTTTTAGGTAGGTAATTGTCAGTACGTTTCACAAATGTAGTAGATTTTCGATAAAAGTAGGTTATACGTATTAACATTTTAAAATGAAATAAATTTCACTTTATCACATAATGCACATGGTACATGGCAGTTTTATGCCATTAATCCTTTCATTCCGGCATTGGTTTTTACATGTCAAGCCCGCTGTACGACAGCGAGAGGCGCTTGTGGTATTTGAAAACTTAAGTAGGTTATACGTATTAACATTTTAAAATGAAATAAATTTCACTTTATCACATAATGCACATGGTACATGGCAGTTTTATGCCATTAATCCTTTCATTCCGGCATTGGTTTTTACATGTCAAGCCCGCTGTACGACAGCGAGAGGCGCTTGTGGTATTTGAAAACTTAAGTACGTATACATGCCTCATTTAGCCATATAAATTCAAGTATTCAATTAAATAAACATTTAAAAATATAAGAAGAGATACTTTCACAAAATGCATTTGCACAAATTTGGCCTCGCGTTAATATCCTGTTTCCAAGCTGGGAACACGAAAAATTTTTGCAGATTTATCCAGTTCCAGGAATTAACGGGTTAATCCTTAACTTTATTTGTTATGTATGAATTAATATTACATAAAAATGGTTTATTTTATTGGGAAAAATGTTTTATGTTGCCAGCAGTTAATTGGGTTTTTATATTTAATTAATATGAAAATAGACAAAATAAACATGCCACACATTAAACAAAACAGGAAAGTGTGTGTTGATTTGATTGATTGATTTGCCAGCGTAAGGTGGGCATTGCTGCCAATTGCGGTGGATGGAGATTTGTTCCACCACGCAGCCCGATCGCCCGCCGAACGTCCATCTGCAGTTAACCAGTCGTCTATTACATATTCATGCGGCTCCACCCGACCGACCAACGGATCATCCCACCGTGTGCCGGAACAAACCCCCGGTGCTTTTATATACCGCCGGACCGGCTGCATACACTGGATTGGACATTGGACATGCTTGTTGTTAGCAGCGAGAGCCGCATGACGCATGGGGTAGGAGTATAGGATGGAGCGTGTAGGTGTTTGTGAGATGTTTCTTCTTGTTTTCCTTCTGTCTTCATCGGATGGAAAGTGTAGGCGTTTCTGAGATGCTTCTTTTTAGTTTCTGTCTGTGATCATCTTCTCTCCTATTCTACTTCTGAGTTTTCTGTTTCTGAGTCTGGCAGTGTGTATATCCTTGATATTTCTTTATTGAATTCTGTTTTCTTTAGTTGTGCCGATTTTTCCCAGTGTGTATAATCCTTTCCTAGCTTATTCACAATTCTCTCGATTGTTGTTATCCATGTATAGCATGGCCTCCCTATTTTCAGTTTGTTGCTGTTCAGTCGCAGCGCTTTCTTTAGTAGGTGTGTCGTGTCTCGTCTTTTTACGTGTCCCCAATATTTCATTGCGTATGATTCTATTCTTTTGATTATTGTACTTCCATCTAGTAATGTTGACGTTTTCTGTCATTTTTGTAGTCTTCCTGTTTTTGCTAGCAGTTGGATAATGTCCCCTTCATCTCTTCTCAGGCTTCTTCTGTTGGCCTTTGTCGTTGCTGCGTTTTTCGTGTCTCGTCTTTGTACGTGTCCCCAGTATTTCATTGCATAGGATTCTATTCTTTTGATTATTGTTCTCCCATCTAGTAATGTTGACGTTTTCTGTCGTTTTTGTGGTTTTCCTGTTTTTGCCAGCAGTTGGATAATGTCCCTTTCAGCTCTTCTCAGGCTTCTTCTGTTGGCCTTTGTCGTTGCTGCGTTTTTGACTCCATATATCATCGTAGGCATTATGATGGTCGTGTATAACTTTTTGGTTAGGCACTATGGTGATTTATTGTCCTCAATGAAGGGTAGTAGAGCTCTTGTGACTCTGTAGGCTGTGAACATCCTTGTTTGACTCCTATATTCTTCATTTTTGATTCCGTCGTCTGTCCAAACCATTGTATTGCAGTGTTTCCGTGTCATTGTTCCTGTTTATTGTTTTTCTATCTCCTCCTGGTATTTCTTCTTGATTTCTTCGTTCTGTAGCAGGGAGATGTTCTATGTGTCTTTTGCTGTTTTTTTTTGTGCTTGTTTCTTTATTACTATTGTTCCATATAATTGTGATCTGTTTTGTCGTTTGTTGCTTGTTTTGCCTTAATGTTTTTAACCCTGTCCCTTATTCTTCTATCCACTACGATATGATCTATTTGAGAGTTGATGTTTCCTTTACTCCAGGTATTAAGGCAGGGTAGGTTCTTGCTCCATGTGTTTCTGTTAGATCGAACCGATGTGCCAAGTTTTTTTAGCGAGCTTCCATTATCGTTTGTCCTTTCCTATATGCCTGCTGAAGTCTCCTAGTATTATTATGTTCATTTTTCTATTCCTCTTTCTTCTAGTCTCTTGGGTGATCTGTCTGAATACTCGTCCTGTCCGTTTGTTGGAGGGCACATGTACTCCTAATATTGTTTTCCTTTCCAATTTGTAAGTCTGCCGTGGTTATGTTTTCGTTTACTTTTCTTGTCTTTATCTGGATAGGGGTGTTCCGTCTTATTGCCCATAAGACTCATCTGCTGGTTTTTTCTTCATGCAACGTGTATGTGTTCCATCATAAGAGTCTCATCGACTTTTTCTCTCTTTTCTCTCGTTATGCAGCCTCTGACATTCCATGTCGCCAGAATGATGTCATCGTGTTGTAATTCTTGACTGTTGGCTTCTTCTGTTCTTTGTGATATTTGGTACAATGTTTATGTGCGTTGCTTCCTCTAATTCTGGGCTTTGTGTTATTGCCCCAGTTCGAGCGTATGTTTCTTCTGGTTCTTCTTCTTCATGTTTTTCTTGTGCAATAATCACGCTATCTTAGTGATTTTTTTCGTTTCCGTGCTTCCTATATACTATATCTAGTGGTGTGTTCTCTCTCTTCCCTGTTGGTTACTACGATGGAAGGTTATATGCTCTCCTTCTTCTTGGTGGTGTACTATTATTGTCCTGTTTTTCATATTTGCTGTTGCGGTAATTGTTTCCTGCCCCCAAACTCCAAAACAGGAAAGTGTGTGTTTGATTCAAAATTGTCTTTTTATTTGCTAGATTGTTTTACATGTTTTTATAAGAACTATTGCCATTTTTAAGTTAAATTTATTACCAAAAATACAATGTCTGGCAATAATAAATATTTCACCACTTCGTCGTTTTCTTTATTGTTTCAGTAAATGTTTGCAATATATCATTACGTATATATGAGAACGGTCTCTGACACCGAGATAAAATTCCCGATCTCTGGTTATTAGAAAAGAACCAGCACATTACAGTTGATTTCCAAACTTAAAGAAACAAACATTTCAAGAATACAGAAAAAGTTATATCATGCACGTGAAAATCTTATCCTTTTTATGATAACGGATCTTTTTATCCTCGAATGATAAACGCAAATGCAATATTTTCCATTTCTCCTCCCTTTATGGGTAAGTCAGTTTTGAACATCCAATAGAAGTCAGCCGTCATGTTGACATCTCACCGCCCTTGATATTGACGTTTTATCTGTTTGATGTCTTGATGAAATCTCCCTGTTCTTCAGGCCCTGATTTTTTGTAAAATAATCTAGGTGAGATTCTAAAAAGTGCAACTTCAAATTCACGAACATCCCAATCTTTCAAAGTTGTTCACCATTTTCTCGACTATTTCGTTATAACTTGGGAGTCCTGTAATACCCCAGAAGATTTCCAACAACAACACGAACACTTTGAAAAACTAAGACTTTGTAAATCAAGAGTCAAGTTTGTCAGTTTGTCATTTGCATAGGTAAATACGGGCCTCTGGCAGATTTGGGCCTTTGTGCCTTGCACAACTATGCCATGCCATAGATCTACCACTAAGTTGTTCACTTCAATACATTTACTTTTTGAGAAAATGAGGTTTCAAAATAATGACCCTTGTTGCAAGATCCAAAGATTATATTTTCACTGAAAAAATTCATAATAAAATATATGTTTCGTCTTTCAAAACCAAAATCCAAGTATAATGTCTAACACCATCTATATAATAATAATGGTTTATTGATGTTAAAACACTGGGTGCGTACATAAGTCAATGGATTAATAATAGTTACTGCAATATAAAGTTTGAACTTATAAATATATAAAAGAATAAAACTAGACAAAGGACAAAAACTTGATAAAATTACAGACTAAAAATGAGATCCTCAAAATTATTCTGGAGGTATTTCTCAAAGGTGTAAAACACTTTTCTCTTCAAATAAGCTTTTAGCTTCATTTTGAACTGGTTTATGTTTAATTGTTTTGTTGCCTCCGGCAAGACACTGAAAAATTTCATACAGTGATAACCAGTACCGTCTCTGGTTCTTGACAGCGTGCGAAAGTTTGGTACGACATTATTATTTTTTCTTGTTTCATAATTGTGGACATCACTATGTTTATTGAGTAAATGTTCATTTTTCTTTGTATGTATCAGGCATTCTAGTATAAAAATGCATGGTAACGTGAGTATATTGAGTTTTGTGAAAGTTTGCCGACAGCAATCTCAGTATTTCAATTTATCTATAATGGGCTTGTTCGGCATTTTTTTTTTATTTCATAAATCGAAAGTGCCAGTATAAATTAATGGATCTGCAAAAAATCAGAATCTTATTCGCACGTTTAGTATCTTAAAAACTATTACAAATCTCCATCTCGCGAGAATGGGGAGTGGCCAGGCGCTACGTCACTATACGCATAGACTAGGCGATCTCAATAGACTTGATGCTCCTTACTTGTTATAATTATAAGCGTTTTCGAAGTATTGTTTGTTTTGCTTACTACTTGACAGTAGGGGAGTACAATTTGGTGAAATGTCAAAAAATAACAATTTTCTCTCGCTTCTGCCGGGACGAATTTTCGATTTTGACCTTGCAATTTACGATTAGAATTCATCGCCGACCTTCTCCTTTCCGTAGACACATAGAACAAACTTCCACTCGACGTATTTATTTAGTTACCAGCGTTTAAAAATTCCATGTTTTTCGACATTTCAGGTTAAATTTGAAAGGTTCCAGAAAGCCATTTTTCTTACGTCACTTGCGTATAGTGACGTCACCAATGAGCGCTCGGTTTTTGCAACTATTACTAATTTCAACTCCTTATATCTCGAGAACGGAAAAAGTTAATAATACGAAATTTTAAGTGTATAATGAGAATATCGAGTACTATATGAAAAAGTATAAAAACCATATAAAAAGAATATCATGGAACAAGCCCATTCTGATGCATCTCCTTTGTAGTCCAAATATTCTTGAGGCATGGGCAGAGTGTCCCCAATTAAGGATGGCGGCACAAATATGACCATTCAATTCAATACAATTTCATTTTTTCAAAAGTAAGTAGTCAGGCGAAATATTTTCTTACTCGTGTATGGGTATATTGAATTTTTGTAAAGTTTAGGACTTCTAAAAAACTACAATTTTTTTGTATCATGAGGTGAGAATATTAATGAATACATTTTATAGAGCCCAATATAAAAAATATATTTATTTTAATTTTTTTAAATATCACAAATTTTTAATTACATTCTAAAAACTCCAAAATCAGTTTCTTCCACTTCGGCATTTAACGCAGCAGCCAAACTTAAACCCAGTACCTTCCTTGTATCTTGAGGATCAATAATCCCATCATCCCAAAGTCTAAAATAATTTTATTTAGTTGTGGCTTAATTGGAAATAAAAAAGTATTTATTTTCAAACACACCTGGCACTACTGAAATATGGAGATCCCTCCTTATTAAACAGATCAATAATTACTTTTTCAAAATCTTTTTTTTCATTTTCAGTCCAATTTTTGCCTTTACTAGCTACTTCTGAAAGAACTCCTGCAGCTTGAGCCCCTCCCATTACTGAAATTTTAGCATTCGGCCACATGTATAAAAATCTGGGCGAGTATGCTCGTCCACACATACCTAAAAACATAAAAAAGTTCTCTAAACCATTTATGTAGTCTATCAAGAGCATAAAATGATCATGAACAAGCAAGTAACAGTACTCTAACAGAATCCAGAAAGGACCCCCGTTCCTTATGGAAAGTGGCTCTTGGTTCGACAAACAAACTAATACGCATTATGTATCTAGGGATAACCTAAATCTTGAACTTTGCCCAAAACGAGGTCGCACGAGCATAAAGTAAGAGATCAGTGCTGATCGTAATTTTTCAGTCGCACCGTGAATTGGTACTGGGACTTTTTGATATCATTGATTTTATTGCCTGATGTGATCACCATATTATTATCCGATGAAATGAACAATAAAATTAATGGATGTTTATTTTCAGATGAAATAACATTTAAAGCTAGAATGCAAAATAGCTTTTAATAAACATGATCAAACGAAAAGGATATGTGCTGTGTTTCTATGTGATTTTCAAATTGTAAATATATTGATCGAGGCAATAATGGAAAATCTTAATTACACAGTTTTGTAGCAACTTTAGCAACAGTTGCTACCAGTTGATTTTTCAATATCACTGATTAAATTTTTGTGGGACAATATTCTTCATTGTGTGAAATTAGCGGAACTCTTGAGTATATGTGACACATTGTAAAAATGATAATAATCTTGTACCATTTTTGAGATATTGAGGCTCACATATGGCAAAAATATCCACACTGCCTCACTGATGATGCAACAACAAAACGAAATAGTGAAACCGAGTCCTTACTCTATCTGCTTTGCCGGTGTATGTCTTCCCTCTACCGTGTTCCATTTTTTTCATTTCATTCCTATTTCCAAGCAGTGGACTTACACTACCATGGTTAAAGAAGTTTCGTTTCTAAAAATTCAAAGATTGAAATATTTAGATACCCTTAAAAATTTAAAATACATTTGAGCTCCGACACATGTATAAAAATCTCCACCTCCAGTTATAAAAATGTTAATAATAATAGGCAGAAACAGGTTTATATAATTCCGATAGTCATATCGGCAACGGCCGCCATCCCGCGGAAACTGCATGAAACTCTCCTTAAGCTACAGCTGCATCCACTCACTTACATCCAACTCCAAAAGTCAGTTGTCCTCAATACCACAGCAATAGTCGGGTCCCACCTCAACATTTCTTAATAGAATTGATAGTTATTTGTTTGTAAAAACCGTACCTATCACTACCTTCAACAGGCTATTGACTGAGGTCCTTCTGCCTACTGTTACAATTTTAATATAATTTTTATTTTGCTCTAGTGATTATATATTTACATATTTAAAAAAAAAATGACAATGAATAATTTTAATTATAAGAACTCATTAGTTGTAGATGTAAATATTACAACAAATGATAGCTTTCAAAAACCAAAATTTGTCATAAAGGATCACATTGTGAGTCATTTTTTTTTAATCAAAGGGTTATCGATATCTCTCTGAGAAGATAGTTAGTGTGTGTACTTCACATACTCCGATTATGGTGACAGACAAAACTTCTGGTCGGTGCGTGGTACCCAGAAATTGAAAAAAAAAAACCTAGTACATGTTTGTTTTGGAGTGTACAGTACTGTACTGTAGCAGTGGAAATTTCTGTCAGGCGGCTTTTGAACAATTTGCCATCAAAGTGGCGAAAAATGGACCAAAACTTGAAAATTGGTCCATTTTTCACCACTTTGATGGCAAATTGCTCAATAACCACTCGACAGAAATGTCTGCCATTACTGTATAGTACTGTGCACGCCAAAAAAACATTTTGCGTTGGGTTTGGTCAGGTAAGAAAAAATTATTTTTTTCAATTTCTGATTACCATGCACTGACTGGAAGTTTCGTCTGCCAATGTAATTGGGGTATGTGAGGTATATATACTAACTACCTATGCGGAAAGATGTCGGTAACCATTTGATTAAAAAAAAAATTGCCTCCCCCCCTCCATTTTCGCCCGCCATACTATAATATGTGACATAAAGTCCCTTACCATAATTTCCAGCTCCGTAAGATCCACCAATTATAACAGTAAATTTTGGAACTTTAGCACATGCAACTGCTGTTACTAGTTTGGCGCCATGTTTGGCAATTCCACCAGTTTCTGCTTGACGACCAACCATAAAACCTTGGAACATAAATTATTTAATAGATACATATTGCAAACACTGTTTAATTGTAAATTGAATGGAGCTAAAATTATAATAAAAATATATAAGAAAATCTTGTTACATTCTAGTTTTGTTAGCTCAAAAGAGTTGTACATTATGGTTGTTCAAATTTATAGTGAAAGTGAAGAAAGTTTCCATTTTTTTTTTGCTTTGCCCTCAAGATTTGTTTGAAATTTCAACAAAAAGATCTCCAAATTTGAGCAAGATCAGTTAATATTAAAAAACAAACAAGACATTTTTTGCGATAGCCATAAAAATATAGTGAAGTAAAAATCGCACACCATCTAGTTTGTTGGAACGGGACTCAAATATGAAACTGACACCTGTAAAAACTGGAACAGGAATTGAAGGCGTTATTCTAGTTTTATTAAAACCGAAACCGAATTGGTACAATTTTTTTTTTCACTTTAAAATAACACTGCAACCGAACTGAAACCGTTTTTCCATTTTTACTTAAATTCCGAACTGGACCAAAGCATTTATTTTATTTTAAACCAGTTTCTTGCTTCTGATATGTTGTTGAGGAGAAATGCACACCTCGCCTAAGTTACAGATAATAGGAAATAAACAGAAGTTGAGTAAACTTTATTAGAATGTCTAATTTAAGCAAATTGTGCCTACTATTCACCTACTTGATTCAGAAAGTACAGCTTTATAATTACAAGCAAATATTGGTAACTGAAGTGTACTTGTACATACCTGTAATGTTTTGTAAAAATATAATAGGCACTTTCCGTTGAGTACACAGTTGTATAAAATGGGCTCCCTTCATAGCACTTTCCGAAAACAAAACACCATTATTTCCTAAAATTCCCACAGTTTTTCCATATAATTTTGAAAAGCCACACACCAAAGTTTCTCCATATTTCTTTTTGAATTCATCAAACTCTGAGCCATCAAATATTCTTGCAATTATCTCTCTAACATCGAAGGGCTTTTGTAGATCATAATCTATAATTCCATACAACTCTTCGCTACTGTATAAAGGAGATTTGAAAGGTTCGTTAAAAGGATTGGTTGGTTTACGATTGAGATTCTTTACAATTTGTCTAGCTAAATGTAACGCATGTTCATCATCTAGGGCATAATGATCTGTTACGCCGGAAGTTGAACAGTGGAGATCGGCACCACCAAGGTCTTCTGCAGATACCTAGAATGAGTAACTATTCATTGGAAAAAGTACATTTTGGATCTATTTGGGCAGTAGATTATTTTCTTATAGACCATTTTCGGTTGATGTCACGCTGTTGGCTTGGAGGGCATACAACTCATTGTTTTGTTTTCTAGAGATGGGTAAAAGTAGTTATTTTTTTCAATAACAGGTTTAAATTCCCTTAGCTAGCAACTCATCTCTAATTATTTTCATTTGTATTCCTGTGTGCCCTCCAGACGGTGGTGTCAAAATCAGGTGACCGAAAAAGGGCCCATTTTTGAGGTTTATAAAGTTGACATTGTGATATTTAAAGTGTGAATTTTTTGCAGCAGATGCCTAACTCCACTTTGAAAATAATATGCAAGCATATATTAAAAAAATATAATATTCGTAACTAATTTGTAAATAACAATGTTTTTGATGTTTAATTGATATTTTATTTTTTTTTTCATAATTTTTTATTTTTTAACGAAACTGCTACAAAAATGGGTTAGGTTCAAGGGAAATCTGTTCTGGCTCCAGGGCTTTTCTGTTTCGATATCTGTTTGACGTCTTCTAACCCTACCAATACAACTATTTTAGCCTGAGTTAAGTGACAAACACTCCAGTACAAGCAGAAACTCAAAGGAGTTTATTATATGTTCATTAACATTAAAATATTAGATCTAGTTTAATTGTCCTATTCAGTGAGCACTATAGATCAAATCATACACAGACTTGGAGTAGCGGAAAATGCTGAATGACAGCTGCAGAAAGAATCCAATTCTTACAATTTGGCAAGAGACAACAACTATTGCCGGAAGACCTGGTCAGTCTCCTAGCTAGTAATGTTATCAGCTGAACCCATTGTGTGAAAGTTAAGGACTTAAGCGTTCAGATCAATTAGCAATGGGATCTGCTTATTACTCTGTTATTCAAACAAATTCAACCAAACTATTTAGATTAAGTCATATATCAGTTTTCAGTTTGTTTAGAAACTAAATACACAGGCCTACTGACACACACATATACTCATAAATATACCTCAAATTCGTATATTGAAGTCAAAATAGTATTTATTTAAGGGGAGTAAAATTATTACATTGTGTGATAATTAGAAATTCTTTAGTCACATTTTATGTGACATGTCAACGAAAATATTTAAACAAATTCCACAGTCAATGTTAAAACTGTCAAACATAATGTTTGCATTGATGTTCTCTTGTCCCAAAGTTTAATGTGATGGTGTATGTTTGAGGAGTTTTTAAGCGACGAGTGAATCATCTAGATTTAATTTTTAAGGACATTTAGTACTACACTTTTACTACTGATTTGAATTTTTGAGTTCAAAATATCTATTAAATTGTTTAATAATACATACCTCTTCTCCTGTGGCAGCTTTGACTAATGGTGGGCCTGCTAAAAATATGGTTCCTTGCTGTTTCACAATAACTGATTCATCAGCCATTGCAGGTACATAAGCTCCTCCAGCAGTACATGAGCCCATTACAACTGCTATCTAAAAAAAATTGTAAATACTAAACACTTTTAAAAAGTATTGAAATTTGGGGGTAGCAATTCATTTCAACAGAAACATTATTACTGTATTATAGTGTGGGCTAAGATATTTTTACCGCTGTACTGTTGCTACTAGAGTTTATTATCGTGTCATCATATACCAAACTGTGTGTGGTGATATTGGGGGACCATCTTTCCAGTCTCCCTTGGGTGTTTTAATTGAGAAATATTTTTGGAAGTTACGCCTTAACTATGGTATCTGTGGATGTTCCTAGAATGGGATTCGCAGTCAGCCGAGTGTAACTTTGGTGCTCTGTTCCGTGCTGCTGCCTTATCAGCCTTGAGCCTTGCACCACTAAACAAGGTTTTTGGATGTGTAGTGATGGTTAGTGTAGAAGAACTTCCAATATGGGAGCAGTTTTTATGGCCCTCGTGATGTACTGGCAAGCAAGCCTTTTCATATATCACAACAGCCTTATTTTTTCCAACTACAATGTCTTTAAGTTCATCATACTCAGCTACTGATCAGTAGGATATTAAGAATCTTACTACCCTGGTATATAAGTGCATACGTATTTACTTTTTCACACTAGTGCGTCAACTGAAATATAGTAGAGATTATTTAAAAAGTCCTCAACCTGCAATAAAACATGCAACAAAGAAAGCTATAGGGTATTCTCAGTTTTCATGCAAATCAAAAGCAAGAAGACGTTCAATGAAAGGTGGGTACTTTTGCATATTTCTTGCCTATATGATTTGTTTGTAACGAAGAAACAAGATTCAAAGCTGCAGCTTTCTTTGTTGCACATTTTACTGCGGTCGAGAATTTTTTAAATAATCTACACTCTAATAAGATAACAATAAAGCAGTTGTATGGCCGCCCAGGCATACTTGTTATGTGAAAACTAGTTTACTTTTTACTTTACACATTAGTATCAAAAAGTTTGACTTTAAACACTACGCAGCATATGTACAATAAGTAATAGAAAAATAATTTCTTTTATAGGTAGAATTTGGACAAGTTTCTCTGCAACATAGTAAAATTAAAGATACTTCAGAGATAAACACCTTAATCCTTGGGATTGACTGATCGTTGATGGGTAGGTACCCCAATTTCACTTCATGATCTGGTACCTACTTATAAAGTCCCCATTGATTCCTATATTACGTTTGTTCCATTTCAATATCAAGAATGAATAAATAAAACATAAAAAATGTATAATTGTACATTTATATAGACTAAAATGAGTTTACTTAGTATCTTACCTGCGATATTCCTTGCGCAGACATATTGGCTTGGTTAAAAAATATCCTACCAAAATGGTTTTTATCGGGGAATATTTTGGACTGATAGGGTAAGTTCGCACCTCCACTGTCAACTAAGTAAATACATGGCAAATTATTTTCTTGTGCAATTTCCTGAGCTCTTAAATGCTTTTTTACAGTTTCTGGACAATAAGTGCCACCCTTGATTGTAGCATCATTTGCAACGATCATACAATCGTGTCTAAGAGGAGAAATTTTTTAATAGGTAAGTATAAATAATTTAAAATTTATTTAAAGCTCTCACCCATATACTTTTCCAATTCCTGTAATAATACCAGCAGATTTGATAGACCCATCATACATATCATTTGCCGCTAGGGTTGAGAGTTCCAAAAATGCTGTATTTTTGTCTAATAATAAGTTTATTCTCTCCCTAGCTAGTAATTTTCCTTTTGATGTATGTCTCTTTATAGCTTCTTCACCTCCACCTTTTAGAATATTTTCAGTTTTGTGCTTTAATTGATTAACAAGTTCTACCATTCGGCTATGGTTATTCTAAAAAGTAATTAAATATATTGTTCTGTATAAGTACTATGTAAAATACAGCATAATAGATATCATTTAACATGTTAGTATTTTGAAGATTTACAATAAATTGCGGTGTGTGAACATCTACTTGGGATTTTATAACATTGACGGAAGATATATTACGAAAAATTTTTATTAATCGAGAATTATATGATAAAATTGGTTTCGGAAACATATTTTTCTATTTTACGCAGTTTCAGCCATCAATACCGAGTAATAAATACTTCTGTACTAATACCTAATTTATCGTTATCATTATTTTAATCTTTGACCTTGTCGCTTGTCTTGTATGGTATATTTTTTTTTTATGACATCCTAGTAGGTCTTGGTAACTTTATTGTTTTCAAGATTGCAAGAAAGTAAACAAAGTTTTACCAAGTCAATATTTTTAAAAAATGTTGCTTACAACGGGTAAATTGTTAAGAAATATAGTCGTGAATAACAGTATAAAGCGATACTGTCATCATGGTGATCCTGGAGGAACTCCAGGAGGGGTAAATATTTGAATAAGTATTAGTAAGACATAAATTATTGATTGTTGATTCATTTTTAGAATTTGCCATTTCGTAACTCAATCGGCAAGCCAGGAAGAATGACAACAATTTTTCTGTTGTACTTCGGAACTGCAACGTGGTCTCCCTTTCTGATTTTCTGCTATATATATTTAAAATGAGGTATTTTAATTTATTTTGAATTTCGGGGGATTTCGGTGTCATTTTCTACACTTGGCAATACTGAATGAATATATCAGGTATCTAGCGCCATCTGCGTCTCCAGGTTATACTTACACTTTGCTGCCATTTTTTGGGAGGTTATTGATATATTTTATCTTTTTAATAAATTCTAGTATTAAAAAATGATTGGAAAAAGTAATTTGTTTGTTCAGAACGCAGTTAGGAGTTTAGCTAGATATCACGATCATGGTGGTGTTCCCGGCGCGGTACGTATACTTTTTTGGTTACATAATAGATGTAGATGGAGAAAAACAAAATTGAGATGTTCACTTTTTAATAGCTAATAGTATTAAATATATAAGTGCTTTGTAAATATAAATAGCAGACTAGGGTAAAACAAGAGAAAAGCCGTTTATTAATTAGAAGGAAAAAAAATGCTTAAAATTGTAACCAAACACGAAATAAAATATTTGAAAATACTAAAAATATAACTGGTTGCCACAAATATACAAATAATAATAAATATTACGTTCTGTATCTCCTCCAAACCAAAACTGTTTATTAAAATTTTAAGCATATGCTGTTTTGGGTGGCAATGGATTGTATATTAATGCGATAGAGAAACAAGTAAGATATTTGAACTGCTTTTTTCCACCTAGTACACTGAAAGAAATTTCTATTATCCATAAAGAGAAATTGACTAACCCTTAATAAATATCTGCATTAAATAGGCTCCAGCAAGACTACTCTGTAACCGCAACAAAAACGATCTTGCTAAGATGCACTTATTTACCGTTAATAAAAGATTTTCTTATTACCTATTTATTTGTTACTGTAGGTTGATAGCTTTGCTATCAGGAGTCACCACCTATTTTAATCTTAATAAGTTTTTTGTTATAGTTAATAAGTTCCTATTTCTTACACCATTACTACTTTGTAACCGAAAAAAAACTTTCCTGCCGCTGATAGGTGACTTTTTAACCACTATGCAGCTTACATTATAATGGCAACAAATAATCTTTCTTGACCTAGTAATGTCACTTTGCAAGTACGTTACTTCTAAATTTAATATTTTCACACTTCATATTAAAACACGTTTTTTTAATACATTTCTATACTGACTCAGACAAAGAATTATTGTTGGTAAAATTAAAATAAATTATTAATTTAAGGAAACAAACGACTAATAAACAATTCAGGGTGCCTATTAAAAAAAGGGAACTTTGACTTGTAAGAAGACACAATCACAGTTTACTATATAATAGCTACTTTCGTTCAGCAGAGTGATTCGTAATGATAAGGTACCTACCTGTTTCATGTGTTGTCTCTGTCCCTATACCATGCAATTTTGTATCATATGATTACTGCTCATTGAAATCCTGTTTATTATATGATTACGAATCACTCTGCTGAATGAAAGCAGCTAATATACAATAACATAAAACATAAGTTTTTTAATAAAAATTCTTTGCATAAAACCTTTCCCACATAACTGTCTCGTCGAACGCCGAATTGCTTATACTAGTTACTGCATGCGTCGCTGCATGGATAAAATGGCGCGCGATGATAAAATCTCAATTGCGCTTGCGCCACGTGTAAAAATAAATAAGTAAGACGTTAGGATTAGTAAGCCCGTCTTTACAGTTAACAGGTGACTTACCAACCATAGGTCTATATGAGTTTTAACCATTAAATAGTTAACTTTAATCTATAGCACTTATTTATCGTAGGAAATTATTTAGTTACCCCTAATAAAAAGAAAACTTAAAACAATATTTTACCTAGTTTAAGTAAGTGCTGTTATTGGGACAAATAGTCAAAGATTTACCGTTGCAAAATCTCATTAGCAAAACAGTTTTTCTTATGGTTGGATAATGATAATGTAGTCTTAACAAAAAAAATACTTATGATAATGCAGATCATCTTAGCAAAACATTCTATTTGGTCGATTTCTTTCAGTGTAGATAGGGATCTAATGTATTTGTGAAGCTAGAAATACAATGGATAAAAACTAACGTAGTGTTGTGGTTTTTGGTAATCTAATGTTATTATTTTTATATTTCAGAATTTACCCTTCTCCATTAATAACAGGTTCAAGTTGACTGCTTTGTTCATTGTATTCTTTGGATCAGGATTTGGAGCACCTTTCCTTATCTTGAGGCATCAACTTCTCAAGAAGTAAATTTTGCAGTGTAAGTTAGCTGTGCTTTTGATAACTGTGTGGACTAAATATACATATTTAATTTTCAGATGTGTTACATAGTCATAATATAGTACATTTAATATTTGTTTATACATCATGAAATAAAGATTTACATAGTATACATAACTTAATTTATTTTATGTGCCCACAATTTAAGTATAATAACCAATTTTATTTAAGAAAATTTCTAATACATACATGTTATTTGATATTGAAATTTTTGCTCGTGGTATAAATCAATTAAATATTAATTAATATTTCTCGTTTGATCTATATCTGGTCTTTGATATAGTCTGTCAAAATTTAAAACAGAATGTGATCGTTATAGGTATAAGAATTTTCTTGGATTGAGAATATTTAATCATTCTAAATACAGCAAAACATGCCCAAATTTAGAAGAAATTCAGATTTTGATTGTATCTACAATGTGTCCTCAGATGAGGTACCACACGCTTGTAAACTTTCTAGTTGTTCATTTTTCAAGAAAATATTCTTGAACAATTTAATGACTCAAACACAGAATAGACGTCCTTTTTTAGGTCTAAGGAACGATCCTATCAGGTTTATTCCAGAATCCGTGTTAACGGGCATTTCACCTATCTTATCCCGAGGTACCCTTTGTATAGTAAGTAGGGAATAGCTCAAGGAACAAAAATTATACAGGGTGGGGTAAGAGTGAGTTGTATCTCGAGTTCTACGATAGCTAGAAATAAAAAAAAATTGCAAGTAGATGAAAAAGTCTATAACTGGAATTTATTTTCAAACATACAGGGCGAGCCAAGACGAAATTACAGGACCAAGTGCCTTTTTTTTTAAATGGAATGGCTATATATATATATATATATATATCGGTACATTTTTTGAAGCCTCTTTCATCTAGACTCTATGCATTCCTATATTAGCATTGAATATCTCCCAACCGCTCGGATGTAATGAATTTTTTTGTTGAAATAATGCAATCTGCAGATAGATAGGTATTAAAAAATTCACCAGTCACAATTAATTATGGGTTTTAAAAAAACTTATGTGAATACCAGTATTACCAGTTAGAGACGTCTAATTAATGTTTTGAATCATTTTCATTTCCTAAAATTGTACAGGGTGGCCAAAAATTATTTTTCAAATGGAACCCACCCTGTATATTTTTCAACGATGTAATGTGGAAATGAAAAACGAACATTTTTTCTAAGTACTTCCCTATGGCTAATTGCAAACATTTTCGTTTTATAAATAAATGTCAAATTCAAGGATAAACATAAAAAAAGAGGTTCCCTCAAATAATTCATTAGAAAAATTTATAATAGGTGTTCGATGTGTTGCCCATTTTGATTGACACACGTCTTTATGCAATTTTGAAATGAGGCCATTTATTGGGACCATTTCTTCCGATCCATTGAAATGAGTAAATAGTATTTAATCCTTTACTGTAATGTTTTTTTGCAGTTTTCGTTATTCGTCAAGCAATATAAAACTTTAGTGTGATGTAAATTGTTGTGTACAACAGGGAGGGCAGTCGTAAAAAGCAGGTCCACCCCTTACGAAGCCGGTCCAGGTCTACAGCGATGATTGGGGCAAAGCAGAGCTCAAGCTCGACCCCTAATCATCCGAAACCGTCATCACAGTCAAGAATATTGGCGCGGAGCATTTATCACACGTATCGGTCGTTAGTTACAATTTGTATTGAATTTAAAATATTTGGAATTTTACAATATGAATTTCAATAAAGCGGAACTTGTAGACATGACTTTTGTTTTGGGCGAGTCAGACAGAAATTGTTTACTTGCCAATAAAATTATCACGAACGTTATCCTGAAAGAAGGATTCCTGATGTTGGCAGCTTCCAAAACTTTCTCGATAGATTTCTGGAAACTGGAAATGTCGAATATAAAAAAAATGAAAGAATAAATCTTGTTGTGACCGAAGAAAATGAGTTTTCTGTGGTGCCGGCAACAGTTGAGAATCCCCCTGTTAGTCAAAGAGAAGTGAGCTCATTAGTAGGAATAAGTAGACGGTCTGTGGGTCGAATCTTAAGAACAAATAAATTGTATATGCATACCATACTCAGTTGACGATTTTCAAAAGCGACTACAATTTTGTAATTGGGCCAGAGGTAAAATGCAAGATGATGTCAACTCCTTCAATAATGTTTTATTCACTGATGAGGCAACTTTTCATAAAAATGGATTTGTTAATAGGCACGCACAATTTCCATTATTATGTTTCGGAAAATCCTCACTTTTTTATGCAAGTTGATAACCAACACAGATGGTCTATAAACGTTTGGGGAGGAATTATTGGAGAACATGTAATAGGGCCACATTTATTTGATGGTACATCGACTAGAGCTATTTATCTTCATTTTTTGGAAAACTGTCTGCCACAATTATTGGTAAATCTCCTTGAAAGAATTCGAAATAAGATGTGGTTTCAGCAAGATGGTGCTCCACCACATTATTTAAATGCAGTTAGAGACCATACTTAAATAATACCTATACCCTCAGCAATGGATTGGAAGAAATGGACCCACTAAATGGCCTGCTAGATCATACAAAAATGGATTTCTTTTTATAGGGATACGCGAAGAAAATTGTTTATAGAGACACACCAACAATTTAACAGTACAAAATATGAAGAAAAGAATACTAACTGCCTTTTAGATCTATCACACTGGCAGTTTTAGGAACGGTGGGAACCTCCATTTCAAATGCGCATAGAGATGTGTGTCAATCAAAATGGGCAACATGTGGAACATTTATTATAATTTTTTCTACTGAGTTATTTGAAGAAACCTTTTTTAAGGACAGGATCGAAATGTCAAAAACTCGTAAGCTAGTACTTATGTTAATCCTAGATGGCACAGTGTGTATCTTATTTTATTTTATTGGCAAGTTTCAATATTTGTCGGAATGTTGTCCGCATTGCCACATGTACAAAAATTTCTTTAGTATAAGATATAATAAATGTTACAAATTATAATTATAAATAATACCCAATTACATAAATAGTCGTAAAATAGGTAGTATCAGGTTAGGTAAATTCTAAAATGTAGGTGTGCATAATTTATGCCATGTAAAACTAATATCATATAGGGATATTGTTTAAATTTTAAAATGAAATAGTTAACCACATTATTAATTTCGAACTAAACAGCAAGAACCTTTTATCCAAATTATGGGAACATATCAAAGTTTTAATTATTGCAAATGGCAAAGACAATATCTATTTAAATTTGGCAACTGTGCATCATCTAATTTTTATTGGACCTAACAGTTGTAAATATGTCCTTGAACGTAGTAGGTATGTGTGAGAAGCATTCCTTGTTCTAGCGTTCAACGTCAGCCTAGTGGCTAGCGCGTAGGGTCCCTGGTTCAAACTCCTACGTCCGCTGATTTTTTTTTCCTTAATTGTGTAATGATAATATATTTTTTCACTAATTCTTTTCTATGATTTCTTTACGTTAGGTTTTTATTCTGCTTAAAATAATTTCATTATTTCGTGTGATTTCTTTAGGTTAGATTAGTAGGTTTTTATTCTGATATCTAATTGTTATAATAATAATTATTAGCGCCGCAGGCAGTATAATCGTCGCTGATAAAGAAATGGGGGGTGCGGCGGTGTCCCCCGCCTTGTTTTCACAAAATAACAGAAAATACTTCAATTTCGACAATTTCTCAATTTGTAGAATTTATTACACATTTACAAGGTAATGCGCATGCTCGAAGCTCCGGACTTTCGGCAAAGATTAAGGAATTAACAAGATAGGACAGCCAACGGAAAACCTTGTATCTTTTAGCAATAGCGCCATTGACGTCGACATTTAAATTGGAGTTTTCGCGCCAATAATGAAAATTGGACAACACTGTCTCCTGATAGAACGACCGAACACAGCTGACTGTCAGTAGCCAAGGTCACTAAAAAACAGGTTGCTTAGTAATATATGTCACACGAAGTATTTCTATGTTTATATGTAAGGTATCTATTTGGTTAGGATAGAATTGTACATTGAAAGAATAATTTTGAAACTTTTTTCTATAAAATGAGGAAAAAACAGCCACACGCAGCTGTCATCGAGGTCTATAAGTGACGTAGCACTTGTCGATTTCGATGAGCCAACCTATCTTTTAGTAAGCTTGGTCAAATTCGTTTAAAGGTGTTTCAGAATCTCATGAGCCGCGAAATGCGCAAAAGGCAAAGTTTAATCTGAGTTATAAGTATGTTTTTGAAGACACTGGAGGCTGCCTTGCTGTATACATAAACAAGAGCTCGGGATAAATTGTAAACAATAAATATAATATTTTTAAGAAGTGTAACTGAGTCAACAGGACGGATTATGTCTCTGCGCATATGAAGGTCACAGCTCATGAGGTTTTAAAACACCTTCTAATACATAACCGACAAATCCAGAAACCGCTTCCGCTGGATGTCGCGTCCCTTTAAATTGGAGTGCATAACTGTCTTCGTCTATTTCGTCTTTTCCGTCAGACTGTCCTGTCCTATCTTATTAGGTCTCTAATCTTTGCCTGACCTCTAGAAAAAAAATTAACATACTTTTGCACATATCTAAGAAAAGAACATAACCAATATCCGAGTAAGTATATTGGGTTAATCATTCTTACACAATAAAAATTTGCCAAAACTGGCTGATTGAACCCGTAACTTCAGGGTTTAGGTTACACGTTGTTTCCTCTCGGTGAAGCAGTCACAAAATGAAATATAAGATACTCTTTTCTGTGGAAGCATAAACGAGATAAAGTTATGGACAGTTGATGAAAACACTAATGCCATGAACCATATTCAAGGTTCAAACATAATTTATATATTTACATTTCATTGAAAATTCACCTAATTTTTGACAAAAATGAACAGAATTTATTGTATATATTGTATACTTGGAATATAGTGCCATTTTAGTGCTTGAATACAGTTGCAAACTGTTGACCATTTAATAATACTTTCATTGTTTAGTTTATTTAACAAATTTAAATTTGCCACTTTTGATTTCATTCATAAATCAAAATCATTACCTCTTTTCATCACTGAACTGTACCATATAAATGGAATGCCAATGTCTATTCCTATTTGTATGTAAAATTGAATCTCGCGCAAGTATGGCGACGGGAGGTCTCGGCGCAATCGCATTGTGTAACCCGCCAGGGCCGGCTCTATTTCGATTGCAAGTGTTTTTAATATGTCTTTTTCAGAAATCATCAAAAATACGCGTGTATACATTGACATTTCTTATATAGTTAACCTTTGTCTTAATTTTTATTAAAGAACAAAAAAAGTTGCCATTCCCAAAACATAATTATTTAATTCTTTCTAGTAAACGTTCTTGATAATGCACGATCATATTGATGAGAGTTGAATATAGAGTCCACCAAAAAATGAAGTCATATTTTCTACCTCAGAGATCGAAATATAATTTAGAATAGAATAGAATAAAAATGTATTGTGTTACAAAGTTACACAAAAGAAATGAGGGTTCTACATGCTTAGTTGATTTTCAATCCTACCCGCATGTAATAAAATATTACAAAAAAGCTATTATGATGATAAATGTTTTTTCTAATTATTATTATGAAATAATAAGTAATTAATTGTAACATAAATAATATTAATATACAAAATAATTATTAATATATGATGATAATATAAATACAAAATACACATAAAGTACAAAAAATAAGTAGGTAATGAAAATAATACTAATAATGCAATAAGAATTACTGCGGGAGTTAAGGTCACATAAGTATAAACACAAAGCAACATGCAAGGACACAGTATAGGTATAATTGCATGTATTAAACATAACCTCTTATTATTTTGTTTTGAAATTGAAATTAGAATTGATCAAGTCAATATCAGTAATGCAAATAATGTTGGATTGTTTAAAATTATGTAGGTAAATTCACAAATAGCAATGAACTTTAAAATTTGCAACGGAAATTATGGAAAATAGGTGAGGTTAGAGAATTTTGTATCCTAAATTTCCACCGAATTCTATATATTTATCATGTAGAGTTAAGTAGATATCTCGGAAAGTATAGCCTATCAAAAAATTTTCAGGCAAAATTACTCAGGTTAAAAGAAAAGATCCCAAAACTAGGAGTTGTCGCCGATATTTAGATAGTAGTATATTTTATAGAATAGGCAAGAACAAGGTACCTACTTACTTAAAATATAACAAAACAGTATCTACAATACCATTCCGGACCATATTGTTTGATTAACTTATCACGAACTGTAAATACCTGCTAAATAAAATAATCGATAAAAACGAGATAATTGTTTGACGACGGCTCTGAAATTCTGTACTAATCCAAGACCTCCCGCTATGGAAGACAAATCAAAGAATAATGGCGTCGGCGCATAATGTCTTCAAGAAGCATTCTGACTCAAGCACCAACATACTTTTAACATTAGATTTCCACTGCGGCGACGCATATGCCGCCGACCTTCAATCGCATGTAGGCCGTATTTTGTTCACGCGCATATATCTGTATTGGTCTTCCATTTATTATGTAGAGTTCAGTGCTTTTCATTCATAAGGATATTGGCGCCATCTTCTAGTTAGATGATGAACTTATTCTAAATATTCTTTACAATTATTCTGATGACTCATCGATTTGTGTTAAAAATCAGTTTCATACATTAAAATGTACAAAAGCAATTTTATGCAATTTTTTACTCAGATATGAGATAATGACTGTAATACGCATCAAAACGACCTAATTAAATGTACCTAAATAACTCTGATTATCTAATATAGCTACAAATGTATCGTCTGATAATAAGGCAATTTTAAAAATTTATTCCGATTTTATCGTGCACTTAAAAAAGAAACAAACAGGTCAGTTAGCTTTGGCCGACTTCTGTTATAATACTGCCCACTTTAAAACTTCGTTTGAATTACTTATAAAAAAGTTATTTATGAAATACCAAGTGTCGATTTGACGGAATTTTAATGATTATTAGGCAACCACATATACACTTTATGACATTTCTATCCTGACCTTAAGTTTATATTTGAATTTTGTAATTATTGCTCAATAAAACGAAATTGGTTGTAATTAGCTATATGGAATAAGTACTTACAAAAAATGTTCGTTTTTCATTTCCGCATCGCATCGTTGAAAAATATTCAGGGTGTTTCATTTGAAAAAATTAAAAAAAATTCAATTTAAAAAGTTCCTAATTGAAAAATAATTTTTGATCACCCTGTACAGTATAGGAAATGTAAATGATTCAAAAACATTGATCATCGTAACCGGTATATTCACATAAGTTTTTTTTTTTTTTAATATCCGCGTCTACAGATTGCATTATTTCAACAAAAAAATTCATTACATCCATGGTTGGGAGATATTCAATGCTATAATATAGGAATGAAATAGAGCCTAGAAAGAGGTTTCAAAAAATGTACTATATACATAGCATTCCATTTAAAAGAAAGCAGGCACTTTGGTCCTGTAATTCATCTTGGCTCGCCCTGTATGTTCGAAAATAATTTTCAGTTATAGACTTTTTTATCTAGTGTACTTGCAATTTTTTTTAAACTTCTAGCTATCGTATAACTCGAGATATCGAGGTCCGACACACTATTGCCCCACCCTGTATATGAATTTTAGCTCTTTTTCGCCTTTTTCTCTATTTTGAGGAAACACTATTTTGGTGAAAAGTATCAGGAGAGCAAAGTTGTAGAGTATAAAATTTCCTGCAAATTTTGTCTCCACATTTTTGTCCGAATTCCGCATAGTTTCGCCGCCAGACAGCGCGAAAGTCCATATGTATTTTTATTTCGCGTCCTCTAGCGACGAAATTATGCGAATTTCGAAAAAAAAAAACGTGAAAAATGTAGTGACAAAATTTGTAGAAACTTTTATGCTCTACACAATTTTGCTCTCCTGATATTTTTCACCAAAATGCATAATTTTGACCAAAAATCTAAAAAAGGCGCAGAAGTCTGCGCACTCTAGTGGCGAAACTATGCGGAATTTGAACAAAGACGGAGAGACAAAATTTGTATTAAAATCTTATGCTCTCCTGATATTTTTCACCAAAATGGGTAGTTTTTCCTCAAAATAGAAAAAAATATAATTTAGTTCCTGATGGTATTATAATATATACGCGTACCAAATTTCAAGTTAATATCTCAATTTTATTTTATCAATCCCTTTAATAATGGAGTGGGCGGGGTGGTGGGGGGATGAAAAAATGTAAAAAATTTTGAGGCGTGGCTTATTGTATAGTACATACATCAAATTTCAAGTTTCTGTACTCTTACCAGCTAGCTATGCATATTTCCCCTTATTTACCTCTATTTACCCCCAACCCTTTATCGGATATCTTCAAGAAACAATCTAGTTCCAGATCTTGTTATAATATATACTTGTACAAAATTTCAAGTCAATATCTTAAACTGTTCTGGAGAAAACGTGCAGACAAAAAAAAGTTACAGACAGAAAATTTTACGCTCAAATTTAAAATCTCGACGTTTCATGACATTCTAAACCTATTTCAAGAAAAAAAAAATTGAATTTTTTTTTTACGATTACCTACTATACTTCCAATCCACTACGTGGATGTGGAAGTAATAAAAACTAATCGATTTGTTATTTTATAAGCTTCGTTTTTGCTTGTGATGATTTTTTTCGTAAAACGTAAGGTTTTCGAGTTATTCGCGAAAAATTGTTCTAAAACATGCATTTTTTAGATGAAAAATCAACATTTTCAATCGTGAGTAACTCGAAAAAAACTTCATAGAACATTTTTTGCTTAGAACTCATCTCCCTATAGATTTGTGTGGTTATTTCGAGTGTGTTAATTTCCATCCCGAGAAGGGGTGGCATTCACCCCTAGGCTAAAAGCGCACATCGGCACTATATAACTTTTGTTCCTTGACCCAGTCCCTATACTGTCCAAATTTCACGTCAATCGGTGTTATCCTGAGAGGATAAAGATATATCTTTATCCTCTGAGGTGTTATCCGAAAGACTTCTGAGGTAATAACCTATTTTTACCTTCAAACAATGGAGTACTAGAACTACTCAAGAATGCGTAAGCTAAATTTAATTATACATATATATTACAGTATGGATATTGTGTTGGTGCCAAAGTAACTAAAATATCAATTTTCATCAACACTACTGTCGACCAAATAATTTTTATTAACAGTGCCTAGCACTGGAGCGACGAATTTACATAGTGAAATGTAATGGAATCGGTAATGTATCCCACACCTATGCAATTCAAATTTTTAATATTTTAGTGAAAAGTATGCAAATGTAACTGTAAAATCGTAGAGCAGCTCGCAAAATAATGAAACAAATTATTCTATATCACTGGTGATAATGTTAACAAAATAAAGAACTTCTTTATATTGTTAACATTACCAGTGGTATAGAATTTTTTAAAGAAGGAATACAATGGTAACGATACTGCTACTATATTGCAGTTATATGAACTCTGTACCAGAAAATCCAAGGATTTCGCTTGGGAAAGGATCTCAAAACATAGTCTTAGCACATCTCATATTCAGAGAATTTTAGTAAGCCACAAATTCCATCCATTCAAAGCAGTGTTTAATAAATGGCTTGACGGAGATGATGGACGTCGCATTGAGTTTTGTTTGCTTATTCTCATTCATTGTGTCTTAAGAGAATTGAAAAGACCAAATCGAAAATTCAAGCCGACGGGAGTGAACGGAAAATTAAATTTTCTGACTGTTGACGAAATCTAATCTGACGTTTTCCCGTTTCGTTTTCCAATGTGGAAGTTTCTGAGTAAGTCATTTCCGCCCTTCGAGGGTAAAGACACGACAGCTGCTATATCCATGCAGCCGCGCTCGCATGCAATACCTGCCATTCTCTATAGTGGAGTCAAGGAGCCAAACTGACTATGTCAGAAGTCTATTTTGTCGTGATTTATCTTCGAGATAATTAATTAACAAAATTTATGTGATGACAATTGGTTTCAAAAAAGCCATCTAACTCCTGGACTATATAATAAGGTTCTATTAACGAAACGACTTCAATATTTTATTCATTATTTTTGGTGGTTGTCTCTTTAAAGACGGTTGAAAATTTTCAAACACTTTTGTTTAAAAATGTTTTTAATATTTTGAATGCACTGGAAATTTATTATCTCTTATTATTATCCGAATAAATACCGGTTATAATGCAGGACCAGAGCTGTTTATGAGTTATAATTTATAATAATTATATGTTTGTTTATTCTTCCACTCTTTAAATGGAGTTGCCTATTAACTGAATTTTTAGAATCACTGCCATTTTTTATTAGGTAATTACTAGTTAGGTTTTTAAGTTTATTTAGGCTAAACCGGTTGACCCCGCATATGCAACCCAACATACAAGAATCCCATAATTCTATTTTAAAATTAAATTGCCCGTTTCCCCTCTACCAGTTTTTGTGGACAATTTAGTAATTGAAGGCATTTTACATTAATTTAACCTTCCCAGTGCTTAGAAGGGCTCAATTCAAAACAACAATGGCAAGTCATCAGACCCACGGCATTCAACAATTGTTGACAGCAGAAAAAAGGGCCGCCGAAAAAGTTGCCGAGGCTAGAAAACGTAAGTAGATCATTTTTAAATTTGAGAGGTCTAGATAAATATAGATTGCACAAATTATTTCTGGCAAAGCATTTTAACCATTTTGTCCCATAGTAAACAGTTTATTTATTTTTATTTTTGCAATTTTCTGATAAATATCCGTTTGACTTTTGTGACAATTTTTGCTTGTCAAGTTTTTTACTATGTGTTACTGCATTTAACTCGCATTATGTTTATTAAGTTTGGCGATTAAACTCATTTCAATTCTCATCATTTGTTAGATATATGTTGTGGTTTACTTTATATCATAAAATGCATTTATTCAGTAAATTACGACTTATAGAATGGGCAAGGCAAGTGCTCAGGATTTAATTGGATTAGATCATAACTCATAACGTAGGAGGCATGTGAAGTAATACTTTAATAAATAGTTTTTTCGTGTGTTATCTTATTGTGTAACACAATATATTATTTTTAGGATAGCGGTGTGTCCACAAAAATAAAACGACAGTTCTGACGTAGTCGGACGCATATTTCATAAAAACGAATACTCTAGTAGGCGAGCTAGTTACCCTGAAAAAGACGCATGGGGCGGGTTGTATCAAGTTTAAACCTGATTAAAGACCAGAATCCATGATTACGATTGTTGCAACAATCTTATCTCTGGATTTTGGTCTTTGATCAACCTGATTTTGGTTTAAACCGAGTCTATACAACCCTAGGCTTGTAGGGCGGTGTGCCGGGTGTTTTGGAAAATTCGAGTACCTACCCATATCACCGGCAAATAAGAGGAAAAAGTCAGCTGGTACTGATCAAAAAAATTTACCGGCACCCCCTGAAATCTCGTAGCATCTCTTTATTTCTGGTTACATGCCTGTACAACCCGCCCGTATAGGCTATTGAATATGCCTTTTAGTAAGGAACAATTGCATTAAAGGGTTTTTATTGTTTAATATGTTAGTTTAACACCTAAAAACGATAAAATCACGAAGTGCTACTGAAATGCCCTGGTACGTTTTTGAGAGCCATCCGAAGAAGCCCATTTTTTAGTTTTTTCAAAATAACTCGTAAACAATGCAAATTTGAATATTTCTACAAGAATACTTCTTTGTAGAGAATTAAATTTTTCATCCAAGTACGTTGTTGTTTTTAGTATTAATTGAAGAACAAAGCTAAAAATAGTTTTTTTCTATTTCCAGTAATTCGTCCATAACTTTTTTTACGGCATCCTAAATATATACGTATTCAGAGAGAAAAAAGTTATTGAAAAAACAAAGAATTTGCTTTTTTATCTACTCCGCACGACCCAGATATCGCCATTCCTTGACCTTCTTTGCCATATTTTGCAGCATTTGCTCTCATACGTTTTTTCTTTTAATTTTCAGTAAATCAATTTATTTTTGTGCAATAAAATAACAATTTTAAGATACTTGAATAATAATACAAATGTTTCTTTAACGAAAAAGTAATATTACAAAAAATTAATCTTTGTGGTTGAGCTTTATATTAAAATTCAATTTTATTCATTATTTAAAATAAACTGATTGTAGGAAAACATTATGAACAATTAACGCATTTCAAAAAATATCATTTTTATTCGTAAAGGTAAAAAATTATTGTACATTATTAATTTTAAGAAGTCGATTCTTCAATATTAAAACTTTCGATGGCAATATCAACTTCGTTGTCGATATCTTTATCGACATCTCGTGATATTTCTGGCACAATTGCATTTTCGTAATTAATGCAAGGCCATCTACGATACTAAATTGTATGAAAAAAATCAAAAAATCATAGTAGGCATGTTTTAATAAAAAAATTTTGTTAACAAAACTTGTTCTAAATCATTCAAAAACCTTGAATCCGAAAAAGTTATGGACAATAATAGAAAGCGAATTGACGCATGCATTAGGGTTGATATGGAGGTTTGATTGAATATAATATTTAATTGTTTTGGTTGTATTCATTATTCATTTGTGTAAATTGTTTTAAAACAATAAATTTAGAAATAATTTTTATTTAAATACCTCAAAAGGACTTTTTTCATCAAGCCCTCATTTTTTTAGAATTTTACTAAACTTCGGATTTAGGGTTTTTGAATGATTGTTAATAAACTGTTTTTGATTTTTTCCATACAATTTAGTATCGTAGATGGCCTTGCATTTAAAGATAGAAAGTGATTTTGTGGTCTTAAATAGACCTTGGTGACCTTAATCTATTAAGATCAGTTAAGTGAGACAAGCTGTAGAAGGCGACATTCTGCCAGTTTTTCGAAAATTTATAATTTTGTCTTTACACCGTATTTATAGTTTAGCGCAAACTTATTGTCGGAATAAAAAATATCGGGGTCTTTGATCATTACCGCACTATCAAAGGCGCCGACAGTTTTTATACCGCCTTGATAGATGAGAAGAAGTATACAAGCATATTTTTTAACATTTCAAAGGATTTTTAAAATCAGTGGTTAGCTTAAGATGGCCAGATTCCAAGAACCAAAATGCGGGTCATTTCCAAATACTAATAAAAATAACAATTACAAAATAATATTTGAAATATATACCTAGTTATTAAATTTTACATATTCTAAAAATGTAATAAAAATATTACATCAATGTATAAAAAATAAATATACATTAAATATTTTTTATAAATTCATCACAATGAATCATTATTCCCAAGAATTTTCTTTCACTGCGCATGAATTTGCTAAATTTCAAGTAAGGCTTTCAGCATTTCAGCACGTATTTTTCTGCTGACTTTTTCTGAGGACATTTATTCCCGTCATTTATATAAAACTCATCACTAAATTAGGCACTAGTATACTGTCCCTTGGAATTAACAACGGCCGCATTATGAAAATTATGAACTGCCCTAATGAACAGAAAACGGGAATTAATAATAATAATAATAATAATAGCAATGCAAGTGAGGAATCCATTCAACATATAATATCTGCATGTACTACTAGATATAGTAGTTAAACAATTCACAGATTGGTGTACCTCAAACCACCTAATAATAAACTTAAATAAGACAGTCTATCTAGAGTTTACAGGTATGTACAAAAAATCATTGAATTTACATCTAAACGGCGCCACTGAACAAAGAATATCAAATAATTCATCAAAATTCCTAGGTACTCTTTTAGATGGCACATTAAGCTGGAATGCGCAGATTGACCACGTCTGTGCAAAACTTAATAGTTTCTTTTTTGCATTAAAAACGCTAAAAAACACCCTAACTGTCGATTCCTTAATACATTTTTACTACGGCTCAGTGTATCCAGCGATGTCATACAATTTAATAGTATGGGGGCAAGCGACTGAGCATTCACGAGTATTCATTATTCAAAAAAGAATAATACGCTTAATTTTTGACCAGACACAAACTGAATCGTGCAGAGATATATTCAAAACAAAAAAACTGCTAACCCTCACATGTATTTATTTATTAAAATTATTAACATTCATTCATCGGAACTATGATAATCATAAAAAACATACAGATGTCCACACATACGCTACAAGAAATAAAAACAATATCTATATAGATAAATTTAATCATACCTTTTATAAAAAATCTCCATACCTTGCCGGTTTTACATATTATAATATGCTATCTCCTGAACTAACAGGTATTAAATCATTACAATTATTTACAAAGAAATTAAAAAAAATATTATTGGAGAAATGCTTTTATAACTTGGCAGAATTTGAGGAATACTTTAAAAATGTGTAAATTCTGTATAATGTAGAAATTTTTATATACGTACGTCTAACTTATTTGTTTCTTACACAGATTGTAAATGTTTTTAATATTATTTAATGTAGATGTCGTTATTGTAACATTTTAACACAACATTTAGCCTATTTATTTAACAGTTCTACTTGTAGTAGAATGCAATTCTGTTCTGTATCTTATTTTGATCGCAAAAAAAAAAAAAACATGTGTGCATGTGCTCGACACTAACATTTCTCTTACTTTTAATGACAAAACTAATCCATAATTGTATGGCTACAAAGTTGAATAAATAATTTGAATTTGAATTTGAATTTACGTACTTAGCGCCTACTGCATACCTTAGCAGACACAACAATATGGCTAAGATCCTCCACCAGCAATTATGCAGAACAGCAGGCACACAAAAGGGAGATACAGCTTATTATTATAAATATAACCCCCCCGCCGTCAACAATTTTAAAATCTATTGGGACATGCCTATTCAGACTGATCACCCAATCACGCATAACAGACCTGACATCGTAGTTATGGGCAAAATTAATAAAACAGTCAACCTAATAGATATAATAATAATAATAATAATAAAGTCTTTATTAGGAAAGCATGTACATACAATACATCCAATCGCTAAGGCGAAGTCTAGCTAAAGCTATTTAACTTAACGTCAGAGAGATATGGTTCAAGATTTAATTGTGTGAATCAGCAAAACCTGATAATCTATCATCGCCCTCTATATGCCAGATATTCAAAATTTCCTAACCTAAACCACAAACATTACCAAAGGAGGGTCACACAAGGATATGAAGTTCAGATATCAGTGACAAGGGATATTGTGATTTTTCTATCACACCATGAATTATTACTGCGATTTTTGAACAATTTTACGACCAGTGAATTTTTTATATATCAATGAATAACTGAAGTTTTTGCGGGACAAAATTGTTAAATGCGACGTAGGTTGACTTATTCTTTATACCCTAGTTCCTAGGGAAATAAAAGCGGCAAAAGCTGGGAAAAAATAATCCTTATGGTCACTTTTGATTTTTTGGTAGCTTTTAAGTAGAATAAAACTATTTTATATTTTAAAAAGTTATCAAGGCCACTGCGGAAGGAACATAAATCAAAATGACATCAAACTGAAAAAGCATTTTTACTTCCCCTCGCATACCGATGGGAAGTATTTTATTCGAGAAAAAATCACCCTCCGAGATTTTTCCGGATTTTCACGTTTCAGATCATGTAGATTACGAAAATATAGGTTTCTCAATTCCGTTAGTCTGTCTGTCTGTTAGTGCATTAACTAAAAAACTACTTGACGTAGAACAGTCAAATTTGGTAGGTAGCTGATGCTACTGTCAGCAAAGAAATGGTTAAACTTTCATTGGAAAATATACAGGGTGGACCGTCTAAAGGGAATAAATAAAAAAAAAATAATTTTTGCTCAAATTTAAAGTTTCCACGTTTCACGACATTCTAAACCTATTTCAGAAAAAAAATTACAACATTTTTTTTACCAACATTTTGGAAAATATTTTACCACTGGAATAGATGAAAAAAACATTTTTTTTTGCTCAAATTTCAAACTTCCACGTTTGGTGGCATTCTAAGCCTATTTCAGAAAATAATTTTGAATATTTCTTTACCACTAGAATTGATGGGAAAAAATTTTTTTCGCTCAAATTTAAAATTTCCACGTTTCATAACATTCTAAGTCTATTCCAAAAACCTTTGAAAAGAAAAGAAAAAAAATTGGAAATTTTTGCCAACTACAAGATACAAAATAGATGACGGAAAAAAATTGTTTTCGCTCAAATTTAAAATTTCCACGTTTCATAACATTCCAAAACTACAAAAAAAATGAAATTTTTTAACCACTACGGTACTTCCACTCCACTACGTGAATGTGTGAATGTGGAACTGAAAATGTGACAGATTGCAATAATATTTGGCATATGCACATAGTTTTATTGAAAAATGTACAGGGTGGTCATCCCAAGAAATAATTCAACCATGGTGGACATTTGTAAAGGTATTTGCGCAAGCCTTCCATATTTGTCACCTGATATTTAGTATTGAATTTTTGCTGTCGGATGACCACTCTGTATATTTTTTTTGCCCAAAAGTTAACAGGTTTTCTTTGTAATAATAGTGACAACTATTTGCCGATTTTTATTCTGTTATTTCGTAATTAATAATGTTTTAGAGTGACCGCCATGCACAAATAAAGAGGGAAGTTTTGTGTAAATACCTTTACCGATTTTTTTATTAACTTTTAAAATACGACAAATTTAAAAATGATCGTGGACATGAAATTAAAGAGCAGGAAATTCTATTATAATACCGTTACAAAAAATTTCATTCATACAACGGTATTTTATTGATGTAGGTATGTCTATATGTTAGAAGAGGTTTCCTGATTATTGTCCATGAAACACAAAATTTTAAATACATATATACAGGGTGTGGTCATAATTCTCTTCTCTCTGAAAGTGTCGCAGCAGGTTTGTCAGTATGAAAAATTGAACATTATTCTGACTATATACGCTTTTGCATAACAAAGACTCTATTGATTTCTTGTGACTGACCCCAGGAAATAATAATGTTATAGCTAAGTCTTGAGTAAACTAAGGGGTAATTAATAAGCTGTGAGTAAACAGCGTTCATCTAGTTCTTTTTTAAGATTTATTAAACCGTATGTGCTCTTAGCTAGTTTCGAACACATATTGTCTATGTGGCTAGAGAAACCAAATGTTGCGTCTAGAATTGTTCCTAGAAATTTCGTCACATCACTAGTTTCTACACAGTTTAAAATCGGACCTGATTTAGTCAATTTGGTAGAGAAATAGACGAAAATTATCTTGCTGGTATTAACTATAAGTGAATTTTTCTGGCATCAGTTCCCAAATTGATTAATTGTTCTCACTGTCATAGATTCTTATTCCTGTACACTTTTAGCATGTATCATACATGTCGGAAATTTCTGAATCTATGGAAACGAGTATTTTTCTGTTATTTAGATATGAATATTATCCAGTTCAGTATTTTGCCTCTAATTCCTAAATTACTCAACTTGAATTTAAGAAAGTAAGGATTTACTTAGGCAAAAGCTGCAGTTAAATAAAAAAATAATCCTGCTACTTTAAAACCCATGTCAAAATATCCATAAATTTTTTGAACAAATTCTAGACTGGCTAATTCAGTAGACTTTTTTGTTTGGTAACCATATTGACAATTAGTAAATAGCTGATTTTTTTCTAGATAATTATATAATCTTGTGGATACTGATTTTTCAGCTATTTTTTAAACATAACTTGGACTATAATTCTCTAATAACTGAGGATTGTCTTTTTTATGTAGTAGAACATTTTTTTCTATTTTTGGAGCACTTGGAAACTGCTCCAACTCTAATGAAATATTAATCAGAACTGTGATCGTGCTGGCCAACGTATATTTACAAAATTTGATGAGTCTTATAGGTATTTCGTCAACACTAACACAGTTTTTAACTTTCATGTTGCTTATTATTGTGATTATTTCTTCTTCAGTAACAGGCTCTATAAAGACAGAACTAGCATTAAGAGCAGGAAGCGTACACATTGTCGACTCATTATTTTTAAGGTGTCCAGAGGTCGCGTTCTTTGTTCATAAAACTCTTAGTAACTTTTTATTTT
Organism: Stenurella melanura; assembly: GCA_963583905.1. NCBI lineage: Eukaryota > Metazoa > Arthropoda > Insecta > Coleoptera > Cerambycidae > Stenurella > Stenurella melanura. The sequence continues at coordinate 62,743,750 of OY757310.1, forward strand.
TTATTAAAAATACTTTAGATAATTTTTCTCTCACTGAACCAGTTCTGATGCATTCATAGTGGTTGCAGACAGTCTTCTGGAACTAACTGAAACGCCAAACAGCTAAACATCTAAAACGATTGCACTTAATTAAGGCCGTTGTAAAACGGCGTAAAAATTAAATTCTACAATTTCTGAATTTAAATCCCTTCACTGAACTTTAATGTTTATTAATTTTCAGGCAAAGCAAAGAGAATTAAGCAAGCTAGAGAAGAAGCAGCAGCTGAAATTGAAGCATACCGGAATGAGAGGGAACGCCAGTTTAGAGAATACGAGGCAAAGTATATGGGATCTCGCGAGGATGTAGCCGCAAAAATAGACAAAGATACTGAAATTCTTCTAAAGAAATTGGAACAAAATGTTCTAGATAACAAGGAAAATGTAGGTTCATACAGCTTTATCATCATTTGTTTCGTTTCTTGGCGTATTTATAATAGTTCCAATATAATAAGTACAAGAAGGTACTAATTTAGAGTTTCCAGAATGGTGTTTAGTACGTTACCATTAGGTAGTATTACATAGATCAAGATCCCAAACGATAAATTGCGATATTAATCATGCACATCATAAACTGCCGAATTATTATACTCTTTAGTAATCATATATTTACGGACCTCTGCTATAAAAAAAATGACCAATAAAATGTTAAGCACTACACAAACCTGTAGCCAAAAATAAATTGTGTGTAGGGAGTACCCACCTCACGAGATTTCAGGGAGGCGGGGGGAGGGGCATTACATATTTTAGTTCACTAAAAATGTTTATTCCTACTTCTATCGAGAATATATTCCCTCTTTCTTCCCTCGATCTTTTTCTAACTTGCACGGTCAATTGTTAGTCGTATGAAAGTAGAAATTATTTTTTCTGAATTATAAACTACGTGACCGCAGATAGTCTAGAAAACAACGCGGCGTGCAAATTCGACGACGAAAAGTTACCGACTGGCAGTCCGGTAATCGAAGAGAGCATATAACTACAATTTCTTTTTCTCTGAAAATTTTTGGTATGGTGGGAGAATATGGAGCCCCCCCATATTCTCCCTCTGTTTTTTTTTAAACGAATGGTTACCGATATCTGTCCACATAGGTAGTTAGTATATACAGATTCAGCAAATTTAGTTTTAGGTACGTAAACTTGTTTCTGCGCAGATAAATCACGCCTTGTCGTAGAACAATGCAGGCATTGGTATGCCGTGTGTTTATACAACTGCAGAAAAAAAGTGCAAATTGTGAAGTGGTACTTTGGGGGTCATTCCACTGATGACACAATAAATTTATTTACTGTGGCATATCAAGACAGACCAATCCCCTCAGCTAGCATAAATTCATACATTATTAAAAAATTTGAGAATTTCGGGTGTGTCGTGAATTATTGCAAAAAATGCTGTCAACCCAAACCCCGTCATCAACAAGTGAGCGAAGAACGTGAAATTCGCGAAACTAATGTCTGTGCACTTGTTGAAACTAGTGCACCTTGTTCTAGCAGACAAATTGCTGATGAAGTTGACATGAAGGAAAGAACTGTAAGAAATATTTTGAAAAGAAATGGGTACAGTTGTTTTAAAGTTCAAACAACGCAAGAAATATTTCCCGAGGACAATTTCAAACGGATGGAATTTTGTGAAATCATGATAAAGTGAATGAGAATGAAAACTTTTGTTTACTGATAAATCATCCTTTTCATTACATAGGAAACACAATCCATCGGTAGTACGATATTGGTCTCGAAGAAATAAACATTTGAGTGTTGCTGTGCGAACTCAATATCCTCAAAAGTTTAACGTTTGGACGGGAATTTTAGACAATCATATTATAGGCCCACTGGTAATCGATGGCAATTTAAATGGCAATAAATATTTAGAGCTTTTACAAAACCAAATAATTCCTGCAATTCAAAATCTCCCTGTCAACTTTGACGACATTTGGTTTCAACAAGACGGCTGCCAAAGGCACAATACCTTAACTGTTATTAATGTTCTGGAAAGAACATTTCCCAATCGTTTAATAGCTACGAGGGGAATGATAAAATGGCTCCCCAGGTCACCTGATCTAGCACCCCAAGATTTCTTTCTGTGGGGCTTTTTAAAGCAAACCGCGTACAAATATGCGTCTGAACGAGCCGATAATTTAGTTGAATTACGGGAAGAACTTATCCAACTTTGTGCAAGCATTACTCCAAATCAACTCAATGATATGAGAGGTTCATTGTATAATCGGTTTGGCTACTGTTTGGCACAAGAAGGTGGTTTGTTTGAATCCTTACTTCATTAATTTATTGTTTGATAATTATTAGTTGATTTTAGTTTCCGAGTTATTTAATTTTATTTTAATGTTCTATTTTTGTAATTTAATAAGAATAATTTATTTTTTGATAATTATTAGTTGATTTTAGTTTCCGAGTTATTTAATTTTATTTTAATGTTCTGTTTTTGTAATTTAATAAGAATAATTTATTTTTTGATGATTATTAGTTGATTTTAGTTCCTGAGGGTTATTTAATTTTATTTTAATATTCTATTTTTGTAATTTAATAAGAATCATTAATTTTTTGATAATTATTAGTTGATTTTAGCTTCCGAGTTATTTAATTTTATTTCAATGTTCTATTTTCATTTTGGTTTTAATAAGAATTATTATTTTATTCCCATAGCATTTACGGCTAAAAAAGAAACCGCAGAAATGTTTTCAATAGAAGAAATTATTTGTCAAAAATGTGACTAATAACTTCTACGCTTTTGACGAAGAAATATTTTCTCGTTTCGTATAGAAATTATTACCTACGTCCACATCTATCCTTAGTTGATGCCGTACTAAATTCAATAATTGAATTTAGTACGGAATTTAGAGTTTAGGGTATAGGGATAACGATATAATTGATCACGCCCCGCTAGCTCCATAAATCGTGAAAGCAGAGGCGCACAATGAATTGAATTTCAATTCATTGTGCGCCTCTGCTTTCACGATTTATGGAGCTAGCGGGGCGTGATCAATTATATCGTTATTCCTATACCCTAAACTGCATTTTCCGAATCTGTATACCTACTTGCCATACCTCAATTACATCGACAGACAAGAATTCCGGTCGGTGCGCAGTAGAGAGGACTTTTAAAAAAGGAAATTTCTTTCTTGGCGGCCAAATGGGGGCTTTTAACCCCGAAAAACGAGTTTATACTCACACTGAAACCTCAACACATCAAAAAAAACTTCTTGTCCTACTCAAAATGCAAGGTTCGGTTTTGTAAAATTTCATTGGACTATATAAGGAATTGTTAGGTGGTTAACCTAGAAAACTTTTTCGAATTATGAAGGAATAGTTCATTTTGTAGTTGTTTGGCACCAAAAAGCAAACTTTATACACGTAAGTAGTGTTTTGTCCTAATGGTTCTAATAATTTTTTTCGTGTCACGATTTTCGAGTAAATAACCAAAAAATATTGTATGTTTATCACGAGGTAATAGGGAATGGACGATGTAGTATATTCAACCATTGGTTTGTGAAATTGTGCGCTCTGAGAAGGAAAATATTCATCCAATTAAAATAAAATAAAACTTATTCTAAAGGGGAAGGTTTCACTTTTATTTAATTTATCAATTACCTACTTAACAGTTTGATATATATTATCGAAAATATAATGTGAAAAACTTGAATTCTTAAATTTACCCATTACATATTTAGCAAAATGCTATAAAAAAATGTTTACATCTATTTAAGAAACTACATAGTTAAAGTAACCATCATTTACATCTAACGGCATAAAATGAGACGATGATAAACATTTTTTCATTTCGCAATTTTTCAGTTATCATAAATTGAAAAATTCTGTATAATGTTAAAAAATTAACGTAGGAAAAAATTAAAATTGCAAATTAAAAGTTATTGTATGAACTTTTCGACGACACTGTTAGATTGATTTTCGAGTAATCTTTGTCATTTTTTAGAATTTTAGGTTCTGCTCTCATAACTTTTACGCTGTAATCGGCTATAATTCGTTTATTATACTCTTCATATGACTGTGTTGGTGATCGAATTCTGAACAACTTTTAAAATGTCTGTCCCTCCGTCAGTCTATCCGTCCGTCACGTTTCTTGTAAGCACGATAACTTAAGAACGAAAAGTCTGTTGTATTGAAATTTGGACAATAAGTTAGTGTTAGCTGAAGAGGGAACCCTATTGTTTTTAACATAATCGATCAATGAATAAAAAAGTTATTAATTATTAAAATTACATTTTTTTAAATGTTTTGTAATTAAACAAAAAATGTCTCAAACTAATGCGAAGAGTATTCTGTAGAATGTGCGACAATTATAGAAAATGTGCAATAAATCAGCGAAGAGTATAATGGTTAGCTTGTCTTTCCAGAGATTTCGTTGAATTTTCGTAGTTTGATGTATTTCAAGACGAGGGTGGTTTATTTTAAGGGTAACAACGCCTAAGTTTGCTTGCATTAGATATTTTTAATTTTATAAAAATTTGTAGTCTGTTAGTTATTCTCGCAAAACTTTGTTTGCTTGTAGACTCTTATTTGTCCAGTTTATTTAATTTTAAGTGGAGATTCTGGCTGAAAATTGTTTAAATAAGACACTTGGACTCTGACGTCAAAAATAGCTCATTTTAGCGAACGTATTTGTTAGATGGTCCCAGTGTGCTAGAAGGAGATAACTGAATCTGCCACAATCAATAACACAGGCACACAAAATAAAAAAAGGCCATGTGCTGTAACGCACCCCCCCACGCCTATTGTTTTGTTGTTTAATTCTGGTTTGATTAATTACCTGTTACCCTCCCCTCTCCCCTGAATGTCTAATTATTAAATTAATTAAACTAATTTGGCTGTGTGATCGTCTAGTTTAGTGGTAGGACTCAAATTTACGTTTGTGATTGGTAGTTTATTGTTACCATAGTTCTTTTTCTAGGTTTGATATTACTGTTTCTATTTATTTATGGAATTGATAATGGACTATTTATTTCGACATTTAATGATTCGTTCCTTACTCTAAATATTGCTATTAATTTATTTGGCAAAGTTCTAATTATAGTTCTTTATTTAATTGTTCAAATTAAGCACTGAATATTGTTTTGGCACTTTTAATTAAATTGAGAAAATAATTAAGTAATTTTATACTACCCTGTATAAAGTTCAACTTAAATTATTCCTTTTATTTAATTTACTGAATTATTTATTTTATCTTTTATGTTAACTTTTGGTTAAGTTTTTATCATATTTTAGTGCTCATTTTTATTCACTATTGTAATGTTCAAGTAAACCTTATGTTTACTTATTTTATTTTAAATATTCGTTTTATTTAAGCCCAAGTAAATCTTATATTTACTTGGCTAGTTTTTCTGGTAATTATGCACTTTATTTTAAATTTCTGGTAAAGGTAAAATAATTAAAAACAAGTAACGTTTTGATACGTATAATCAGACATTTGTCAGAAAAAGATCAGTTATAAAAATATTGATGTGGCAATGGCCAGAAAATAGTTGCTTACATATAAATCAAAATGTGAGTAATTTAACCACAAATTTATATTACAGCAACAGATTTCGTTGGGGCAACAGTCACGTGTAAGTTTGTCGAATGGTCAAATAAACAACTCCAATAATCACTAAAAATAATAATGATTATAACGAGAATACTCGTTCAAAACTGAAGTAAAAAAATGTTGAATTCGGAACATGTAAAGTTCATACTTGGGTGGCGAAATCTCGCAATAGTTTATTTAATTGAATGCACGGCAAGTTGAAATCTCAAGTAATTGCCTATTCAAACATAGTTTGATTTCGAAGCGTAGAATGATGTGATCTGATCAATAAAATTGATACAGAACCAGCCTATTGGCTACCAATTGGTTTTTGTGTTGCGAAGATTGTAATTGTTCAAACAATTGAATGAACAAGCAATTTATATCAATTTCAACTCGCCCATGACATAAATATGTCATCGTGAATGAATAAAAGGTAAAACACCCAGTACAAGGTTTAACATGTGATAATATTTAAAAGGATAATTATGTTAAACTAGCAGGGGCAAATCACAGGCCTTATCAGTGGATGACCCACAAAAGTCCAGTGACAGCATCCCTACAAGTAGGACATAAATAAACCGGCAGGTCCGAACAGCTGTAAAACTCTTCGTACCATCAAATATTGTAGAAGTTCATTGACCACCCGACAAAACAAACCGCAACAGAAATTGTTTACCAACAAAAATCTGCCGCTGTTGAAAAGTAAATATTTTACAAGTTATTGTTTTAAATAGAACATGATGAACATAGTCTGAAATTCAGCAAACAGCTAATTATGCTACAAATAAAAATTAACATTATAGAAATTTTCTAAATAATAAAATTCTAACCAGTCAAAGTGCCACAATGCCAAAACCGCGCTACCGTGAGTTTAAGTTCCGAAATATAGAGCCGAAATGTAACAAAATTAAATTAAAGTTTTTCCCGGTCCAGTTTCATTTGGTTTATAATTATTTAACGAAGTTACATTTAAAACAAAAATACTTCTCTCTTTCAGCGACATTAATTATTTATACCTTGTGTATAAATAGCGAGGTGACCCGGGTCACTGTTATTTTTCTCGTCATCCTGCATTTCCCGCATTTTCATTAACCTGACACTTTTGTGTGTCGGTTACAACCCATAAACTGACCAATGTCCCTGTAGCGTTGTGCGGGTACAATAGAGATCGCGAGTTTTGGGGTCGCTTCGTAAAAATCTCTTTTTCTCAGTCTCGTTCCCAGTTCAGCTTGGTTTTAACAAGTATCTGGTGGACAATGGAAAGTACAGCGGATGCTGTGGTCAGTTGGTTCGCAGCTCCCAGTCTTATTTCAACGAGCACTATGGCGAACAATAAAGTCCAGTGTATAATCTTAGCTAATAGCTAGTTATATCCAAATAATTGGTCAGCGGAGTAGTGGTCAGTTGGTTCGCAGCTCCCAGTCTTATTTCAACGAGCACTATGGCGAACAATTGGATTCGGTCAATGATAGATAGCGTCTGACCCCGATATAAAATTCCCTCGCGTATTTATACTTGAAAATACCCCCAAAAGTCGTGACGTTACACACCAAATGTCTCTTCCTAGCTCGGTTCCCGTGAGAAGACCGTACACCTGTGTTTATGTTATCGACGAATGTTGATGTTAACTCTATTAACTGGAGTGTCTTATCGGTGTGAAACATTCTTGCTTCGCCCGGGATGTACGTTTCTAGAGATTTTAAAACTACACGAATCGACTGTATTTTAAAACTTTAAATTTTACTACCAGAATATACGTGAAATATTTTTATGCGAATACTGGGTGATATTTGGTTTCTTACCGAATCGGGTACAATTTTCAGAAATATGTAAATTTTGATTAATAGACGCGGGAATAAGTTTTCGATTAATATAGGTGGGTACGGTCCGTTTCAGTGCTTTTGAGCAGAGTATGGTACCTCCAGTATTATGAGCGCCAGAATCTGATGCCGCTGTTAGAATTGCTCCACAACATCAGAATGTTTCCCTAACAACTTTCAAAATGTTCATATTAGCTATCAAGGATCAATAAATAAAAATGTTGATAACTAATTAAATGTTAATTTTTTAAAATGTTGCTTTAATTTTACATGTTTGTTTTGTATTCGTTTATATCCTATACGTACTACGTACATTTTCATTATACTGTACCTGACGTTTCATATCTGTATAATCTACAGCCATACATGAATAAATAAATATTATTATTATTATTAACTAAACAAAAATTTCTAATACTAACATCATTTACAAAAAACTGCAGAGTATCACACAGAATGTGCAGACAGCAGTTATGTAAAATGTCAAATAAATCAGCGAAGAGTATAATGTTTAATTTAAAGTTTAACTTTAGAGTTGTATTTATATGGGAGAATGGATGAAATTTAGTTTCGCTTATAGTACAGGAGCTAGCGCGCAATGGACCTGACACATTTACAGTAGCTAGATATATGATTAATCCTTTGCTGTAGAACATGGCAGATAAGAAAAGTGATGTGAGAATTTTTCTTAGTGGTGGAAACTTAATTTATAAAAGAAATTAATTTAAAAAAATAGCTTGACATTTACTAATCATGGCTTAAAAGCAGACACCTTGCAGGTTCAAAATGTCTGCTGTTGTACCTCCAATAACCGGGGTGTATGCCTCTGGACCTCCACTAACCGTGATGTACCTCATCGTATTTTTTATAAAAACGTGGTAAATAATTGATAATAAAAAATCGGTTTAATACTTTTTTGTCGTGTCCTGTGAATAATATGCAGCTTCAGAATGTCTGTCACTGGACCTCCACTAACCTGGATCCGTCACTTTCTTTCCATGCTCTAAGGAACAGGATTAATAATGTTTGTAGAAACAAATGTGTCATAGGATACAGACAAATTATGTATGCCAAAGCTGGAATCAGGGGCGGTTTTAACATGCTTGCCGCCCCGGCACTATTTTAAGATGCCGCCCCTACTCTTAAAAATATAACATGTATATACTACCCAAAAAGTTTTTCCCAAAAAAAAAAGAATGCCTACTAAACTTTCTCTTTTTGTATATTTTAAAAGAACAAAGGACACATTAGAGGTGAGTGGTATATAAAATGACTTTTCTGTATAACACATATTTATTAAAAATAAAAAAAAGATGAAATAATTTTTTTAAAATTATAAAAGATCAAGTCGAACTTTTCCTGCTTTTTTCACAGCAAAATCATTGATTATATCGCCTGTTTGCATAGTTTTTAAAATGTCATTTTCAATTTTTAATACTGCTAGTGAATTTAGCCTTTCCTTCGTCATTGTGGACCGTAAGTAATTCTTTACCCGTCGCAAGGTCGAGAAACTCCTTTCACCAGAACAGTTTGTAGAGGGTTTGCTTAAAAATATTCTGAAGCATATGTCGATTTTGGGGTACACGCCTTCTAATTTGTTTGACCTCAACAACTTGCTCAATTCTAGAATTGTTAAAAATTTCTTCTTCGTCATATCGTTCAGTTGAATTTTGAACTGAGCGCATTCTGGCGGTAGGGCTTCTTCTAAATCTTTGCTAATGTTGCATCTGATTTGTCTATGTCCTGGCCACTAGTAGTAATTAAGTTCTCAAAAAGTCAAATTGTTCATATAATTTCTTGTGAATTTCACCTCGTCTGGGCAGCTCCTCGGTTAATCTATCGATTATTACAGGGCTCATGCAATATTCAAAAGAAAAAAAAATTTGCCGCCCTTGAAATTTTGCCGCCCTGGGCACTCGCCCAGTGTGCCCAGTGGTAAAACCGCCACTGGCTGGAATGTATAGATGAAATAGTTTACGACTTATAGTCTTATAAACAAATGAGCCTAGTGTTTTTTTTCAATCGGCCTGTACGAGCCGGACCCTTACCCAAACTGAAATTAATTTTTTTAGATATATTTCACATTTCACACCAAGGAACCACAGTCAGCCAATATTAAGCAATAAACTAAATTTTGCAAGTAAGGGAATTTTCAGAAAATTTTTCTTTATAAACAATTTGAAATCTACTATATTGCCGATATTTTTTAATAACTTATCTTTATGTATATTGAAAGTTCATAAAGAGTTCGAACTTGACGAAAAAAAGTTGAGATTCGTTGGAAAACAACGGAGAAACAGGCTGCCAAAGTTGACCGTTTGTTGTTCAACAATTTAAGCGAGTAGAGATAAAAAAATTGTTTATAAATAAAAATTTTCGAAAAATTCCCTTACGTGCAAAATTTAGTTTTTGCTTAAAAATTGGTGAACTGTGATTCCTTGGTATGAAATATATCTACAATAAAAATTAGTTCCTGTTTGGGTAAGGGTCCGGCTCGTACAGACCGAGTGAAAAAAAAACACTAGGATAAGTTGTTTACAAGGCTATAATAAGTCGTAAACTATTTCACCTATACATTCCAGTTTTGGTATGCATAATTTGCCTGTAGCAAAGAATAATTCAATGTAATATGAAGACGTTATATTAACAATAATTTACTTGAATATGGTTTATTTGAAAATTAACGAAATAATGATAACGCAAACGTTTTTTGCAGAGTGATCTTCATCTAATTAATATTTTCAAACGCGGTTAGTCTTGTTTTGTAGATCTGTTGAAGACAAACGAAAAAGTATTGAATTATCTTTATGTGGTGTCAAAGGGAAAAAAGATATAAGTGAAAACCGTAAAAATAGCTTTAAAATCACATGTTTATTGGGTTTTAAACAATGTCCTACAACGATTTGAAATATTTGGAAAATATATGTTGTTGTTTGTGATGTTTACTAGTTACATACAAAAAAATCAGCTTTCTACCCGAAAAAAGCGCAAGTCGATGATTTTTGGGCTCTCCCAACTGGCCAATGAGGTAACTTCATGCTGGCTCCTATACTATTAGTTCCAATGTTAAGTAATACTAATCAGTATTTTCGATTACTTGCATTTTGAAAATTTGAAGATTAAAATTTTGTGGGTGCTTCTTAGTAAAATAAATATGGAAGTCTTTAAGTTATACTTACACATCTTTGTTTGTTTTCAGCTAATCCTGGATTTGATTGAACTTGCTTGCGACGTGCATGCTGAAGTAAATCCTAATTATTTCATCATGAGGAAGTTTCACAAAATCTAACCATACCACGTTGAAATATTTAATTCGTTATATAATAATATTATTCATTGATACTGTTAGTGCTATGTAGCATTATTTACTGTAGATGTGTATATTGTAAAAAAAATAGTATATATTGGTTAAATGAAACATAGTTGTCTTTTTCTAATTAAACCATTACAGAGCGGGAGTTTGAGAGACACTTTAACAAACGAGATGCTAGAAACATTTTGTTATTGTGGGTTAGAAAACAGCCTGAAGAGCATTTAATTCAGGAAGATGTTCAAAGCCGCCATCGATCAGCATACAGACCTGATTAATTTGAATTGTGCACAAGCTACCATCTTGCGATTATTTTCTTCCAATGGAATTTCCGAAGAGCAATGTTTATAATACACCTTACATATACAGACTGAACAGAGTGTGAACACCCCACTAATTTTGCCACGTTCTAGAGAATATGAACAATTTTTTTTGGCAAATGACTGGGTTACTTATTTTGAGCAGTAACAACTTCCTGATGATTTTCCAAGACCTTCCATGATTCGATATGTAACACCAAAAGTGAAGAAGTCATATTTGAGATTTCTTTATCGAAAAATTTTATAAGAGAAAATTATTCAGAATCGCTTAAAATTCCCAAATTCCGTTTCATCAAAATCTGAGAAAATTTAAATTTCCATGCAAATTACCAAAAATTGGTTGTACAACTACAAGTTCTGTCAAGTCCCCTATGGATACTTGTTTGTCTGAGGGTGATTTGATCGAAAAATATGTAATTTAAGTTGAATGTTATAGTAATAAACTGATTTTCCAATTTTCAATTTTCCGTTATTTTCATTTGCATGGAAATTTAAATTTTCTCAGATTTTAATGAAACTTGGGATTTGGGGGTTTTAAGCGATTCCATATTTTTCTTATAAAATGTTTCGATAAAAAATGCCTAATATGACTTTTGGTATTACATATTACATGGTAGACCTTGGAAACTCATCAGGAAGTTGTTACTGCTCAAAATAAATGACCCCCAGGCAACCTACCATTTGCCAAAAAGTTGTCCATATTCTCTACAACGTGGCAGAATTAGTGCGGTGCTGCGATCTTATTGGGCACACACTATGTAAACAGCAAAGCATTAAATTAAAATGGCTATGAATGAATCCTATAGAACTTACAATTACAACTTTTTGAGCTGGATTGGAACAATTTTTTAATGTGTCTATGAACGTTTAACTGTCAAATTCAAATTAGAATTGCAAATTATGGATATCAGGAAATATTGATTCCCATTACCAACTATTGATCCGTTTTCTACTCGCTAAATATACAGTAATCGACGAGAATTTGTGTAAAGATCCTCGGACAGGTCAATTTTATTTGTTAAAAATTAGAAAAAAAATGAAGCCCTCTACAAATTACTAGAAATTATGAAATAATGTTTTTTTACCTAATCCTATTTTAGGTATACCTAATCTTTAAATAGTTCCTTGCTTTTAGAATTCCTAGTATAAGATGAATAATAAATTTGCTTTGTCCACGACTATTAAATAATACACTCATTATGTATGTGTTTCCTCAAGGATAATTGCTATCCATCATTCCCTGCAGTGAATAATGAGGACAGTCAGTTGTTTATAAGAAATCACGATAGTGACTTTTTACTAAAAATTTAAAACGTCAAATTGCAGCAACCAAAAGACAAGTGTTGTTTCTCTAAGTTTTCTAGGTAGCACTCAAATGGTACATGCCGAAGAGTTACTTTAATGAACACTCAAAAACTACATTAGTACCTCATAGGGCGTCAGATTTTATTGGATAGAATGATAGATTTAGGTGTAAATAACAATAAAATCATAGAGCGTATGCACAGTTTTAGCTGGAAGACATATTTATATGCACTTTTATGCAAAAAAGTGCATTTCTTGCTATTTTTAGCCCTTGATTGCATCCAAAAGTTGCTTCAATATTAATTATATCTCGGAAAAAATTTATACTCGGGGGGTTTTCATTCGCAAATTATAGGAAAATTGAAAAATTTAAAATGGCTGACCGGAAATGGCGCGAAATTTAAATAAAAAAGTGTGTTTCGCGTTTTCTTCACTTAAAACTAAAAAAGACCATACAAGATGCATCTGAGAATTTCCTATTATAAATTTTAATTTTTTTAACCCCCCCCTTTTTTCGCTCTCCTTTGTCTCCCTTTTATCATGTCTCTCTTAGCCCCGAAGAAACAAATAAATGCGTTATATTTATGCTTACCTTCTTTTGTAGTTGAAGTAATTTTATGAAAAAATAAAGTAAAAATAATTTTAAAAATATAAAATATAGTAATATAAAAAAACGTAAATATTTATAGGATATCAAATAAGATATATTTTATAGATTAAAAAATGTCTTATTTTTTGTTAAGAATAAAATTTATTATATTTACAATGCATGTACAATATGTATGAAGATCTGCTACCCTCTAATTTTAATGACACAATTAGCTGGTAACTTAGATACCATTTTTCTGAAAAAAACCGACAAAACATTCACATGAATATACTTTATATGGAATAAACAGTTTTACCTTCGATGATAATTTAAAAAAAGTAACTGGTTTGTCATGCCATGTGTGGCTCTGATACCACTTCTTCGTTTCATAATATAAGGAAGTTGAAAATTTTCCAGATTTTGTCAGAGGACCAAGTTTTAAGACAAGCAGGAAGAATTTAACGATTCAAATGCAGATCGCAATAATTTATATAAAGTGGGCATCGAAGTTGTGAAAAAATTGTACGCTTCGAAAAAAAGTTCAAGTATTTTTTGTTTGAACGAATACCGATTTTTTTATGCCAAATCGCTGACATTGTTATCATCGAATTTACTTATACCGACAGAAGGGGCACTTAAAAAACATGTTGAACGTGTCTACTTACAATGCCAACTTTGGCACAAGAACAATGTACGTTAACCCTTGCTGCTGGGGTTGAAAATATTTTAGAATCAGTATTCTCTGACCAGCCCATGATTGCTAAAAAACTTCATAGGTTCGTCAAAAAATAATTGCACAAACAGATGTGGCCGCAGGGAACTTGGATTAAAGTGTAATAAACATTGCAAAAAAATGTAAGGGGAATGATTGCTTAAATAGCGAACTAATTGATGACTTCACACCTCTAGAATCAGCTGAACCTGAAATAATAGAAGTTGAAGTACAGCCCTCTTGTTTTATGTATGTAGAACAAAATGAAGAAGAAGATGAACCAGAGTACATTGACAAGAATGATGTACGTGAAGACAGCAGTGAGTTTTCAGATGGCGAACCTCCATCAAAACTTATAAAATTTTAATAAACAATATGTACATGCATTGTAAATATAATAAATTTTATCCTTAACAAAAAAATAACACATTTTTTAAACTATAAAATACTTTGTATCTTATTTGATACCCTATAAATATTTACTTTCTTCTTATGTTACTATATTTTATATTTTTTTATTAACCATATTTTTAAAATTATTTTTATTTTATTCGTACATAAAATTACTTCAACTACAAGAGAAGGTAAGCATAAATATAAAGCATTTATTTGTTTCTTCTGGACTAAGAGAGACATGGTAAAAGGGAGATGAGGGAGAGCGAAAAGAGGGTGGAGGTCATAAAAAATAAAAATTTATAATAGGAAATTCTCAGATGCAACTTGTATGGTCTGTTTTTACGTTTTGAGTGAAAAAAACGCGAAAAAAGCAATTTTTTTATTTAAATTTCGCGCCATTTCCTATCAGCCATTTTGAATTTTCCAATTTTTATGTCAGAATCGTAATCAGCGACCATGAAAACCCCCGAGTATAAATTTTTTCCGTGGTATATCTAATATTAAAGCAATTTTTGGATGCAATCAAGGGCTAAAAATAGAAAGAAATGCACTTTTTTGCATAAAAGTGCATTTAAATGTCTTCCAGCCAAAACTGTGCGTACGCACTATGATTTTATTGTTATTTACACCTAAATCTATCATTCTATCCAATAAAATCTGATGGAGAAAAAACTCTCAAGACTCAAATCATTATTTCTGACGGCCTAAAAGTTTTTTTCAAAGCATCGTCTATTAGCAACACGCGGCAATCTCCATATTGTTTTTGGAACCATTTACTTTACATGTCTACAAACTACAATTTTATTAGTAATCCATGACAAAGTGTCAAAGCGTAATTTTGTTATTGGTTTGAAGCGTCAAAATTTGTGCGATTACTTACAATAATTTTACATATTAGTCAAAAAGTAATATAATTAAACAAATGCATACTGACAGTGAAAACGAGATTTCTTTGACACCGCCAGAGGTAAGGGAAGCTGCAGAAATCGCCTCACTAAACCTGTTGCACGAAAAATCGAGAAAATTAGTTACGATGGCGTATGAACCGTTCTTAAATTGGAGAAATGAAAATGATTTAAATAAATATTAAATATTTAATACTCATGGACAAAGTACCTACAGCATTCTACTCGCTTATAATGGCTACTATTCACTCTGGTGATTTACGACACTCACCTTCTGCATGGCTCGTGTCTTAAACTTTACCCTCGTGAATAATAAATAATAGCCATCATTATATGCTCGTTGAATAATTTACTATTATTTTATAAATAAATTAGAAAAATTTCGTTTCTTGTCGTTCCAATAGTAAAAAATCGCTGCCTAAGGAATTACCACTTCCACATCCAGATTTACCATCCAAGTCTCTTTAAACGGAAACATTTTGATACCATATTTGCCCTCTAGTAAGTGGAAATATTTGCTCATAGAATTTTAATAACATATTTGAAATCCTCGGCGCCAAATTGACAATGGGAGTGGCTAATGTCCAAAAATGTTTTAAGAACTTTTGTTATTCTTATACCCACACACAGACACACTAAAACATAACTTATTTTGATAACGCCTCTAATAATGGAGTGTGGATGTTGGGAGGTGGTAGTGGGGGTAGCATGTCATAAAGAAAATTGGGACCTTAACTTCTGGTACATTAGTGCGTAGCTGCAGGAGAGGGGGACGAACAAGACTTTCATAGTAATTCACGTTACAAGACCGGAAAGAGGTGTTTTGCAGGTTGACCCAAGCTTGGGGAGACCTCCAAAACACTGTTTTTCGGTCATCTAACGTTCAATTTTTTTTTCCGGTCATTTTCTGCTTGTAACGCTTCGAAATCTGAATCCATATTTTGCATAACTTGCGTAAAAGTTAAGTGTATTTACCTATTTGGCACTTATCTCAACAATTAACACAAGTTCGTTTCCATAGCAACCAGCATAAGGGAATAACAGGGATCGGAAAAGCTTTTGCCGATCTCTCATGCTCACTTTCCAGAAAAAAAATATTATGAACAACTACGACTGCTCGTACAACAGCACGCATATTCACCAATGCGTACGAGCAGTCGTAGTTATTCACAATATTTTTTTTCAGTGCAAACGTACGAAGAAATATAAAAAATGTGACTTCAGATAGTCTGTCATACAGCCTCCATTTCGAATTTTTCGAAAATGGTAATTACAAAAGTCTCAACAGTGCCAAAACTAAAATCGTTGATATCTCGGCTTAAAATGACCCAAAAAGTGTCCACAAAAGGTGAAAGCAACGAATTCTTTTCCGACGAATCTAATGTCGTTTGAATGTCATTAAAATATGCATAAAAAAGTTATTGCAATTTCTGTTACTTGAAAATTTTATTTTTCATAAATAATGTTAATTTATTGAAAAACATTTTTTGAATAAGAAATGACAGTACTAACCAAGCCGTGTAATTTTCCGTAAAAATCATAATAAAAAAGTGCCTTGGTCCAAAGTTATAAAAAAATTATTATTTTTTTTGCAAAACGTCATATTTTGCAAAATTCTGCACTTATGATAAAACGGACACCGGGAGTCTATTTGGTAACCATTGAAGTGTACGCAAAAAAAATGTTGAGCAATCTAACTGAAGAATACAAGGAGTAACTACAATAGACCTTCTAGGTCGCAGTAGGCAAGGCCAATCGCCAGCTTCTTCACAATAAAGTCTAAAAATCTAATCTAACTGAAGAATTCGTATAGTTATGCAATTTTGAACACGGAACTCAAAATTTGCAAAAATTCGCCAGTTTTTGCTATGTAAAAATAATTTATTATTCAAGCAAAATGGAACCAATTTCCTTTAAAAGTACATGTATTCCCGAGTAAAATGAGCTTTGTTAAGGACTATTACAACGGAAGTTATAAAGAAAAAGGCCTATAAACAATTATGAATTTTGCGATAATTTTTCAATAGCAAATTTTACTTTTCCCGAGATGGGGCTAATTTTTTACAATTTATTTTTTGGCCTGAAAATGATGAACGGGATTTTTCCAACTGGTTGTACAAGAGCGACCTTGTCTATAGGTCAGAAAGTCTTTTTTCTGAACAACTACGTGGTCGTAAAGACTTGTAGTCTCTTATCAGCTTCAAACTGTTCATGTCGTCTTCGCCAACAATGGTAAAAACACGCTTTTTAATGTAGCTGAAGTTCGGAACTTTCAAATGAACGAAAACGAGGAAAATAAAATTATACTAAGATCCTTTAGATCTGTCTAAAAATCTACTTAACAATTTTATTGTACGTTAGCTTCAGAATTCAAATAAAATTTACCAAACTTTCCCCTGCACCGGAAGCCACCCTTACATGCACCCCAATTATAATATTCCAAAGCTTTAGATCAAGCTGGATATTTTCTTATTTATTCAGAGTAATCTTACTAATTCATAAGAAAACATTTCAAACTCCCCCTTGCCCCAGAAGCCACCCTTACGTGCATCCAAAGTTAATTTAATTCATAAAAATATTCCAAAGCTTTAGATCAAGCTGGATATTTTCTTATTAATTGAGAGTCATCTTACTAATTCATAAGAAAAAATTTCAAACTCCCCCTTGCCCCAGAAGCTACCCTTACGTGCATCCAAAGTTAATTTAATTCATAAAAATATTCCAAAGCTTTAGATCTAGCTGGATATTTTCTTATTAATTGAGAGTCATCTTACTAATTCATAAGAAAAAATTTCAAACTCTCCCTTGCCCCTGAAGCCACCCTTACGTGCATCCAAAGTTAATTTAATTCATAAAAATATTCCAGAGCTTTAGATCAAGCTAGATATTTTCTTATTTATTGAAAGTCATTTTACTAATTCACAAGAAAAAATTTCAAACTCCCCCTTGCCCCGGAAGCCACCCTTACGTGCATCCAAACTATAATTTAATTCATAAAAATATTCCAAAGCCTTAGAACAAGCTGGATATTTTCTTATTTATTGAGAGTCATCTTACTAATTCATGAGAGAAAATTTCAAACTCCCCCGTGCTCCGAAAGCCACCCTTACGTGCATCCAAAGTATAATTTATTTCATAAAAATATTCCAGAGCTTTAGATCAAGCTGGATATTTTCTTATTTATTGAAAGTCATCTTACTAATTCACAAGAAAAAATTTCAAACTCCCCCTTGCCCCGGAAGCCACCCTTACGTGCATCCAAACTATAATTTAATTCATAAAAATATTCCAAAGCTTTAGATAAAGCTGGATATTTTCTTATTAATTGAGAGTCATCTTACTAATTCATAAGAAAAAATTTCAAACTCTCCCTTGCCCCTGAAGCCACCCTTACGTGCATCCAAAGTTAATTTAATTCATAAAAATATTCCAGAGCTTTAGATCAAGCTAGATATTTTCTTATTTATTGAAAGTCATTTTACTAATTCACAAGAAAAAATTTCAAACTCCCCCTTGCCCCGGAAGCCACCCTTACGTGCATCCAAACTATAATTTAATTCATAAAAATATTCCAAAGCCTTAGAACAAGCTGGATATTTTCTTATTTATTGAGAGTCATCTTACTAATTCATGAGAGAAAATTTCAAACTCCCCCGTGCTCCGAAAGCCACCCTTACGTGCATCCAAAGTATAATTTATTTCATAAAAATATTCCAGAGCTTTAGATCAAGCTGGATATTTTCTTATTTATTGAAAGTCATCTTACTAATTCACAAGAAAAAATTTCAAACTCCCCCTTGCCCCGGAAGCCACCCTTACGTGCATCCAAACTATAATTTAATTCATAAAAATATTCCAAAGCTTTAGATAAAGCTGGGTATTTTCTTATTAATTGAGAGTCATCTTACTAATTCATAAGAAAAAATTTCAAACTCCCCCTTGCCCCAGAAGCTACCCTTACGTGCATCCAAAGTTAATTTAATTCATAAAAATATTCCAAAGCTTTAGATCAAGCTGGATATTTTCTTATTAATTGAGAGTAATCTTACTAATTCATAAGAAAAAATTTCAAACTCTCCCTTGCCCCTGAAGCCACCCTTACGTGCATCCAAAGTTAATTTAATTCATAAAAATATTCCAGAGCTTTAGATCAAGCTGGATATTTTCTTATTTATTGAAAGTCATCTTACTAATTCACAAGAAAAAATTTCAAACTCCCCCTTGCCCCGGAAGCCACCCTTACGTGCATCCAAACTATAATTTAATTCATAAAAATATTCCAAAGCCTTAGAACAAACTGGATATTTTCTTATTTATTGAGAGTCATCTTACTAATTCATGAGAGAAAATTTCAAACTCCCCCGTGCTCCGGAAGCCACCCTTACGTGCATCCAAAGTATAATTTATTTCATAAAAATATTCCAGAGCTTTAGATCAAGCTGGATATTTTCTTATTTATTGAAAGTCATCTTACTAATTCACAAGAAAAAATTTCAAACTCCCCCTTGCCCCGGAAGCCACCCTTACGTGCATCCAAACTATAATTTAATTCATAAAAATATTCCAAAGCCTTAGAACAAGCTGGATATTTTCTTATTTATTGAGAGTCATCTTACTAATTCATGAGAGAAAATTTCAAACTCCCCCGTGCTCCGGAAGCCACCCTTACGTGCATCCAAAGTATAATTTATTTCATAAAAATATTCCAAAGCTTTAGATCAAGCTGGATATTTTCTTATTTATAGAGAGTCGTCTTACTAATTCATAAGAAAAAATTTCAAACTCCCCCGTGCTCCGGAAGCCACCCTTATGTACACCCCAAATATAGTTTAGTCCTCAAAAATATTCCAAAGATTTAGATCAAGCTGGATATTTTCTTATTTATTGAGAGTCGTCTTACTAATTCATGAGAAAAAATTTCAAACTCCCCCTTGCCCCGGAAGCCACCCTTACGTGCATCCAAAGTTAATTTAATTCATAAAAATATTCCAAAGCTTTAGATCAAGCTGGATATTTTCTTATTTATTGAAAGTCATCTTACTAATTCATAAGAAAAAATTTCAAACTCCCCTTGCCCCGGAAGCCACCCTTACATGCATCCAAACTATAATTTAATTCATAAAAATATTCCAAAGCCTTAGAACAAGCTGGATATTTTCTTATTTATTGAGAGTCATCTTACTAATTCATGAGAGAAAATTTCAAACTCCCCCGTGCTCCGGAAGCCACCCTTACGTGCATCCAAAGTATAATTTATTTCATAAAAATATTCCAAAGCTTTAGATCAAGCTGGATATTTTCTTATTTATAGAGTCGTCTTACTAATTCATAAGAAAAAATTTCAAACTCCCCCGTGCTCCGGAAGCCACCCTTATGTACACCCCAAATATAGTTTAGTCCTCAAAAATATTCCAAAGATTTAGATCAAGCTGGATATTTTCTTATTTATTGAGAGTCGTCTTACTAATTCATAAGAAAAAATTTCAAACTCCCCCTTGCCCCAGAAGCTACCCTTACGTGCATCCAAAGTTAATTTAATTCATAAAAATATTCCAAAGCTTTAGATCAAGCTGGATATTTTCTTATTAATTGAGAGTCATCTTACTAATTCATAAGAAAAAATTTCAAACTCTCCCTTGCCCCTGAAGCCACCCTTACGTGCATCCAAAGTTAATTTAATTCATAATAATATTCCAGAGCTTTAGATCAAGCTGGATATTTTCTTATTTATTGAAAGTGATCTTACTAATTCACAAGAAAAAATTTCAAACTCCCCCTTGCCCCGGAAGCCACCCTTACGTGCATCCAAAGTTAATTTAATTCATAATAATATTCCAGAGCTTTAGATCAAGCTGGATATTTTCTTATTTATTGAAAGTGATCTTACTAATTCACAAGAAAAAATTTCAAACTCCCCCTTGCCCCGGAAGCCACCCTTACGTGCATCCAAAGTTAATTTAATTCATAAAAATATTCCAAAGCTTTAGATCAAGCTGGATATTTTCTTATTTATTGAGAGTCATCTTACTAATTCATGACAGAAAATTTCAAACTCCCCCGAGCTCCGGAAGCCATCCTTATGTACACCCCAAATATAGTTTAGTCTTCAAAAATATTCTAAAGCTTTAGATCAAGCTGGATATTTTCTTATTTATTGAGAGTCATCTTACTAATTGATAAGAAAAAATTTCAAAATCCCCCTTGCCCCGGAAGTCACCCTTACGTGCATCCAAAGTTAATTTAATTCATAAAAATATTCCAAAGCTTTAGATCAAGCTGGATATTTTCTTATTTATTGAGAGTCGTCTTACTAATTCATAAGAAAAAATTTCAAACTCCCCCTTGCCCCGGAAGCCACCCTTACATGCATCCAAATTATAATTTAATTCATAAAAGTATTCTAAGGCTTTAGATCAAGCTGGCTATTTGCTTTGGAATATTTTTATGAATTAAATTATAGTTTGGATGCACGTAAGGATGGCTTCCAGGGCAAGGGGGAGTTTGAAATTTTTTCTTATGAATTGGTAAGATGACTCTCAATTAATAAGAAAATATCCAGCTTGATATAAAGCTTTGGAATATTTTTATGAATTAAGTTAACTTTGGATGCACGTAAGGGTGGCTTCCGGGGCAAGGGGGAGTTTGAAATTTTTTCTTATGAATTAGTAAGATGACTCAATTAATAAGAAAATATCCAGCTTGATCTAAAGCTTTGGAATGTTTTCATGAATTAAATTAACTTTGGATGCACTAAGGGTAGCTTCCGGGGCAAGGGGGAGTTTGAAATTTTTTCTTATGAATCAGTAAGATGACTCTCAATAAATAAGAAAATATCCAGCTTGATCTAAAGCTTTGGAATATTTTTATGTATTTTATTATATTATAATTGGGGTGCATGTAAGGGTGGCTTCCGGTGCAGGGGAAGTTTGGGAAATTTTATTTGAATTCTGAAGCTAATGTACAATTGTTAAGTAGATTTTTAGACAGATCTAAAGGATCTTAGTATAATTTTATTTTCCTCGTTTTCGTTAATTTGAACGTTCCGAACTTCAGCTACATGCTTTTTATCGGTTTTTGTCTCTGGTACATTTACTACGAAAACTGATTTTCTATCTTCTACGTGAGTAACTAGCATATTCACAAGTTCTTGTCGTCGACATCTACCAAATACACCAAATATTAATGCAGTTTTGTTCATTAAACACGTCTCATTCGGTGCCTCATAAATAAATTTTAAAACATCTCTAGACAGAACTTTACACTTTTTTGGCTGGTATCCTTTTGACTGTTGCTTCAAACATTCGCTTAACTTATGGTAATTAGCGATGTTAATATTATTTACCATTAAAGTCTTCTTTACCATTGAATATTTGGACCGAAGAAAATGTTTCAGTTAGATCGCCGAAGTATGCAAGCAGTACAGTTTCATTAATATGTTCTACTTCTACACAGTTTTCTGCCATCCAGTTTAGGAATTTGTCATATTCTCGGTTGTAGGCGTCTGTTGATTTATTCGGCAGCAGGTTTTGTATTGCTTTTCCTGCTTTTTTGCAATTTCGTCAGGAATTTCAAAACGTTCCTGCATTTTGACTTTTTAATTTTTCAGCCAACGAAATTTGTTTATCCAACAAATAAATAAAGCATTTCCCTAGCAAAGATTTGATAAAACGAAAATGTTGTTATTCGCGAAAATATAACAAATGAACTCAATGGGGATTTACCTTCGATACAAAAGAATTCACCTATAAGGAAAAGTTTGTATAGTAATAGCGGAAAGTCATAATATCTAAATCGCTCTCATGTATTGGTGAATTTGTGTGTATCGACGGTAAATCCCTCTTGGGTTCATTTGTTTTATTTTCGCGAATAATCAAATTGAATTTTCGGATATATTTAAAATAATCCCCTCGGCCGACTTAATTCCCTTGGTATATAAATAACTATTTTGGCCTAAAATCACCACTGGTCTATTTTATGAGTTTTCAAAAGTCAATTTCCAAGTTATGGAAAATATAGATTCAGATTTTGAAGCGTTATAAGTAGAAAATTGTCGAAAAAAAATTCATGTGGTCCGACGGAAGGTATTTTTTCCATTAAGTACCAAAATTTGTATTTTCATGAATCAAAGATTGCAAAAATAATTTCTAATGCATTTTGGGCCGCGGCGTTTTCGATTTCCGGAAATAACGAATTTTGCCTATATGTCTAACAATGTGCAAATCCCAGTGCAAATATTTCAAAGGGTCCTATATAAACAGGAAACAATAGTTTGCATTTTTACAGCGACTAAAAGTTTAAACATAGCAAAAATACTTTGCCAACCCCATAACAAATTACGCTTTTCTTCAAAATGACATATTTTCTAAACCAAATGGTAGGTATTTTAAGGTTTTTTTACTTTATAATTGTTTGGGAGATTCTCAAACACACGTATGAATGTGTAATGCAATTTTGAACCAGTGGATTTATCCCATTTTTATCCCAGCTCAAAATCCATGGGAAATAAACAATACACATAACGTTTTAATTAAATTTTATTTATAAAAACCTTAATTTGAACACATTTTCATACTTCTTCAAATTATGTAATATTAAGATAAATACATATAGAGCAAACTATCTACTTTACACTTAAAATATAATTTATACAATATTACATAAAAATCTTCTTCATTAGTAGGTACATGTGTTGGTCCACCTCAAAACTGTGCAAGTTGTTGGCGTCGCCTTGCAGTCTCATTAAAAGGCCTCCGAATGATACATAAGCTGCCCTGTAAAAAAAATACCGGTTAACATTTTCAGAATTAACATTAACGCAACATCTTTTATTTAGTTGGTACAAGTTTACAAAATTATTTGGTGATGATGATGGTGTTATGGCATGCGGAATTTTTTATAAGGAGACATATTTGACTGTACAATCTGTAATTTGAGTGCTAATGAATTAATTTTGATACCTTGTGTAATGTGTTTATAATGACGTTAATAAAAAAGTAGAAAAAGATTAGAGTAGGAAATGATTGGAGTTTTCAGGTTTATAATTTTTTCAGATTTTTTTTCAACTTTTACATTTCCCCTCCCTCATTTTTTAGGAATTTTCGAGTGGCCATATCTCGAAAAATATGCATTTTTCGAAAAAAATCACAAGAGCAAAAACATCTTATTTTGGGCCAAAAAGTGGTAAATATACTTCTTTTTCATTTTTGACCTAATTCTACAAGTTACGGAACACGTTTCGATCATTTCCTACTCTAAATTTTTTCAACAATTTTTATTAACGTCATTACAAACACATTGCATAAGGTTTCATCAAAATCCATTCATTAGCACTCAAATTAGAGGTGAAACCTCCCCGTTGACTGGACTATATAATAAGCAGGGTTCGAATGTCAAAGCGCCATGTCACAATATATGAGAGGCATACTCAGACACGTTTGTAAGAATGTTTTCACTTCGATAAACATAACCGAAGATTCGCAATTTCAAATAATCACTCCGTTTACAACAAGCTGCTGACTAGAGATGAGTCCGTAGTTATTTTGTCAAGGTATTTTTAGATAACGTATCGTTGAGTTACTCAGTTCTAAAATAATTGGTTACACTTAACGTTGTGATACTTTTTTGAAGCGGCACGATGCAATTCAACAACGGAAATATGCAATGAGGCTTTCATAAATTCATGACACATTACTAGATTTTCGTTTACCAAGCATTTTTGCACACATACCCAATCATCATAGATCGTCGATGTGCCCGAAATCCACACGCGGACCGATAGGTGCACACGCCATCAATGGGTCACATGTGTAAGATTTTGGATATAAAAGCTCTATTACGACGTACCACGGCCGAGTGAATATAAGATGACCGGTAGACTCCTTCAGCGTGCTGCGCTGGGACCTACCTGAGTTGCTTGTTATTCAACCGACGCCGGTGCGTCAAAAGGTACCCAACGCATGCTATCCACGCCACGACGAATAACCGCAACGTTGCCAACATTACACTCTCGCCGCTTCGAAAACATTTACGAAATGATTAAATGTCTGTAAAAGATACGGAAACGCATGTAACACTGACATGATCTACTTGTTATTAAGAAAATAAACCGTTTATTTGAAATTGGACTATTTATTTAACGACCCAACTCTGGATTAACATCTCCAAACCAGCTACCCAAGCAAAACACGTTTACATAGCTTGGAGCCCGAGCGGGTCCATTTTGAAGAACGTTACAAATAATATGTATATCAAAGCGTTCGCAGAGATGCGGGATCTACTTATAACGTTGCGAAGATTCTGAGAAACAGCAAGAATATCGACCATATAATATGTTTTCTAATGTATATTTGTGATGTTCATTCACGCATAAAGAACCCCGCGCCATTAGCATTATGATTACAGTGACTGGAAGTTAAAAATCTTTGAATTTTCAAAGATTTTTAACTTCCAGTCACTGTAAGTCTGCAGGGAAGGCATTAAATTAAATTTTTCATATGACATTTTTTGTTCGAAAGCCCTTGAACTACATAATCCCAAAGTTTGAAAATTCCATAGAAATCATTTTTCCAACGCTAATGGCGCGAGGTCCCTTATAATTCTTTTTGTTAAAAAAATCACGTAACAAAACAAGTTATCTTAGGCGTACCTAAAGTGAACTAGAGCAAACATTTAATTTAGATTTAGTGGCCGGGTATAATATTCTGTGGAATAAACTGAACAATCCAGTTTCCTTTTTTAGGGGATTCGTGCAAAACTGTGCGCGTGGGAGATACGAAAACGTTGGCGTTCCTCTGGAATCGACGAGAAGAAAAAACTATACGTCATAACGTCATGGTTGCTGCAATAACGTACTCAACATTTACAGTAACTCTAAGTTATTAACATTTATTATTATGCTATTACAAATGAGTAGTTTGGTGTCCTAAGAGTTGTATTGTGCATGTCACCAAGATATATTTAGCATCATCACATTGAAGATACGATTGTATCATTTTAGTAAAATGGCGCTGATATATGAATCCTGTTCATAAAACAAAACCAAATGGCTTTTATTTCTGCAACTTGATAAACTTAACGCTTAAATATTGTAGGTGTGTACCGCAACTGACGCTTATTGTTTGGTCACACTACAAGTGAGGCTGTGGGCTAAGAGTCCTCATACTCTGTCTTTCCTAGTCTAAGATTTACACTGTAGACACATGACCTACTTTGTTGAAAAATAACACAAACACAAAATAACACGAAAACAACATGGATGGATAATATAAACATTACGATACGATCGGATGATTAAAGTCATTTATCGTAATCGCAATCAGTTTTGTAGATACCAGATAAATACGATGTTAATATAAAAATCCAAAACCTTAGTTTGCTTAAAAATATTGATTCATGTGTACTTTAATTTTGGTGGAATCTTCAACATATGGATAAATACGTTTATGTCCTCAATATTGTAAATCATTAGTGTGTAAAATTTGGTTCTGCCATCCACTGGATACATTCCTTGACTGTTCCTTGATGTGCATGTGTTGTTTTAACGATATTCACGACGGAAGTATGGATAGTGGTCGTGGTCCAAAAATCACAACCAGCTAACCACACTGCCACCGTGTACACCGTTACTAGCAGCTTCCATTCTGGATCACGGTCCGGCTCTTCTTAGCTTAGTATATATTCCGGGTAATTGCAGGATTTTAACACAATGTTCTATTTCCAGAGCTAATCAATACTCCGGCTATGTCATCAAATGCGCGAAACATGAAACGACTTGAAACAAACGCCTACAATATACAACTCACATAACGATATAAACAAAATAAACAAAACAATTAATTTACCTAACATATCGAGCCCAGTCATCTGATACCTACTGATAATGATAATAGTTCATTACTAAGCGCTTATTAGTCTGCCAGACAATTGTTTTTAGAAGATAACGTGCGCCTGGAATTTACTTTTATCGTAATAAGTGGACAATGTTGGTTACTTTTTTGTTAAAAAAACCTGCATTTTTTCTATAGCCGTAAATTTTATCTACATGTTTTAGCTTGTATTATCGTTAATGTTGCCATTAATCATTTATATAGGCAACTATTTAAAATTTAAATGTAAATTATTGTACTTTTTGCAAATACAAAACGAAGAGTAGGTATTGCATTTGATGGGCACATTTTTAAAACCGGTAATATCGCTCGTAGAGAAAAAAATTTCATATCACTGTATTGGTGATCTAATTCTAAACATGTCCGTCCGTCTGTCTGTCCGACCGTCATGTTTCTTGTAAGCACGATAATTTAAGAATAAAAAGTCCGATGGTATTGAAAAAAAATACGAAATACAATGACGTTTGCTTTCGGTTAAATTTTTTTAAAACTTTGGAATTTGGTAGTAGATTTGATGCTGATCAAATGTTCGAGGGTTGTAACCCTCGAAAGCTCTTTGTTTTGGAGTTATGCTCCTTTTAAGGGCTGAAACTTGTATGTATTCTTTATATGTGATACAATAAAATCTTTTGCATTTCTTTAAAAAAACATAAATCTGTTGGGGTCGCCAGTTCCAAGATTATCTTTAAGATGCTGGATGTTGAGGTATGCACTCCGCGTAGAGATGTGTCATTCGTGAATGATTCGATCTTTGGGATTCGATCACCTGAAAGTATTGAATGATAGAATCTTTTTGCGGCGAACGATTCGGTCAATCGCGGATTTTATCATCGTCCGCTTTCGTCTCCCTAGGCGAATGATAGAACGATTGGTTCATTTAGAGTATTGACTGAATGAGAAGTGATTGTGAACGACCACCGAAGATCGAACCAACTAGACTAACAACCGAATGGCATAACGTCGGCGTTTTGTTGAACTGGTTGCCGACGTTACCGTTTCATTTTCATTTTAGCACATAATAGAAAAGTAAAATAAGTGAGCAATAAATACAGATTTTAATGAATGTAAATCAAACATGTATAATACCTACAAAGAAAATTAATACAAATCCTAACCATGTTTGTAAGATACACGATTCCGACGCAGTGAACAAAAAAACTAAAATTTGTTAATTCACGAAATCAGTTGTAATTCACGTAACTCAAAGAAAGTTCTTTAATCCAAAATGCGGCTAATATTTCTAAATGAGGTAATGTATTGAGTACCATCATATAAGTGCATAGGTAATTAATTTACTATGACATATTATAATTTTAACGGAATACGGCCACATTGATTTCTCTGGCAAAAACCATGCCACTTTCAATGATCAAATCGCCGAACGTCAGTTTCATTATTTGTGATACTTAAGAAAATAACATTAACAAATCTATAACAGGTAGGTATATTATTCTTCGTGAGTTATAGTATATACCTATATAATTAATAGACATAATAAAGTAAAAGGAATGGTGGATTCAGCATTCAACGACAACAAAATAAACGATAATTGTACTCAGGCTGTCATGCAGACTTGCACGGCGAGCCAAACTCTACAACTCAAAATTCTACTAATGAATTCGAGTTGAGTACCTGATTGAATTGTATAATGAATGATGGAATCTAATCAGTCAGAGAGTGAGTTAAGGGTAGAGGCGCACAATACTGCGCATTCAATCATTTTCACTTGGTTTAGTTAACGACTGGGCTAGAACAATCGAATGATAGATACAAAAGATTCGATCTTTTTGGTTATCAATCACTGATTGATCTAATCCTTGTAAAATGAACGAATGACACATCTCGTATGCAGGTTTTGGGCAACTCAGCTAAGCGGCCAGAGAGGAAAGAATCCTGTGCTGTGAATTTCTAAGACATTCATTGTTCATTCATTATTCATTGCCTAACATCGATACGTATTACATGGTTTAATTTAACTTGACGTAACAAATAGCTATTTTAATACATATGAATATTTTTAGTTAACTTTTCCTAGGGGTGATTCATCCCTACCCCTATATTTCAGAAGCGGGAAGTAACCTAGTGTCCAAACCAGTGTTTGTTAAAGTTAATTATTTTAATTTAGTACCAGCAGTGTCGAACTTAAGAAAATTACCAGGGTACTACCCCGATGATAACGCCCAAATTGTGGAAAACTTGGCTCAAGAGATACATATGTTACTTCTGCCATATAGTCTTCTTGGATAAAATGTTCCAAGAATTTTAAATTTGTGGAAATACGTTGAACATCGAAGCACAGAACGAACACACGTATTGAGCAAAATGTCGCCGTATGTCGTACTTGGTAAAGTACCGAAAAACTTGATGGTGTTCAATGCTAACTAGAAGCATATAGGTAGAGAGCCAGCAGATTCCATATGAATAAGATACATGAAAAACTTTGTATGAGTGAGTAAGTACTACCACAGACCTACAGGGAGCCACTTTTCATAGAAACAAATTTTCCTTCATGGAATTTTGGAATTTTACCGGAAGTGACGTCAAAATGGGAAGATGCCGGCAAATAAGAAGATGCATCCTATTTTTTTTTAATAACTAGAAGGCTTGTACTTTAAAAAACAAATCATGTATGTATTCGATGACTGAAGAAAACACAAAAAAAAACTTTAATCGAGGGTGTGACACGGTTGCGGGCAAATTAAGCCTGGCATCCGACTACCATCTCATTGTATAGCTCGCAACTTGCATTTTGACGTAGGTTTTATTCAGGTATTCGATGACACAAAAATCGTGACCGGAAGTGACGTCTAAATTTCATGACGAGGGCAAAATTTGCGTATATGAAAAGTGGCTCCCTGTATGTCTGTTGTACTTATTCACTCACGCAAAGTTTTTCATGTATCTTATTCATAGGAAATCTGTACAGACGGCTCTCCACCTAATAGAAACATTCGATGTTAATTTCTTTTGTACAATGTCGAATCACATGCAAAACACTGGAATGTGTCGGCACTTTGACGAAAGACATTCGATGCAAAGATATTTATTGTCCAATTAGAGTACAAAACACTGATGTGTCGGTATTCTGACGAAAGAACGTTGTTACCGAATCAGGGTACAAAACACTGTGACATGTCGGTACTTCTGACGAAAGGTAATTGTAGTTGTCAAATCGGGGTGCAAAATACTGCGATTTGTCGGCACTCCAGACAAAAGACAATTGTTGTCGAATCAGAATACAAGACACAGTGATTTGGCGATAGTGTGACAAAAGACAACGTTGTTATCGAATTAGGGTACAAAACAGTGTAAAATAATTAAAATGATTTGTATTAATATGATTAATGATCTATGATAAGTTTTTATTACAGTTTTGATTACGCTTATTTTTTGTATAAATAATAATTGTCTTGTTTATAATGATTTTGTTGTCAAAATGTGTATGTCTAAAGAAACATCATATCTTTGTTCTAGTTTTATGACAAAATTGTCTTACCGAAGAAATAAATAGTTTTACTAAAAGGTCTGTACTAATTATTTAGATCAATTATATCATTACCTACTCATCACTTTGAAAAAATTGCAGGGGCTGGAGCACCTAAAACCCCTCATCCTTGTCTGAGGACGTCCATTGTTTGGAAACTTTCAAATAAACAATAGCAATCATTATTCTTCCATTTAAACGTGTGCGAAAACTTAAATCTTGTTAGTTTGAACACATTTACAGATTACGCAACCCAAATGAAAAAAATATATATTCGACCTTAAATATGATTTATTTACATATATTACTATTTATATAAGCTATTTGATTTAATCAAAAACGGTATATACTCTTCTAATTCACAATGTATTGACAGAGATTTTATCATGAATACATTCTTTCCTAGCTGTAGAGCACGTATGGCAGCACCACGGTATCTGTCTCGGTTGGTTGTTAAGCGCATGACCTCATGAAAGTTAAATCACAACAGCTCTTTGATAATTTCAGCAGAACGCTTTGGAGGGCGTACGCTGTATACTTCTCCGAATATTTAACTAAACAACGTCGAAAACTCGTGTTTTAGAGTCATTGTTGACATTTTGTCTTTAGATGTACACATGACAATAAAGTGGCAAACAATGTAAAAGAGGCAATTGAATGTTACTTTATTTGATATTATTCAACAGAATATATTATTCAACAGAATTGTCATCACTGACAACTCATGGTATCCTCAAAATAAAATTACATTTCGTACAAACGTTTATAATGACAGTATTAGATAGATCAGAACACTTTAGATCAAGTACAGCAATCGCATTAAGGTTCACCTAATTTTTTTTATCACTTCGTCTGCTATTAGAATAGAATCTTTTCGAATTTCATAATGATCTGTCGAGTAGTTTAATTATTATAAATAATTAACACCTTTCTCTGTCTGCTAGATAAATAATGATAATAGTAATTAAAATTTAAAGTAGGAAAACAATTATTTTCCGTTAACTAACTCTACCTCAAAAATGTTTCAATAAAATGTTATCACTACATATTCGTTAACACAATGTGTTAATATAAAGCACAAATAATCAGTTAGACAATACGAATTTCTTTCTAAGGCCATGTCGATAAAATGTGAGAATCTGCAGGAATAAATGTAGCAAACCAGTACTTTTTTCTTTCGAAATAGATACCAAATATATTGGGAAGAGATAAAGTATGGCGGCAACTTTTTTATTTGAAACATTTATTTGTAAGATTAGCAGTTCTTGAGAAACAGTACGTGAAACAATTTGACTAATAAACTAATGTTATAGGCATAGCACTTTTGGTTTTAGCAAATATTCTTTTTATTCATTATTATTGTTATTCTCCTGATTATTTATACTGTCATATTTAATAATTTTATTATTTATCTACGTTAATTTAATAAAGTATTATTATTAGCACGCGTCTCATATTATTTTTCAAATTTTATTTATTAGACAGAGAGCAAAATGTCTCGTATACTGGGTATAAATCTGATGTTTTCCTAGTCACTTCTGGTGTTCCACAAGACTCCAATCTTGGACCTCTATTATGTTTACTTTTTATAAACGATTTGTTGTTAAATTAACTGTAATAAACTACTTTTTGCTGATGATTACCAAATATTTAATAGTATAAACTCTGAGGATGACTATGATAGCTTGCAGGTTGATGTTAATAAATTACAAGACTGGTGCGTATTAAATAAACTTCACTTGAATATTAATAAATGCAAAGTTTTATTATTTACAAATAGAAAAACTAGCTTTATTTATGACTACAGTATTAATGGCACTATTTGATCCCAATGTATAGACACTAAAGGTTCAGGAATAATTTTCGATTATCAACTTTCAATTGAAAAAATATATTAATTCAAAAACATCAGAAGCTATGAGAATGCTTGGTTTCATAATGAAGAACAGTAAGAATTTTAATAATTTACAAGCGCTAAACATTTTATATTATTCATCAGATCCAGTCAGATCCAAACTTGAATATGGTTCCATAATCTGGTATCCATGCTACAATTATCAAAAAAAATGCTGTGGAAAAAATTCAGTTAAGTTTTTTTAAAATTTCTGTCTTTTAAAATTGATGGCACTTATCCTGCTAGAGGTATTGAGTACACTGTTCTACTGAATAGATTTAATTTTCACACAGTTTGGACGCAACTGTTCACCTGTGTCATTCATATATGTCGGAGACGTTCGCTTTACGTTCCCCTTGCGAACGCCTTCCGATATTTTCGTAGACGCCTTTCGACAGTCTCGTAGACGCCTGTAAACTCATAATTCATTGAAGTCAAGACAACGTTATCAACAAGTACCGATTGCATTAAGTAATGTGAAAGATAAACTTTGTAGAGAGTAGTTGAAATCGCGGGACTAGTGGT
Organism: Stenurella melanura; assembly: GCA_963583905.1. NCBI lineage: Eukaryota > Metazoa > Arthropoda > Insecta > Coleoptera > Cerambycidae > Stenurella > Stenurella melanura. Next base: position 62,776,461 of record OY757310.1, read on the forward strand.
GGTGGACTGCTAGCTCCAGTATTTTGCGGTATTGTTTGCATTTTCAACAATAAGACATTATTATTTGACGTGTATCTGTTTACTTTGTTATTTATGCGATTATTATTTAAGTGTTTATATTGTGTTTACCAATATGTGGCCTAAATCTAATAGATCCGCCCTAAAACGCCCCTCGCCCCTGCCATCTCCGACATATATAAACTGTCACATAGACTGTCCTGAGATTCTTGCACAAATCAATTTCCTGGTATCTAGACTAGGATCCATGCAACAAACCACATTCTATTGCAATGCCTCAAGAAAAAATGTACACTTGAAGTCATCTATTACAAATATGTGTCACAATTTAATCAAATAAGCAATTAATGTGATATTAATACATGTTTCAAAAAACAACTTTTAGATGCGGCCATGAGTCATTTATAAATTGAGTTTTTAAAATGCAGTTTTTAGTAACTTTATTTTTGTAGTTCTTATCTATATATCAATATTTTTATACTCAACACTTTATATTTATCTTAATGTAGTAAGTTTTAGACTTATTTTTAAAGATTATTTGTATACTTTATCCTGTAATTGGGGTTATCCTGTTGGACAAATAAAGACTATCAATATTATTATTCATTATTACATTGATTGACACACACTTTTAACAAACACTTTATATTTTGTAAATCTATAAATAAAGAATTCGATGAACATTCTTTAAAGAAAATATTATTTCGAACCAGAGGTTCGTCTTTACATTTTATAAAATATTTTGAGGGTTTTTCTCCCAACAAAATAATGTTTTACCTCAGTTTACTTAAGAATATATATAAAAAAGAACGAAGCAATTATTTGACTCCTCGTTTTATTATTACATTACCACTTAAGGAGGTTGAGGTGTTACAGTCCCAACCAAAAGTCAGTTGAATTCCAAATCGAAACTTTTCCATAATAAATTATTACAAAAGGTTATAAGTTGATGATACCAATAATTATTGTCATAAAGGCATAAACAAATCATTTATTTATTAATTAATTATTTAAGTAGATTTAATTATTTTACTTAATGAATTAACTTTTGGATGTTTTGTCCAAACTCGTTTTAAAAAAAAAGTATGTAAATATGTGTATTTTACAAATTTGTTTCAGTAAATAATTTAAAAGAAAATGAAAAGCAGTAAAAATCAAATCATTAAATAATTGAAAAATCAGTTAAAAATCGTTAACGAAAAGAGAGAGTTTAGAAACGTTTAACAATTTTTTTTATTTATTAAAAGTCTCCTAATTAAATTGGAACCAATATTAAAATATGCGTAATACATCAATGCTTTACATAGTTAGTTTTGGGAATTGCTGACATTATTTGGTTATTTGCTATAAATTAAAATGTACCGTTTGCATGCTGGGTTGACATATTTTCCATAAGAGTACATGCAGTTTTTTAAATTTTTTTAACTTTATCAGTTTCCTAATGACTTTGGATTTTTCACAGAAAATTGTGTCATATAAAAATCTATTAAAAAAACTTTATTTGATTTTTTTCATTATTTTCGTCTAACGCCTTAACCTCCTTAACAGCAAGCCAATAAATTACTAGATCTATGTTTTTATCGAATATTCATAAAATCCCTAAATATTAGTTCAGGTATTGCAGATATGACTAAGTTGGTATCAGTAAAAACCGAATGGTCTAGCGCTAGCAGATACAAAACAGAAAAAGACCCGGTGACAAATGCCAATTTTTATCGGGAAAGTTGCCAAAAACTTACGTGTTACGCTGAGGCGTCCAAACAATTTTTCTGGGGGAAGATAAAATATTTACGCAGCTTGTAAAACACGTGATGCAATTACTCTACTTCTAACTAACTCTTTCTGTGACTCTTTGTATTTCAAATTATACGAAAATTTCGATATCATATTTGACTTTGTCACTGAACGAATGGATATATAGTACTAACACCGAAAAACTAAATATAAGTTTGAACTTGAATTTGGCAAGTAGCGCAGGTAAAGCAATTTTAGCTGGTTGTACGTGAGATTTATGTAAGGTTTTATTTATAAATACCGCTAATTTATTTGTGAATTATTCACCAGTAATTTTTGGATGGCACGTTTATTGTATTTTTACGGTTTACAAATATTACGTATATTCTTGGTATTGATTGCTGGTACAAAAAATGCAACATTAAATTAACTTCATCGATAAATAAAACGTTATACTCCATTAGTTGCATAAAACTGTACTAGTAGAACAATAATCGATTACCGAATTTGTCCATTATATTATTATTTATCACACTTACTATTTATATCAGTATTTTAATTGATATACGTGATTAATTTAATTTTATCTTTATATCAAAATACAATTATTTGTTATAAATTAAAACATCATTATGATGAATAACACTGAGTTAGGTCGTAGTTCCTTAGTATGTATACAGGATGAGGCAATAACGAGTTTGACTTACCGTTATCTCTGATTCTTGAACCACGCAAAAATAATATAATACAAACTCTGCAGATGTGTTTATCAATACTTAAAACCCCTTGACTGTCAACCAAATTTTAAGAAACATGCCTACACTGCTAACTGAATTTGTCAAATATTATGAAACTTAGTATATGGGGGTTTTGAGGTCAGATTTGTAAAATTCAAAATGGTGGATCCAATATGGCAACCGAAAATTCAAAAATTTAAAAAATATTTTCAGGGTCAAAAATTATCAAAAAAATCTTTTTACTTGGAGGTTTTTACAAGTTCTAACTTATCTAACTTATCTAGTGTAGGGATTCGAAATATCAAAATCGAAATGTTTCACTTTTTTCTTTGTAATCATTATGTGGGTTTACCAGAATCACTGATACTGATACTGGGTTCGCCATTTTGAATTTTGAAAATCTGACCTAAAGTTCGTATTCAGCGATCTCAACAGCCCTTACATATACAGGGTGATTCACGTAGGCCATTCATTAGAAGTTTTTCAACTTGCAGTTGGATTAGAAACTTGAAATTTGGTATGCAGCCATAATCGATCATGTCCGTTCTATCTAAAATATTTTCAGTCCTCCAACTATACAGGGTGTGCCAAAAATTGGTACCAACTTTCTTATTTTAAATGGAAACCTATATTTTTCTTTACCTGGTTCGATTGGTCTTCTAATTCTGAGTTTAGAGAACCTAAGTTATGTTACAGGGTTCAGACTTTGCGAAGCTGAAAAAATTCCCTGAATTTTCCAGGTTTTCCATAACCAAAAATATTAATTTCTATATATTTTTTAGTGAAGTAATTTTTTATTTGACATAAAATAATTCCTTGCATTGAATTGAATAAGTGAAAATTCTTAAGAAGTCTATGGTTTTCCATATCAAGACGCAGAATTCCCTGATATTTTATACAATTTATAAAATTCCCTGATATTTCCAGGTTTTTTTTAAAGATTTTTAAATTCCCTGAGTTTTCCAGGTTCTCCAGGTGTTCCATATAAGTCTGAACCCTGTGTTAACTTATCTATTACAATTTTTGACACATGTCCAATTTTTTGAAAAAAATTGCCGCTGTAGTAGTTTACGAACAAATTTGTATCTCGCAAACCTTTCAAAATTATAAAACCAAATTTGTGAAGCAGTTAGCTGGAAGTCCAGGCTAACTTTTGATGTCCCATCGGTGGTCCCATTTTGTACGATATGGGCCCAGTCGATTTTCAAATGTCGCAATCAAAAATTGTCAAAAAGTCAATTTTTTTCAAATGGCACCTACTATTTTTTTTCACACCATTCGAAAGAAAATTGAATTTTAGGGTGAGTTACTTAAGCATTCCCTATACCTAACTTCACCCCATATCGAGTTATTCAATAAAAATCAAGAAATACCTTATCTTGCCGAGAGATTCATCAAGTATGCCATGGAAACAAAAGACAGTTGTAATAATTTTTAAAGAAAAATATGGATTCTTATTTAATTACACACAACACCAACAAATTATTATTAACGAACAAGAACAATGTTGACGAAATTCTGTCAGTGAAAACGGTGCACACATTCAGCATTTATATTGAAATAATTATTTTGTTAATCTGTTTATTTGTTGTTATTTTGTTGTTATTATTTATTATTGCAATACGATTTTTGAACAAAAATTAAAATGAAATGATTGTTTCCAAAGCCTACTACCCTTGAGAAAAAAAAAACAATATTTTTTTCAAAAAATGCCAATAACTCAAAAACGACTGTAGATAGACATACACAATGTTAATAAAAGTGGCCCTAAAATTCAATTCTGCATTGATTTTTGGCGTCAGAAATGGTAGGCGCAAAGATGTGCTACGCAATCTGTTGAAAGTAGAATAATAGAATATTTGAACAAAAATATGGTGGTCACATTGAACATTTACGTCAGAATTTCGTCAACATTGTTCTTGTTCGTTAATAATAATTTGTTGATGTTGTGTGTAATTAAATAAGAATCCATATTTTTCTTTAAAAATTATTACAACTGTCTTTTGTTTCCATGGCATACTTGATGAAGTAAGGAATCTCTCAGCAACATAAGGTATTTCTTGATTTTTATTGAATAACTCGATATGGGGTGAAGTTAAGTATAGGGAATGCTTAAGTAACTCACCCTAAAATTCAATTTTCTTTCGAATGGTGTGAAAAAAATAGTAGGTGCCATTTGAAAAAATTGATTTTTTGACAATTATTGATGGCGACATTTGAAAATCGACTGCGCCCATATGGTACAAAATGGGACCACCGATGAGACATCAAAAGTTAGCCTGGACTTCCAGCTAATTGCTTCACAAATTTGGTTTCAAAATTTTGAAAGGTTTGCGAGATACAAATTTGTTCGTAAACTACTACAGCGGCAATTTTTTTAAAAAAATTGGACATGTCAAAAATTGTAATAGATAAGTTAACATAACTTAGGTTCTCTAAACTCAGAATTAGAAGACCAATCGAACCTTGTAAAGAAAAATATAGGTTTCCATTTAAAATAAGAAAGTTGGTACCAATTTTTGGCACACCCTGTATAGTTGGAGGACTGAATTTTAGATAGAACGGGCATGATCGATTATGGCTGCATACCAAATTTCAAGTTTCTAATCCAACTGCAAGTTGAAAAACTTCTAATGAATGGCCTACGTGAATCACCCTGTATACAATATGTACAGTACAATTATGCATTATTATACTCTTCGCAAATACAAAACGAAGAGTATATTGCATTCGATCGGCACATTTCTAAAACCGGTAATATCGCTCGTAGAGAAAACATTTTCATATCACTGTGTTGGTGATCAAATTCTGAACAACTTTCAAAATGTCCGTCTGTCAATTGTGAATTCCGAGTTACAATTGTGAATTCTGACTTGCAATTGTGAATTCCGAGTTAGAAAGAAAAATTGAATAGCGTGGCCTTTCTACGCTTTCGTATCGGGAAGAAATTATCTACAATATACTACGATTTCAGCATATTTAGCTGGGAGCCATTTTTCACAAGAATTGTGCGAGGTACGTCCTTTGGATTTAATGATCACAAAAACTCCCAAAATAACCCATTTCGTCACTGGGGGAAAACCTGTGTAAACTTGTGTTATTAACGTACTGCTACTTCTTGATGGATAAGTACTTTGGCTTAGAGAGTTTACGTGTCTCATATGTAGGTAGCTTTTGTCATTTGTGCCCATACGTGTATCAACTGATTTACCTGTAAAGTTCTCTAATGTTAAAGGTTTGCAATATATGCTCAACTGATTTATGGAAAACTGGCAATGTACAATATCTAAAACATGAACACATGAAGAAAATTCATTGAATTATGTGTGGTGTTGGAAACGACTGCGGTTCCTCACATTACTTGCAGAGAATTGAGCTCATTAGTAGAAATAAGTCGAAGTTTTATTGATCGAAAAAAAAAGCATCACATATCACATTCAAATAATGTGATAAAGGTAAGATGCTACAATATGCTATTTTCTTCAACTACGCCATTGAGGCAACTTGTCATTATTATTTTGTAGAAAATCCGCACTTGTTGATAACCACCACAGATGTTCCATCAACTTTTGGAGAGAAATTATTGGAAAACGTAATAGGGACGCTTACAGGTAGATTACACATTTTTCTCTTTTTAGTTTCATGTTTCTTATTTTATATTTTTTCAGGGTAGGCGAGCAATGTAAATTCAAGTTTTATATTTTACATCATCTACAGTAAAGGAAAACACCTGTTTTATTGCTTTTTTATAATTTATTGTTTAAAAGCCATCCATATAAAATACTGATGAAGCCAACTGTTCAATTGTATTCTATGCTTCGAGACATTACTTCACTTAGGTGTAGAATATTTATGCAAATTTAAATATTTGCATTTTAAATAGAATCAGGTTTGTTCAGATTCTTAAGTTCACAACCAAGTCCTAGAAGTAACCATGAAGGTGTATTTTTCATCATTATCAATAGAAGACCTGAGTAGAGTGGAGCAAAATCAGTCTGAAGTATTCAGATGAGTGACCCCGAAGTACAGCTAAATTAAATTGATACCGTCTTGAATAATCTAGTTTTGACCATTTGTACTGAATTTTAAAAATGGCTGATAGCATGGTCAACGAGTAATTTGATGTCTTAAAAAGCGGCATGGGCAAGCCAATCCGATTTTTTGACACAATTGTTGCAAAAATTTGAGCTATTTTTATGGTTTATTTTGAATTTTCAAAAAGTCCATGGATTAATGAAATTGCACCAATTAAAGGTAGACGATCTGATTTTTTGACACAATTGTTGCAAAATGGATGAGGGTCCCTAAGGCCGGTTTTCGACCTAATTTATTTCTGAACAAGAAAAATTGAAATTTTTTTGATTATATCTACTTTGAATATCTAAACAATTCCACACCAAACGGAATCATTTCCAATCCCCCGTCCGACTATTCTACCCTCCCTAAAACTACTGAGTCGCCCGCTAATGACATCGTAATATGCTACTAACAAGTAAAACATCATCGGCTACTGATAAGGCATAGATAAGTATACTTCCCCCTCTCTAGTTAATGTTCCTCCTATGAACATAGATCCTTGAGAATAATCCACAATACTAACGTATAGACAGCTGGGAGGTAAGAATAGACACACGGGGTGTTGAAAGTATGTCTGATTTCAAGTACAACTGGGAACTGGGAATTAAATAATTTCGGAAGGAAGAAAGAGTTCATACGTTCATGGGGGGATGACTGTCTATAAAACAGTAGTGTGGATTATCCGCAAGGATCTTTGGGGGAGGGGGATGTTCATGTGTATTATATTTAGTAGTGCATTAGGATATCTCAGCGAGCGACTCAGTAGTTTCAGGGGGGCAGAATAGGCGGAGGGGGATTGGAAACGATTCCGCTTGTTGTGGAATTGATAGATATTCAAAGTGGATATGAAGAAAACATATTTCAAATTTCTTTGTTCAAAATTAAATTAGGTCGAAAACCTGCCTCAGGGACCCTCTTCCTTTGAGCGATTTTTATGGTTTATTTTGAATTCTCAAAAAGTCAATGGATTAATGAAATTGCACCAATTAAAGGTAGACCATTGTATACTTTCCACACGAATCATTCTCCGAGGTTATGGCTGATAGCGAAAAATTTGTTTCAGACAAAAGTTGTACAAGTGTTATAGGACTATCTAATAGTGACTTTGATGAGGTCATGTCAAGGTCATTTAGAGGATATGCATTTTTCAGCAAAACCACACCATGCATGGAGAAATGTTCAATATTTCACATATACCTTAACGTATCATTGAAGTTTTAAGTGCAAGTTAATTCTAAAGAAAATACATGTTCGTAAATCTATGGTCCTTTTTATTATTAGAATCGCTTTAGACGTTTTATTATAAGTACACAAAAAAATTAATGAGGTAGCTTGTCCAGTTTTTTTTAAATAATTGGGACGTTATGTTTTGAAAAGCACAATTTCCTTAATGCCTCGAAATTCGCCATTTTAAAGGTTCGACAATAAATATTCCATTACAGGCATTCAATAAAAAATGAAACGAAATAAAAGATTTAAAGATATTTTATTTTAAAAATTATAAAAATGTTAACATTTAATACATCAATACAAGGACAAGGATTATTTCATTACAAGTTAATATCAACTTTAGTAATGAGACATTCTTGCTTCTACTCTTTGTTCTTGCTGTTATATATTTACTAACAATACGTGTGGTAGCCAAAAGAACTTAAAACAAATAACCCACAAGGAAGAGGTACTAAACCTAGGTATTCTCTTACTTTATAAATATATTTAAAAAACAAATATAGTTAACCTATATTACTTTTATCAATATAAATATGTATATTTTTTTAATGAAGACCTGAAGTACATAATTATTATATGCAAGATAATATAGGGACGACTTCGATTTTATTGATAAAACTAGATTTTTGTCGCGTAAACAACTCAAACGATCTGCTGGACATGTAGTTCAGTTAAATAGCTAAAGCAGAAACCAAATACAAAAATTACACTCTAAGCTCTGCTTGAAAATAAAAGTTTTTGGATATTATCGTTATATTTGTAACCATCTCCCGATGATGCGTGCATGGTTTGCGAAACTGATCAGCACGATATACGTATTCTTGTTCTTGTTGCAATTTAGCATGTCTTTATTAACATGTTTAACAACTCTATAAAAACAATATGATTCTTCCCCCAGCTAACACTAACTTATTGTTCAAATTTCAATACTATCAGACTTTTAGTTTTTAATCACTTAGGTTTAAAAAAATTTGATAGACGAACAGGCATTTTGAAAATTATTCAGAATTCAATCGTCAACGCAAAATATGATGCAATATTATAATAAAATGTGCTACGGTAGAATGTTCTGAGAAAAGCATTATCTTTCTCGTACCTAACAAGAACAATATACCTATAATATGTTCTGTGGAAAAATTATGTAAAATGTAGGTTTTCCGTGAATATCTCGAAAACTATCAGTTACAGAAATTCTCACACAAAAGTTTAGTTTATCAATTCTCTACAATTTAGTCTGAATTAGAATAAAAGCACAAATATTAATTTGCGATTCTGTGAAAGTTCAATTTTTTTCTTTTTTCAATTTTGAAGTTGATGATGGGTCCTGAGACGATGTAACGTCCAAGAAAAAAACGAATACTATAAACGAAGAGCATTGTAAAGTTGTTTAGAAATGATGTAACTCATGCAGGTTATCATACAGAGAGTGGAGCGTGCTATGGGGAGTCTCTGTCTAGTGTGCATGTTTTTGCTTTTACACCTAGTAAGAGGAAAAACTAGGTTTATTGAGTAACTCTTTTTTTTTATGGTAATTGCTAAATACGTTCGTTTTTATATAAAATGTGTTTTATATTTGTTGAAGAAATATATATTGTGGTATGCTTTTATTCGGTAGATCTCCGAGATTCCATGCAGTTCCTTATTTCCAAAAATTTTAAAACCACTATTTGCATTTTTTTACAATATCCCAAAAACCAACAGGGATAGTTCGGATTTCGTTATGCCATATTATTGAGTACTACATTGCAGCTTGGCCACCATTTAACTGACTCTCTATGTCTTACGGTTTTCGAGATTCCAATGGTGAGAATCCAATTAGAATCAGTCTGTGCAGACAAACTTGTTTTTTTTTTTAGGTCTGCGAAATTCTCAATAAAATATACCTTGCTGGACACGCTACACATTCAAATGTGCTTATAACGCATTACATAAGAACAAACATATTTTGAACAATGTTAAAGAAAGATGTAACACCGATAGAATATCTTCTTGCGCTAGTGTAAATCTGTGGGTGTGGCATCCGCGGAGATGTTATTCTTTTGTCTTAACATTACTAAAAATAATGTATGCATTATAAATATATTTCATAGGTAGCATGGCCACTTAAATATTATGAATTTTTTTTATTGCATTTTCGTATATTACATATCAATAAAAATACAATTCACTAACGAGGAATGGAGATACACCTTGGTTCGCAGAGAAAATTCTAAATTAGCCCGTACAGCTTGTAACTTACAAATCTAGATTTAATGAAGACACAAAAAAAGTTACAAAAAGCATTTTCACAAATGAGTACAAGGTATTTTGTGCTGTAATTTAGAGATATATAGTAAACAGGGTCAGGGTCAAGCAGGATATTTTGAAATAAACACAAAAATTTTGCTGTAAAAATAATTAAAATAATAAATAGTGTGCCAAACTTCCTATTTTCTGAGGCAAATCGATTTATTTTAAAACTATTTTTTGTTAATGAAAAACAAGTTTTAAATCTACAAGAAACTTTCTGAAAAAGAAATATTATTTAGCTCTAAACGGTTACGTGTCCATTGAGACATCTTTATATATGACATTGTTGGTAGCCTCAACGTCTCTATATTATATTAACACGGCTTTGAATGTGTAGTTTATTTATGTGCCAAGGAAGGAGAATAAAAGCATCTGATTTGTTAGTATTATCCAACTCTGTGCTGCTGCAAAAAAAGAAGAAAAAGATTTCTCGCGCGTGCGCTCTTTAATCGCCGAAGACTGTGTAAATGGCCAAAGATAGAACTCGATATTTAAAGGAAAACATTATTAACAAAAAAGTGAGCAGCCCTACCTTTCCACAATTAATAAGTGAAGGGTGAGAGAAGCCCTAAAATGGTTAAAAAATGTTCCATGTTCGCAATACGTTCAAAATACAAAACAAAATCATTTTGAGATATACACACTGCTGGAAAAATGTATTAACATTTTCCCGACAAAGATTTTGTTAAAAAAAATTGATCGTGATTTCGAACTTTGGTGACCATTTGTTGTTCCTTAACCCTATTTTTAACCCTTCTTTTATCAGCAGGAACTAACTTAAATACCATTTATTACTTAAAGCTCAGCTAAAAATTCGGTTATCTGATGTCATTGTAAATCCTACCACGACTCCTATTTGTAAATAAATAAGGAAAAACTATTTCGTGTCGCTTGTAACAAAATGAATATACATTTTTTGGAAAACTATTTTACTGCATTGAAATAGCTTTGATGTCCGTCGATAATATAATTTGAGCATTCTAAACACAGTAGTAAGTAGTAGTGAATTTAAACTCAATATTTTCTCAATATACGAAAATTTTATTAATTAATTGTAAGCAATACAAAATAAATTGACTGCAATAAGCTCCAGCAGAACCAATTAACCTGTGCGGCTAATATTATACCATCCGTGTATTGCAGTTTCCAGCTTCTTGGCTCCCGTCAGTACGATCTAGGTGTAAGTATGACAAGCAGATTAAATATTTTCTTCCTTTATGCAAATTGAACAATCGTGTTCATACAACTTGCTAGGAGAGCCATCTACCGGAACTTATTGCAACCAACAATACTAAGAACGAAATAGCCAAGGTATGAAATACCTACTACAGTCAACACAAATTGTTAACCAGAATTCTTGAGGGGCGCACTCTTAAATATACAGACATTTTTTCCACACGTTCTTAAAATCCATTTGTAGTAGTTATATGAGGTTATGGAAAAGAATTTCTATATATTTAATATAGTGCATATATTCAAGAAACCTGTTCAACAATTTGAGGTGACGATAAATATTTTTATGTATTTCAAAAGATATTCGAAATTGTAATAAAATTTTACACACGTGTATGTATGTAAACAAATTTATTTAACAACAATAAAGAAAGCCATATATTAATGAACTTAAAGCAAAGTCGACTAAACACCAACGACAAAACATCTAGGGGTGTGTTGCATAAAGATTGCATGTGCATCGAGGCGTGCACATGGCGGACTGTCGTACCAGATAGTGCATTTACAGAATTCATATGAGATAGTGCCTGTGTAAACGCGCCCCTGGCACGTAGTCCGCCACGTTCCGGTGGGCCGGAAACGACGATCGGGACCGGAAGAGAATGATGGGCCGCTCTACAACATATTCAGCCATTTCCCATCGAAAGCTACCTAAAACTATAACGACCAATTTCAGCAAACATGCAGATTGTGCCAGAAGATCGTTCTCTAAACCCGTCTCGATTGTTCAACTTTAAATTGTATCTTGCCTTACGTCAAATATATTTGCTACAGATATTTTGCATCATTTGCTTAATATATACATTTCACAATAGATATAAATACATTATGTTGATATCTAGACAACTTTCTATATAATCACTAGAAATTATCTGAACTGACGTCGAATAATAGTTTTCATATAAATTGATAAAATGCACTTCGCACTCCTGATCTAAACCAATCAATCAACCGTACTTTCGATTTAATGACCAAACTAATAATTTTCCGCCATTTGTTGGTCCCTATCAAAGAAAGTTCCATAAGGAATGACTGAAATTTCAGCAAATGCAGTGTACAGATTAAAGAACAAATTGATTCTTGCATAGTGATATGTACAACTTGTTTGAAGTTCGTGTCCACCTTAGTTATTTTTCATCTAGTTCACACTAGGAAGGACACGAAGGAAGGTATTTGACATCCTAGTGAAGTTTCTAAATCCACGAATAATTTGACAGATCCATGTACCTATTTTATAAAACAGAAGTAATTATTCCACTCTGCTTCTGGATGCAAGATCATTATTTCTGTTTTCTTATAATAGAAAAAATCGTACGTTGCTAGAAGACTCCTCTGTGCTTAGACAACGAATGTTAATAAAAATAATTTGACCAAATACTGTTTAAATATTGGTCACAGTCTATTGATTCTTGGTACAAAGTTAAAAAATGGTTTCCATTTTCCACTGTGATAAAGTAAAACTAAACAAGAAACGAAAAAAGTGCAGAATCATAAAGCTCAAAGAAATCTTATATACCTTGCCATGTTTCCATACAATATGACAAACAAAGGATAATCCAGATAGCCAGGGAGCATTAAAGGCTCTCACTCAGGTCTTACATCTTTGAATTTAGCATTGCCTGGAAACGCAAAGAATCTCTGAAGTAACTGGTAAAAAATAAGGTTACCTTGATATGGATGCTAGGGTACGAGGTAATAGAAGACAACGAATTAGATGACAGCATTGCAAAAAAGGTGCTGAAGCCCAATTTTTTTTTTTTTGGCATACCTAAGGTACACATAACTGAAGAGGTTATAAAATGGGAAAAGAGAAATCAGAAGTCCCTTTTTTACTTGCAACACTTCAAAAACATTAAATAATGACAAAATGATAGGAGTTGGTTACATATATTTTCCAAAAAAAAAACCCGGATACATCGTAATATGTTAGCAGTTCGGAAAAATAATGTAAAAGAGTAGTTTCTTCAAATTTTTAGATGCCTCGATGCTAAAATAACAACGCAAGACCCTCATGGCAACCGTAATAGATATAGTTGTCTTCAGCGTGGGCTACGATTTTGAGGTTTATAGTGCTTTCAATCGTGGACACCTTTTTTGGTACATCTAACGTCTTCCAGTTAAAACTAAAGCATAAGAAACCTATCTCTCCTGAATTCTGGCATTCACACTTGTTTACCAGTACCAGTACCAACAAAAAATAGGATTAGATTTAATAAGACGAATTTATGACGATTTTCATAATGTTGATCGAAAATATGGTTACATGATAGGAATGCGCTTAAAAGGGTACACCGCAGCTGATGGTCTACCTTAGCGAATGGGTACGGGGAACCTCAACAGAAGAGGCTCTGACGCCGGAATTAAAACGACGACGGAGCAACGCAAAGATAAACATGAATGATTTATCGAATGTGGTTACATATCCGGGAGCTTTAATACGCCCTACCACGGGTGAAACCTCAAAGCAATCTTACACACAAACAAATTCAAATAAAACACAAATGAAGATGCTTGTAACAATGTTCGCGCCTACTATGACGACACGAAATTTTCTCTAGACGTAATGAGATTCACATCTTGACATGTGCTACAACTTGTATTTTTGCAAAGCAGATATATACATACATACAAACGATGTTTTCTGAGTACCAATTTTTCAATTCATTTAATTACCTGAACAAATTCCCCTCGGTTCTTAATTTGTGTTTTACGCTAATTCGTATGATTCATTATGACATTTTTTTGTTATTGAATTAGAAATTCCATTTTCGACTTTATTCAAGACTAATTGAATTTTCGTCTAAATTCAGAACACTCTGAATGGGAGACAATTTCGATCATGCCTTCCAACAAGTTGCACATAATTTGAATTAAATAATAATTACATTCAATCCGAGCATTATGAGCTTAGTGCAAATATATTAAATATTAAAATAAGTACTTTTGATGTATCGAAATTTGACTTTGTGATATAAACGATTCATTGTATTCAGTTTACGTCGAATCACAGAATATGAAGCATTCCAAAGTTATTCGTACCCAAACAAGATTTTCATTAGAAATAAAGTTGATAATCGAGACGAAGTTTTGAAATTAGACTATTATATATGCAGTGTTACATGCAGGGAAGGTAATAATTTTGAATAAAAACTAAATGGAACTGAACCCTATCAATATTTACAAACTAAATAAAATTTTAATTCAGATTCTAAGTTAGTGAATCGATGCACCTCTACAAATAGATATTTCTTTCAAACCATAAGAGAGCAATAATTCCTCTGAAAGTAATCACATAAAATATGAAACAAAAATTGCATTAAAAAATTACGATTGTTCAATTTTTGCTGAAGCAAAATATAAACTTTATACAAGCAAAAGATATTAGGTAGGTGTTCTTAAATCCTCCGAATATTCTAAGTACTGTAATTCTCTTTGTCCGGCTAGGAACTGTATGTTATCTTATTTTAAATCTGAGTTTAATCTGATTGGGTTTTTCCATTTTGTTTGTATTCAAAACGTTTTGAAGATAATTAAGATATCTAAAAAAGCAGACAGTCGCAATAACCACTAGTAATTTTATTATGCAAGGTCAAATTTGATGTTAGTCTCCTCGGGTCAATAAACTCTGCTGTTATTAGTGCAACTTTCAAATCTCAAATCTTACCATTCAAATCTGCTGCTGTTATGGACACTTAAATGAATTAAATACAAAACGAAGCAAATAGTCGGGCCTCAGTCTAGAGTTCAGTTCCAGTAGTAGGTCGCCAAGATAACGTGGTTGTGGTACAAAAATGATCTCCACCTCAAGAATATGTTGGTTGTTCTTTTAAAAAATAGCAGGTTTGAAAAAAATTATAATTTGTTTAATTTTGCGTTTTTAGGATGTCAATATTTTGCAACCTTTGCGAGATACGATGAAACATTAAGAGAACAATTTTGAAGCCTATAACATTTCCTGAAAGGGACGGACAAAATCACATTTCTACCAAGAGAATGTCTCCAAAGACGAAGATTCAAAAATTTTTAGAAATCATATTTTTTCGAAACTGGACTGGAGTTTGTAGAAGGTTCAAAAACTGTTTGGTTCGGTATAATAAAACTGTTATAAGATAATACGTTTATGAAAATGTTTTTAATAAATAAATGCTTGGTAAAAAATATGCCTTTCTTGAAAATTCAGGCACTGAAGAAATTTCTCAGATTTTACAATGAATATACAAACATTGCAATATGAAAGAGCTGCATGCAAGTGTAAGAAGTACCTTTACGAGAAGTTTTTGGATATTCTACAATCGGTCACCAGATCGTTAAACTAGACCATGCCGAAAATTACTTCCAGTATTTTAATACAGTATTGAAACAAAATGTCGCTTGTCCCGAAAACACGGAATATGTACTTTTTCTAAAAGCCACGAGCCTGAGCGCCGACGCGATACCGTCTGAAGTAGCAATATCCTCCAAAGTCGATATCTGTAGAAAATATATTTTATTCTTACATTTTAAAAGCTTTCTAGTTTCAAAAGTGTTCTCATAAAGTTTTAAGGTATCGCATACTGATAGCGAGGTACTAATATCGAAAGCAAAACAAACAAAAAAATAAATTATTGAATAAATTTTCGATTTTCTTTGAGAATCTGTCATTTTTGGTAAACATAACCAAAATATTCTTGATGTGGGATCATTTTATATCATTTCCCCCATTTCTCTGCGGCTTACTATTGGGCACTGAACTATACTCTGGGGCTCGTGCTATTATTGGTATTGTTAATTAAATACATTAATTACAAAACAAAGCAAATTAAGAACTATATTCTGATACATTAATGGTGCAAAACCTACCACGAAATATACGACCATTCTTTCATATATTGTGGTGTCTTCATTAGATTAAAAAAAAAACTAAAATTTCTAGGAAATTGTCTTACTATATCAATTTTTTGTTGGAACTTGCTAAAATCACTAGAAGTGCAGTAAAAAGTTTTGGATTAAATCCGTGTGGAGGAAAGTTTTTATTTAAAGAAAAGAATGTTCAAAATTGTGCTTAATCGCAAATTTCTCTTAAATATTTTTCATTATATAATCCGTAACGTAATAAAGAGAAACAAATTGTTTACAACGAAATTGCGGTGAAAATTAGATTTGTCCGAACCTTTTTGAACTGCAATTTGCCAAGTTGCAAAACATAAAAACATTTGACAGGCAATTTTTAAACAATTGATGACAATTTGAACAAAAATGCACATACCTTAACGAAACTTTAGAAGAATGAATAGTAAATTAAGAAAATGTAAAAAACTAAAAATCGATGAATAATACAAATAAAGAAATTCATTACTTGAAGACAAAAATGGGCATATTTTTTTATAAATCAACGATAGTGTGATGAGTAATTTGATAATTATTTTGAGACCTAGTTTTATTTTTTACATTTTATCGCAATTTGAAGAGTAAAAGGTATCTGCAATGGTGCACATATACCCCCCTCCCGCCATAAACGACCTAACCGAATTTACAGGTATTTATTTAAATTGATTTTATCTGGCAAAATCTAAAACTTCAGTTTTTGAACTTCTTAGTTCCAATCAGAAAACAGAATGGGCCACTTAAATAACACAACACAAACCCATTATATCCTGCTTTTAATTCAAGCATTTGTCAAAACTGACTAACGGATTGGCAAGCTAGGTACATGAAGATAACAAATATTACGCTGTAGAACAATATTTTAAGGCATAACTACAAGGCATATTAAATTATGACTAAAATTATTTTTATATTACCAGTTTTATACCTAAAACATGAACCATTAATGTCAGAATATAACTATTATTACTTTTATCACATTAGCATCAAAAGCAAGAACCATGCTAGTTACATACACTCGTACTTACATTAACTACATTAAAGTATAATAAAAACTCAAAGATAATGTGTTAAAAACTCTGTGAAACTGATAAATTATCGCTAATGGTTGATTGAAACAACTAACATATCTTTAACAAGACATAAACGTAAAATCGCACAGTGTTTATTTTAATAATAATCGTTCCAAAAGACGATAAAGCAATTTAATTAAGCGGAATTGATATTGGCATTTAAAAAAATATTGTTACAGTTCAATAGGAAATATCGCTAGATGAATGTATGCCTATAGTTATAAATAAATATATTTGGCGGTTCGTATGCGTATTACAACTAAAATAACAAAAGAAACGGTCAAGTACGAGCAGGACTCACACAGAGTCTATTTGTGTAAACTGCACTGTATATCTACAGGGCGTCGCAGGACCATGATGCAATATTTTAGGAACATATAAATTGGGCCAAAATAACACGAAAGGTACTACCCATTTTTTTCCTTAGAGCGCCCCCTTTCCGATATATCACCCTTAAAGGTTAAATCTTCAAGACGGTTTTTTGCTGATAGTATTTTAAACTGCTTTATCAGTTGTAACAAAATTTGGATAGTATAGACTGTAAGTAAACAAGTATCTTTGATTTAGAAGTATGGGTCCTTTCTTATCTTGGTTAGGGGTGGAACACCTCCAGACTTTGACATTAACGAATTTTTTAAACTTGAGGTGACATTTTTCAACTCCTTAAACAACTTTATAAAAAAGATACTCTTTTGACTTCAATAAAGCGAGGCGTTTTCGAAAAATAATGATTCTACTGTCCGTGACATGTAACATGATTTTTTAAAGTATTTTCAGTCAATACATTCAGTAGTAAACGTGGGGAGACAACATAGAAAAAATGAACACATTAAAAAAGATATTTCTGGAATACTTATATTTAGATCTTTCAAACTGTTTTTTTTTACAAAGGGCAGTTAAAAACTATTTTTGGGCCGTCCGTTCCCTGGGCCGATTGCCTATCTAACATCAAACTCTAACTACATGTGGAATATAAACAGGAAATAAACAGCTGACAGACGGACGGACAAATGAGTTATCCCACAATGTTTTTCACTTTTGACAACAAAATTCTAAAAGAGAAATAAAAAATTTGGAGATGTGGAAGGTTGGTAGAAACATGTGAAAGTTTGGTAAAAGCATGTGGAAGTACTTTCACACTTCCCTATTTTCTTTTTAAGTTCCATGTTTTCACCCATAAAAGGGTATCAAAAAATGTTCCTGGGCCGAGCTGCCTACGTAAAAACCAAACTTTAACAATATGTGAAATTTCATGTTACTAGCTGTAATAATACCGGAAATTAACCTGTGTTGACAGACAGACGGACAAACGAGTTACACCACAAGATTTTTCACTTTTAAATATGAAACAGAAACTGGCAAATTTGATGGAAGTATGTAGAAGTTTGGTGAAAGTATGTGGAAATTTGCTAAACGTATGAGAAAATTTGGTAAAAGTAAGTGGAAGTTTGCCGAACGTACGTTGAGGCGAAAATACGTAGAAGTTTGCTAAATGTATGAGGAAGTTTAATAAAAGTATGTGAAAGTTAGGTAGAAGTATGTGGAGATTTTGGTTGATGTATGTGCAAGTGCAGCAAACTTCTAGGAAAATTGAAATCATTGATGCAACTCAAACATCATTTCGTCTCCTTTCAATAGATCGTCTTCTATAAAAAATTATTCCCTCATTCAAACGACATTTTACCGGTCAACCAAACGAAGCTTTTGGATGGGCAATAATAATCGAGATAATAATCTATCCAAAAACTAATTAATTTTTATTTGCAATGAATGGCCGAATGCGGTAGGCAAATGATAACCCACAGTAACAACAACACCTATTAGTGTACCTATTCATTAAGGGAATCGAACCTCACTATGCGTTGTATAAAATGATTTTAACCTTTTGCACATCTAGCAAAGAAGGAAATAGTTTTTCGTTGCGTAATATTTTGTAGATTTGTTTTCGTACAGTAACAAAGCTAAAAGTAAAATGGATACCAATTGGCCGGGTTAATATTCGTGACAATATTTTCTTCATTCCTTCCGATTTTCAATCCTTTTCAATTATGAAAAAAAAAAAACTTTTTTAGGGATTATACCGAACATTCCCTAAAAACTGGCAATTTCCAAAAATAAAGATATCACTCTTCGCAACATCTTAACATACGTTTTGCGATTCATGTAATGTTCTAGTTGATCTTCCTGAATAGTATGATCGACAATCTCATGATATCTGCCGCGGTTGCCTGATAGGCGCATGGTTTTACCAAAGCTTTTCCTCGTCAGCTCTTTGGTGACATCGGCCCAACATTCTGGCAGATGTCTCTAACGAACACGTGTATTTCCTGCGCTTTCTTTTATTTTTTTTTTACCTTTGCAACTTTCGGCGACTATAACAGATTGTATGAAACATCGATCATACAGAGCATTCCATTTCCAAGGCCCGTTCTCTGTTCCAAGTGATTTTTCTGGAACTTAGTAAGGGCCACCCACTACGATACGATAATTAACAAATCGTGCATTTTATTTTTTCTGATATTTAGTCTACGGATCAAATTTCACTCAATTTACGACATCTTCTTTTAAAAATCACTTGAAAGTCGCCATCCTGATAAAGCAGAATAACAAATTAATATAAATATATAACTTCATTACTTTACTGCTACTTTTAGACTGTGACTTTTATTTTACCCCTCGCTTAGTTATTGGTGTACTGAGTACCTATTGGCTTGGATTTAAATCCGATGGCAGTGAAAATAGTATTTTTCTTCTCTATCCCCACTGGTTAAAGACGTTGAGTGGAAAACATCTCTAATCACTCTCTACCGTGTCCTGAGTTCGACCTCAAGTAATGGAGGCAATGGAGGAAGGCCATAATTGAACTATTGTGAACTTTTCTTAAAGTGTATCGCCTGTTCGTAAAGGTCTTGGGTGGTGTTATTTTATTAAAAAATAAATATTTAAGTGGAGGTTTACGTGACAATTTAGTAATGAAATTTCTTTTGTTGTAAAATCATCTTTCAAGTCAAATGAAATAGGTACATTCTAAAACTGGAATACAGAAACGTAAACTATAAAACAGAATTGTAAAATTAGTTGAAAGGTAGGTAATATTACTGATTTGACCCACACACAACACCTGATTAATTACTGTAGCTAATTACAGAATATTTAATTTTATCAAACCATAATTTGTAAAAATATGAACTTTGAACACACTCATTTTTTATTATTTGAAATATTGAAGACACAATCTGAACCGTATATTCCGAGACATTCTGTGAATTACATTTTAAGAAACGTGGTGCTTCGTATAATAAAGGTTTTCTACCTCATACAAAATGAAAAATAAATAATAACTTGAACATTTAATTTAAAAAGTGGGAACTTGATATTTCCACTTATATTTGTGGAAAAAACTTTTTTTTATTAATTCACAGTTCTGGAAAATATTTAAATATAATTAATACCTATGCAATCACAGGAATAATTATAGACGGTAAACCATTACAAAACAAAGATCATCATTCAATTATGCTCTATTAGATAAATGCTTACACGTGTTGTAATGCATAGTTTAAAATGCCATTCTATTAAAATTACGTTGTGGACTAGCTGATACTCGTAACACCACCAAAGTCAACAGAATATCTGACGATCTCAATACACAAAGAAAATTAATCAATAACAACAGTAACAGTCACCTAAAATGTTGCTTATTGTTTTGTAGTCACCTGTAATTTTTACAGAGAAATCTTTTCATTTAAATCAAATCGTATATGCATTACATTTCCAGACCTATTTAATCGTCAAGGTCATAACATCAAACTATTTTAATTTAAAAAAATCCGTGTTATAATTAAAACATTATTTTAAGTTCTGCTACTACTACATAACAATAAAATAAGATATTAATTTCTTAAGCTTTTTTTACTTGAAGATGTAAATTTCGCAAACGGAATTTTTCTCTCAACTCGTGTTTGAAATAAAATTGGATAGTCGTAAATCATTTGAAATAGATGTTTCGAGGTTATGTTAAGGTGCGACTTACGAAATAATAGATTTAAAAAATGTACACCTTAAAATTGTCGCTGATATTTTGCTGGAAATATTACTAGAATTTGTAGTTATGCGACAGGCATTTTTGTTAAATAAAATAATAAATTATATAATTAACTTCCTATCTCACACGTATAACATCAACTATGTAAAAATACCTACCACGTGTTACAATTTTTACGATTTTACGTGGTTATGCTCGTTAGGTTCTAAAGTCTAATATTACCAAGGAAAAAATTGAAATGATTCCAAAAAAATGCCAAAAATAACGCACATCGATAATAATTCCAAGCAGTGGTAAGCGCATATTTAACACCACAGCGAAAACAAAATAATCACAGAGTTTTTAATCACCACTTTACGGATTAGTTTTCAAAACACTATTAAAACACTTTTATTAGCCATGCTCGTTGAAAGGTTGCTGTGCCCGACTCACTCTGGTATCAAAGTGGCTATGGCCGGACATGTTAAAACAGCTGAGCGTTTTGCGTCCAACAAATGTCTCATCCAGGAGGCTGTGCTCTTAAAATAAAACACCTTCCTCGATATGACTTCGCGTGCATATGCAATGTGTCCTTCGGTAACAGGACGGATTGCAGCCAAATCATTTATAGGGTCGTCATTACTAATTGTTACCTCATATCAAGGAAAATAATTCAATTCTTAAAAAAAATGGAATACATACAGTATCTTCAATTCGCCACCACCTTTGAGATTTTCGTATTAAGGGAGGACTTCGATGATATGCCTATATTCCTGAAGAGAATTTTGTCATTTCCATTAATTGTCATGCAATTTGATAAATGTGAACAGTTTCTTTTGTACTGATAAAAACTAAAAATAGGAGTAGTAGATGCAGTCAATTTTTACGACATCCACTTATTCATTAGCAAAAAACTAAAAATACTGTCACTTTATACGTTATGTAACTAACAATTTGCCACCTACTGCATGTTGTGCAAACACTTGTCAAAGCCACAAAAAATTCCAAAAGTTTTACACAATTCTTTGTTTGCATTTCCTACCCGACATGTTTTACACTGCCATCTCACTCACTTACAGCATCACAAAGCGATCTCTTTTACAAAAATTAACTGATCAAAATATTTACTATCCTAATAATGTTTGTCATCTATTAGCGCTGAATAAAAAACCCATCTATGACGTGATTTTGATTTTCGATTTTCTTAAAGCCATCAAACTCAATATTTAGAATAGGCTAGGTATCTCACCCCTTGTTTTTATCCTATCGTATATATACCTTCCATTCTGTGGTCTTCTTTTTGTGTGTTTCCTTATAAAACGCACTGACAGGCCTTGGGCAAGAAAAGAGTGTCCTTGTTTTATTCCTGACTCTATTGGTGATCGATGGTATAGGTTAGGTTAGAATTAGGGTGTAATTAATTGATTAATAAGTACATATTAACTTATCTGGCTGTTTTGACGTAAGTTGCAATGCCAAAAAAAGAAAAACTAAGAAGTTTGAAACAGGCATGAGATACAAATATCACAATGCGACTTACTGTCCTTAGACATTTCAGTCAAAAGTTTGCGAAATAAATTTCAAAAACCCGTTTAGAAAAGCTAGAAATTTTGTATTAAAGATTATGTATACATAGACAATGCCTATCTAGCATGTCACACAAGGTGACTCTATGGGGCAAGACTTCGGGAGCGTATAGTTTTGATTAAATTAATACTAAAATTAAAGACCCAATTTTGAACAATTTTCTTTTTGATGGCTTGAAAACTACTTTATCGACTGTAATAAAATTTGAACAGTATAAATAGTAAGTAAATATCTTTCTCTGATTTTGAAGTATTAAGCATTTCGTATCTTGTCTAAGAAGCCAGGAATGGAACATCCTCAATGCTTTTTACCCTTAGATTCTAATATAAATTAATTTTTGAAACTAGCAGTGACATTTTAAAATTTCTTAAATAGTCTTCCAAAAAAATACTTGCATACTTGCAAATACTAATCTCTTGGAAAAAGCATTTACCCTTCAGATTAGACTACACTAAATCAAAATGTATTAACAACAACTTTATTTGATTCATAAATAACCCTTTTGTATATAATTTTTAAAACTTCATACAATTTAAAAAAAGCTTAATTACATTTCCCTAGCGTTAGTTTCTTCTAACGTCCAATGTTGACCCTTAAATTTAGAACACCCTGTATTAAAGTGAGCAATTATACAACAAGAAACCACGAAAACGATTTGTCGGTGTTCTCTTGCACTTTATCAAGTTTTGTTCATTTTGTTTTATGTCCGGGCCTGCCGTGAAGGACGCCGCGGCATTATGCAAGCGTCTATCATGCCAAATAATGTTTTTGTGTCCGATGGATGCGCATTTGCTCGTTGCCAATGCATCACGGGATTAAATGCAATAACGCATACAAAATAGCTACTAACGATTTAAATTTAGAAGGATATTTGGATCAGTGGCGCAAGCTTCGAATAAGCGGATGGAGAAGTTCACAGCAACAATGCTGTGTGAAGGTCGGCGTATTGATGAAACACAGGGAAGATTTCTTTGGCCCGAACAAAAAAATGAAGACCTACAATTTTATATTTGAACCTAGTTCGAATTGTTTTATTACCATTATCATTTATCTGTTTTTTATGAATCCATGGTATAATTCCATGGATTCGTGGTCGGGGAGACAGGTGGATTTTTTGAAAACTCATCGGTACATGAATTTTGTGTCAGTTAATTGATTCTACTGAACATAAATTACGACAAAATAGACTTCCGATATGTCATTCCCTCAGTTTGGCCATAGTTCAAAATATATACGTTTCTTCGCGTAAAATCGTACATTTTCTCGTTTTTAGGGTTCCGTACCTCGACCTGAAAAAACGGAACCGTTATAGCGTCAGTTTGTTGTCCGTCTGTCTGTCCGTCCAGACGCTTTTGCTCAGGAACGGCTAGCGGTATCGAGTTGAAATTAATACCAAATACCAAAGTCTACAGCTTCATAGTCCTGCAACTTCAAGTTTCTAACTCAATGCAGTAAAAAGATACGGCCTTTCAAAGTGTACTTTCATACTGATAGACACATCAAAAACTATTAGTCGATGTAATGAAGACAGAAAGAGTGTAAAGATTTCGTGCAAAGACGAGATTATCTCTCACCCCCGTTCTCGAGGGTGCTGAACACGATGTAAGTGGTGGGTGAAGTTTTTTTACTGGCACAACCCCCTGAAACGGCCAGAAACCACCCTTCTTATGGATGATCATTGTATGTTTTTATATATAAACGGGTCTGGGAAGTGATTTATCGATGGATAATATTTGAAATAACATGGAAGGGGGTTATGGGGTAAGTAGAATCCAGGCAGCAGGCCTAGGGGGTTGATTAAACCCTCCCGAGGGGTGGAAAATCATTCTTTTTCAAATGATTCGTTTTCGGGGTCGCTGATCACGGGAAAAATATCTGTAGCTCCAACCCCTCGTCATCCTTCAAACGGGCAGAAACCACCCCCCACTCACCAGAAAGCATGCTCTCCAGGATATACATACAGGTTCTTCGGCACATGATCGTTGTTCCTGCGCATATCCCTTCAGTTCTCACGGAAGATAAGGTAGCAGCAACCTCGGGGATTGCTTCAACCCTTCCAAGGGGTGTAAAATTCATTAATTACACTTTGGAATGTCAATACACCCTAGCCCGTGTTCGCAGGCGCTGATCACGATACACATATTCACTATCGACTCTCCTCAACCCCTATAATGGACGGAGACTTACCCTCATCCACCTGTTAACGCTAGGGCGATGATTGTGTGGGTTGCTGAGTAGGGTATAATGATTTCTTCATTAGCAGTAACGAATAATAAATTTTGTGGTCAACGGCAATGTTGTTTATTCAAAAATTTACATGAAAATATTTTTATAGCAAAATAAATTACTTGCTTACAATGAGCAACATGCATGAATTTTAGAAATGCAATAATTTAATATTTTTTCGTTATATATGTTATATAAGTTGAGAAAGTAATGAAGAAAAGGTATAAAAAAATGTGTAGCCTAAATAAACGACTTTGAAATTCAAAATTTTATGGGAACATATCCACGTGACTGAAACCACTACGCTATTGGTCTGACGTCATTCGGCATAATGTCTAATGGTCGTCTATCTGCCAAGGGGTTAAATCGTAAATTGTTGTGTTTTGTAAATGTGTATTGATATTTTCATAAAAGAAATCATTCATTTATTTATTTATGTTAATTATTAAGTGGTAAAAATGACGGACAGTGGGTTTTTATGGGGCCAGAGTGACAATTTGCCCGTTGTTGATGTGTTTATGATGACAAACTTTTTTGCTACTAATACTGATGTTATTAGTGCGTGCAGAAATTGGAGGTACTAAAGCAACAAGGTATGTGTCATTCATTATTCTAAACATTAATTCAATTGTGCCCATGTTTATCCTTTTACTGTAGTTAAATATAACAAATTATTTATGTACCTAACCTCAAAATAGGTAAACAAGGCAATGTTTTAATGTTATATTAATTTATATTTTTCATCTTAGAATGCTTTACTTTTTTATATAATAAATACCTCCCGTCACTTACTAAGTACGTACTTTTAGGTAGGTAGGTACATTAATAGTAAAAATAACTGTTGACATACATAGGTATATATAAATATATAACTGGATAATATGTAGAACGTCGAGAAGTTACATTATTCCCACCGTTCTTATACATTTATACATTTTAATTCAAGGTTCCTATATTAACAGAAGTTAGTGAACTTTTGTATTCCTATAAATAGGAAAGTGACCAAATTCACCTTGATATGTAAACAAATTATCACAATAATATTAGGGTTAGGTACATATTTTCATAATATTATAAAATAATTAGTTTTAATGGGTAAATTTACATCAAAATGATCCTGGCAGCAATATAATCTTGAGGATAACGATAATTTTGCATTTCGGTCGTCTCGTCTCATAGCTCCGCTCCATTTCTTCATAACTTTATCGCGACTAGGCACATTAAAAAATAACTTTTCTGGAGTTTTTATTGTAGTATTTGTACATTTGGGTACAATACAATATTTATAGCTACTTTTCTTTGTATTTTCCATAACACAACATAAATAATGTGTACACATTCGCAATCACAATACGTTTTCCGTCGGTGCGATGTGCCCGATGACGTCACACACAAGAAGCGCGGAAACTTCTCCATTTAAACGCAGTTAAATTGGCAGCTGCAGTAAATAATTTTTTTAACCTTTAATTAGAACATAAAACAAAAATAAAATACTGGAAAAATAGTGTTTTTTAGTGATCTATTCATCTGTGATGTTTAAAAAAATTATGCATTTTGCTCATTAGTTAAAAAAATCTAGGTCGTTCACAAATAGCATTACAATCCTCATATTCCTCAAAATGTACATTCTATGCAATCTCTTCTTCTTCATCCGCCGTTTCAGTGAGCGAATCTGAATCGGAATTGCTTCAACCAATTTCAGGGATTAAATATAAATAAAATTCATCATTGTCATCGTCATCTGCTCTCTTTTCTGTACATATACCTTTATCATCTGGCATATAATTTTCACATATTTCGATATTTTTATCGTGATCACGGCCTGCGAAAATGGAGGGGGGCGTATTGACGATCTAAAGTGTAATTAATGAATTTTATTTAGGGTTGAAGCAACTCCCGAGGTCGCTACCACCTTCTCTTTCGTGATAACTGAAGGGATATGCATGGGAATAACAATCATGTGTTGAAAAATCGGTAAATCCTGTACAGCATGCTTTCTGGTGAGTGACAGGTGGTTTCTGCCCATTTGGGGGATAAGGAGGGGTTGGAGCTACAGATGAATATTTTTCCCGTGATTAGCAGCCCCGAAAACGGGGGGATATGCGTTTGAAGTGAATAATTGAAAAAACATTATTTTCCACGCCTCGGGCGGGTTTTATCAACCCCCCAGGCCTGCTGTCTGGATGCCACTTACTCCATAGTCCCCTTCGATGTTATTTCAAATATAACTCATCGATAAATCACTCCCCAGACCCGTTTATATATGAAAACTTCTCCCACTACTTGCATCATGTTTAGCACCCTCCACAACGCGGGGGGAGGTAATCTCATCTTTGCACGAAATGTCTGCAAAACATGCGCATTTTAATGCTTCATTCATTACATAGACTACATGGGGTACTTCCAGTTGACCTAGAATCTTGAAATTTGGCACGAAGGAAGGTCTCATGGCAAAATAAAGGAAAAGATCTGAAAATCATTCATTTCTAATTCTATGTGGAATCATTACTTGACAAACTTAATTTGAAAGTTGCTTTCATACAGCGTACTTGAAAGACGTTGCAATATTAAGTAACATAACTATATAACAGTACGGAACCCTGAATGCGCGAGTTTTACTCGCACTTGCCCGTCTTTTGGAGAGAAACTGAACCGTGAAACTTATATTCTTGATGCAAAATTCGGATTCAGGAGGTTAGTAATGTGGAAAAAAAATTTTTGGTGTTGCTGTGTAATTAGGAAACAATCTACTTAAAGAAAATATATATAAATACTTTAAAGAAAACTTAAAATCGAAAACATCCACAAAATAATAGTTGTCAACTGTGTTGCCAATATTAGAAAGTAAAAGACTGTTAAAAAAACCAGTCTGCTCATTGGTTGCTGTAAATACTCGTACGATTTCAAAATTCGACATACGTCCACTGCCAGTCTCATCGGAATGAGATTTCTATGAGGCATAAGAATGGCAATCCTCTCGATTTGTTGATTCGCATGAAAATTGCAGTAAGACAACATTTTCTCAAGAGAACTAATTCCTACGAAAACCTTGCTCTTGTACTAATTCTAAGACGTTTGTGCAAAGACAATAAATAATATCGAGTAGTGAGTTCGTACTTTCAAGCGAAATTTGCCCAGAATAATAAAAAATTACTATTAGCAACTTTTGAGCATTTTTAAAAACTTCAAAACTTATTTATGGCTCAAATTAAAAAATAAAATATTCTGACATAAACAAGTGTCCCTCTAGAACTTGATTCTTGGAAATAAGGTGTGGTTACTAGCTATAGTCGAACTTTCAGGAAAATGTTAAATGTCAGTATACATTTGATGAATGAGTGATAATTGCTGTCAGCACGCGTTTAAGTGAATTGGTACGAAGTAACGATTTTCAAGGGATAATTTGAGTAATTTGGCCCGACATGGGCGAATATCTGGCTTACGGGTTAAGATATTCAAGACCACAAAGTTTCATCAAGGACAGACTCTACGAAGTTAAGGGTTCAAGATTACGCAGTTTGCATTTTGATGCTGCTAGGGTTGTAAATATCTAAATGTAAACTATTTAACTATTTCGTAACTTTCAATGTTTTAATATATTTAAATTATATAATTTCGGAACATGATGTAATCTCCGCAGTAAACCAGAACACGTAACTATTTACCGTTTTTCACCCGATTTTAATTAACTTGTTTAATGATTAATCTAGAACGGCTTAAGACATTGCTATGAAATTTTTTGCAAACTGTAGCGCATTGCTTCGGCGAGGGTCCTGTTATCGTTTTATCAAGCTATATCTGGAATAAGGTGGGCAAAGATCAGAACTTTTTCATTCGAGAATTTGGCGGATGCGCCGGTATCTATCTCTACATCGGGGAATCACTAAAATATGTTTAGAGAATTGTCAAAAGAGAAATAGACAAATTCATTTTAGAATTTTAATTTCTAGCATAACCAGACTGCCGTCCTAAGGAAAAACGTCCTATCTGCAAAAATTGCATTTTTCAGGTTATTACATTTTCTGTCCCATTTGCATGTATTCTATTTTCTAATTAAAAAATGGCCGATATGCAATAAGAAGGTGAAAACTCTTATATTGTTTGTACTAAGTGCTCGTAACAGTATATTTATAATTCAAAATGTCCTAATTGCATTGTACTAAAAATAAGTCATATATGCCTTTAATTCCAAGATAAAACTTTTTAGCTTAGTAACATGAATAGCTGAACTGTTCTATCGGTTCCGCGATTGCAGAACGTGTTATAAACAAGAATACTGTATTCTTAGTTAAAAAGCTAAAACTTTCATATATATCAAAACTAACAAAATGCTAGATAGGATGCTTTTTCTTAGGACGGCAGCAGAATGCAGGTTATCGAAAGAATGCAAAGATTGGATTTTAATATTTTTACAGATAGTTTATCTTTTTAGTTCTCATAGATAGTTTTTTCTGCTGTTTGCCAAAGCCTATAAATTAGATGTTAATTCACATCAATATTTACAAGATACAACAAACAATACTTAATAATAATAATTATTAAAGGTAACGCTATAATTTAGCTACGACTAAATATATAGTTTAAATTAAGTTTAAAAAAATAAAACGCAAATATTTAAACCAGTAAAACGACTATTAAAGATTTAAGGAGTTTCAAAACGCGAAAATTCCGTATTTTTCATGAAAACAATAGCTATATTTAAAATCAAACACTAAATAATAAGAACATTTAAATATAACTGGAACACACCGCAAAACATCAGCTGTGTTAAACACATCATTTATTTAGCAAAAGCCCCAAACAAGATCGAGAGAGCAAAACGCATTTAAGTATACCTACAATTCGTATTAAAAAAGATAATTCTACTCAAGCACACACCATTCCATTTTAGTCTACTTCTAAATTCCTAAATATTATTACGTACTTGAAAAATGGCCGCACAAATTGAATTATTTTTCATTACATAAGTAACGCAATGCGCAACTCAGCAGGAAACCGTCGAAATACGCGTAGCAGGAATCGCGATGACTAGTTAGACGATTTTAACGCTTGGGCGGTAGATGGCGAGCTGCTGCAGTCTTTCCACGGAAATAAAATCAAATTATTTAAACTGATTAAAATTACAATTGTATATTATTAAAGATAATTTCATACTTTATTAAAGTCATTATTAATCACATATAGTACAGTACTTAGACGTAAAAAAGATGTAAAACCTTGACACAATAATTGTTATATATTTAAAGTACGAAAAAACAACGACTTTTGATATACAGGACAATCTAAAATTCTAAATTGACACCTATGATAACCGTACTACATACACATGGCGTTGACAAGGTAGATATAACAAGGTCCCTTAGTAGCATTTGTTGTTACTGACATCTTTCAGATGGCCTAAGTTTTGTTATTTCCATTTAACTGCGACAACACGCGAAGTCGCTATTTTAGGAGAATTATAATTTAGTAATCTTTTAGCATGAAATAAAATCTGCTTAAAATCTCCTCGACACCCTTTTCTGTTACTCAATCCTAATAAAAGTTTATATGAGTTATTCCGCCATCAAATAGAACAAACACGGCGAATTAAACTGTTTTTTTTTCCACCTCCATAAATACGAATCATCACCTGAATTTATAAAAAATAATACCCTTGTTCTTAAATAAAAATGTATGGCAATGTATATTATTTATTAGAATTAATTATAGGTTTATATAGAAGAGGAAATATAAAATTTTATGTACACCGGCGCATCCGCCAAAATCTAGCTACTTGTCTTCGGATCCTGTTTGTATCTTTAAGGTGGCTACAGACGTAACTGCATACTTGAACGGTATGCATGCGCAAGTTTATTGTATAAGTGTACTGGAACGTGTGTATTATAATACTTGCGCAAGTATTATAATAATACACACGTTCCAATATACTTGTACAATAAACTTGCGCATGCATACCGATCAGGTATACAGTTACGTCTGTAGCCGCCTTTAGTGTCATCGAAAGATTCCCGTTTGTTATAGAAAATATAGAAAAAGTATTATGTGCATTGTTTAAGACCAACGTGCATGAATTTTAGAAATGCAATAATTTATAATTTTTTCGTTATATATGTTATATAAGTTGAGAAAGTAATGAACAAAAGGTGTAAAAAAAATGTGTAGCCAAAATAAATGACTTTGAAATTCAAAATTTTATGGGAACATATCCACGTGACTGAAAACCCCACGCTATTGGTCTGACGTCATTCGGCATAATATCTAATGGTCGTCTATCTGCAAAGCGTTAAATCGTAAATTGTTTTGTGTTTTGTAAATGTGTATTAATATTTTCATAAAAGAAATTATTCACTTATTTATTTATTTTAATTATTAAGTGGTAAAAATGACGGACAGTAGGTTTTTACGGGGCCAGAGTGACAATTTGCCCGTTGTTGATGTGTTTATGATGACAAACTTTTTTGCTACTAATACTGATTTTATTAGTGCAGGAATTAGAGGTACTAAAGCAATAATGTATGTGTCATTCATTATTCTAAACATTCAATTGTGCCCATTTTTATCCTTTTACTGTAGTTAAATGTAACAAATTATTTATGTACCTAACCTCAAAATAGGTAAACAAGGCAATGTTTTAATGTTATATTAATTAATATTTTTCATCTTAGAATGCTTTACTTTTTTATGTAATAAATACCTTCCGTCACTTACTAAGTACATACTTATAGGTAGGTAGGTACATTAATAGTAAATAACTGTTGACATACATAGGTATATATAAATATTTAACTGGATAATATGTAGAACGTCGAGAAGTTACATTATTCCCACCGTTCTTATACATTTATGCATTTTAATTCAAGGTTCCTATTAACAGAAGTTAGTAAACTTTTGTATTCCTATAAATAGGAAAGTGACCAAATTCACCATGATATGTAAACAAATTATCACAATAATTTTAGGGTTAGGTACATATTTTCATAATATTATTATAACATAATTAGTTTTAATGGGTAAATTTACATCAAAATGATAAAATATAATCTTGAGGATGACGATAATTCTGCATTTCGGTGGTCTCGTCTCATAGCTCTGCACCATTTCTTCCTAACTTTATCGCGTCTAGGCACATTAAAAAAAACTTTTCTGGAGTTTTTATTGTAGTGTTTGTACATTTGGGCACAATACAATATTTATAGCTACTTTTCTTTGTGTTTTCCATAACAACATAAATAATGAGTACACATTCGCAATCACAATACGTTTTCGGTCGGTGCGATGTGCCCGCTGACGTCACACACAAGTAGTGCGGAAACTTCTTCATTTAAATGCAGTTAAATGGACAGCTGAGGTAAATAATTTTTTTAACCTTTAATTAGAACATTTAAAAAAAAAATACTGGAAAAATAATGTTTTTTAGTGATCTATTCATCTGTGATGTTTAAAAAAATTATGCATTTTGCTCATTATAATGGACACTGAAAAATATCAGAAGAATATGATTTTGTTTGCTTAGAGTTAACGACTTTTGCAATTTTTGCTTGTTAGTGATTAGGAGAATATGAGCCAACCCTCAAAGTATTTAAATAGGAAATGATTGTCGAGTATCTGTAATACACGACATGGTCAAGGTAGATACATCAGGGCCTTCTGTAGTATTTGTTCTAATAAAATACCGACATCTCTCAGATGGCCTACTTCTATTTAACAGTAAAAAATACATTGGGTTGATTCTGCGGTTGTGAAACATTCTTCAATAGTTTAAATATACAGAAAAAAGCATAATTTCCTGTATATTTAAATTAGTAAATAACATTTGAGGCGAATTACATTTTTTTATATTTTAGCATGAAATACAGCCTGTTTAAAAATTGGCGCTGTGCGTTAGGTTTCGGCTCCTTAAAAGAAGCTCTTCGGCGTCGTAATCTGTTATTCAATCATATTTAAAGTTTATAGGAGTTATTCCGCCATCAAATAGAACCAATACGGGGTCGCCGAATTAAACTGATTTCTTTTTTCACCTCCATAAATACGAACCACCACCCGAATTTATTCTAGCTCTTATCGTCTACATATCCCTATGCGGAACTTACAAAAAATAATACCTTTGTTCTTAAATAAAAAAGTATGGCAATATATACTGTTTATTAGAATTATTGGTTTATATGGGAAAGTCAAAACATAAAATTGTACGTATACCGGCGCATTCGCCAAAACCTAGAAACACGTCTTCGGATCCGGTTTGTATCAAAAGTGATATCGAAAGCTTCCTGTTCGTTATTAGAAAACCATCTGCAGAAAAAGTACTACATGCATTGTTTAAGAATTATAATGTACACTGAAAAATATCAGAAGAATATTATTTTGTTTGTTTAGAGTTAACGAATGCACTGTGGTTTCCGGGCAGGATTTACTGGGTGCGAGACACACAGTGAAGAAGTGTGTCGTTATTGTAATTTATACAATTTTTGTATGCAGTAAGGTGTTTTATTACGCTGTAGGTATGCAATAGGTGGGGAAACGAATGCATTGTGCAGTTCTGACTCTCTCGACTTTATATCTTGAACACTATTGATAGTGCATAAAATTTATTTATAACATAATTTAAAATGTAGTGCCGACATCGACAGTAAAAAATAACCTACTGTATTTTATTAATTAAAAATTCGACGCATGTTTAATTAAATAAATATACAATTTGTAACAAAAATTACGATTCGTATCTCTCCCAACCATTGAACAAAAATAAACACGTCATAAATTATACGCACAACCGTACGTCATAGCACAAAAATAAGAAAATGTATCGAACTTTTCTATTTAAAAATAAATATTAATACATGAGTATGTCCACATATTGCACATATCTATTTATCATTCAGACAACAACAGTCGTAAATATCGATCTAACAGCTACAACAATTATTAGTTAGGTATTATTCACACGTTTAGGCTAGGGCTATACACAGAACGCATTTAAATGTGAAAATTTCGAAAAAATGAAAATATGCACGTTGCTTACATTGTTGGATAATAATCTATTAATGAGGAAAGCAACAAAACTCACTAATTAGAAACGAGTAAATGGAGTCGATAGTTTGTAATGAACTTCGTTAAGACGGAATATTTCCCGACTAGGTACATATCCATGAATGTACGTACATATTGTGCAAATTATAATAATAATATATAATATAAGTGCAAATTTTTCTTTACTTTATTACTAAATTCTGTTTACCTATTTTAACGATAACCCCGATTCTAGACACAGTAAATTAAATTGTCTTTACATAAATTCATAGATATTATTGATTTCAAGAGTTGAAATTATAAGTGTAAAATTATTTATATAAAAACCATGCAAAAAAATCTTATCCCACTTAAAACAAAAAATAATGGGAAGAAGTTCTGGCTGAGTCTGCTATTTTGAGGCCTTCTAAGATCTCAATCGTTTTTAATAAACAATATGGAAATACAGATTAAACGGTATTGAGTTTATCAACTTTTAGAGTTCCTTCTACTTTGATATATGCATTAAACGTATGGATATTATAATTAAAACGTGATCATTTGAAGAAATTATAATACAAAAAAAGTTATATTAAAGTATGAGACAAATTAGTTATTCTATAAAATTAAAATAAAAATCTAGGGAAATTCTTGGTCGAAATTATTTTTGTATAAGAAATTCTGAAAATCGGCAGACGTGTTCTTTGAACAGAAATAAGCAACTTTTGGCTCTTGGCGTTTTTCTTTAAAACAATTCTGTCACTCTAAACTAATTAATAAAATTCTATGAATTCTTTTTTTTTGCAGATTCGATCTCTTTTAATGCAGCTCCCGCTACTAATGGCAACGCACGGCCGTCTAAATTTTAAGAAATGTCATGTTTTTTCAGACGTTTGAAAAACACATAATTGACAGTGTAGTTAAAGACAACATTCGTTTCTTCCTTAAATATGTTGTCTATATTAAGGAATAGATTTCAAATATTGCTTATATTATATCTGGGATATAATTATGAATAGGAGGAATATTATAGTTCCCTGTTACGTTTGTGACACGGCTACTCTTCGCCGTTTTATGGTGGCTCTGAATGTTTAGAAAAATGCAGCCAAATAAGAAATCGTTATTAATAGACGTACAGATGCTGAAAGACCACCTTTGATTATTGATGATGGAACTCGAATCTGTAATAACTGCAATATTGGAATAGTAGATGAAATCCGAATAATGGAAAATGAGATTGAACGTATTGACCCAGACTTCGTCTCACTCCTGTGTTATATGTAATGCTGAAAATATTCTAGTAACTATCAATAGAATCTCGAGTTTTGTGCAAAATAACATACGTGCAAAATGGAACGAAAGTCTGTGCTCATCACGAGAAAGGCTGTATATTTGATATATTACAAAACGCATTAAGGTTTGTCAATAGACCGTATAAGATAAGAGCTGATGATTTACTTAATTTTTTGAATGCTTTACGAAACGAAATATTATACAGCAGTTAACGAAGTTCGAGGATGAGAATGATTTCTCTGATGATCAATTCACTGCTGTTTCACCGTTAACAAAAGACGACTCGAATGATTTATATTCATCTTGTGATCCAGTACAAGTGAACGCTATCCTGCGATATATTAAAAAAATATATATCTTAGCCTTCCTCTGTAAAATGCGTCAAGGATTGAGTGATGAAATAGTTACTGCAATCTTCAATTATCTCTCACGACAAACAACTAGCCTCACGATATCTTTAGTGAGACAGTCTCTAATGCAACGATTCGTACCCTAGAATATCGGTTTTAATGCTATTTATAGAGATCAATACATTGCAAGGCATGTAACCGCATTCTCCAATGAACAGTATAATCCTAACCCAGAAACTGCTCGTGCAATAATTACCAATGATTGCACTTATTTGGATATTGAAAAAAGTTCTGGTTTTCGCGTACTTCGACAGTCATATTATCCACTCAATGGTAAATATTTGATCAAACCATTAATGTTTGTGGCCCCTGATGGTTTATTTTGAATATTCTTGGTCCCTATTTTTCAAATGCGCAGAACAACGATGCAAGCATTTTAACCAATGAGTTCCAACGTGACGTCGAAGGTATGCGAGATTTTTTTCGTGATGGAGATATCTTCATTATAGACAGGGGATATAGGGATGCTATTCCAACTCTACAAAGACTTGGTATTGACATTGAAATGCCTCCTTTTCTGGAACGTGGGCGAATAGAGCTGACCACAGAAGAGGCTAATACTTCTACACGAATCACAAAACAACATGGGTAGTGGAATCTCGCAATAGTCATTTAAAATCTATCTTTAAGTTTTTCAAGAACTGCATTACTTATTCGCATGTCCAAATATACGTGAATTCCTTCTTATCTGTGCGGCTATCATAAACAAATATCATCCACCCTTAGAAATGCCTAATGCTACAGTAGAATTAGCTAGAGAGCCGAACGTTATACAAGCTCTAGTAGAACAAGAAGGCTTGCGCTTCAGACGGAGTGAATGGGTAACTTTGGGGGAGAATGATGTACCACATTTTCCACGCTTGGATATAATGGATTTGCGAGATATCACTCACGGTACTTTCCAAATAAGATTAGAACCATCTTATATCCAGGATCAGTGCTGAAGATAGAGAATCAGAATTTCAGATTGATCGATTACATCAACCAGGATTATTGCGTGTAAGGTTTTATTCTCGATGTCGGAATGCAACAAACACGTCATCAGTTATGGATTGCGCGTTAACGACTAGTACCTACTCTGGCAGCGGTAAACACTACACTATTGATAGTTGCTATTAGTGTTTACCTGTTTATTTTCGCGTATGGCGCAGTCGATGGCGCATAGTAGGATCAGAGAACAGAAAGACGGAAGTATGTAGGTGTATTCGATAAATAATTATTTCTGCGTATATCAGGAAGTTGTAAGTACACCATGTATATAAAATACCATTTCCGTATACAACTTTCTTACTTATTTTTGGGGTAAAACTCACAGAAAATGGTAGAAGTGGATTCATTTTAAATAAATACAGTAATAAATAAATACTATAATTTTGGCGATTGTTCGTCTGACGTTGCGCTGTCGCTAGTGATACAAGGCTGGGGCCACCTTATGCACAAAAGTTTGGTATTATTAGACAGAAATGTTAAATGAATACAAAAAGCATCAGGGTGACCCAGAAAGTATTTTTTCATTATGTAATAGTTAATATTACTTGAATACCTGTTAATTATTCAGAGAGGTAAATTTGCATGTTGTAATAACTAATTTGTGAATTTATGCAAACCCATTAAAATTAAAGGAAACTGAACCAGCTGATATAAAACAATAAAATACAATTAGTGTCAAGCATAACAAAGTGTTGACCTTCATTATATGGTGGTAGGTCGCGGAAAGTTAAGAACAAACGATTTTGCTAATAAATTTAATAAAGAGTGTTACAAAACTAATTTACAAGTTATTTTAATTAGGAGCTATGAAGTTTACAACATGTTTTAATATTAGAATAAATTGATTACTACATTTGTTTCTATCGTATATCTAATTTGTACATTTGCCATATCAGATCCACAATCTATACTTTTAACTATGCGATGTAATTATTTATCTGTTATTAACTATAGCACAGAAGCAAGAAATTTGATGTAATATACTTCTTCTCATTTATCTAGGTGGCATATAAAATATCGGCGCCTTTGACTTTGCGGTAAAAATCAAAGACCTTGACGTTTTTTATACGGACAATAAGTCTGAGGTAAACTATACATATTAACACACAGATGGCTAAAATAGTCGCATAGTTCGTCTCCATATATTTACTGCACATAAAAAAAACCTCAAAGCTGTGCCGCTTACGTATATAGACGGGAGAGCGGGGCATGTTCAAATTCGGTAGAAAATGATAAGTCATAAATATAATGTATTACTTAATACATAGAACACCATTGTTCTCATGTATAGTATGTTCTGGCATAGTTAAAATAATAAATAATCGGAAACAAGCCTATTTTAATTAAAATTCCTTAACTCCTGAAATATAGTTGCGCAAATCACCCCTAACTAGAACCTCATACAATATCAATATCGCGAAGGACGGGCAATACGTCCACCAATGCAAGATATCCTATCTTGACGCCAAGAAGAGTAATATTTTTTAATTCACTAGAAACTTCATTAAATTTCTGCCGAAAACACGATTTCTAAGTCTCTAGTATTTATTTTGTTTATTCTAATACTCGAAAATCTGAAGTATGGCTCTGTAGGATCGTTTCGGCAGGTAAAATTACCGACTTTGATATTTTAATGGCCTGTTTTTATAGTTTTTTTTATTTGCATTAAGCATGTGGAGACAACTATAACGTATACATTACAAACAAACTTGTTAAGTAAATCACCCACCTGTAGAACATAAGAGGTCCAAAAAAATACGGGTGGTAATGATTTCTACTAATTTTCTCTTTACAAATTAATTTCTGCAAAAATTTTAACATTTTTTTGTTTTCTATGAAAAAAATAGACATACATTTTGTAAATGTGCATTTTTAATAGAGAAATATCGGATAGTGTCAATTTGAAAATAATAAAAAAAGACCGACAAAGGAATACTTCATAATACCAGCGATGCCATGAGCGTCGACCGACAATTTTTAGAATCACCTTTTACTTATTGTAATAAACTGAATATTGTTTTACTACTTTATATTAATTGATAGGCATGATGTAAATTATTTATATATAATAAATCATGTTAGTTTAATGAACAATTCCATAAATAATTCAATATAGGCAAATAAATATCATTTAACTTACGGCTATGCTACCGGCATTATTAAGAATGAACCAAGAGCAGGTAACGGACTTGTAGTGGTGGGCCAGCTAAACAATCCACTACTTTCGTTTGAGGTAAGCGCATAGCATATCTGGTTACTATATTCGTATATGGGTATCGTTTGTAATATTCAAGCACGGCCTGGGTGTTATTCTATAACAAGCATACTTTATATGATATATCCTGGTAGCAACGCTTTTGACTGAATTTTTCAATGGAGAATAGAATTAGTATACTTGTGGTTAAATATCTAGAAAAGTACTGATTAATTCAAAAAGTCACTTGTAGTTTTTTAAAGCTTTTGAAATTATCTTTAATTTGTTTTCTTATTTTGGTGGAATATGGCGAAACGTTGCTAAAATAATACATAGTAGACTACAAAGAATAAATTATTGATTACTGAAAGTCAGATAATTCTACGCTCCGTAGCTCCGATAATATCGATTAACGGACTTCGCACCCCTAAGGACTTTTGATCATGGAGCATAATCTGTCGAATGTCACTTGTTTCATCAAAATCCACCCATACCCAAATTCCATAAGATTTGTGGCGGGATCCTTTGGAAGAAATTTCCCGAATGACTCTATGATGTTAGATTTTTAATTAAAAAACCACTAATGTGATTTCTCGAATCTTGGGGGTATAAAAAAAAGATCAACACTGTGCACTGACATTTAGAACATGGAAATATGGCCGAAAAATGCGTCTTTTTGTGCTCTAAATAAAAAATGACGTCATTTATTGGGCTTGTATCCACCTTAAGTGGGACACGCTGTATAATTTTATATCATATGGTAAATGAATGTAATTTTATTTTGCACTAAAGGTACTTAAATCGATAAAGAACAATAGGCGAAGATATTTGCTTTGGATGGAATTTTTATTACCAACTGATTAAATCCACCGAATAAAATCAAATATGTAATCACGTGATTAAGAAAGCGCTGTAATTGGTATGTCATCATTTAGTAGTATATCTTCGCCGTTCCAAGCGTGTGTACTGTGTAGTGTTTTATAAACACATAAAACTAGAAAAGGCACAAGATATCAAAATTTAAATGTTCATTGTGCGTCGCTCAGGTTTGAACTAACTCTTCGTAGATTAGCTATATAATATGCTAAAGTTTTGCATTAAAATGTTAGAAACACATTTTTAATAAGACTATTATGAAAATAACGAAAGTTGCAGTCAGGGTTTGACGACTGTGATTATATACTTAAATAATAAAAATATAAAACGGACCTCATATTATTGTATTGTAAAAGAAAATTCTGTCATATGCTCGTATTCCAACAAAATGTTATCAAATAGGTATTCCACAGTCGGGTACGATTGATTACAACTTTTACTCAGTGCAAGACAATTATACATAATTTTGCAAGTATACACTAGAAAGACTTAAATATACATACAGATCGGACTAATTAAATACAAACACCGATGTAATATGTCCAGTTGACTTTCGTCCACTGACAGGAGCCGATTTGACAAACGACGACTCGGACGTGCGACGAATATCAGCTTGTGTTCATGTATCGTACCGCGTTAAAGCAGTATTATGCAGTTTGCTCTAAAAAATAAGGCAGGTGGTTAAGTTCTACAAACTTAAAATTTCTTTGTAAGCAAAATGTAAATTCATAATTTAGAAGAAAACAAACCATTAGATGGCATCACCTAAATAATACGGCAACTAAAAATTTTGGAGAGTACGGATACAATTCCCTGCTCCAACAAAAGATTGGAGTGCTGTCTCGTTTCCTTTATTAAACTTTTTTGTTTGTTTCTGGAGAATGAATTTTATGTTTGTATAATTACCTTACTACCTGTTTGTTTCGAAAAACACAATGTAGCATTTTAATTTAACAAATCAAAATGGCAAAATACTTAAAGCATTTTTATTTTCAGATCAAACAGTGGTATATACTACTACTTTTAATAGGACGGTACTAACATTAACATTAATTAAGGATTTTTGTCTTGTATGTATATATGTCCCTCTTGACCTATAATCCGCACATGGCAATAATGACACGGGCAAGCGTCAATGGGTATAATCTCGTCGTATATTAATTGGCTGGTGTTCGCGAAAAGGGGTATAAGTCGAAAATAGTGGAAATCACCTATCTGCACCAATTGCCTTGAAATGTTAATACAATTGTGTGGGAAAAGGGATGTAACTCTAAACACATTCTAAGTATATTATGTTTGAAATGTGTTTAGAGTTACATCCCTTTTCCCACACAATTGTATTAACATTTCAAGGCAATTGGTGCAGATAGGTGATTTCCACTATTTTCGACTTATACCCCTTTTCGCGAACACCAGCCAATTGTTCACGACTATTTGCAGGATCGGCCGTACTTCCTTGGTCCGTAATGCAGAATGGTTCAAAATTTTGAACAGTACGAATGAGTTTCCCTGTGTCGACAACAGAAGGCTTCAGTTATTGACGATAGCTGAGAAATGCTTGTAGAATTGTTTGCTTTGAAAAAACAACGTACAATTTTTATTTAACAAATCAAAAATGGCGAAATGCATAAAGAATTCTTATTTTCAGAGGAAACAGTGATACATATCACTACATTATGGCGGGACTCTCTCCTATCTCAGTCTACAATCTGTGCATGGCCATAATACCTTTAACAGGGAAGTGTCAATTGGTACAATTTCCTCGCATATGAGGTCCTCACAATGTTCGCATGTTCCGATCTGTATGCGATATGTGGCAAAACTATCATGGCACTTGCTCCCGTACACTGTCCAAAGCTAGGGCACTATACGTTTTCGTCTTCATCTTCTCTGATGTGGCGATGAAAAGGAACTGAGATACCACCAGCTGTGTTCACTAATTCATAATTCCAGAAAACACAGGGTGGTTCCCAGCACCTTGTCACCAAATAATGTGGCACAGGTCCTTCCAGATACAGTTATGATGTCGGAAATAATCTCCTTTAGCATGCTTGGCATATCACAATAGAACATTCTTAAATAGCAACATGAATATAACAATAAGATATTACTTAATTTAATAAAAAAATATCCTTTGAATTATAAGCAGTTGTACAAAATTTTATTAATATATTTTTTATTAAAGATTCCTAATTGGCGCAGTTGTTTGTTTTTCGGAAAATAGGTCCACTTATAATAACCGAAAAAAAGGTCGTTAATTTGCCAATGTTTTGGTAAAATTTATTACCATATTCCGGCTAATTAATATTTAAACTTTTAGGTACAACTTAAAAATATAGCGATTTCTGAGCTTTAAATAAAATTTGCTAAACAATTTCATTATGAATTTGAACTCTGCAGGTTGGCAACCAATCAAACTAATCATATTCTTAATTTTCGCTGCCAACAGAAGTCTATAATATATATTTTTTAAATATTGCATATGTGTGTATTTACGAATATACACACACTGGCGAAGGACATCGTATCTGACATTTTCTAAAAGTGGTTTCAGTCAAATTTTATAAAAGTGGAGAATGTTGTACTTCAATCCGTGCTGATTAAAATGCTCAATGGTACCAACCCACTAAAGTTAAGGGTCTGTAAGATATTTAAGTACAAAGTTTGAAAATGCAGCTGGCAGGGGCAGCACATTTCCAACAAGTATGAGAAGGGGGAGGATGAGGAGCAATAACTCCGAAACGCGTGTCCGTAGCTGATATGATTTGGACGCAGGATGGGGCAACTCCGCATAGTATCTGTCCTACCCGTTCGAGATCATTTGAATAATGTATTCCCAATATGGATAGGGAATAATGTTACAATTAAATTTCCATCTAATAGTCCAGATTTGACCCATATGGATTCAATTTTCTGGGGATTTCTAAAAGACATTGCCAATAGTAAAAATAATAACAAATTGAAACCGATTGTTTCAAGGAAACGACATACAGGGTGAGCAAACTATCCCTTCGGACCTTTTTCTCATAACGCGCAAAAAAATTGTTACCGCGAGATATGGCCCTTCCCAGCAACTCCACCGTAGATGGATATTTACTTGTGGAGTGGTTAATAAATAAAAAAAAAGGGGGAAAAGGGAAAAAAATACAAAAATAAAAGCTGCCAGATTCAGAGACACAAGAAGCAGAAAACTTCGAAGAAAAATAAGGAGATGACGATAGATGGAAACTTAAAAGAAGCATGGAAACTGAAAAGAAGCATGTCGCAAACAACTGCACCACACCCCAGCTGATGATGACAAACGGAAATTTAATAGAAGCATGCAAACTTACAAGAAGCATCTCTCAAACACCTACACTTCCCATCCTATATCCCCACCCTATGCTTCATGCGGCTCTCGCTGCTGACAACCAGCATGTCCAATGTCCAACCCGGCGTATGCAGCTGGTCCGGCGGTATATAAAACATCCGAGATTTGGTTCCGGCACGCGGTTTGGCCATCCGTTGGGCGTGTTCGACGGAGGACCAAGCTGCGTGTTGGAACGAACCTCCATGGATGCCCGGAATTGGCAGCAAAGCCCACCATACGCTGGAAAATCAATCAATCAATCAATAGTATTCAAGTCATTAAAGTCAGGATTCGACTTGAAATAAAAAATCTGAATGTAAATAATGAAGACATTTCCGGTGCAATTATAAATATAAGAAGACGATATCAATTATGCGTTGACAATAATGCTGGTCATATCGAACATCTTTTATGAGTTATCATTTATTTATATTTAAATTTCCTAAATATATTGTATAAATATTTGGTTTTTATCTTCCTCACTGTAAACCATTTTGATTATTTCATTAAAGAAACGTCACTTATGAAACATAATAATTGTCATGTTTCATAGCTCATTCTAACAATGTTAATTTTTCCATATTTGCAGTAACTAGTTTTAGTAAAATATTGGAGGTTTAATAACTCAAAAATGATATATGGTATATTTTTTAAATCAGGAAAAAAGAATCATTTTAAAAATGTAATAACATACAGGGTCTCCCAATAAAAAAAATCTCTTGCATTCCATGAAATCTGCACGATGTTGTACTTTTGATAGCATTTTAACAAAATTTAGTCATAACCACACAACTCAACTTTCATTTGAAACTTTTTTTATTATAGGGAATAATAGCGATGATAAGGGGTGGGTAATTTATAATGAATAAACCTGTACCTTATCTTGCAAAAACCTCTATTTACGTATATAATTTGAGTAAGATCGATAGGCACCGATTTCAAAGGCTAAGAAAATAGAATCCATTATTGTGTCAAAACTTGAATTTCAATTCAATGACGGTGTCTACTAACAACTTTAAAACTGTATACGACTATTTTATTTAAACATACATTGTGGTTATATTTGTATTATAAGCGTATTTGCAGAGTTTTTGTTAAAGTATTCGTAATACAGAAAACAATCCACTGAAAAACATGTTTTCATAATGAAATATTTTCAACTTTTGTACATAATCATTTAAATTAAAAAGTATTTACTACTTTGTTTTTTGCTAGGAGGACGCCCTCCAAAATGTTAAGCTGATGCCACCCTGGAACTGACGGAAAAGAGCTTTGTTCAGGCTCTGCGCCTATCTGTCAACCGCGAGATATGACGTGATGTTGTCAGACGTGTCATACAGCAAAGGGGCTCCAACTAGAATAATGCATGGATCACAAAACAATTGCCAAGACCTTTGAAAAAATACATTTAATCAACGTTACATAATAATATGTCACATATTTAATCTAACTTGCTACTTCCGAACTA
The DNA here is from genome assembly GCA_963583905.1 of Stenurella melanura. Classification (NCBI taxonomy): domain Eukaryota; kingdom Metazoa; phylum Arthropoda; class Insecta; order Coleoptera; family Cerambycidae; genus Stenurella; species Stenurella melanura. The sequence goes on from OY757310.1 coordinate 62,821,138, forward strand.
CTTGGAAACTGCGATATTACGAATATAGACAGCCAATGTTTTTTTATTAAAACTAATTGAACACTTTTGAAGCGGTACCGACAATTACCGTAAATGTAAATTTAGATTACAGTGAATAGGCAAACAACGTTCGACCTTGCGAATATGGACTTAAATATTTAACTACAGTAACGAGGTAAAAGATGCACAAAACGAAGTTTTATAAAATAGTATAATAGCCAAGTCTAAATTAGCGAGAGCTAAATAAAACCGCTCTCTATGATGGAGTTTGTTGGCAGTACAAGGTAAAGGCCACACGGATTACACGTGCATGCAACTTAAGTCGCGAACTTGAAACTTATAATCCCATAGAAATGTAAATAACTAAATACATTGTCTTATTTCAGTTATTTAAGTAAATTATTTATTTGTTTATAAATGCCTGATTAATTACACAAATTCAATTTCATACAAAGGACCCCGCCAAATTCTTAAGGAAATTGGCTCTCGGTGAAATTGCTAATATGTTGTGAATTCTCACCTGATACTTTTATTGAAGTGAAAATCCACAACATATACAAAATTTAGACAATCCCACCACGGTTGATAAAAATTACGATTAAAAAAATATATATTTTTTTATTTTTTATTTTTTATTATTTTTACTAAAAAGTTATATTTTGGGTCTCGTTCTCCATTGCAGTAAACTATCTTGACCAAAATCGGTCAAACATTATGTTCTCTGATAAAGCATAGTTGTCTCCATTCGTTTAATGCATATAAAAAAGGCAATAAAAACAGCCATCCAGATACCAGACGCTGTCTGCTGTGCCTACCGACAAAGTACTACAGAGCCGTATTTCAAATTTTTGCGTATCAGAATAAACAAAATATTATACTAGAGGTTTAAAAATTGTATTTTGGGTAGAAACTTAATGACGTTTCTGATAGATTAAATTTTTTTACTTTTGCATCAAGATAGGAGTATCTGATGCATTGATAGACATATTGTCCGTCCTTCACGACAGACAGACAGATATCGCCTAATGAGAAATTCCCGCGCCAATGTTCATTTCTTTGAACAAGTATAAAAAAATTTCAGAGCGACGGATATTTTTGGCGTCGCGAAAGGGTTGAAATGTACCCTTCAACAAAACGGAAATTTTGAGTGCTGCATGAAGATATAAGGGGTTAAATACTGGGAACAAGTGGAAATTCGTGTCATCGCCAAATGTCCGTTCCGACAATTCTCGTCTATTTCTGAAGTTGTTCTACGACAAAAAAATAAAAACGGGCGTTTTAATCGTTGCATATCATAGTACTTGCATTTCAATTCTGCGTCTTTTTTTAGGCTAATTTTGGTACTCCCTAATGTCCGTTCTCTAATCAAAATGATGTTTTATATCAAATAACATGTATGAATAATATGAACGGACAATTTTCAACTTGATGTGTTGAAAAAAATCATTTTCCGTCGCAATTCAATACCAAGAGCGCCAAATGTCACACGCGGATACAGCTGCGTAAAATTTCGCTCCCTATATTTTTTTTGGGCGCTTAATCGAATGCCAATAGCCTCATTACCCCTCACCTCCCCGGACGCACCATTATGGGTAAAAAAGCAGCACTGAAACGAGAATTTGATTAATGTCGAAGTACAAACTGATTTTTTGATGTTAGTATACAACGCGGAATTATTTTTTCGACTAATATGAAACCGATGCCCGCTTTAATATTAATGAAAATCCTGTTTTAGGAGACTTTTTTGCCGATAGGGGTGCCATCTGTTGGTGGAGGGAACTGTTGATAGGGAAGTTTTTATCATTTCTTTGGGTTCTACTCGTGTTAGAAAACTGAAAATATTAACAACACCGTTAGAAACGGGTAATTGTATACTACCTTGAATATCCTAGGCTGCGATTGTCGGTGGTATATGCGAAAACGGCCAGTTGAATGTACTCCTGCTTTTATTATGAGAACTTACAGGTTCAGGGCATATATGAGGAATAAACGAGAACTTTTTCGTGTAAAATATAAAAATTATCAGTTTTATTGATACAATCCAATTTATTTTAATCGCCCTCGTCTGACGAGTTCTCTTCAATATCAACTTCAATATCTGTCAATATTCGAGCGCACTGCATTTTGTGCAGCTGTACAGCATAGGAAATGTCCGTTCACTTTTTTTCCGATTATTTGAACCATATTTTATGATTTAAAAAAGGTGTCAGCCATTAGGGAGAAACTTTTTTATACATTTTTCTTATACAATTTTGATTCTTATTATTGAAATTATGCATAACATAAAAAATTTCCGTTCTGTATTGATTCTTGTTTTATTCAACATCCATAAGAATTCATCGATAAAAAAATAACATCTTTTTTTTTAACTGCAACGTTATGGGAGTTTTTTTCAGAGGAAAATTGGTTTTGTATTTTGATAAACTATAACCCGGTGATCGAAATTAGCATTAGGTAGTTGATTTTGGTGACGGGCTGCCGTACTATTAATTTAATCAGGCCAGAACATATTTTACATGAGAGCAATTAAGTTTTATATATTAAGTAATACATTTTATTAGTTATTTAATCTAGAGAAATCCAGAAAAATTCAGTATGCTTCAGTCTCCCTATACAGGGTGTAATTAGTTTCATGTCATTAAAAAAAACTGGTGGTAGGGAACGACATGACAAACAAAAAAACCTTATATAACATGGGGTCTAAACCTCATAGTTTTGGAGGAAAAAAAATAAACAAAAATTTCGCAAATTATCAATAAAATATTTTGAGAACTGCTGGAATATTGAGGTAGGTTTGGATCGTCGCGTGTGTCTTTGCCTATGGTACTCAATATTTGTGTTGATAGCCATAAAATGTCGGCGGTCTTTAGCGGTGCGGTAAATAAGATGAAAGACGTCGACGTTTTCTGAGTGTTTAGTAGATCTGATCTGAAGAAAACTACTCTGACTCTCCCTTGTGCAATATTTTAGTTTCTGTGGGTGTTTCGTTATGTACACGCGTTCAACCCGCCGTTCGTTGCGATTGTTATTTTTGAATTTTGGGTCGCTGTGTATTTATAGTGTATTTAATTTATCGACTTTACCGTTCAAGTCGTTAAATCCTTGATTATGTACAGTCACAACTTACTTGTTCGTTCTTTTTGTATTCCGTTTTGGATTTTGGACCAAGTTTTTCTTTTATTTTTCTTTATTGACAACGTTAGTTGATAGTTTATTGTTTAGTGTTGAACGGAGTACGTATGTCCTTAATTCGACGTACCGAACTGTGTATTGATGCAGATGCGGATTTCGAATAATTTACTTAGGTGGTAAGCTTTTAACCCAGGACACTCATTTATGTTACAAACCTTAATAAATCGCATTTAAATATTCTAAATTATAAACACTAATCCAATATTTTGTTCCAAATTAAAAGACACACATGTAAAGAAATGCTCTGTTTAAACTTCTACGGCCATTATTTGCTTGCAGTTGTGCAGGAAAAGATAACGAATTATTCACCTCTTTATAATTGCCTCAGTTCGGTTGAGGCGGTTCATCAAAGGCGGTCGATGATCCAAGGCCCTTGCACTTTTTTATGACAATTTAAAAGTTGTATAATTGGGAACTACAAGTTCATTGACCAAGAAAAGCAGTGGTTCTCAATTATTTTCTACATTAATATTAAAAAATATATATATTAAAAAGGTTGACCCAGGTCAGCTTTTTTCAAAGTGTCCCTAGAGGGAAGTCATAAAAGTTTTTTGTTTGTCTAGTCGGTCCCCATTACCAGTTTTTTTAATGACATGAAACTGATTACACCCTGTATATTAGCTCGGTCCGCAGCTTTGAGTCTTATATGTGTAGTAAAAATATGGAGTGAACTATAATAGAAAATGTAACAGCAGAGCGGCGGTGGAGATCCCAAGATGTTCCCGATATTAAGCAAGTGCTATTATATAGTGAGTTGCGAGGTGATTTCTGCTTTGTGTACCTCTGTTTCTTCAGATGTAGAGAGGATGTTATCTTATTGTTCAGATATAAGGAACAGATTAGGCAATGAAAAGGCCACGAAATTAGTGCTCTTTTTCAAGCATTATAAATAATATGAAAGTTATTTTTATTTCCATTTTTTCTTACGTGTATATTGTGTTTTATGTTTCAATTTAGGTTTATTCGTTTTGTTTTTTTGTATTAAAATCATTAAGTTCTATTTTTGCCAACACATGTGTTGTTCATCTATACCACATTTCGTATTATTTGAAATATTTAGACCTTCTATTTATTACTCTATTTATTATACAAAACGGAGTATACTGCATTTGATTTTTTTAAATTATTATTTTTTAAAATAAAAATCACTTAATTAAAGTCGTCTTAACCTTCAATTCCAATTTTCATAAGAATTGTGGTCTACTACATACGTCTAAAAAAAATCTACTACAAGGACTAAACCTATCATGCCATAAGTATTTTTAATTTTCAATTTAAAAAACCTTCTACTGCGTAGATTTCGAGTAAATCCCGTCTTTTTGCAAAATATCGATGTAAAATATGTTTATAATTATTTACATGAGGGGTCCCTATCCCAAAACATAATAAAAATCACTATTTCCTATGTATTTTTGGGCGTGATTACGAATCCGTCTGCATGCTGAACACGAATTCGATTGTTAAAAAAAATCGCTCTGCCATCCAAAGACCAATAAATGGCAAAAACTCCTATGTATTTTTTAACGTTGAACACGAATCCGATGTTAAAAAGGGCACTCTACTCCCCAAGGAGCAACAAAGGGCTAAAAGGGCCAAATATTAATCGTTTATTGCTTAAAGGTGTAGTGTTTTTTAAGACTAGCCTAACCTGACCTAACCAGTGTAAACCCAAGCATACGGCTAACCTTTGGAAGGGCTTTAACCCTTCGTAAGGGTCCTATCAAGTTTTTACCTCTTCTGTGGGCAGCCACAAACTTTAGTTGACACTAGTTAGGTCAAGTTAGGCTAGTCTTAAAAAACACTACACCTTTAAAGACATAAAATAAATAATAAATTACAAGATTTTACAACATTATTCTGGAAATTGCATTTTAATAGAAGCAGTATTGATTCAATATAAAAATATACATAACAATATATTAACACATGCAGCGTATCTAACAGTATGTTTTTGTTCGATTGCAATAAGGTTTATAAATAAAATGCAACTGATGGCATTGTGAGACCGTGAGACGAGCTTCTAGATATCCACTACAATACCACAGCCAGAATTTAGTGGCGGTAGAACCGCCAAGAGAAGAGGACCTGTTTGAATATTTCTCTTATGCAATGGTTAATACGTGACGCAAATATCTACGTCGTCCTAGAAATACATTAAGTTTCAAGGTATGCTAGACGGCAGCAATTCAATTTTTAATTAGTTAAATATTACTCGCAAGCATTCTATGAGTACGCATCACAATGCGGTGTTGTTTGCATGAAAAAAGTATGTTTTCACAAATCCATCGAAGTCTGAAAAAACTGCAACGCAATGTTGCCAAGTTTCATGTTGATTTTTAGACGGATTTAGTGTTGATTAATGCAAATAAAACTTGACATTGCAGAAGTCTACAATATAGTTGATGATGATAGAAAAGCTGTCAATATTTATCATTTGTATCACATTATCTAACACATCTGTCAGTGAGCGTCTAGAAGCTTATAAAACTAATAATGCTTTAGGCTCTATTATTAAAAACAATAAAGATATGAATAAAAAAGAATTGTCGGGAGTGTATAAGCTAACTTGTGGGACACCCTAAGATATATGTGGGACAAACAGGTAGAAATTCTAAAAAACGGATAATGGAACATAAAAATCTTTTTTGAATAATAAGAATAATTCTACCTTTGCAAATCACCTCTTGGAAGAAAAGCATGGTACAAATATATACAAGGTATGCTCGTCCGAGCTACCAGAATTTGACTTTTCTCCGCATTGAACCAACGGGAACCATATTGGAATGATATATCACAGTATACTGACAGAGAATCCTGATGATGGTCCTGAGGCGACGTAACGTCGCCAAATAAACCGGACACTATAGGCGTATAGAGCATTGTAGCTTTTTATTCAAATATTTCAAAATTCAACAGGAATATATCCTTTTCCTTTATACCATATTATTGATCACTACATTGCACAACTTTGCCACCATTTAACTGACTCTGTCTCTTACGGTCTCCGAAATCTCAATGGTGAGCATCTAACTTGAATCAGCCTGTATATTACATACACAACATCTGATCTATTAGTTTGATAGTTCAGTTCAATTCTACACTACTATTTTCAAGTGCAGCTATAACAGAAATGATATTTCATGTTCGGTTTTTATTATTATGCTTCTAGTAAAATGTGATAAGTGAATTTTATAGGAAATCTTGTTTTCGATTTAGCCACGTAGCCTTTATTTGAGTTGGAACAAGATAATCCAAACAATCATACACCCTATTTATCATAGATTTTCTCAATGATGGATGGTTCGCTTACAAACTCAAAATATCTAAAAATAAAAAGGTTAATCGCCCATATATCATATCTTACGCAGTTATGATGATTGAGAGGCATTCTTTTTGTAGGGCACTAACGCATTTATGAATATATGAGCAATAGTTAAATACTGATCTGGCGGTAGAAAGCTCCTTTAGAAATACAATTAATTACGAATTCCAGTTTTCGGACTAAATAACCCACAGTGATTCCTCATATGGAATATAGTTAACACACGGTTAGTTTTTCAAAAATCGATTTTCTGGAAAATATCTCAAAAGCTACAGAAACTACTAAAAATTGAGCATAAAAAATTACTATAATAACATTTTCTATTTCATTTCTATGTGACGAACATTGAGATAGATGATCTTTCGACAAATACACGTTATTCTGAAATTTTAGAAATAGTCCCCCAGTTAAGATTTACTGGGGATGAAACTTCAATATTTGTTTCAATGGATTATTCGTTTTGGTCTTCTTCGAATTAAGTCGAATATGCAAGAAATATTTTAGGAAAAAATGTCAAACAAGCTTTTTTAATTATCATGTATGCCTTAGCTCCTTCGAAAGTGAAGAAAATAACAGCATATTCTTGTCTCTACATTGAGAAATACTACAGCTTAAAAAAATATCGAAGAGGATGATAATAAAATTATTCCCCACATAATTCATTCAACGAAAACTCGAACAGTTATTTTATTTTCAAATTTTATATTGCTAATGCATCATTTTCAAATGCACACAAGTTAAAGATATGGTTTAGAACGAGTAACCGAGACAACATCGGATACATACCAATTCATAAGGTTGTACGATTCCCATGGTCTTGAATTATGTAATGTACATACATCTAGCGACTCACATACTGACGGAATAAGAAAACATAAGCAAAATTGGCTTAAAAAAAGTATATTTGAAGGTGGGTGTAAATAAAGATTTTTATTACGGCCGTTAAACGTATTTCTGTATTTCTCTGAAGGGTCGCCCATGCAAATACTAACCGCGCCCGATGTTGCTGACTTTCCTTATCGAAATATCTTTTACCTTTTAAAATATTTTTATTTTGTTTAACTATGTGACATTTCATATCCTTAAAACTATGGTATAATATTCAGTGAATAATATTATTCATCTTATTAATTTTGTACAATGGGTACAAAATAATAAAATGAGTGCCGTTGGTATGGCAGGGGATGTAGGGTTTGTTATAATAGATTAATTAAACACTAGCACATTTGTAAACATTTATATGCATGTATTTTTCATTATTTTTCCTCAGAAAATTAGAATAATTAAAATTTATTGTAAAGTAATAGGGGGAGGAGGTAATGTTTCTAGGCACTACAGGGAAAAATAGAACCGAAACCCTGCTTAAGCAATGTGTCAGTAATATAAAATCGTGGATTTGATGGAGCCGTTTGCTATGAATTTCTATGTTTAGGGGGCAAGTAAATGGAGGGAAGGTGGGGTGGGGGGATTTGTGCTTTTGTCTTATTTACGTGGGTTTTGTGTTATCGAAATACGAGTATAGGCAGGCGTCTCTACGCTCGCTCTTTAAAGATTAAATTTGTTTCAAAAGATGACCTCGTATTTCGACAATTTCTCTTTACCTTTAAACAGATACAAACATATTTTTTACAGGCTTGTGGAAAAAAGTATAAGGTATAGACGTAAACGCTAACTTTAAGCCTCATTTGAGAATAATAAAAAACATACTAGCTTATTGAGATTAAGCTCTGAAAATAATCTACTACATTAACCACATAAATATTTCAATTTCAATCAAGCAGTTATTCAAAAAATGTCGAATTACTGTTACGGTTAGAAATTTAAATTAATAGTGTTTGTGACTTGTTAAGAACTTAATAAAGGCAACAAGAACTTGGACATCTGTCTCATAGATAACAGCGTGACTGACAACAATTTTAGCATTAGATTTGTAGTAGTTCCATTTCTTAGAATCTAGAAGATTAGTACCCACATAACATCTCATGGATATGTACATCCACAGCATATGCATTAGGTGTTGGAATTTGAATATGTATTGTTAAATATACATATGATATGAAATGTATATTCAGCTACTGATATGCATCAGCGTCATATACATTGTATATTGCTGGAGGTATATACATAATGATTTATACATAACATGTCCATTAAGGTATAATTCAATTATACGCGTACACGAATTTTATCTCATTATCTGATGCGCATGCGCTACTAATTTATGGTATACTACGTCAGCGCACCAGGCATCATTTGTTTACGAATTGTAGTTCGCAATAGCCGGCGCCAGCAGCCATAAGCGATTAAGCCCTGTAGTGTTGCGTGCATAGTGTTTACGTGTGATGAAAGTTAACTCTTTCTCATTCTCTGGATTTTATATTTGCTTATTGCTATATTATGTTGTTACATTTGCATGAAGCTCCCATGATGTAAGAGTATATTTATTATAATGCAATTCTTTAGATTCGTAAATACATACTCTTTTAGGGTTAGAAAATTTACAAGTTTCATATTTAACTGATTGTGGCAGGTGTGTGTTTAGTAAAGATGGCGGAAAGTGACAGAGGCCTAAAAATTTGCTGTTATGTCATATTGGGTATGTATTTTATAAATATAGTGAATAAAAATTACATACGTTCATATTATATAACTTAGTGATGGTTGACAATGTTTTAAACATATATGTAGGACATGAGTAACTATAGTAGGTATTATACATATGTTTACAATTTGTTAAACTACCGGAAGGTAAAGAAGTATACGTCAATATTGAAAATTTTAAATATTGTGTAATATTAGGTTATTTTGTAAAGTTTGTGTATGTTTAAAATAGTTATATAAAATATATTTCTTATTGAGCTATCTGTGTTTTATTGCCTCTTATATGGATACTATTGGATACCTCTGAAGTAGTTCCCACGAACATCAAAACACTCGAACACTTTCATTCGATGCGTGCTGCTCCAATCGTGTTGGTATCATCGGATCATTAAAACTTTTCGTTTTAATCATCTGCCGATGATGCCAACATGACTGGGGCAACACGCGTCGGGTGAAGTATTCAATAAGCGTTTTGATGTCCGTGGAAACTACTTCAGAGACATGTAATGTATATTCATAAAATATACGATTGTGTATATGATGTGTGTTTCATATCCAGTGAATGTACATTGCATATGTTTATGTACATTCACTGCATATAAAATAGATATGGAAGTCGGCGACAAACGTATCTGCTGGGAATGTTAATTCCACATCCATTAGATGTACATTAGATATACTATCTCCATCTTGTGGATATACATATCCATAGATTGAAGATACAATGTATGTACATTGCATATCATTTTGTTATGTGGGTAGTGATGGGTGAGAGGCCGGCGTTTTTAAAAGATGACATAAGGTCGAGTATAAGGTCTCAAAAGTTTTGGTTTAGGCTCTATAGAATTTAGCACAGCACAGGCTGAGTAAGTGAGTAATGTTTACTAGCGCGGTAAAACCTGGGTCATCTTCCAAATCGTTACATACGAAAAAAATGTTGTACTTGCAAAAATAATGGGGCCCCTTGCTCAAAATTCTGCAAAAGCAATAATTTCAATTTGTATCAAAATAAACAATAATAGTTATACTATAAATTATTTATTGTTTTATAAATTTTATGTATTAAATCATCTCTAATTCAGATTTCTTACTAGTGATTTTGAGATAATCGCATTTTTCGATTATTTACTATTCCATCCACATTTTCAATCGGAAATTCATAATTTTTTGAGTGAGCGCTTTTTTTATCAGAACAATTCTGTTCAGTTAAGATTCTGTGAGAAATATTAAATATTTTTAAAAAAATGCATACGACATTTTTTAAGAAAAAAATTAGAAAATACAATAAAAAATAGTCGTAAGTGAATAAGAAAAGAATATTTCTAAAAAATTCTTTCCTTTCCTCCGCATTTTTAAAGTTTTTCTTTCATACACAGATAAAGTATATTTCTGCCGCTTTCATTTTTTAGTGTTATTTGTTTCTGCTTTTTCAGTTTCCTCATTTTCTGTAAACTAAAATGTGAAACCTGAAATTTGATTAATAGAAATTCCATTATATTTTCCGTTGTAAACTAAGTTAGAAATGTTTTCCAAGCCTTCTTACGAAATATTCACTTTAGTTGAAACCTAAAGTGAATATTAATACACTTTTATTAGGAATACACACAGAATCGTCTCATCGGAATAATCTCACACGAGAGACTTAGAGGTGTTTCAAAATCTCATGAGCTGTGACCTTCATATGCGCAGAGACAAAAACCCTCTCGTGGACTCAATTGCACTTATTAAAAATATTAGATCTATTGTTTACAATTTATCTCGAGCTCTTGTTTATGTATACCGCAAGGTAGCTGTCAGTGTTTTCAAAATACACTTGTAAACCCAGAACAAACTTTGCCTTCTGCGCATTTCGCGGTTCATGAGATTCTGAAATACCTCTAACTGAACTTGTTCATTTTCTATTACTAAGCTCAATTGCGTATCTACTATGGTGACTCTGGTAGATACGACAATAATTATGCTTGGTAATATCAGATAGGACAACTGCGCTTAGTAAAATTAGTATACTTTGTAGTTATGACAAATTTTAAATGGAATTTGTATCGTTCATTATGAAGATACGACCGCAAAAATATACCAGAAGTGGCCCGAGTGGTTGTAGATGCACCAAATGGCAATAACTTAATTTTTATGAAAATGTCAGAAGAGCATATTGCATTTGATCCGCACATTTCTAAAATTGGTAATATCGCTTGTAGAGAAAAAATTTTCATATCACTGTGTTAGTGATCAAAATCAACAACTTTCAGAATGTCTGTCCGTCCGTATTTTTGTAAGCACGATTACTTAAGAATGTAAAGTCAGACTGTATTGAATTTTGGAAAGTAAGTTCGTGTTAGCTAGAGGAAGAACCCTTCTGAACAAAATTGATCCATACACAAAAAAGTTATTCATTATTTACGTTTAAAAAAGAACCATTTGTTAATAATTTGTAATTAAACAAAAACTGTTTAAAACTAACATTAATTGCAAAAAACTGCGAAAAGTATAATGGTTAGCTTGTTTTGGAATGGTCTGACCTAACGTACTCAGTCAAATGCTTTTGCTACTGTAGCAGTATTTATCCATACAACAATAACAAACACTATTATCTGCACAAACAATCTCGAATGATTAGCTTCTCATTTTAAATAAAGGACTTATGTGGGAGATTCGAGAATAAATCTCCAAAGATAAAATTAAACTTATTGTTTTAACTGTTTTATGGGAGAATTTTAAAAATAATGCTTGTGTGAGAGAATGTTTACAGGTTCGTACACAGGCGACGATAATATACAGGGTATTTCAAAAGAAATTGTTTTAATTTCTACTGTAGATCGAGAAAAATTTTACTAACCCTCTTCCTTCTCCAAGAGGGTGCTAGACTTCTCTTAATAACCTCCAAACGACTTGGTAAATGATAAAATTTAGTATTTTATTTATTTATTTTAATGCCTTATTTATTGCTGCTCTACCAATCAACCAGATGAATAATCGTCAGAATAATAAATTTTCAAACAATTTGATTAATTTATTTCATAATTTATTCTGTAATTAATCTAAATATTATTTGAATCTTAAAACAAAAAAAATATTTTTTGTATCCCCGTCTTTATTTCGGTAAGCTACTTGCTCATTGGAGCGCGTAGAGTGGCGCCTGTAAAGTCATATCAAATGACAAATTTCAATAAATTAAAGGATAGCTTATTTAGTGTAGCAACTATTTTGTCTCGTTTGCCGAGTATCATGTCCAAAAAATGTAATTAACAATTTTATTAAAAACTAAGGCTGCGCTTATTTAATTCAGACCAGAAGTTAAGTTGGAGACCAAACAGGCTTTAGTATAGTATAGTTCCGAAAAATATATTACCAAAGAAATTTTGCTAAAATTCTCATACTTTTTCAATAGCGATTTAAACGAAATATCGTGGTTCGCTTAGTAAGACGCGTTACGAATTTTCGAAATAGGCTTACAGTGAATTAATAAAAACGGTACGACTATGTGTGGGCTATTTCCAAAATACATATAATCTAAGGACATCGTATGGAACTAATTTCAAACTTTCAAAAAACAATTTTCTTTCGTTCGGGTCATTGCTGCTTGCCGAACGAAAGTAAGTGTTTAAGATAGAGTAATCATATCACCAAAGAAACGATTTCACATGGAAAACTACAGAACTGAATCGCTCAGAGCGATGACAAAAATGTATATATTGTTAGCAGTTCACCCTGTAGAAGCCCTCAGATCAGCTGAATAAAAGATAAATAAAATAAACAATAAGCGACTTGACTGTCTGAGCACTAAGATTTTTCAACCTTAATCGTGCTAGCCTAGGAAACACAGTCATCAGATTTTAATTTATAGTGTTCTAACAATATACAGGGTGTCCTAGAATTGAGTTCCCGGACGGGAACCTGTGATTCTTGAGTTCAAATTGGGCCCGTATAATCCATCTTACCTTAGTCCAAAAATTCATCCCTGAGGAAGTACATCCTCTTAAAGTGAGACAGAAAACAACATTTTTTCCAATAATTTCCGTTATATTGAAGAAAAAATTTTCAAATTTTGATGGGAGCTGTATCTCTATAAGTACTCTATGTAAACTTGACAACAACCAAATAGCTTTTGTTTCTCATTTTTTTTCATAATAATTAATATTTGATTGGCCAATTTTTTTAATCGTCCTGTAAAATTACCGAATGTTAGAATATTTTTGCAGAGCGTCTAAATGGCTGCAAAAAGGTACTCTTAAAATTTCTTGTAATATTAACCAAAATACAAGAAATTATCGTTTTTTCCACCATTTATTTACAATTCTAGAACAAAATGTTGTAATAAGACACTTTGTTTATTAAAAAAAATACATTAATAACAAATGTTCCACATGACGTCCACCTGTTTTTTCCTTCCGACGAAATCGGAGCACATGATGCCAATTGGCACCCTGGGCTTCCGACTAGTTAACACCCCCAAATCCCTTTCAAACTCCGAGAGGGCTCGGTAACAGCCGTTCCCTCTCACGACAGACGAAAGACGCTTCCGGGAGCCTATACATGCCAGCGAAGAAAGAAGACCAAGACAGAAAATCGCCAGAAGAAACGACCCAGCTGGCAGGGTCCAACAGCCAGGACCAGGGGAGGTTTTGCTAACATCGCCAATACCGTCCGCATTTGCAGGGTGGATAGGCGAAAAAGCAGGCCCACCCCTTACGAGGCCGGTCCAGGTCTACAGCGATGATTGGGGCAAAGAGCTCAAGCTCGACCCCTAATCATCCGAGACCGTCATCTTTAGTCAAGAATATTGGCGAGCCACCTGTTTTAGTACACAAATTAAAACTTTTCAAATTTTGTGCAATATCAACGAAAAATCAAGAATTATCATTATTTCTCTGTACGTCATAGGTGCTTGTGAAACAGGAAACCTGTCACTTGAGAAACAAAGATATTTAGATGTTATCAAGCTTACATAGATTACTTATAGAGACACAGGCCCCACGAAAACTTGAAAATTTTATCTTCATTATAACTGAAATTATTGGAAAAAAAATCTGTTTCACTGTAAGAGAATGTACTTCCTCAGGTTGTATTTAGACTAAGGTAAGTTTGGTTAAACGGGCCCAGTATGAACTCAGGAAGCACATGTTCCCGTCCGGGAACTCAATTCTAGGACACCCCGTATAGAAGGAAAACGAGCATTTTCATTCATTAACATTGGAAATGTTTAATATAGAATCTAGTAGGGGACCATAGAAGCTATATGCGGTATATGCCGTGTGAGATAGGGAGATATAAATGTTTAAAGTGTACCAAATGTTCGGTCGCAATCGCTGGACGCCGGGGTAGTCCGATCGGAGTGATTTTGGTATCATTGTGTAGATGGACTTTTCTGCGTCGCATAAAAGTGGTTTGGAGGTTCCACGAATACAGGGGTGGCAATGGGGGGAGGAAACTGTTGGATCGCTACATTTTGGCTATATTTATAAGAATCTGTCGATGTTTTGGTGTACTAGAAGTGAACTTAGCGTGAAAATTAAGTTCTCGAGACACTTAGGGCAGGGGAAGTAGGGGGTAATTTCGTGTGTAGGGGTGGCTAGTTAATATATGATTTTCAAAGGCGAGAAAAAAGAAAAAGAATAAAAGTGAATTTGTAGACGATAGCGAGTGTTATTAACATACCCTACTCAAATTTTCTTACATTATCTATAGTTAAGTCTTGGATTATGAAGGATTCTAATGGTATCAAAATTATGTTTTGGAATTTACCAACATAACGTAGAAAATATTTTTAAAACGTGTACTTACAATCTACTGGAAGGTTCCATAGCCGCTTCATCTCCCTCGATACGGTAGACTTTCCCAGACATCACATACTCAAAACTGTCGGCTCTGGAGCCTTCACTTTCTAAGCCTTGGGGATTCCAATCGCCTCCGTCAGGGTAGCCATCTTCACGTAAGGTAGTAGCCAAAACCAGTCGGAATTTGTCACCTGAAACGAAAAATATATGTTAAAATCAAATCATTTTTAATACGATTAGTTTCGAATTGGGCTGAGATAACAAGATTATAATCATGCTCCGTGATATTGAAGTGAGTCACATTATATTAGGTAAACAATAATGCCTTTTAAATAGTCTGATTCAGGGTAAATGGTTTCATAATTAATTTCTAGATTTATCTACATATATAGTCCAGTTAACATGTCGTAAGAGTAGCCCAGGATTGGATTTATTTTACTTAAACTTTGCGCACTACAATAACACTGGTTTGTGAATTTAAGGACATCGAGAACCCATAGAAACTAGATTATCGTAGATTATCAGATGCCATTGTATTGATGCGAGATTGGAAACGTTCACTACAAATTAGCTGGATAGCCCCATTATTCCAAAAATTTGTTGCATGTAAACTGAGTCGTTATTCTAATAGGTCGATTCAGAAAAGTATTGAGGTACTCTGTTGAAAATTATGAAGTGTTCCCTATCAGCACTACCTTTTAGTGGGGATTGTAAAAATCTACACATTAAGACTCCAAAGTTTGGGTACATGGACAGATTGGGCAACGACAACTTTCAAGAGCCTTTACCCATAACCCACCTCCGTGCCCGGTAGGAGAGCTATTAGGGCAAATAAATTGAGTCAGACGTCTACTTGTCATAATCCCCCCGGGCACGGAGGGCACTTGAAAATTCTCGTTGCCCAACTTCTCAACAAAATGTATCCAAATTTTGGAGTCTTAATGTGTATTTTAACATCATTTTTCAAAGTATTTAAAATTTTCAACTTTTTCTTTTCGGCTTTTACGTGGAATAATAATAATAATAATAATAAAGACATTTATTCATATGTAAAAAACTTACAATCACAATTAAAAAATTAATGATATAAATCTTATTAGACTGGTCATACAAATAGACAAAATACATTCATACACACACACAAAAACACAAGCATACTTGATGTAATGCTTGCATCCCTGCATGCATGTATGAATGTCATATACAATAAGGCTACGTACACGCATATAAATAAATATTTTATTGCACTTAATTGTAGATTCAAAGATTAAGATCAAAAAATTCTTCCACAGAATAAAAAACATTTATTGATAAATAGTTAAGTTCCCTACTTTAAAAAATCCAGTGTTAACTTATATTGATTGTTGTTTTATATTATGTTGGTAAGAGTAGTATTTTTTTAAATCAAAACGTCTTATGGCTACACTTTTTGGCCAGTTGCTTGGGTTATATAAATCATTTTTTAGTTGAAACTCGGCACTAAGCATAAAGCACTTGTTTTGCGTTTCTGGTCTTCGCAGCTCCCTAATGTTAAATTCGGCTGTTTTAAATTGTGGGATTCCTTTTAAGTGTTTTAATATCTTTTCTTCTGTAGCGTGCCTCTTTAATCTATATAAATATAGCCATATCTTCTTTTCCACTCCAAAGTCTGTTGTTTCATTCAAGCCTACAATTTTTCTTTGGAACTCTATATTCTTTCTAAAACCTTTTTTATATTTAACTTCTTCATACCCTTCGGTTTCAGTAATTCCCTCCTTACTTTTTATCTTCAATACAAATTATATTGTTCATTATTTTCCGTTGAAAATCATGTTCTATGTCTATTTGTGTTGTTGTGAATTCATTGTACTTTTGTTTACTATGGTTGGCTTCTTCATTGTAGTTAATATCTCCCTTATTTTTCAGTAGTTTTTTGCAATGGTCCAGTTTTTGTTTCTTTAGATTGTTGCTGCTCTTTTTTTGTAGTCCATTTATTTGGTGGTTGTGATTCTTTATACTACCATTTTTTGTAGATTCAATCTTTTCCTCAAGTAATTGGTTAGTTTGTTTTAATAATGTAATATGATCTAATAATAACTTACACTTTTCATTAGGTTCTTCCATTATTTTTTTCAGTAGCTCAACTTCTGTTTTCAGGTTTTGTATTTCTGAGTGTTTATTTTCTGGTTGTTTTTCGCAACACATGATTCTGGTGTCACATATTTTCACAAATTTTATTTTATTTTTTAAGAAACAGGACTGATGAAACATATTTCCACAGTTTGCACACACTGCTATCTTAGTCTGTTTGTTTTGGCAAGTTTTTCTAGTTTATGGCTATAATCATTAGGAGCATTTTCATTCATTCTCCTCCTCACCAGACGCGCATTTTGGACTCCTGTATAGCACAAGATATTTCACGAATGTCTGTGTATAAAAAGTAGAGGTCAATATAGAACGGATAGTTCAGAGAAAACTATATGGTATAAGATGAAGAGGACGATTTTCAAATGGGCCGATGAGAAAGACCTTTGAAGAGTCTGTGTGCCTAATAACAGACAACCATAACAGATAGGCTAACTAGAATAATGTATGGATCACAAACATCTGGCACGACGCACAACGGGTCGAAAGACCCCAAAATCTGGTATTAATGTCAAAATCAAAGTGCAGCGAATGCACTCGCTTTTAGAACGTTAATGTAGGCAATACTGTATGGCAGACATTATTGGGGATGGACAACCACCATGTCTTGCTGCTACCCTTCAGTTGAGTTTTACTACCTGTAGAGATTCGTACGTACATTGTTTTAAGCAGATCTGTTAAGTGAAATTTGATAGCTGTGTTTTGTTGTTAATTCTGCTAAATGCCACAATTTGGTTATGCAGCCGTCTACCTCAGGTATGTGTTACATCTTTAATATTTTTAATAAATATAAATAATAGCAAGATTGTTGAACAAAAACATTTATACATCATAATAATTGTAAATTTTATTTATAAATACTATATTCGTAGAAATAGGTAAACTTTTAGTCGTGTATCCGAGCACTTTTGTTTGCATGGTTAAAACGGGTAATTATCACGGATTTAGGGCACAGTTAAGTTTGTTGCGATTCTTTGCGATTTTCGTTACAAACGAATATTTTTACTATGCCGTGTGGTCTCATACTGAGTTACCCTATTAGTTATTTCAATTCCAACCATCCCAATTTGTCAGTAACATTTTTCCTACGATCATGAGATTATTTGAGATTAGTTTCCTAGATTTCAGAATTTCGGCCGAAAATTGCTTATTCTCACCCCACTGTGCGACGTTCTGAACAAGAGAATATAGAAAAGTAATCAGATAATTCATTTTGATAGACTAAAATTACTACAGATTAGCCTAAATAAAAAGACCTGAAAGGATAATATGCTTTCCACTACATTTTTTTAAAAGAGAGCGGTATTAGAGAGACAGAACAGTTAAATACGACACAACAACTGGTTTACTTTAACAGCCGATCTTATATTTTCGCTGAAAAAAAAAAAAATACAAACTGTAACTCGTTGGCGGTTTCGAATATTCTTCAAATAGCCACTAGATTGTCAAACCAGGCCCAAACGCCAAAAGTTATTCTTAGTGTCAAAATTTGGACAAAACATCGCTTGTCGCGAGAACAGGCATCGTGAAGTTTGAAATTTGCAGCTTTTCACAAAGCAGAGCTTCATTCGCCGTGCGAACTTAATACCGGACAATCTCGCACTTAAAGCAGACATCGCCCGAAGCAGCAACTTTAAGGGCAACTTTCAGCATTTTTGATAATTGTAGGAAAACTTGTCTGGACTTGTCTTTTAGGAAATATTATGGGTTATAAAACTGTTCTCCAGTTTCAGGGTGCCTTTCGCTCTTTAGGAGATATTGGGCATCAAAAGCCAAGAAAGCGCAAGACTAAAGAAATGTTCGTATTTTTCTTGCTATTCTAAAAAAAATACGCGATGTTCTTGATGTGCAGAGCTTTTATCATTTCCACTAAAAGTTTCCGACATCTTTCCTTCTACCAGGAAAGATTACAGCTTCCACACATGATTAAAGACACCGACAAATATTAGTAGTAACATTATACTCTTCAACTATTCTATTTTGATTTTTATATTTATTTAAAAAAACAAGATTCTTCTTCTAATTAACACTAACTTAACGTCCAATTGTTCAGAATTCGATGACTAACACAATGATATGAGCGATATTTACGGTTTTAGAAATATGCCGAGCAGCACTCTTCGTTTTCGTATTTGCGATATCCATAGTGAAGAACAAAATAGTATACGTGCTGTAAATGCTTATGGAACACAGATGGCTATTTATTTCCTCATACTAATAGAGCTACTTTCACAAAGGAGTTTTGAAACATATTATAATAATTTGCCAAAATTATTATATCAATAATTTTTTGCTTTAACACATCTGTATTTCTATATTTGAATTACAATAAAATGCAAAATTTTGTGATAAAATTGCAGCATTTAATTATCTGTTTTTCACCAGGAGAAATGTCTAAGGTTCAGTTGCTATTTAAAATACATGGGCTACTGAACAATTTTTTTAAATTTAGGTTATTCCAGTTTTTCTTTATTTTTAGCGCAGTGCAGAGTGCGGTGGTTTAAAATATTACACAATTTATTTTCTCAACTAACAGAGCAAATTCGGGGGATAAAAATTTGAAAGTTGAAAATATGAACCATCCTAATATGACATGCAACGAAAAGTCTCTGTGGAATATCTACAGACGCGACGTTGGGATTACCCATTTTGTTCGGGTAATCAACGCCCAGACAAACAATTAAATTTTACAATTCCTCTACTCCTTTACATGTGTGAGTTATCTAAAATAAAATAAATATATTATAAGAAATTACACGACTTGATTGATTGATTCGTTATGTTAGTCGTATGATTTGTGGCAGTCGATAACGTACATATGCATTTAATTACTACTTAATTAATACTACTGAACGGAATAGAAATTTAACTCAATGAGATGACCAATAATTTTAAAATTACGGCGGTATCCGAGCACCTCATTGTAATTCACAAAGTGACCTTCAGCAATTAACGTCGTTTTGTTTGTACAGCTGTGGAATTAATTCAATTAATTGCATCAAGCATAAGTAAACCTCATAAAATTATGAATAATTAGGAATGTTTTCTGTGATTTTCTATGAGGGGAAAATTTATTTATATTACAAATATTTTCAAATAGATAAAGCAAACGAGAACTTGCATTATTTAGAAATTTTTTAAAAAGAACCGCCTGCCTGTATTACTGCAGGTAAGATTCAATCTGCAAATTATTCAGAATGTACGTATTAGCAAAAAAATGCCTGCCATTCCCCAAAATACATGTATTATATTAGTATACTAATTAGATCCTTTCACTATATTTTCATTAACTGTAATTGGTTTATTATAATACATTTATAAAAATACGGATGTTTGTTTGATAAAAAAAAAACCCATCTCGATACATGTCCTTATATATAATATGCACGGAATTTCCATGCTTTCAATTCCAAGTATAATTAGATTAAATTATATGTTCGCGGATATAATTTGACGTTGAACTAAACTATGCCCGAAAGTTTCAGGTCAACTTACTAGAGATGCACCGGATATACTGCATTTCGCCGATCCGGCCACTTACCCGAATATACGGATCCCGTGGATTTTCAAACTATATCCGGCCGGCATGGCTGGGATTTTTTTCATTGTTATTCTTATTTAATTCAGAGCCATTATTTTTTTTCACCAAATACTTGGACTTTCTTTGCCAATACTTGAACGATGTTTTATTTTTTTAATACCAACAACATTGATTTTTTTTGTAATTAAACAGGGGCGTATTGCAAAAAGCAAAGGTAATTTCCGTTTATATTTTGTTCCGAATAGTGTTTCTGTCCCGGGTCGGGATTTCTCGGGAATTATGTCACTTTTTATCGTTCCCGTTCCCGAGAAATAACAGTCGGGATTTCCCGGACCCCTGCAAATAAAAATAAGTTTTAAAAATATTAAATTTCGTGCTCTCATGACATAAATCGACTCTGCAACGACTGCAACGAGTGAACCGGAGACGTGGAAGAGTGCGCGCGCTCCGAAATTTTACCGAGCGTGCGCGTCGGACAGCATTCGTTTTATTTCGTTATTGTTTCATTTCCTGTAGTTAGTGTTGTTGTCTTTTTAATTATAAATAAAGCAAAACAAAACTGACGGATTTTGTTGACCAAAGGAAGAAAACAAACATTTAAAAAATGAATATTTTAATGGTGACATTCTGAAAAAAAATGTGTTTTTCAAGAAATATATGAAAAAGTTATTGTTTCCCGGGAACGGCAAATTCTATATTCCCGATTCCCGGGAATTAAAAAAAGTCGGGAAATCAGAAACCCTAGTTCCGAATAGTTTTGCCCCATATTGCCTTTTAATCAACTACGAGAAGTTCCCGTCAAAAAACAACAGCCAGCATCAAATAAATAAAATACAACTAGCAGTTAAATAATATTTTCCTGTATACTTTCATTGTTACTTAAAAGCTTTTATTTAGCTTCACTTGTAATAATGTAAACAAATCTTGCAATCATAATTTCGACTAGTTCTAATTAAGTCCACTGAAATTTTGCCCACGTGTAGAATACGATAAGTCATATGACGTCATTCTAAATCCAATATGACGGACGTCCCAAGATGGCGGATTACTTTTTCTTCAGAACCCCCTTGATATGGGTATCAATGAAAGAACTTGACGAGTTTGAACGTGTATTGAAAAGAAAAATGCACATTTTTTTAAATTCATACATTTGGAAACTAAAAGCTTTGGAGGCGGTCACTGAGATAAGTAACTGTGCAATGGTGTTATAAGGACCGTCCCTAAAGCCTTTAGTTTCCAGATGTATGAATTTAAATGTACTGCTTTGGACATTATTACACAGTATGACACTGAGTCTTGTAAAAGCCTTTACTGTAAATGAGAAAACAATATGGCGCATAAACACTCATGTTTTATAAAAATGGTACAGAACATATTGTGTCTTTAAGGACAATTTTCAGCGTTTTAACTATTTTATGTGTTTGATGAGAGCAGCGTGTGCTTCGTTTATATAACAATTGTTTAGCACCTACAGCCTCTGAAATAATATTGCGTTAAGAAGAATCCTTATAAAATTGTTTTAATGCTTAGCTAAACTCTTAAAGAATAGTTTTATCGACAATCGCAAATTGCCAGGGGTGATTACTAGTAATCTGTTATAGGCCAGTAGAATTAGAAAAACCGCTGGATGAAATTCCTTACAGGTAACCACATGATATATTCGATGTATTCATGGATAAGGAACATACCTGTGAATTTCCTCCCATTTTACAGTGGGGGAACATTTTTTAATTAACGTTTTTTTGCGCAAAAATCACGAAAAATCGAGTTTTTAAACGTAGCTCTTAAGCCAATTGACAATAGCCATATTTGATGTTATACGTTTCGTAGGTGATATAAAGACAGTTCGTTTGCCACCCGAATAATTTAAATCGGTTAATAAATATTTTAAATAATCGAAAAGAACTGTCGAAAAAATCGAAAATTTCAATAATTTTTAATTCCGTGAAAAATTTTCTTGTATCCTTACAACTTGGTGAAAACATGTCTTATGTATAACCTTGGAGCTACCATAAAATTTTCATCAAAAATATTCATAACTTTTCGAGAAAATGCATTTGTTTATAAAAAAAGTCTCAAATGTTTAATTCAATCTGACCCAGTCCCCGTCATCAAAAATGAGTCATCCGGAGCTCATTTTTTTCCTTGTGACGTCTAGTTTACGAATACTTTGTTGGCATTATGATTTTTTAATATTTTCATCAACAAAATGGCGTTTGAAAAAGTACGATTTTTTCGGACAGCGTTTTTTGCAAATATCTTAATAACAAATTAATGAAATCATGCTTATAGGAGCGGTCAGCATATATGCGTGTAGAGTTGGCAAAATTTAATTTCGGTGCATTTGTGTGAAAATTTAGCTCGGCCACGTGGTATCTTGTCGGAGTTGATGCGGAAAATTTTCAGTATCAAAATGTACGGATAATTAATTAATTTTATTTCACCTAGATTTTATGCTCAATCCCTGGACTATTATACATTTACAGAAGCAAATAAATATATGAAAGTTGTGCATGTGGTTTTGACTCGAGGCAGCATGAAACATTATAAACAAAATGGACGATATGTTTTAAGTCTCTGCCTCCTTTAGGGATAAACCGGGTTTAAACAGGAATTCTTTTAACTCAGTAAGGCCCATTACTTTCGGTCTCCGTTAAGCTTTAACCGTGTGCTAAATCATTGAAAGTACAATTGTTTCTATGGTAACTGAATCAGCCTAACAATGATTTGGCAGACGTTTAAAGTTTAACAAAGACCGAAAGTAATGGCCCTAAAATGACTAGACTGTCCGAGTTAAAATCTGGTAAACGGTATCTACTGTCACAATTTCCCTCGAAATATCATCTATGTTCCCTTCCCCTCTGGAAATTCTTGAGGTCATAGCTATTTGGATAAAATCGCGAGAATTTAACAAGCCCTAATTCGAGCACACCACTTTGTTAATCAGTATATTTGAAAATTGAACTTTAACTGATCAAATCGGAAAAGACAGTTGGTACATTTTCACACAGATACCACGTTGCTACTTTCATCTACTGTTAAAACAGTAATAAACAACAGTACGAACAGTATCAATACGTGCAAAAATTTTCAGCAAAACATAAACGTCAAAAATTGACATTACGTGCCATAATACATAACATTATACATGACAGTTCACTGAATTACAAAAATCAAGTCTTCAACTAGTTACTATGTAAATTTCAAATGTTTATGTTAATAAATAAACAAATGGCGTAATTGACAACTAGAAAAATTATCTCGGCTTCTAAACATCTTACAACAATAATTTTTTTTCCAAATTCGTGTAAAAATATCAGCTACCAGAATATGAAAGTTTTAAGCCAATACATGTCATCAATACATCAATTTGTTATTAAGATATTCTCAAAAGACGCTGTCCGAAAAAGTCGTACTTTTTCAAAGGCCATTTTGTTGATGAAAATATTAAAAAATCATTATACCAACAATGTATTCATAAACTAGACGTCACAATGAAAAAAAATGAGCTCCGGATGAGTCATTTTTGATGACGGGAACTGGGTCAGATTGAATTAAACATTTGAGACCTTTTTTTATAAACAAATGCATTTTCTCGAAAAGTTATAACTATTTTTTTGATGAAAATTTTATGGTAGCTCCAGGGTTACCTAAGACATATTTTCACCAAGTTATAACGATATAAGAAAAATTTTCACGGAATTAAAAATTATTGAAATTTTCGATTTAAAAAAAAAATTATTAACCGATTTAAATTATTCGGGTGGCAAATGAACTGACTTTATATCACCTACGAAACGTATAACATCAAATATGGCTATTGTCAATTGGCTTAGAGCTACGCTTAAAAAACCCGATTTTTGGTGATTTTTGCCCAAAAAAACGTTAATTAAAAAATGCTCCCCCACTGTAAAATGGGAGGAAATTCACAGGTATGTTCCTTATCAATGAATACATCGAATATACCATGTGGTTACCTGTAAGGAATTTCATTCAAGATTAGCCTTCCCATGAGCTAATTCTTCTGGCCTATTATGTTATAATCAATTTTGCTCCGTAAGCTAAAACATGCTGTAACAAGCTAACCATTATACTCTTCGCCGGTTTACCACACTTGTTATATAATTGTTGCACATTTAAAAAATTAATAATTTTTCTATTTATTGATCGATTTTGTTCAATGGGGTTCTTCCTCTAGCTAACACTAACTTACTGTCCAAATTTCAATACAATCAGATTTTTCGTTCTTAAGTTATCGTGCTTACAAGAAACGTGACGGACGGACGGACGTACAGACAGACAGACGGGCGGATATTTTGAAAGTGGTTCAGAATTCGATCACCAACACAAATTTTTTCTCTACGAGTAATATTACCGGTTTTAGAAATGTGCCAATCGAATGCAATACACTCTTCGTTTTGTATTTGCGAAGAGTATAATAATTGCTGTATAGGCGTTTATAAAACAGCGAAAAACAAATTCTACAAAATGTTTTATAATTTAGCTGTAAGAACATTCTTAGCACTTATTTATATGACAATTTGGTTGTGTAGACTGAATAATCACTTTGGCGGTTCCAATAAAACAAAATAGCTTTTGCAGAGTAGTATTGCAACAGTAACAAAATAAAACTGTATAATTATTTTAAATTTATAGAGCAACTTTGTTAGTTGGAGAACTACCATTTATGTTTGCAGTAGCTAAAAGGAATAAGTATTCTAAACCTTTCGCAGATAATATTTCTCTGAGTGTAGAAAATAGTATCGGTCATCTTACTCATTGATTTAAGCAAAAAGAGGGTATTATAGAATACGCCGCTTTTTCTAAGGGAGTGGACGTGAACATGTTTTTTTAATGTATATGTACTTCTGTTCATCGTGGACTGTACTATACGTATACACAAGGCGGTAAATACAGCTTAACATGCAACTATCAACGAACAAATTGTAGCACGAGGCAGATTAGAGGCCCCATAAAGGATTGCTTTTACAACCCATACAGATAAATCCGGATACTATATAACATGCAAAATGTAGTAAACTAATGACGCTTTTTCTTGTCAAGAGAAAATCAATGGTACTGCGTCAACATGCTGATAGCATTTAAAGTTAAATACAGTGTTTGCCGGGTAAAAAAAAATTAAATCTCACCGTTTGACCCGCAAAAGGATGTCAGGTAATATTTTCGCAGCATCGACTCCTAAGCTACACGAGGAACACAAAAATCTACACGTGAAACTTTATGTTTACATAACATATATAGGGTTCTGTATGTCCCTTTTCAGTAGAGTACCTCAAAATCTAACATGATGAAATAAAAACTTAGTATCATGGAATAAATCCCGTAAGAAAGAACATATGGGTGGAACAAATAAAATATCGAATACAAAATTCGACCAAGGTGAATTGGATAGTACTAACAAATGGTACCACGCTCGGTAACACGGTTCCATTTGAAGAACGTGTATTTTATCCAGGTGCTGGCGTGCACGGACGCAAACTAAGGGCTCGTATGTATATCGAGGCCACTTGGCACACATTATGGTGTATTCCAAGCATGTTTATAAATGCAGCAGCAACTTCGAAGATTAGTAGATAACTGCGTAATCTCTAAGCTTGTTCTGAACTATCGGAATATTCTGACTGAGCTGTGTACACAGCTCAGTTAAACTAATATGAGGGTCCGAATACAGTGGGAGTTGGGGGCAGTGAAGACGCAGATCGTTTGGCGGGAAAATGAGCCAAAAACTGTTTTCCTTGGCCCAGAGCCAGCCGTCGAGTTTCGGTTTGCCAAGAACTCTAATTCAATCAAACTGGGTCATGACACAGTTCAACAACTATTGGTCTCACGCCTTCGCAATGACGCAGTGAAGGCTCTAGGTAAAGGGGCCTTGAACAGACTCCACCGTAAAGTGATTGCTTGAACTCAATAGAGAAAAGAATGAGACGGATGATAGTAGGCTTGATAATAGAACACTGTCCTCTGAACAAGCACCTTAATACAAGGACGATCCCGTTTATCGGATGTGTGGAGAGGAGGATAGAACCATTACTCATATTCTATATGGAATTGAGCATCATAGGAGCGTTAAGGTATAGGTATCTTGAAAGGCAATTTCTACGGCCGTAGGAACTACGGAAACTACCCTGGAATGGATTGCTACCTGTTGTGGAGAGCACTGGTCTTTTCTAAGAGATCCTATACGAACCAACAGAACTGGATACTGCGGATAAAATTTGCTCGGGTTTCCAATAATAATGATAATACACTTTTTACGTTTGCTCCCTTCTTCTTCAACATTTAGGAAATCTAGTGGCACAGCCTCGATTCCTTCGAGTTTAAGTTTTCCGGCAAGGGTGGCAGTGGGGGAATTCAGTCACCCATGTGATTCGAAGAGAGCGATAAAAATCTTGCACGAAAAAACCTTTCAACTTCATCTAATTCTCTTCGATGTCGACCTACAATTATTATCAACATTATCTAATGTGCTATTACGTTTAAAGCAATGGACTTTTTGGAATACTATGGAATGAAGAAAATACAATCTTTTTTAAAGACGAAATACTATGTGAAGACGAAACACCAGGGATCATTCAAAAATAAGTTCGCTCTTAGGTGAACAGAGGGGTTTATCGAATATGAACATTCTCGCAATACAATTTGATTGATATACAAGTATATTTAATATCTCAAGTTCGGTCTCTTGTGGTAAATTAATCAACAGAATATATATACTTTTAAATATATTTTAATGGACAGGAGCCTGTAAATGAACGACCATTTAAAGGGGTTCTAAGTGTTACGAGGAGAACGAGGAGGTTGGAAATGGTTTATTTTTGCCAACGTATTTTTTGAATAGCCCTTAAGTACACCAATCAATTTCCAAACGTGAATACCTGAAACGATGGCATTTATAAAAGTGAAACATTTGTACGTGGCGCATAAAACTAAAATGCAGTTCAGTTTGTTTACAAACGAGTTCCTAAATGAACAGGATCCGTCTCAAATAACGTCCGACGTTTCACATGACCAAATCACGACTTTTACTGAGCTTTAATGATGCTTTATATTAAACCAGATAAATTTTAATGGTCGTGATGAAGCATCAGATTTGCAGGGACTATAATAACGTCTGCATTACAGAATCTCGTCATGTTGCATCGCCACGACTGGTTACGGTTAGTGCTGTAACTTACGATAAGGTCTTGATGAACCGTGTTAAGTTACCTCATCACCGGTGTTGCCAAATGTATTTGATTTAAATAAATATATTTTCAACGGACATTATGTATCTGTAACCCGTTGGACTAATGATAGCAAAAATAATTAGTTTTATCATAGTAACAGTAAACATTATTTGTCATATATTTTTGTATAAGAACAATACTGACTAGCATAAGCATTAATTCTACTTATAGCCCAGGCGGTGGTTTTTCCCTATTTTGTTGGGTTTCCTGTCTTGTTGGAGGATTCGATTTAGCCAGTAATTGACTGATCATTTTATTTATCTCCTGCATCTGGGTCAAGATAGGGTTCTGGTTCTTCTTTTCTGCTTGCGACTCTTGGGTACTCACAGCTTCCACCTCGAGTGCACGCACCAACGCTTCGCTGGTGTTCTGGTATCGAGATAACCTGAGGACTCGTCTAATCTCATCGTCCTGTATACCATCTAGAAAAGCCTCTACTGTCAGTTGGTCTTGGAATTCATACATCCGAGTAAGCCAGGTGAGCCAGTCTCCACACGACAGCTTCAAACTCTTGCAAGCTTTCCCCAGTCTCTTGAACACGTGATTTCAGCTGGGATTGGTAAACTTAGGCAAGATGTTGTACACCACATCGTAAGTCTAGGGCCGCTTCTAAAACTTTTAAATCCTGTTGGTGCTCTACTGAAATTGTCTGGAGTATTTCCAATGCTTGACCACGACTAACACCATAGCCTTCTCTTCGTTACTCCAACTATTCGCACACGCAGCTGGCTCAAACTGTCTCTTGAAAATGGTCCATGAACTTTGTTCGTCAAAGGAGGAAGGTTTGAACCGCCGACTTGTTGATACCACTTGCTGGCTTCCTCTATCCCTCAACTGTCATTTAAGCCGGTCTATTTCTTCTCTGATTTCACTTAATTCTTCTCGATGCCTTCTTTCTAGCTCTTCCAACACTTTCAAATAAGTCCCGTATTTTCTTTTCGGCTGCCATACTTCTGGTTGTTATAGGCATACGACTACGTTGAAATTAAATAATTTTAACAATCACGTCAATATCGGTAATGGAACTGTCCAGAAAAATCTCGAAACGGCACGAAAAAGTCTTATCTAGTGTTTTTCTCACTTAACCACTAATGTCTAAATAGAAAAGTTCCAGAAAAGTCTCAAAAATGCACGTAACACTATTTTCCTGTCCGAAAACAACCCTCGAACAATGTCCAGTGAATCAGTATTAGCATTAATTCAGAGAATACACTGTCCAAACCTTCTCGAACACTTCCGAAAAATCCTCTTGTTAAAATTCCGCTTCTGACACCAAATTTGTTGCGTGCTTCCGCCCCTAGGGAAGACCCTGTAAAATTGCGTAGGTTCTAAAAAATTATAACAAGGGGTAACCACTAACGCTTTATTTAATAACTTCTCAGAACTACATAATACTTTTTAATTCACTAAAATAACCTTTACACTTTGTTTACTACTTGATATTTAACCTCACCTGTCACTTTTCAACTTCTCCCACTTGCGCCGGGAACCTCGCCTTATATACTCCAAAATTATCTCTAGAGTTATCTAGAACACAATCGAGACTCTTCCACCACACTGCAGAAACTCGATCTCCTTCTACAAACTTCCCGAACAGTCACTATTAGTCATGGGCGTATCAGTCTCCAGTTTCAAGGGGGTGTAATGCTTAACAATATACTATTATATGCATAAGAAAGTTGAGACTTCCAACTTCAAAATGATTCCTTAGTTTAATTTGTATAAATTTTGTTTGACTAAGCAGCAAAGGATTTTTCGTGCGCCAAGTACTGCAAAACGAGCGTCCGGGAGCGGACAAACCTTGCACCGCGCTTCATCCAATATCTCTACTTCGCCAATTTTTTATGGAAATTCCGTGACATTAGACGAAATTTTTATAGATACATATTTTGTGTTAAAATGTAAGGATCTTTCTAAAAATATTTTATATTTCCTCCCATCTCGACTCATTTTCGAAATTTTGGGAAAATACCGGAAAAACTAAGTTTTTGAACTTTTCTTTTAATATTACTGGTCTGGATATCATGCAAAATTTACGTGATGTTATTGCTTACCATCCAAAGAACTCATTAAAAAAAATAATCTGCCTCCGATATAAATCCTAGAACTAAAATTCTCCCAGACATGTCCTTTTCTTCATTTTATTGTACCTCACAGAGACCGTTTTCATAAAAACTTGGCAACAGCGGTGTCCTCTATCTACCTTATATAATATTACATTACCACAGTCAAGGCCTTCAGACCACAGTATCTATTTGTGTCGAGAATGACACGGGGGAGGTACCCGCAGTATAACCGCGACCGTGTTCTTGGAAGCTCCGCTAGAAATGCATTCCTAAACTGGATTACTGAAAGTCTGATGTTGGAGTCTTTATTCATTATATATGAAGCAAGTTTCTTTAGATTCTTCAGGGCAAAAGAATCATTCAAGCAAGGCATTTTGTAGACAATTCTTTAGCATTCCGATTGAAATTATGTAAATTAAGACCAATACAAAAATTGGATACGATATTGTCGTACCCATAGTACTGCAGTTTTCTAAGATTTATTTTTCACCTGCATATTATCTGTTTATTATAACTTGGATACGGTTATCATAAAGACGCTCATAATGACCACGGGCATAATGAGCGGGCGTTATGGCCAGAACGCCCTATTATATGAGAAACAAAGAAAAAACAAGGTAACCATTATACTCCTCGCCGATTTACTACACTTGTTATATAATTGTTGCACATTATATAGGATACTCTTCACAGTTTTTTTTGTAAATGATATTAGTTTCAAACATTTTTTGTTTAATTACAAAACAATTTCTTTTTTATTTCAAAAATTAGTAACTTTTTTATTTATTGATCGATTTTGTTAGAAAACAATAGGGTACTTCCTATAGCTAACACTAACTTACTTTCCAAATTTCAATACTATCGGACTTTTCGCTCTAAAGTTATCGTGCTTACAAGAAACGTGACGGACGAACGGACCGACAGACAGACGGGCGGACGTTTTGAAAGTTGTTCAGAATTTGATCACCAACAGTTATATGAAATTTTTTTCTCTCCGGGCAATATTACCGGTTTTAGAAATGTGCCGATCGAATGCAGTATATGAATTTGCAAAGAGTATAATACGTGTTCCATATTCCTTATCGTATAATGGTTTGGATTTTATAGGCAAAACATTTCCTGTGGCTTTTCCCGCATTGTTTTGGTTTCTTGTGGTATTTCCATATTAATTTTCCTTTTATTTGGTTAAACGTATTATCTACGTACAAAGCAAAGCAACGTCAACAAACGTCAAAATATCAACAACTGTCATATCATAGACTACTTGTTAAAAAGGATAAAATGAAAAAGTTAGCAACATTGAACTAGATTAGTAAATCTGAAAGAACGCAACATACTGACAGATACAATTAATAAACGACAAAGTATCGACAAATGTCATAGACTAGGTACTAAAAAAAATGTGTTTAAAAAATGAAAAGTCAATTTTTCATTAAAAAAAATATATTTTTCGTGAAAAATAAAACAGTATGCAACACGAGCGTTATTAGATCATAACGCCCATCGGGCAACATGCATCCCTTGGGCCAAAGGCCTTCGGGCTGCATCATGTTACCCTCCGGGTGGCATATTTACAGACACTAACGTGTGTTAACACCAGGGTGTTAAAATCACTAAGCTTTAACACAAACGGTACATTTGCGCATGCTAGTTGATGTTGACACTCATAGATTACATTACTAGGTACCTATGCGAAAAGGATTAATTTATTTAAGTTATTAATATGACAATAAACAATAAAACGCTGCTGAAATATCGGAAATATTTTTTTTAATACCAATGATAACATATTTGACGTATATTTTAAACAGTCATTTAATGAGCGGGCCCATGCCTTTAGGGTTAGGTTGGTTTTGTGCACATAACCCCCTACTGGGGTTCTTTTTGTTCTTATTGCTACCTTTGTTTTAGACGGCCGTCCATGATGAATCCTCCCCGACCCGCAAAGTAGCCCTTCACGATGTTTCCTTCTGCTGATGGTAGTTGGTTGGACTTTAATTTTTCTGCACTGACGTGCAAAAATTTAAAAAATCTGATGGAGTTTTGATTTGGTTTAGTTTATTGTTAACAAGTCCTAGCATTTTCTTCATATGACTGTTTTGATTGGAAGTAATTTAATAAATGAAAACCAATGGTACACTAGCGCACATACAACTAGCTGCATCACCACGCGAGATTAAGGCCTAAGGGTCAAAATTTGCGCATCAAGCGCTCGCATATTTTAATACTAGTGTCAACATCCATTAGCGCACAGTACATTTACTGTGCGCAAAATCCTAGTGATTTTAACACCCTGGTGTCAACATCCATTAGCATATGTAAATGTATCGCTTGTGCAAAAGCTTAGTGATTTTAACACCCTGGTGTTAACATACGTTAGTATCTGTAAATATGCCTCCGGGTGTTATAATCTCTACAACGCACTTGGTGCATATATAACTATTTCACTCTTCTTGTAAACGCACAGACGGAGTAAACATCTTATCTTTGCAGAAATATTTTCTTCTGAGGCTTAATATATTGTGACAGTTTTTCACTACGGTAAACGATCAATTAGTCAAAACAATCAAAAGAAATGTATTAATAATTATTAGGTATATACAAGGTAATTTCTGTATCCAGTCCGGAGCCAGCCAGACATCCACACTACTTAACAATATAGATTATAAAGACCAAAAACGCAAACACCTTTCACCTGTGGTAAATAAAAACATCGGGTAGCGATTGAAATGCCCATAAGGGGAGTACAATTTAATTTAAAAAGAAATCGAGTACTAATAAATTTTGATTACTGAGACAGGAAAAAGACCTAAACGAAAAACCTGCATGCAGCAATTCAATCTCAAAACGGCGATGCTGCAAAAAACAACAAAAATAAACGAAGAAAAAAGAGGGTAAACATAGGGATTTGTCAAACTTATAGATTTTAATTTAGAAAGAGGATGTGGTTTAAGGGGTTGCCGAAATATTAGCAATGCTTGGTTCTATGGTATGGTGGTGGTGTTTTATTCGAAATGGTGTATTTAGTAGGGAACCGAGCCATCTGAAAAACGCCTGTAAAAAGAGTTCTATACCACTCGAGGACCTATAGAAATTGAAAATGATTTCCCATAGAAAATCACCTGCCGCATTCGAATTTTCAGGTCGCGTTAATATTAGGAATTGCGAACCCCAAAATTTAAAAATAGAAAATATACATTTTTCAATACATCACAAGTCATATCTTCGTTATCAAAACAGTTATCGAACTATTTTTTTTGATACATGATTGTAAGTATCTAGCTATAACATTGGTACTGTTAAATTATTTTCCATTGTTTTCCGCCTTGAAGAAAACTACATGTCTTGTCACAGTAAATTAGCAATTCAAATGACAAATGGGAGAAGTAATTTATAAAGTTTTAAAAATTTGGGTGCAGACTTTTAATAGACATCTAAATAGGTACATATCAAAAGAGTACCCACATCTCAGGAGAATGCTTCATCCCGTTTTAGCTTCAGAAACCACCTTCTTACGTGACATGGCGCCCGTTTTATGATTTTTCTCAAAAACTGTTATTCCGACGAGGAAAACGAATAGGACCTAAAATATTTGTTATGAAATGATACATGTCTTTTTTTCCTATATCCAGCCCCAATCTCACAAATTACGTTTGAAGTTGGTTAATGCTGGTAAAGATAAGACAAATGCCTTAAAATTACGATGGTTTTAGAGAAAATCACACTAGCTTTATACAAGGCACCTCGAACTGTTACATCGTTAAATCAATGTAGATTCATTTCATTTAATAAATTTGTTGGTCAATCTAATGAAGCAGTGATATTATCAAGACTACCACCTACATGTGCTGCTTTAGAACAACATTCGTATCGCGTTTTTCAACAAATTCATTCGAGGCGTGGAGAAAATTTGAAGCCTAAGGAATGGGGTTGGAAAACAATCAGCCAAATTTTGGTGCCAATTCCTACAACTGAGATACCAGTTCCTATTTTTATTCTTCAATTAATATCTTGCAGTGGTAAAAAGGGTTGCGGAAAACGATGCTGCTAAGGTTGGATTGAAGTGTTCAACAATGTGCTCCAATTGCCATGGTCAAGAATGCCTTAATTCAGTGCTTGAGGAAGAATTACCTGAAGATAATCCAATTATTGAATAAACAGTAGTTAGTTTTTGGTGGATTAGGCCTCAAGGGAAAACCACTTAAAAAAGGCGCCGGGAGCTCTACCTCAGCGGTGGTGTGGAAACGGGCTCGAATATAAGCGACATAGTAGTAATTACAAAATTTTCTGTCATATTTTTTTGTCTTTTTAGCCAGGTTGGTGTAGGAAAATCTGCTTTGCAACATTTTTCTATGGCCAATGTATTTCCAGATATTTGTCACTTTACTCGTTTTTGCAATATATCCTAGTTTTTCAAACCATATTTGTGAGAGTTGGGTTAAATATAGAAAAAAGTTTATGGAACATAAATGATGCAGACTTTTATACCGAATATTTTAGGTCCTATTCATTTTCCTCGGCAGGGTAACAGTTTCTGAAGCAAAAGGGGATGAAGCGCCCTCCGGATAGGTGGAACCTCTGTTGATCTGTATTTGCACATCTGTAAGGAGTTCGCACACAAATTTTTAAAACTATAAGTTATTTCTCCTAAAAAACTTAATTTATTGTGACTATAAGACGTTGTCGTTTTTGTGTAGTGATATTTTGAGTCATCGAGGAGGCTCCCAATGTAAATGTTTTTGTTAAAAATATATGTAAATATTTAACATGTAATAATTATTCAACTAGCGAATGTGTCAATTATGTTCTTACATTTATCTATATATTCACATTTATATAACTTTTCTTTGCTTGTTTACATTTCGTCTACTAAAATAGCAAAATAGGTAAATAAATAAATACTATACTATATTAGGAAATAATCGATAATGTCATCATAAGTATGGGAAGTAGGTTGACTGCAATCAGAAGGGCTCGTGGGGCATAAACACGTTATTAAAACCAATAATCCATGTAATTTTACTTCGTCATTAAATGTTTAAAAGTCAAAAGTCCTATATTATTAATTATTTGCAAGAACACTATTTTATGTATTATGTTTCTTAAACAGGTTTCAAAATAGCATGAAACTTTGCAAAACAAACTGAGCTGGCTATTAGTTAACTTTTCCTCTTAAGATATTCCGTTCTTTGTTAGGAGAGAAGAATATGTAGAAAATAATATCCGTTCCTTTAAATTAGCCGGTGGTGTGTGTATATTGCATTCTCCAAGATCTTGAAAAGCGATCAGTTGCCTTAGGTAATATTTCTACCGAAGAGACAGCGACTACGATCAGCTGAGTATTTCTTTTAGTGTAAAGAAAACAAATTGCACTTTCGTGGCGAAGAAAAATAGTAGGGACAGCCACGATTTGTTTCTACTTTCGATTGTCGGTCGAAGCTGACCTTGAAGAGGCACTGATCTACTTGGGTCATAATTATTATTATTATGTATTTCAACCCATGCATATGCAACGGTTTTTTTTAAACTTCATTATGTTCAAATTTACAACCCACAGTGGTTTCTATAATTTTTCTATTTTTGGTGGATAAACCAGGAAATTAACTTTAAATTAAGATGTCTATTATTGTTTTGAGGTCCACCAAAAAACTTGTCAATTCTATAAATAATTTTATTTATTATCACAACATTCGGAATATTTATTCATAATAACAAATGTCAAGGTCAGATCAAATTTACACATACGCGAAAAAATGACCAATAGTACTAGCATGCTATATCATTCACATTGCCAAATGATTTTTTTATATAAACACATAAAATACATCTGCTTTGAATTTATTTTTGTTCCATTATTATTTCCTCACTCGTACAGAATACAGTTTGCTATGAAAAAGATACCACTAGTGGTTAAATAAAATGAAACTTTGTTATATACTTTTGAACTAATCTTATCTTGAATAGAGCTGCCCCAATGCGCGGTGTATAATGCTTACGAACATTTTTTAAAATCGGTGCTTAGTGCTTCAAGCACTTCATAAAACGATTTAGTGCTTCGCGCAAGTACTTCAAGTATTAGCGAGCACTAACTATTATCATTATATATGAATGATATAAATCACGTCCTAAAAAATTCATATGTAAATCTTTTTGGAGATGATACATTAATATCTGTATCTGGAAAAAATTATACTGAAATCACAGATATAATGAATAAAGAGCTTTGTATGTTATATTGATGGTTATGTACAAAGAGGTTAAAACTCAATAATGAAAAAACTAAATGTGTGGTACTTGGAATTAAAGCTAATTGCTAATAAATTAAGTAAACAATTTTTTTAAAGTTAAACGGTTTCATTGTAAAGAATAATAATGATGCAGTTAATGGATTAAAAGCTAAAAAAATAATTAGGTAGGTACCAGGTACCAGTCATCACACCACTCTCCTCATCAATATAGAGCATAGAGCATTGATCAGACTAAAATAAAATCATTATAGGAATGCCTTGGATGCATCTTCTCAATAGACAAATTATGCAAAATGTGTGCGAAAGTAAATCCGTCACTATCATCGTGCGACATCGCAAATCGATCATTTACATATTTACTCGGGTTATGCTACGCCCCACGATTTTACTTGAGTCTGATCAATGCTCTAGATAGATGAGGAGAGTGGTGTGATGACTGGTACCTACCTAATTATTCTTTAGCTTTTAGTACATTATCTGCATCATTATGTTTCTTTATAATAAAACCGTTTAACTTAAAGATTATTTTTTATTTATTTTATTTTCAAGTTTTTAGTTTTTTATTTAGTTACTTAATTTTTTTCTAAAGTGTACTGTGTTCTACTTGTCAAGCCCTTTCATTTGATACTCATTTTGAGGGGATTGGAAAAAAGTAATCCGTCATTTTGTGGTGGCAGCCATCTTGTATTTAGAATTTTTTCATGGTGTACTGTATTCTATAGGCCTTTCATTTTATTTCCAAGTTTTTAGTTTTTTATTTGGTTACTTAATTTTTTTCTAAAGTGTACTGTGTTCTACTTGTCAAGCCCTTTAATTTGATACCCATATTGAGGGGGTTGAAAAAAATATGTAACCGCCATTTTGTGGTGGCGGCCTTCATAGATTTACAATGATAATGAATATACATAATTGTATTGTCATCAGAACTAAAATTGTGTACCAAATTTCAGATCAATCGGTCAACAGGAAGGGGGTAAAATTTCAATTACTAGATTTGACCCACACAACACAGACAAAGTAAGCTAAATAAAACCGTTTAAAAATACATAAATGGTCAACTGTTTCTATATATTAATAACACAAAAGTTGAATTTGTAAGTGAAATTAAATACCTAGGAATTATTTTAGATCAACAGTTGACGTTTTTAAAACATGTAAATAATGGGCCTTTCCCGCATGACTGAATTTTACTACTTCACTATAATCAAGCCATATAATAAACTGCAATATAATTTTATTTTAATTTAGTTTCTTCCAATTTTTTACGTTCTACCAAATATTTACATTACAAAATCAGTTTTATTTCAGGTAATTTGAAACGTAAGTTTTAAGGCGCCATGCGTGACGTCACACTGATTAGACCAATAAAAGTCGTATTCTTAATGAGGATCCTCTATTGCCAGATGTATGTCTTTTTACATGAACATCGTATTTCCGTTATCAATTGTCTACTTTGAATAGCGCATTTTTTCGTTACAACGTATTCTTCTCTTCTCTGACACTAAATAAAAGCAAAAATTGTATCAACTTTTGACTGTATGAGTTTCTAAAATCTATATATCAGATTTATATTCTCTATTTTTGTTCATTTGGTTCACATATATAATGCGTTTCATTTGGCAACGCTGTACTGAAATGTTCAAACTTTATTCGATAACCTCACTTTCTATTGTTTACGTTCGATACGAAAATTAATTTTGCTCTCTTCTAATTATAAAATGCCGCTTAAAAAGGTTTGTTTTGTACCAGTGTGTCCAAATAATAGTGAAAATAGTACGAAGTTACTTTTGCGAGTTCCAACAAATTTCGAAATTCGAAAATTATGGTGGAAAGTTGCAAAAGTTCCAGGTATTGTTTATACTGCTCCTGGATTTTTCTGTTGCGAAGATCATTTTAACGTATGTATATATTGTTCTTTCTTTTAGTGGACCTTTTACAAATCTGTCTTCACATTTACTCATATTTTTAAAAGAAATTAATACTATAACACCAAACAAGAAGTAAACACGCTGGGCTGCACTCTCGTGATTTATGACAGATACTTCAGACTTCTTGGCACTGTCAATGGGCGTCATAAACGCACGTTCTCAATTAAGCGTTACCACTTTGCAATATGAGATTCTATTGGTAGTTCCTCATAAATGTACTTCAGGCACCAATAGAATTGCAGGTTGTGGAAAGCAAGGCAGAGAAGTGAGGTTCTTTTTGAATGCACCTTCATAGCTAATTCTGACGGCCGT
Organism: Stenurella melanura; assembly: GCA_963583905.1. Taxonomy (NCBI): domain Eukaryota; kingdom Metazoa; phylum Arthropoda; class Insecta; order Coleoptera; family Cerambycidae; genus Stenurella; species Stenurella melanura. Next base: position 62,859,493 of record OY757310.1, read on the forward strand.
TTAATCTCATACTGATTGGTGCAGTTTATGATGACGTCACATTGGCGCCCGAAAGCTATCGTTTCAAACTGCTGTTCATTTACGGAACATTTGTATTTTTTTTGTAGTATTTTATGCGCTCAGAAAAAAAATAAAAATTCATTTTTAGTAATATTTTGATAGGCTCTTTCCAATAACACAATAAAAAAAAATTGAGGGAAAAGCCCATTATGTATGTAAGAAAATTGGTTAAAAGATCTCATTCTTCTAAAGAATATCTGCCCATTTAACAAAATGGTCAAAATGAATGATATACAATACTAAAATTTACCCACATTTTAATTATTTCCTTTCATTATTAATATCATGTAGCAAATCGATATTAAGAGATTACAAGTGATACATAATAAAGGAATGTGTGTAATATTAAATTAGTATTATGAATAGTATTGACACAGCAAATCTAATTTTAATATATAAAATAGAGAAAAATGTAGTACCTATCTACCTCAAACCATTCTTATTAAAAGATCGGAATTATTCGGTAAGGTCTGCTGAACACTACAACAACATAGACGAACATATATAATATCAGTCTTAAAAAAAATCAACTTTTAGTGACAGCCTACGCGCATACAACGCTTTAGCCACGGAAATAAATTCTTCTAGTAATAAAACCGATTACTAAAAATGTTACTAAATTGTATATAGCTGTTAGAGCACAAGATAATGAATAATTATGGACAAATTTATGTGTTTCTGTAAATAGTTTTTTTTGTTAAATAAAACTTGTATTTATTTATTTATTTTCATTTATTCGCGAGCACTCGGAGTACCTGCAAAATATCTATTACTATTTTAGAAATGTTAAGGTACCTAGAGCATCAAAGGACATACTTAAATGTTGTAAATAAGTATCCCATTATTAAAACACTTGTTTTAAACATTTAACAATCCTGTTTCCCAAGCGCATTTGTGGAAAGAATACTTTCTTATAAATGTACCTAGGCGTCATGCTCTCAGTGACACCAACTTTGAAAATTTCACAAAAAAATAAGCGCAAATGAAAAAACTCATAAAATCAAGCAAAATTAAGCAAATGACGTAAAATCTGTGACAAATCGTTCTTTGGCCCTCAGGTAATTTATACTTTGTGTACAAGGATTTTCCGATGCTCTTGAATTTTTTTGCGCTAATGATTTGAATGGTTCCTCATGGCTTCAAAATTTGGGGAATTTTTAACAAATCAAACCGTTACCAGCGTCCGCGGCCGCCTTGGAAAATCCTTGGCCCAAGCTATTCTTGCTTTTTGTTACCCAAACTCTTTACTCTTCAACATCCAAGGATATTACTAAATAGTCCAATTTTTTTAGGAGCCCGTGAGGGCTGCGGACCCCCAGAATTAGAGGGCCAATCGAACCATGTGAAAAAAAGTGTAGGTTTAAAATAAAAAAATTGGTACCGACTTTTAGCACACCCTGTGTAGCTGTAGAACTGAAAATATTTTGAGTAGAACGGGAGTCATAGATTATGGCTGCGCACAAAATTTCAAGTTTCTAATCCAACTGCAAGTTGAAAAACTTCTAATGCACGGCATAGCTAAATCACCCTGTATGCGTGTGTAGTAAGTAGGACTTTCACGCAAATACCTTGATGTATATGTATATGTTATATGAACCGTCTCAAGACATGAAAAAAAATGTTTAAATTTTTTTAAAACTGAAAAAATGAGAGATTACTGTTTTAAAAGCTAAAAAATCGATTATATTGCGAATCCCAGCAGATCCGATTTTCCCGTTAGCTTTTCGGAATCCTTAGCCATCCTAGAAAAGTTCTACAAAAGCCGTTGTCGTTGGCATTTTTATCATACTAAAAACTGGTTGAGGAGGGGTGTGTGGCGTAGAAAAGATCTTTTTATTTTTTTAATTGCCCATTTTTTGTGCACTTTTGATACATGTCAATAATTCATATTTTCTAACATAATTTTCATTAAAAATGTATTTGGTTATAAAAAGAATTAAGAGAAATGTCACAAAATTTAAAAAAAGTTAATACCGTCGAAACATGTAAAAAAACTACATTCTAAATAAAAAAGTTGTCCTACAACTTGATACATTTAACTATTTGATGATCAATGACCCTTTTTGATATTATCATGAACTTTGTTATTGTTTTTGAACCGTTGTTGCAAATATTTCGACTTGAAATTTGGCATGATGATTTATCTCCACTGGAACCATATTTTCATGAAGTTTCATTAAAACATATATCAATTATATGCAATATTAAAATTATCTTTAATTGTTTAAAAATGGTCGATCTTAATTGTTTTAATTTTTCTTGCACGAATTGACGAAAAAGGTTAGGACAGGTTTAGCGACCCTCGTAATTTCATAATGAACGGGTTTTATTATTGCGAAATGAGCTATACAATTAGAGATATTTAAGAAAATCGAGAAAGAACACAATTCTAAACATTCTATTGTTTAAACAAATGCCTTCCGAGACTCGGGTGTATTGCGAAATTATTTGCTACATATAGTATTTTCTAGTAAAAAAAAATAATACTGCAAAATAATTCCCTAATACTAATTTTAATTCGGTTCCGACTCCGCTGCTGAAAATTAATAGAAAGTATACACGACAGAACTCACATTAATCAAAATTATTGATCTCCAGCTACCACAATACCAATTCAAAACAGCACGAAACGAGCACTTGTTTAAATTTCAATTGCAGCACTTTAAACCAATAAAGAAATTATAAATAAATGCCGTCAGAATCAGATAAACTTCCCGGAAAATCAATACGCCATGCTAACCGAGATTAAACGCATTCCTTCTGGTACCAACATCATAGGCCACTACGCCACCGAGCCGCCGAAAACACATGGCGACCAGGCGATAACATCCGCGCAACACCAACATCGACCTTCGACAACCACAACCTTGTGCATCACAAGGGATAACTTTTCCCGAAATCCGACCCTGCCCTTCGACGTCTCATTCATGTTGGATCTGTGACCGTGCCCTTGTATCGCACTGCGCCGTTGCCGGATCGATACGTTCATCTGGAATATTCCGATTCGGCGTTCTAGAGTTTACACGCAGTTGACGCTGAAATCTGCCCTATTTCAACTTTATAGAGTTAGTTTCATTACGGCTGGGTAAATTAATGAAAGATTAAAAACCAAATTACAATTACATTAAATTATAAACTTACATTTTAAACTGACATAGGCATATTCAAATATTTCATTAGATTTAATTTTGCCCTACGATCAATAGGCGGGAATTATCACTATAGTTCAGTCAACGAAGCCCAAAAAAGGCCGAATAATTCGTGTAGATGTCAGTTTTTATATAGTTGTTGAGGAAAGTGCTCTCAACAACATACTAAAAATCCTAACCAGCGGATGGTCTGGAGGGAGGGTGGGGTTGGGAGTAGTTTAAAGGTCCCCTTTTCACGTTTCGCTTAGATAACTTGAAAACCACGCCCTCTAGCCAAAAAGTGTCAAGTGTCTATATACAATATTAAACTACATGAAATTTCCTATAAATAAGTGCCTAGTAATTTTTGTTCTAGGATCAATACTTTTTCCAATTTTTTTTCATCTATTCTATAGCAGTAGTAATTAAAAAAAAAACATTTGAAATAGGTTTAGAATGTCACGAAACGTGGAAATATTAAATTTGAGTGGAAAAATTGCTTTCATCATCTATTCCCTTTGGACGGTCCACCCTGTATATTCTCCAGTGAAAGTCTAACCATTTCTTCACTGGCAGTAGCGTCAGCGACCTACCAAATTTGACTGTAGTCAAGTAGTTTTTTTAGTTAATGCACCGACAGAGAGAACCAGATAGACAGCCAGGCAGACTGACGGAATTGAAAAACCTATATTTTCGTAATCTACATGATCTGAAACATGAAAATCCGAAAAAATCTCGGAGGGTGATTTTTCCTCGAATACAACAATACTCCCCTTCGTTGTGCGATTTTTCCACCCTCTGTATCTCGTAAAATATTGATCATAAAAAAATGAATAGGAACATATTTGTGGGAAATTTCATCTGTTTAATACTGTATACAGATACATTTTTGCTAAAGGGGGTAGCCTTCGAGTGATTCAAGAAAAACGTGATAACGGGACCTTTAAAATATCCCGCCCCCACGCGCATACCATGCATTCACTGATCAGTACTTTTAGTATGTTGTTCTCGACAACTATACAAAAATTGGCAACTACACGAATTAGTTCCCCTATTTTTCCATCGTTGATTGGAACTATGTGCAAGTGTAATTTTCGCGAAATTTTTGCAGGTATCAAAAATTAACTTCATATCCATATTATACCGAGAGCCAGTGATTAAACTAGAATCCCCTACTAATCGTTATATGTTACTTGGATTTTCCTTTAGTCTCTTGAAACTTTTCTACGCTTCAAAAGTTCTCTATAATACGTACTATACGTAGGTACATTACTAGCAAAATACCAGTAATGGGCCAGTTCAGCATTTTTTTAATTTTAGGAATCGAAAGTAGAACCATTTTTAAGCCAATTTTCAAATTTTGAGGTTTTTATTCGAACGGTTAAGCCTTTAAATAAATTACCAAAGTTGGATCGCTCGAAAACGGGGCGGAGCTTCGCGTGACGTCACTTTGCTGATAGGGTGACAGTCAAGATTTAATAAGCGTGTGGCGCGTGTTATTGTGTATCTGTATGGAAACGGTGTTTGATTGTTAAATTATATTGTTGGACACAAACACCTTTTCTTTTCAAACGTCAGATTAACTCATGTCAGGATATTAACATTAAATATCTAAGGATTGGATAAACTTATGAAGCTGAAATTTTAACAGCTTATCAAGATGATTGAATACTATCGAATACCATCAAAATTACGAAAAAAGAATTATCGGTAACAAGCCCATTATTTCAACTCTTCAAAAAACTGGTTATGATGAGTGTAGAGTGTAAAAAAACATATATTTCTCAACAACTACTTTGCCTACTACATGCCACGATCAATATTGGATTACAAGATAATTTGCACATTGCGTACACCATAACTCAGTTTCTAGTCGTACTGTATATGTTTTTCTTTCGGCCGTCATATTTCTCCAAACCTACTATATATGTCGCTATATTTTTCTAAACCTATAAGCTGCCATTTTTTCAAGACTGTACCATAGAATACCAAACAATAATCATAAAGGAAACTCTCCGTGCCGCCTATAAATAATTTAGTGTATTTTGTAATGTTGTGGTCAAGTCTGCATTTAGGAATCTGTGTTTTAATTTCATAAAGTGTACTTGTCAACTTTCCTCAGAAAAACTTCAAAATCACCACATCGATATTATGCAATTATGATAAAAACTAAAAAGGGACTACTAATTTTTGGTCCATCAGAAATTATTTGGTAAGTGTGGAAAGAGCTCTTGATTATTTGTTGTTCTATTCCGGGAACATTGCGAATTGGATGCACGCCTAGAAATGCGCAAATCTTCTCCTTCCTTGAAAGATTCCATTCTGATTGTTTATTATTATTCCATGATTCTACTATACAAATCTTTCATTAAGAATCTGAATATTCATTCTCCGTTTGTGTCTATGAATGTTGAGGGGTGCATGACAAGATGACATCTATCTGCTTTGATGTATGCCAATCTGTCGACCACGTTCTTTTCAATGAAAAGTTCCCACGGTCGTCCAAATTTTTCCGGGCTTAATCGATCCCATTCATATGTCGTGGGTGCGCACGGTTATTGCAAAGCAACCAAATTGAAACCAGTACCAGTAAAACATAGTAGAATCAAATATTGTGCCTCTTACTCGAAGTATTAATTAAATCTAATCTGTGGGGACATTCTTCATAAGTTGCGATCATAAAAAATTGTTGTATTAAAACACCATCCTTACTCTATTCGTATTTTTGGGATAAATCGTTATTAATAACAAAAAAAAAACATAGAACATTTTTATATTTTGTCTCAATATATAAAAACAAACGGTAATTAAAAATCTGAAACAATTACACGTCACCTAAGGATAAAAAAATACGTTTAATAGATTATGTGGTTCTTAGACTTTAGCTGAGAGGAGCTGACGATTGCCCTTGCCTCCTGCGACCTCTGTAGGTCTATTGTAGCACTCCTACTTTATACCTTAGGGGTTCTTATCCATACATGGTCCTTACAAGACTTCGAGTCTGTTGATAACGAGCTCCTCGGTTCTTGCTGTTCTTAAGACTTAGATGTTTACATGATATAACATAACGTTTCCCAAAGTCAATATATATTTTTATCACCAGACAAATGAATCATAATATAATTCTAAATAAATATTTATGTCCACAAAGTTAAAAAAACTTGATCGTGGGTTTAGACAATACTGAGTTCGTACATAAGAGCGCAATTCCACACATGTACTTCGTCTCGTGTCAGTTAAGGCCACTTACAAATGGCAATGCTGGCGGGCATTGTCATTTTTAAAGCACAGAGATGATTATTGTCACTGTACGCACTCAATTAGGTAAACATTCACCGGTTTATCGTTCAGTATCGAGAAAGCCGTTAAGAGGGTACACTGCAAACGGTGCAATCATTCACTGTTGCGAGGTATTGGTTTTATTTATCAAATAGGTTTCATTGCATTCCTTCTGAACGCACGTAAACCGATGATGGATAAAGGACATCCGGGGGCTGATTTCGATGGTGCACAACTTTATTGTGAAAGTTGTCAACAGGTTCTCTAGTATTGTGAAAAAAGTGTATGGGTCTAGTGCACTTTAAGTACGCACGATTATGAACATTTTCTAAATATTAAATTCCAATATAAGGTGCGTAGAACACATTTAAAAACATTGTTTTGGATGAATCGGGCATGTTTTCCTAAAGTTTTTATGGAATACATAAATTATTACTTTATTTGTCATCAATTGTTAAAAATGGTCATTCTTAATGAAAAACCCTTTCGTAACTTAAAAAAAAAATTCTGCGAGGCTGTGCACCTAACAGGCAGTGTCGATAGGCGGAACGGGTTATACCTCTGCACGTGCCATACGACAAAAAAGACTACACTAGAATATTGCATGCATGACAAAACGTCTATTAGGACGCGAAAAAGAACAATAAATTAACCAAAAAGGTTCAGATATGTCATTTTCTTCACAATTTTCTAGTGAACAATTAATTTTTATTGCTATACGAGCCATATTTAGGAAAAACGGCTAAAAATCCTATTTTGAAAATTGTTGTGCATAAACCAATATTTTTCAGGACTCGAAATTACGAGCGAAATTATTTCAATATTGATTGCTACACTTATGGTAATGGCTACAAGTTCCAGCAGAAAAGCTGCTAATCCAAAAGATTTTTTTAGAAGATTTGGACCTTTATAATGATTCATTCAATGTTTTAGGTTTACAACCCACCAATTATTCATTCAAATCCTAGTCCCTGCTTGGTAGGACCAAACTGACACGATGATTAATGTAAAAAAAAATAGGAATCTGACATATTTTGATAAATGTAGTAAATGAATAATACCATTTGCCCAAAACCCATTACACATCAACAATCAAAAGTACAGTTAATATGGTATTCTATATGATAATAAATAAACCACACAATATGATTAGCATTTTATTATAAAATTAAATAAGTATATATCATCTATCTTTGTGGTGTCATAAAAGCAACAAAGCGAATATAAATACTAATTATAATAATTATTACTCATAATTTAACAAAACAGCATAAGGTCAACCATCAAATTATATATAGCTAGGTTTGTAAATATATAATTTGTAAATATATACAATTTGTATTTGATGAAATAACCGTTTTTTGTTGTAGGCCTCATAATTTACTATTTACCTTCTACTTAGGTATATTGAATGTTGTAGGCAGATCTTGTCGGTACCGGTATTTCGTTGTTCTACGTTACAACAAATTTCTTAAAATGTCACATTTTAATCACAAATTGTCAGGAGACGAATAGCATCAAAGATGCTGCTTTTGTTCTGAGGAGCGTCAGGATAACCAAGGTAAGGTGATGTTCAATCTTGAATGTCCAACTGTTTACATTAAATTAAATTGCAAGTGGAACTGGGTTAGGGCACGAGGCGACTCTTTTCTTCGACCTAGGCAGATTATGCAAGACTACTACTAACTCAGAAATAGAGATACCTATATATTAAACCAAACTTATAGTATTCTGTCCAGCCAAGCTACGAAATGCCGTCAACAAGTGAATCTCTTTCTTTTATACTGTCGGCATGCGGGCAATTACTACGACGTCTGTCATCAATCTGTGTACCTCCTTTCGTTTCATTTTAATGCAGCTGTACGACGAAGATAGAGACATACAACACTGTCGAATGTTTGGCTTGCGCTTTTGGAAGAATTGTCTTTCCACCACGGTTTCTTCAGTGACTGAACACCTGCACGTTTAAATTGAAACGCTGTAAAATCCATTAGAGTTACGAAGAAAATGGACGTAAACAGTTTTATAGAAAATTAAATTTTCTATAAAAAGGTCAGTGGTAGCATATGGCTATCTTAAATACTTCTGGCGAGAAGGTGGTTGAGAGTCGCTGGACAACTATAAATTTTGTATTCAACTTTCAATCACTCTCACGCCTAAAGTATTGAAGATAGACATATGCCATCCCCCGAGTTTGTTATAGAAAATTTAATTATCCATAAAATTGTCTGTCCATTTTTTCATAACTCTAACGGTATTGGCAGCGTTTCGAGTCAAAAGTTCCGGCGTTCAAGTTTACTCGTGTTTTTTTTTGCACAGTAGCCGGCAATTCAGATAATAATATTAATAATGTACTATTTTGTTTGCAAGCAAGTGTACATGCCTGTTGTTCAATAAGATTTAACTAACAAGAAGCATTCAATAGGACTTCAGCCAATCCAATTTAATCAGCCCCAATGTCCCAATTATTTGTAGCCTTGATGGAAAAATTCTAATATTTTAAGTTCTTGTCGAACAGACGACTTTATTAGATCGAGCGCATCTCTGTTTTACGACTTATATTGCTGTAAGTTTGGTACGGTCCATAGATGGACTACGTCATATGATCGACTGAACTACCTTAAGCTTATGGACACTGAACATCGTTTTGTCATTTAGTACTCCGAGAGTTGCGAGTTTTACTATGTTTCGTTGAGATTGGTATTTTGTGTTTTTTAACATTTACTGTGTAGGTATATTATTTAAATGCAAAGGAAACTGATTTGAAGTGTCTAGTAAACAGTTTATTTAGTACAGAATTATTCACCGACAGTAAGTAAAAGAAGCAAATAATTTTAGGATTAACTGTAATAATACATCTGACAGGGAAATTCACGCGAACCGGCCAGATATCGTCGTTTCTGATCACTATGTCTATCCTAAATGACGTCAATGTGATGCTCAAGAAAAGTGAGTTGAACAAGTACAAAGCCTTTCAAATAGAAGTTAGCAGAATGTGGAGTGTAAGGACCCCGGTTTTGCCAACAGTTATAGGAATCCTTGGAGCTGTTAAGGGACATGACCGGTCCTACAACAGGAGGAGGAGTCTCTCTGACCTCTTATTGAGTTCTGGACTCTGGGTTGTTGGATAGTGCACATCAACAACATCGCGAATGGTCCGAAAACCTGAAACGGGCTCTAACAGAGCTGAATTCTTTGATATAACTGCAAGGGGATCAAAAATTCCTATTTAAAAGTAGTGACGAAAAAATTATATATATTACCCATATAACTTGTACAAAACGAAAAAAACCTAGGACTTTCCTGACAACATCTTTACTTTAGAAGATGTTAGTTACCGTTACCTATCCGCGGTCGCACACTTGTCTTCATACAGAAGCAAATTGAATCATTATGCGTTTTCTCATAGATCCTCTCAATCATCAATCAAAGGTTGCTGGATTCTGAGGAATTTGTTGGCACCCTTTTTTTATTCTATGAAGAAGAATTTGTTGTTTATAAAGAAATCCAACCGAATGAGATCGACGTGGCCATGCCGCCGGTCTCCGTGGCCTATTCACCCAATAAGTTGTGCTGAATGCCATTTATTCGTTAGTAACTACAAGAAAAATAATTTTCCATTAAATAAAATTACATGGCTTTGCAATTCTATAAGTAACAACGTACACTTTATGAAACAAACATGTTTAACTGAATTACCTACGTGCCGGACGTAGGGAGGTGGGAAAAAATAGGGTAAGCAGTTGTTCGTTTATTCTTATTTCATAATATTTCAGAAGCTACAAGCAACATTTAAAAAATAATCAATAACTTCGGAGGTATATAACTACAAGTACGACATTTCTTCGATTCAAAATACGCATTTACAAAAAAAAACTCAAAAAGACAAGACAAGACAAGAAAAAAAAACATATTATTGGCTACAACAAAATATGATTTAATTCTTTGCATTCCCCATTTTTCCATTTCCTACACCCCGCAGGTCGGCTATTCACTTAAATATTTTTGTTTTTGTAAAGTACACGAAGTATTAAGTATTTGTAAAATTTAGCCAGCCATGTATTTATCAATATGTCATCACATGAAATTTTTAACTTTGTTTTCAGTACTGTCATGTGTTGTACATATAATTCCGTTTCTATATATTCATTTAGATATTTATAGAAATAATTTTTATATCAAAACTCTAACATACCGGTGGAAATGAATGCGACAGAGATCAATGTTTATATGACAAAATACTCTTTTTGGAGAATGAATACACTCCATTCTTAAATAAATATTAACGAAGGAACTTTCACTCTCATAAGAGTTGTTATGGTAGAGAACAGCAACGAAAGCAAAAGTATAATTTTGTCTCAAGAACCATTCAAAAAGTTCTGCAATAAATTGTTGCTTAAAAAGAACAAGTCGTAAGTATGCTCGTTTGTTTATTATTACACTGTCAAGATTACAACTATTACCAGGTAACATGATGTGGATTTCTTCCATCTGCATGCAATCATAAGTAATGGTTATTTACATAATATGTACTCACGTTAAAAATAATCATACTGAATGTCAGCATGCATATCTTTCCAAGAAGTTATTGATAATAAATGATATTACGGCAATCGATAATTATCAACAGGTAGATGTATTTTATACCGATTTTGCGAAGAGCGACAGGGCCGATCATCATGATTGACACGTTGCTAAAAAATATATCAACTTTTGGTTTGTCTACTTATATTTTAATGCTTAAAATTTATATCTAAACTGCCGATTTCAACAAATAAAATTCACGAACATCCTATCCTACCCAAGCCTTTTTTAACTAAATCCAGAGTTCCACAAGGTAGTAACTTCGGTCCCTCTTTTTTAGTGAATGATATTCATAAACATTTAATTTACTATAAGTGTGTTTATGTGCACCATTTTGGAGTATAAATAACATAATATCGTTAAATACAAAAAAATATTTGTAATACACACCAAGAACAACATTTTTAGTATAAAATGAATATATAACTATCTGAGGCATGTCATTAAACAAAGAAAGGTTAAAGAAAGCATAGACATTTATGATTTGTTATGACTGAGGATTGCTTCACAGATATGGCATTCCGAAACTGCAGTAGCCTCTGCAAGTATAAATAGTTTAAAACAAATTTTTAGACTTAGCGCGCCTCACAACTTATATTTCAACTTATTTTAAAAGTAAGATGAGAAAAATTCGCCAATATCCGAATGTGTATGGATATAAACAGAGTTTGTCATTAGTCAAATTTTAATATATTAATCCAACACAATGCAAATTTGAAAAATGTTGAAAAAATGTTCTCAGGTACCGAATATATGTAGTTTTTTGGTTTTTAATTCAAAAAGACAGCAACTTCATTGTACTTTTTCTCAGCAGCTGGACGTCATATTATGTATGTAATTTTAAATTTAATAATATTTATCCTATACCGTATTTATTTATATACCTACTCTGTATAGCTGGTTATAATACTTCTATTGATATACTGGGTGTCTCACCGGGAACTGAATCGATCAATATATGAAAAAGTATGTAACAAAAAATTTTGGGAGTTACTAAAGTCAGTGTGGCCAATCCAACTAAAATAATTACAAGCATGTGGTACTTCCGGTTATATCGGAAGTCGACACCAACTTGCTTATTTTAAATGGAACCCCCTTTATCTTTTCGACTTTTCGAAATGACCATAAAATTCGAAAACATGTAGCATACCCTATACCTATCTATTTTCTCCCGTTATGAAATCTGTTTCTTTTAATTGTTGAACCATATGGAACGAAAATAAACTAAATTTATGTTTTGGCAAGAATTCTGTGAATTGAATTAATAAATAATCCCGATTCCAGAGTAGCTTGCCTGAATGACATCATTGGAAATACCCGGAAATATCCCAGAATTGTTATTTCTATGTTTTCGTCACCAACAATATAGTGTAGTAAAATAACACAAAAAACGAGCTTAGCTTCGGAATACTTTGTAACAGGGTGGTCTTTTTTCCATACTCTTCTAAATTGTGTCCATAGTATACGATAAAGTCTTCTTCCTTAAAAAGTGCCGTTGTAATAGTTATTAAACAAAATAGGTGTAAAATTACTGTTTTCCGCGAATAACATTTAAAATTTAATTTTATCGGAAAAAACTGCTTACGCCAATCGAAAGTAAGGGAAATTTGACATCAAAAACGTATATAAAGTTTTTTTGTACGATCAAAAATGCAGGCTCCAGATCTCTTTGTGTAACGGACGAAAATGGAACGCGGCGATACGTAAGTACACGGCGCGCGAGGCGTGCGCGATCTCGGACGCGTTACACTAAATTTGTTGTAACTTTTGAACTAATTAATGAAATTCAGCTCAACAAAGCTTAAATAAAAGAAACATGTGGCTATTGGATTATCTTATTTTCAAATATAAAAATGAATGTATGTAGGAATAATACATACATGAAGTGAAGATTTCCGAAGAAATGAAAAAAGCTCGACCATTTCTACAATTTTTAAGATAAAAACCTGGAGCTTTCACATATTACTCTTGAAGTAATATACAAAAGATCCGATGGATAGGTGTGCTAAATAAATTTTTAAATAAAAGTTATTAACGTTTATGTTACTTCTAGTTTCATGCATTTTGGAGCAGAGAAAAATGTTTCTTTCAGTTTCGTAAAATAAAGAGGGTTAATTTAATTTTTAAGGTAAATCGCCTTGAAGCAATCTTAAAGTACACATTTCAAGCTTTAAAAATCGCACCTACAGAAATCTAGTAACGCGATTTAAAGCAGAGTAATGCAATGGGTGGTTAAAGTTAGTTATATACGGTGTGTCCCAGGATAAATGTAACAAGAGGTGTAATGGACCAAAAATTTTGGAATTTTGCAATGGTATTTGGGGATTGAGTCCTGCTTGTTGTAAAACTAAAGTATACCAAAAATGACTTGATTTGGTGTTCTACAGGGTGTTTTATAAGCAAAGTTGTAAAAATCACCACAAATAAAGTACCTTTATTTCTCAAAATATGAAAAAATTCCACTAAGAAAAGTTATTTAGAATGCAATTTTATACCTCTGTACCAAATTTCAGGAACATAAAATTATTTTTTTGAGACTTCCCATTTTTTGCGAATTAAGAGTTGAATTCATATTTAAAGTTGTGTAGGAGCAAATGTTAATCATCTCAAAAAGTAGGCTATTGGTAAATAAAAAATTGAATATACGAGATGTAAGAAGGTATAATGTTAATCGAACTAATTGTAAAACAAGAAACAATTACTAACAGAAGATTAATGAGGTTTACAAATTATAACAAGTAATAAATGTCAAAAAAATAACAGAAACAAATTAATTATTGACCAATACAAAACAATGTTTACAATTTTTTTTATTATTCGACGTAGCTACCACCCACATCCACACACATTTCAATCCTTCGCCTGAAGTCCTTAAAACTGTTTCGAATATGATCTAACGGTATGAAGTTTACGGCATTTGTAATTCTCTGCTTCAATACTGCTACATCGTTAGGAAGTGGTTCAGCGTAAACCAACTGCTTGAGGCGACCCCATAAAAAGAAATCCAATATTGATAGGTCTGGGGATCTTGCCGGCCACTTGATCGGTCCATTCCTGGCAATTCCATTTTCTCCAAAATTTAAATTCAACCACCGATTAACCATTTCTGTGGAGTAACCAGGCCAACCATCATGTTGAAAATGAACTAAAGGCATATCTCTTAAAATATTTAAATGTTCTTCAGAAAATCTTTCAAGAAGCTGTAAATAAGTGTGCTGGTTTAACCTTCCCTCAATGAAATAAGGTCCAATAACTCCAACGTGATAAGAAACGGCACACCACACATTCACTTTTTTATAATATTGTCTTCTACAATGAATTCTAAAATTTGGATTTTCAGAAGCCCAAAACTGACAATTGTGAGATGAAACAACACAATTGGTTGTGAATGTGGATTCATCTGAGAAAATTATGAAATGATGAAAAAATCTCACTTCCATGATTTTTTCTCCAATGGCCAAACAAAAATCCAACCTACGGCCGCTATCTCCCTCTTCAAGCGTATGTTTATAATTTGCTTTATATGCCCTAATTTTCTTTGCCTTGTAAATTCTTTGGAGTTCAGACTTGCTAATATTAATAAGAGCTGACTTCTCTTTTAGCGGCATCCTAGGATTTTCTATAACAGAGGCATGAGCTATAATAGCCCCAACATCGTCTTCATCATATGCTCTTATTTTCCTTTTCATGTTAAGAATACTACCAGTAGCCACTTAAATTATTCTCATAGCCTGAGTACGTGACAAAGCAGTGTTTGGAAATTTCAAATTAAATTGGCTTCTTCTCTTAGCGAGTTTTCACCGCCAATTCCGTAGCATTGCACAATATAAATTTTTTCAGGCACTGTGAGTACCATTTTCACTTAATTTTTTATGCTTGGTTCGTTAATTTGAAACAGAAATTAAGAATAATATTGACTACGTTTGACAGATATGTCAATAATAAATGATAAATGTGTATCCACTGCTTTTCTCATAGCCTACTTTTAGCTTCTACATAACATCAAATATTAATTCACAAAAAATAATTTCTATGCAGTTTTAATTGAATGGTTCAAAATAAAATACTAATTTATTGAAAAAATAGGAAGTTTCATAAAAATAATTTTATATTCCTGAAATTTGGTATAGAGGTATAAAATTGCATTCTAAATAACTTTTCTCACTGGAATTTTTTCATATTTTGAAAAATAAAGGTACTTTATTAGTGGTGATTTTTACAGCTTTGCCTATAAAACACCCTGTAGAATACATAATCAAGTAATTTTTGGTATACTTTAGTTTTACAACAAGCAGTACTCAATCCCCAAATATCAATGCAAAATTTCAAAATTTTTGGTCCATTACACCTCTTGTTACATCTATCCTGGGACACACTGTATATCAAATTTTACGACTTTCTCAAAATTTTGAAATTTTGGTAGTGTACATCTCCAAATATAAATTTTTGAGATTTTCTTCGCTTATCGGATCGATTTATACATTATTTCAAGAGTAATATGTTAAAGTTTCAGGTTATTATCTTAAAGATTTTAGAAATGGTAGAGCTTTAACCGATTTCATCGGAAATCTCTTTATGTTCCGACTTCATATATATACTATTTCTACATACATTAATTTTTATATTTGAAAATATAATAATCCAATAGCTACATGTTTCTTCTTTCATTTAAGCTTTGTTGAGCTTAATTTCATTAATTACTTCAAAAGTTATAACAAATTTAGTGTAGCGCTTCCGAGATCGCGCACACTTCGTGCGCCGTACTTACGTGTCGCTGCGTTCCGTTTTCGTGCGTTAAACAAAAATATCTGGAGCCTACATTTTTGATCGTACAAAAAAACCCTTTTGAAATTTCCCGTACTTTCGATTGGCGTAAGCAGTTGTTTTCGATAAAATTAAATTTTAAACGTTATTCGCGAGAAACCGTAATATTACACCTATTTTGTTTAATAGCTATTACAGCGGCACATTTTAGGAAGAAGACTTTTTATCATATATTATGGATACAATTTAGAAGAGAATGAAAAAAATTTCGCCCTGTTATACAGGATTCCGAAGCCGATTCCTTCTTCGTTTGAATTCCTGTCTTGACAGAGCCAACTATTCTAAAATTATCTAATAATGGTTTTACAGTGCGTTACATGTTCCTGATATTATTTTATCACATTCTCCATAATAAATAATGAACAAATTTAAAACGTCTTCGTGGATGCAATTTAAATATGCTGGCATTTTTTGACATAAGAGAATGACTGATATTGATGATTGTTTCTAATCATGGCAATTTTTACTAAAAATTCTAAAACGTTTAAGAAAATCGCGAATATTTCAAAAAAGTTGTAACTTTATCCCCCACAATGCCTATACAGAAAAAAGAGAATTTAAATTCACATAACTTGGGGTGTTCCATTTGACCTAAAAAAGTGTCTGAGGTTTGAATTTGACAAAATGTAACACTTGGTATACTAATATGGAATTTATCTTCATTGCAAAGCGTAGCTCATCTTGTGTTCTATCTATGTTCCAAAGAGCAAACGAGGATCTCCCACAGGAAGAAAGTTATAACAGTTCTTGCAATACCGTCAAATTTTTTTATAAAACGTCAAACAATATCTCCGAAACTGCTAAGCGACTTCCGCTATAACCGGAAGTACCACATGCTTGTAATCATTTTGGTTCTATTGGCCACAATGACTCCCAAAAGTTTTAAAAATTTTTGTTATATTCTTTCCCCATATCGACCCTTCAGTTCCCGGCGAGACACCCTGTGTATGAGATAGGTAGATAACTTTTCAACTAGCTCATTTATTTTTGTTATTTTTGCCTATTATGCAACACACTGCGTATAATCATACACAAATTACTTGATTTTGTCTGAAGTCCCAACAGTGTGAGACATCATAATGTCATAAGAACAACTAATCGTAAGCCATTTTTTATTATTCTCTGGCGTACTTCAAGATCTTTGTATTTTGAATGTGCATTTTTGTCGCCCTATGTACAGAAAAAGTTGCCTTATGTGAACTAAAAAATGCGTGTTTTCAGCCACTCTTAGCAATTTTTTTTGTAATATATTTGTACCGCTCTCCCATTCTCCATGATAGTAAGAAGTTCACTTACTGCATTTTAATCCGGGAGGGGCCGGAACTCTCGGCGTCACGCTGCCTTTGAAGACGTATTTTCCACAAACGCCAGAACCCTTCAACGCAACACTCATATACCAACAATCGACTACGGTCTCGTTAACCACGTTAGCATCATTGGGAAATGATTAAATCTCCATTTTAAGTTGTAACAACAAAAAAATAAAAAATGTTGAACAATACTGTTGCACTTAATTCGAAGAAGCTTTTATTCGGCAATACATATTAACTGGGGTTAGTTTGAAATATGCAGGTAATGCTGGCGGTGTGGAGTATATCAAATAACCAGAAGAGACGCTTTGTAAAATTTCTGCAGTGAATATCGGGAGAGAATTCTATTAAATTAGGAAGCCCCGTATTGAATAGCTAAGTCAATCACGGACTGGTCTTGAACTTCTTGGCTCCCATCAACGCAGAGTAGGCTGACAGAAAGTCGCCGATGCATCCTTTATTCACCCTACCAGGCTAGTTCTAAGGCAACAACTTCAAAATCAAGTCGATAGCTTTATGTATCCTTATTGACCGATTAAAGATTTTTTTTACATGAGAAGGTTCCCTGTTTTTATTATTGCAAATATTTTTAAAAGCTCCGATTATGATGATCATCAGACGATTGTTTTTGTGTGAAAAATGTTAAATAATGGAATCAAACAGTAAAGCAACATTCGTTAAATCACACTGTTCAAAACTAATTGCAAACAAAATGATTGAGGGCACGATTAACAGTAAATTACCAGGGTAAATTAAGAAATTTTTATATTGAGAAATTATTATATAAAAAAATTACTAATATGTATAAAATAGGGTTTTTCGTGCCCTTTATACAATTTTTTAAATCAGACATGAAAAACGAGAAGGAAAACCAAAAGCATCAAGATCTCTGACTAAACTTATTACATTTGGCGTTAAAAATTGACAAGATTATAGCTCGAAATATCCAATAGAAACGACGCACTTGGCGTACGTGCAAGAAACCATGGCAAACGCCGCACCCTTGGCAGAGCCGGCCAGCTGATGCGGCGATCAATATATGGCCCTGTCGCCTCCACCAAAGCCAGAGCCGTTAGTCCACCCGATGGCCTACCACAACTAGTACTGGGTTAGGCCCGCCCTGGATTGTTTTGGAAGAGGTCCAAATTGTAGGTAAGGCACGGTGATGTGGCGCTGGTGAAATCGATCATATATGAGTAAACATTCAACTCACCACGCCCAAACAGAATTTACATACAAAAGACATGTCTTAGTTAGGAGTACGCAGGCAAATTTCATATTACTATGTATGAGATGTATTTATAATTAAAGAGATAAACTGAAAATGAGAAGAGACTGGAAATATTATTATTCATAAAGTGAGATATTTTACGAGCTGAAGTTTTACTTCGAAAAATGTCTTCAGAGTCCATACGCACCTTAGAAAAAAATGTTCAAAATTATTAACCTTTAAGTAACCATAGAGAATTACCATTAAACAATTGCCAAGAAACATAGTCGTGTCCATTGGTCTCTAAACGCAAAAGCTATGTTTTGGTTCTTAATTGTATTGCTCTAGGACTTACTCCCTTCATGCTTAAATTAGTTTCTACCATACGCAAAGTAGTAAATCTGCCCATTTCCTAATACTATATACAGGGTGTAATTAGTTTCATGTCATTAAAAAAAACTGGTGGTAGGGGACGACAAGACAAACAAAAAAACCTTATATAACATGGGGTCTAAAGCTCATAGTTTTGGAGGAAAAAAAATTAACAAAAATTTCGCAAATTTTCAATAAAATCTTTTGAGAACTGCTGGAATATTGAGGTAGGTTTAGATCGTCGCGCGTGTCTTTGCCTATGATACTCAATATTTGTGTAGATAGCTATAAAATGTCGGCGGTCTTTAGCGGTGCGGTAAATAAGATGAAAGACGTCGACGTTTTCTGAGTGTTTAGTAGATCTGATCTGAAGAAAACTATACTCTGACTATCCCTTGTGCAATATTTTAGTTTCTGTGGGTATTTCGTTATGTACACACGTCCAACCCGCCGTTCGTTGTTTTTGTTATTTTCGAATTTCGGGTCGCTGTGTTTATAGTGAAGATTTATTTTATTGACTTTACCGTTCAAGTCGTTAAATTCTTGATTACGTACAGACACAACTTACTTGTTCGTTCTTTTTGTATTCCGTTTTGGATTTTGGACCAAGTTTTTCTTTTATTTTTCTTTATTGACAGCGTTAGTTGATAGTTTATTGTGTAGTGTTGAACGGAGTACGTATGTCCTTAATTCGACGTAGAGAACTGTGTATTGATGCAGATGCAGAATTCGAATAATTTACTTAGGTGGTAAGCTTTTAACCCAGGATACTCATTTATGTTACAAACGTTAATAAATCACATTTAAATATTCTAAATTATAAACATTAATCCAATATTTTGTTCCGAATTAAAAGACACACATGTAAAGAAATGCTCTGTTTAAACTTCTACGGCCATTATTTGCTTGCAGTTGTGCAGGAAAAGATAACGAATTATAAATATTTACCTCTTTATAATTGTCTCAGTTCGGTTGAGGCGGTCCATCAAAGGCGGTCGATGATCCAAGGCCTTTGCACTTTTTTATGACAATTTAAAAGTTGTATAATTGGGAACTACAAGTTCATTGGCCAAGAAAAGCACTGGTTCTCAATTATTTTCTACATTATTATTATTATTAAAAAAAAAAAATATTAAAGAAGTTGACCTAGGTCAGTTTTTTTTCAAAGTGCCCCTAGAGGGAAAAGTCATAAAGGTTTTTTGTTTGTCTATAGTCGGTCCCCATTACCAGTTTTTTTAATGACATGAAACTGATTACACCTTGTATACAAGTCTTATAATTTCAACCGAGGGGGAAACAGCTGGTGCATTTTGGTGTACAACACCTGTGCATTGCGATAAATTGCAATAGATTGTTGGTGCATTGTGAAGCATTGCAATGCATTGTTGAATGGTGGTGCATTATGATGCATAGCAATGCATTGTTGGTGCATTGTGGATGAATTTTATTGCATTCTGAGTATTAAGGCGCGTCTCCATTATGGTCGGCTTTGCCGATCGGCATTGCCGCTTGGTTTTGTTGCTCGGCTTTGCCGAGTTCGGCAACACGTCCACATATAAATCCGCATCAAGGCATCATCTATTGATATAGTTCAGTTAGTCGCGAACATAATGTTTGACAGTGACGATGTTCTTATTACAACAGCAGCTTTTATAGTAATCGCAAATAATAAAAAGAAAGAAAGGAAATCAAATAGGTTTTGGGTGCAGCCGAGTCTGCGTAGTAGAAATATATATAGTGGAATTGATTTAATGAATGACTTGATTCAAGATGATGTTGATATTCTAAGCTTGGAATATAGATGTAACGGTGGATTCATTAATTTTTTTAGAATGTCCATTAGTGAATTCGAGTATTTATTAAATCTGATTGGTCCAAAAATTTGTAAGCAAGAGCCTTTAGAAAAGAGATTACTGCCAAAGAGAGACTTGCTTTAACACTTAGATTCTTTGCGACGGGTGATCTCATGTATTTGTTCAAAATTTCAAAGCAAACAATTTCCAAAATCATTTCAGAAGTCTGTGATGCGTTAATTGAATCATTGGAATATATAGCATCACTTTGACTTCCCGAGCGCATAGTATCTTTTTCTTCTTTTAACTCCCTAGTAAAATGACTCTGAAGATTTCTTATTTTTCTAACTATTTCATCTTTCGATTCATCAAGCAAAAGCGATATTTCATTTCGTTTATTGCGATCCTTATAAGTCACCTCTTTGCTATCCCATAAAACCGGCCGCTCACGATAAATATCAATAAGCGATATAACATTTTCAGATGTCCACTCCATTTCAATGTAAGAAATCAACTAAATTGTATTTTATAAAATCAAAAACAACTGAACTATTTGCAAAGCCGGCCGGCTTGCGTCCCCACTAGTGTATTCAGCTTGGATTCTTTTGAAGTTTCCGACAACATGCGGTAAATGTTTCGGCATGCCGAGCGGCTTTTCATGCCACCCGGCATAAGCCGAATTGTACGTACCCACTTGCCAACAAATGCCGAGCGGCCATGCCGATCGGCAAAGCCGACGATAATGGAGACACGCCTTTACACTGCATTTTATTACGTTTTAACTTGATAATGCATGCGCAATGCGTATAGATTTTCGCAGCGCATTTCAGGTATTTTGAAGTGGTGAGGTTACCCAATATTTTAGGTGCCCGTGTACAAAAAATGAATTTATACATATCCTCTTGTAACTTCTTGTACGGCTTAATTGGGCCTAATCTACAACTTCTTTCCTCTGCGAAAATTCTCGAAAACGCGGCGTTCACCCTTCACTTCTTCCGAAAGATATCCACGCGTCGAGTCGTACTGGAAAATCGGGAAATCTATTTTGTCGGACAATTCGAAAATTAGATTCTACATTTTATTATTAAGCAATCTTGAAACAATCAACTGGTTATCAATAAATTAGTAAAAGTTGTTAATTCCTAATTTTTATAAAAATTCTGAATTATCAACTGAGATGATTTTTTCAAGATTGCTTAATAGCAACATGTAGAATCCAATTTTCGAATTGTCCGAGAAAACAGATTTCCCGATTTTTCAATACGACGCGCGTGGAAATCTTTCGGAAGAAATGGAGGGAGAACGCCGCGTTTCCGAAAATTTTCGCAGACTAACAAAGTTGTACATTAGGAGCAATTAAGCCATACAAGAAGTTAAAGAGGATATGTATAAATTAATTTTTTGTACGTGGGCACCTAGACCATAATGTCGATAGTTGTGTAATAACGTAATTGCTTGAAAAGTATTATTTTATTTCGGGACATTCAAAGTTAGAATCATTATATAGAATTGGGGTTACTCGGTATGGTTTGTTACATCAAATTACTATTGTTAGAAAATTATATTTGCTTTAAGGATTCAGATACAAAGTATCCCGCTAATATCGGGCAAGACATCGGAAGCGAATAATTTGGGTCAAAATAATACTAAAAATATGTACAATTTTTATTTCCAGGTTGCTCTTTTACCATCAATAATAATTTTCATTCTGTTAAATTGGCAGGATTTTCATTCTGGGGAAAGTTTCCTGTGTTCAAAGTGTTTAAATAAATATTTCTCACCTAAATATAAGCTTGTAACGATCACCTGCTATAATTTCAATTCTCGTCAATGTTGGGCTTTCTGGCTGCGCTTATTCTTCCTGACATTGTACAGGATTTGGCGATCTTACTTTATTTATTTTGCGGTGGCCATTCCCTAGAAAGAGACATCCGATAGGGAAATATTTGTTATTTTTGGACATAACTTTTTTTCCTAGTACGTATATTTAAAAAAAACTATAAGACTACCTAAGTAGAACTATAATAAGACTGTTACTATGAATTTTCACTCAATAACTTCAGTAGTTTGCAAAATAGTTTAATTTAAAACTACGAACTAGGAAGATTAGCGTAACTTTTAAATTTAAATCTTACTATTTTGCAAACCACTGAAATTATTGAGTGAAAATTCATAGTAGCATTCTTATTAAGGTTCTACTTAGGTACTCTTATAGTTTTTTTTAAATAAACGTACTAAAAAAAAAAGTTATGGCCAAGAATAGTAAATATTTCCCTATCGGATGTCTCTTTCTAGGGAATGGCCACATTAAGCTCAAAAATTATGTGCACCCAAAAGTACGAAAAATTTATTTTAGGATGATTTGTGCTTGATAAATCAATCAACTAATAAGAAAAACTTGTATTGATGAGTTTCCGGAAAAATCACTGGATACTCCTGGACAACGTCGTCAGCATTTCTTTACACGAAGGCAGTATTATTAATTTAAGAGGGTCAAATTAGCAGAAAATGTAATATTTTTGGAATGCAATGAATAATTTGAGTGTTACTCAGAAAATTCGCGAATAGTCGAGGAAATAAAGCAGGAAAAAGGCCTAAACCCCAATGTGAGACTCCGCTCCAACTGACTTTTATGTGAGACGGTGTATAATATTCCTAAAGATGTATAGAACGAAGTCAGGGTCATGGGAACTGGTGCCATTTGATTTCCGGTATAAACTGGGACAGAAGTGCGCCATTTCCGGTCACCAAAGTTGAAAACCCCCAATTATTTTATATTTTGGACAATTCTAAGCATTATTTGACTCTTTGACATTTTTTACTTAACCTCACTATTCTCGAGATATAAGCGTTTAAAAAAAAAGTGTATTTAAGTTTTTTTTTTAAACTAGTATTTACGATTATTTTTGGATGTTTATTATGAATTAAAACATGTGGACTTTATATTTTGGACAATTCTGTTAGGTAAAAAATGTCAAGACTCAAAAAATGCTTATAATTGTCCAAAATATAAAGTCAACGTTTTAATTTGTTAATGATCAAAAATACTAGTTTTTCAAAAATATAGATAGTTTATTGATGCTTTAAATTATAAAATTTTTGCACAAGTCAAAATACAAATGTAAAATAGTAAAAAAACTTTTAAGTACACTTTCTATTTGCTAAACGCTTATATCTCGAGAAGGGTAAGGTTAGGTTAGGTTTAATACCTACACGAAATAAAACAACAAACGACTCCTAACCTTCTTTCAGATAATGAAAAAGGAAAAGAAAGAGAGTTATCATTTCCAGATAATTCACATACTTCGATTTACACGTTAATCAAGTTCATTATCTGTGAAAATTCATTTTTGCTTACATGAGGCAGTTCCACTGGATAGTCACTAGAACACAAAGGGTTAAAAAGGCCCTCTTGACAATTAGCAGGACAACAAACCGTTTTTGAGGAAAAGCAGTTTAAACGAAATATTGACGATTTGTTTGGTAATGCGCGTTATGACTTTTCGAAGTAGGCTTATGTCACGTACTTATTAAATTAAATGACACGTTCGAGTTATAATTATGTGGTAGATGCTATGAATCCTGTGTATGAGGAGGTATAAACGTTCAAAATGTAACAAATGTTTGGTCGCGACCGCTCAGCGCCGCAGTAGTCCGACCGGAGTATTCTTAGTATCATTGTGCAGGTTGGACCTTTCTGCGTAGCATGGAAGTAGTCCGGAGCTTTCACGGGTGGCAATGGAGGAGGAAAACGTTGGACCCTACATTTTGGCTATTTTTATAAGACTCTTTCGATGTTTAAGTGCACTCATAAGTGAACTTAGCGTGAACACTAGGTTTTCCGAGAGACTTAGAGAAAGAGGCAATTTCGTGCGGAGGGGTGGAAAGAACGCAAAATATATAATAATGACTGTAGATGATGGCGAGTGTTAACATGTGGATAAAGGATTGTGCGGTTGGGCGGTTTTCAAAGTTTGGTAATTCGGGGGTTCGGGGTGGAAATCTGTACATATGCATTCTCTTCAAGGTAACTGCGTTCATTTCCAATATGTTAGAAGTTTGCGTGGTAGCGAATTCTGTAAATTTTTCCGAGATAATCAGAAAAAGCATATATTTAGGTGATATTTTCAAAGGAAGCATTTCCGGGTGCGATTTTAGGAAGTTTCTTTACTATTTTTGCATGTAGAACTGAAAGGGGAATGTCAGAATTTCTGGACATTCTGTATAAGGAATGAATAACAAAGTAGTGCAAGTTAGTGCCAGATATTTGTTTCACAAAAAATTTACCCCAAACAAAACACGCTGAAAAATCTAAAAATGTTTTGTGGACGCCAACTTTTTTTAGTTACCATATCAAAAAATGAAATTTTCTTGTCCCACGTTTCCTTTTTTTCTTCGAGTTCCTATTTTTCAACAAGTCAGACGTCTGCAACACTGATTTAAACAAACATTAACTGCTACTCTACTTCTGTGGGTATACGTTCGAGGGAAAGACCTTACTGAACATTAACTTTATTGACAGCAGCAGAAGAAGACTAATTCCATCTAACTATTTCTTAATCAGTTCGCCTTTTCCTATCTGACGACACAAAGGAAACGATGGCTAATTAAGATTAATTCAGCGATGGTCTATATTTAGCGAACACCATTAAAAACGTATCTGGAAGCGAACGGTTTATTTGTAATAACACTAATATGTTCTCGTAATAATGGATCCAATGGACAATGTTAACGGAAAGGCACGCCGTACTCAGGCAATTATTAATGTTGTAATAATAGGTATGGAGTTTCGCATCGTTTTATATCAATCAAATATCGAGTACATTCACAGGATGTACCGTGAATGTATCCCACAGCACTTACACGAAATATCTGTATCTTTTAAACTAGATTATACTCTTCGCTGGTTTACTGAAATTTTTATAACAATAATTTCTAAATATATTGAATGGATTGGGCCGTTACTTGATGAAAATTCATAACAACAATTAGAATGAAAACTACATTAGACTTGATTTTCACTGTTTTGTCAACACGACAATGGTTTTGCCACACAGTGGCTTCTTGGGGTGTTGAGTACTAAAATCATGCATTTTGAAATTGGTATGATAGTACTCAACATCCGAAGAAGCCACTGGGAAACAATTTAATTTTGAACACTTCTTTCCTGTTAAACTTTTCGATTTGATGCACCGTTTCAATGTTAATGGTGAATTCTCATAAAAAAAAACCTTTAATCCTTACCAAAAAAAATCTAAAATATTTCGTTAAGAAAGCGCTGTAATCCTTAAGTTCTGAAACTCAGGATTTTTTCCGAATTCAGGTGGACCAATTGCTATGAAAAAATTTAAAGAAAATAACATTAGTAAGTCAATTTATAAACCTACTGTATATGGCGAAGATACATGGTAGATATTTCTAGAATATGGCCTTACAGCTAACAAGATTTCAGCAATTCTTTCAATTAAATTAACGAAAAAGAACAACAATTAGGATTGCAATAGAAAGAGAAAATAATGATAAATTACCTTTCTAACATCTTAATAAAAAAAATAAAAAAAAACAGAAAACACCTACGAAATCAAGGAAAGGTATTCCAAATGTATAATATATTTATAAATAATTTTAAAAGTTTGGAGAAATGACTAAACTTAGCATGCAAAGCAGCTGTACGAATCAAGATGCTTATTAGCTGCGAGATCAAGTGTAGGTGAATTTTCACATATGTAAAGGGATCTTGCCAAAAAAACTATGAAGGAATTACAGTACGAAGTGGATGTAAAATTAAGTCGAAATGGCACGCCAGAATGACATGACATTGTGAGTGTGAATTTATATAGTTGTCTTTATTCGTTTAATGCACGCAAAAAACCTCAAAGCTGTGCCGCTTGACTACAGCATTGAGGGGAGAACAGGGCATGTTGATTTTCGAGCTAACTCCTCTATAACATATTAAATATATTATACTACTTAATACATAGAACATCATTATTCACATACAAAGTATGTTCCGGAACGATTAATGTAACAAATTGACGAAAACACACCTGCCCCAATTATTTATTTATTTTGTTCATATTTACTAACTCGCCCCTACGGAAAATATTTTACGACATAGCGGGGATGACAGAGTCGAACTTTTAATATTGTCAGTGTCACGGAATTTCAAAATAATCGCATTGTTAAGAATATATTTGTATGTGCTTTATAAAATAAACATAGCTGGTGATCTGTGTTTACATTATATTTAGATTGTGAGAGCTTAATATACTTTAACAAGTGAAAAAAACTACATTTTGATATGCTTTTTGTCCAATTTGTTGGGATCATTCATAACATTTTCAGCAGAGGGTCGCAAGATGACTCAGTGCTTTGGCATGTTTTATTTTTCTTTTTTTTTTCTTTTTGCATTGACTAAAGTAAAAGCTAACTACATTTTGAAACACAGAAAGGGCGTTCTATTTTTATTTAGTAAATGAAAATAAGGAAATGAATGATGATATTTTAAATATAACATTACATTATTTTTGCACCTATATCGCACGGAGAATTTATCAATTTCTAATATTTTTTTAAATAATTCTATGGAATGCATTTTCGTAAATAACTCGTTTATTTTAAGTTTTTCGAAAAAACTCAATTTCAGATTTTTTGTCCAAAAACGTCCGTGCCTTATACTGGTTATAGAGATCGATCGACGGAATAGTTAATTTTCGATTTTTATTAGGAAACTGTTCGGAATTTGTAGAATTTATAAAAAAAAATCAAGTTTTCCAGGATTTGTAGATTCGCTTTTGTTTTCTCAAATTTCTCCCAAACGTCAGCTAATAGACCTAATCGAGCCCTACAATTGCCATTTTTGAAAATCAACATCGGACCTTCGGTTCGGGAGTTATTAATTCCTTTGAAAAATCATACTCGGCCCTGGAAAACATACTTGCGGTCAACGGATTCGGGTCGCCAGCAATAGGCTTGATTTGTGGCCGGGTACCTTTGATCCCACCAAGTCTCATCGAAATCGATCAATATTCTGGACAGTTATCGTGCTTCCTAGCCCGATTTCGCGAAAACCAGTTTTTTGCAAAAAAAATCAATTTTCATTTGTTTTTCGACATAGCCTCTGGTATACTTATTTGTAGAGCTTTGCCAGCGGCACCATTTCTTTTTTAAAACGTCTCGATCCGACTACCCGTTATCGAGTTATTCAATTTTTCCCGAAAAACTCGCAACGTCTATATCGGGTACTTCCGGTTTCCGAACGGAGCCGAGCTTCCGGCGTTAAGGTTTTCTAAAGACCTCCTATTAACCACCCAAGTTTCATCGCAATCCGAAAACGGATTAAGGGGGCTGGGCGTGACGGACAGACCGACAGACAGACAGACAGACAGACCGACAGACCGACTGACCGACGGACGGAATTTTCTAAATTCGCTCTCGAATCGATAGATATGACTTTCAAATCGATCCGACGTTTTTTTCGGGTTTCGATGGTGCACCGGAAAAATGCTAAACGTATACTACATTTTTTTTCAAAATGTAGTAACAAGTGCACGATATTTTCCTTTATGTTTTAGCGTATTTTTTGCAATTATGTTTTTATAAATATTTTGGCGGGTAGTGATTTATTCGGCTGTTTTGTGTTTATAAGTGACTATGGTAAAATAATATCTTGAAAATGTTTAGGCCTTGGGAAGGTTCTTTACCTAGCACTAGCAGAGAATGACAGGAAAGTATGGAGATTATTAACAGCTCGCAAATTACAGAGAAAGTTTCTAGACAACATTTATGTGAACATACCTAAAAAGCAGTTTTAAATTTTTATAAAAATATAAAAGAAAGTGAAGGAGAAACCAGAGCTTTGGAAAAAACCGCCTACTTAACAGAAATTCCAGAACAAACTATTTTTTATAAATTAATTAAGGAAGGACCATATAATCGAGCAGCTAAATCGGACAAAGGAAAATCACGAGAATTAGATTCGTGTGTGGTGAAGTTGTTAAGAGATTTAATTTACAGTAAGTATAAGGAAAATGAGATACCAACAGTACAATCAGTACATATGGAAATGAGAACAACAGGTGTAGTGCCATTTAGTGAACAAACACTTAGGCGATGGCGATTAAGGATATGATTTAACTTTAAAGTTATTCATAAAAGAGCAAGTATTATGGAAAGCTACAAAATTGTACTGTGGCGCAATGAATGAATATTTGCAACGTATTAAAAAATTTCGAAGTTGCTCGAAGTTCTCTAGATTCTAAATTATTTATTTGATACTTATTTATTTGTTTTCTAGAATTGAATTATTTATTTAATAATTGTTAATTTGTTTTCTAGAATTGAATTTATTTATTTAATCTGGGTCAATTAGATCAAGTTAGGATTATTGATATAAAATAGCAATAACCTTAACTCTGAACCCACATTTTTTGGCAAGGAATTGCTCGTATCTCCTCGTGGTCCTTGTTTGGCAACAATAATAATTCAATAGATTAAATTACTATTGCCGAAACTGAGCAATAAGAGAATATTTGATAATTCTAATTTAGACTCAAAATTCATCATTGCTCAACAGATTTAAATTTCTATCAGTGTGCACAAAAATTTTAAATACGGCGCTGTGAGACATCAATTATCTTAACGAGCCAAATTTATGGTCCGTTTTTTACCTGCACTAAACGAATGAAGGCAACTATAAACATGTTGCAGTTTTATTACTAAGATTAATAAATATTTCTTTCTCAATGTAAAGTACCCTTCAAAATAACAAAAAAATACAAAATTGTACCTAATTTAGTAATAGAAAGCGATAGTACCCTTATAATAATTTATTTCTCATAATCATCATAGGTGAAAGTATTTCTACATAACCTAGAACTGTTAGATGATATAAATTCTCTCCATCATATGGCTATTAATCACAATCTTTTAACTTCTGTATTGAGAGAATTTGCAAGTTCCTATTTAATTACATTTTGGTACACAACAACGCGTCATAATTAAAGAAAATAAAAAATATTCAGTCAATACCATTGAAATGACAATAATTTTGAGAACAAGCTATGCTAGCGCCACTGCCGTAGTTGTCTTTCCTATTTAACAGAAATTCAATTTCCGTAACAAAACAACGGGGTCTTTTGCACAATATCTCTACTTCCAATCATCAGCATAAAAATTTATTTTAGTTTACCGTAAAAAACTCTATGGTACTGTCAATGCAAGGGGACTATTTATGGAGCATCGAAAATTATTCGAATACGTAATTAGGGACTTTCCGATACCTCAAAAGTATCGATACTGGTATCGAATGACAAGTATCAATACCGGTATCATATCGGAAAGAAGGTATCGATACTTATATCGCTATTGGCATCGAATGAAAAGTATCAATACCGGTATCACATCGGAAAGAAAGTATCGATTCTTGTATCGCTATTGGTATCGAATGAAAAGTATCAGTACTGATATCATGTAGACAGAAAAGTATCGATACTTCTCTGGAAAATTTTGAGGGCGGGGGCATTTTCTTACAAGGTAATTTAAAAAAATTCCTCACTTCATAATCATTTTTCTGATATCGGCTAAAAAGTACCGATACCGGTATCGTATCAAAAAAAGTATCGAGTACACAAGTACTTAGTATCGACTGAAAAGTATAGATAGTGGTATGGTATCGGAAGAAAAGTATCGAGTACAACAGTACTTAGTATCGAATAAAAAGTATTGATACTAGTATCATATCGGTAGTATCGGAACGTCCCTATACGTAATGAACTTTAGAAAATAAAACGATCACGTTTGTGTCTTTTTACTGAAACGAACTTACTGATTAAGTCCGGTCTGGTCTAAGGCTGAGGATATATTTAAACATACCTGAAACAAAATAAAAAAATATTAATGTCTTAGAAATTTAAAGGCAATAATGAAAAAAATATGAAATTATACTTTAAATTTATGTTAGTAAATTAGAGTTATACGCTTGAAAATATACTTTAGGTACACCTTGTGAAACAATATGTAAATGGTTAAGTACCTATCATTAGGTCAAACTTAACTGAAAATACACATATGTGACACAATCGTAAGTTGTTTACCGAATGTTTTATAAGCCATAGTTCCCTTGCGAGTATGCTACAAATTATACCTTTTAACTTTTCAATGTCACCCAGTTCTATTTTAATACACCAAACCGTAAGTTTTGTTTCCACATCACGCTAAGGAAGAACAGATCCCAGTATAGAACATAACTGCAAATAGCGTGCTAATATACAGGGTATCCTGAGATGAATCTGCCAAAGTTTAGAGATATATTCCTTGAGCAATTTTACTTCCACATTCACGTAGTTTAGCAAGTTATATCAACGTAGGAACGATTCATTATTAAACATTACCGAGTTACGGCTTGATAATGAAAAATATACTTCTATAAATAATGGTATATGCTTAGGAGGAATTGCTAAACAGTGTCCTATGGTTGTGGATGTTCAAAAAAGGTGAGCTATAGTAGAGGACGCGGTAATTACTTCTTGTTAAATAGGTAGAATGTCATGAAACGTAGAGATTTTAAATTGGAGCGAAAAATAATTTGTCTGTTTGTAATTTTTTTGAGCGCACAGTTTAAGATATTGATTTGTGCACGTATTATATGTATTATAAGGAAATCTCGAACTGGAATGTTTTTGAACTTACCCAGTAAGGGTTGGGGGGTAAACAGGGAAAAATAAGTAAAGGAAGCTGGTAAGAGCATACAAATTTAGGATTTGGTGTATATATTAGAAGCCAAGAGCTCAAATGTTTTAATAATATTTTCCATCCCCCCACCACCATTATTATTAAAGGGGCTGATAAAATTAAATTGAGATATTCCGTCGAAATCGGGTACATGTATGTATTATAACGACATCTGAAACTAGATTATATCTGAGATGATCCCGTTGAAAATTGAACCGATAACCCTGCAAAAAGTACAGGAACTATCAACAGGCTAAAGAACAATTATGACACTATTTATACACAGAATTATTGGTAGAGTATGGTCAGAGGAGTGTAGAGGTGTTTTAAAACCTCATGAGCCGTGACCTTCATATGCGCACAGACATAATCCGCCCTATTGACTCAGTTACACTTCTTAAAAATATTATATTTATTGTTTACAATTTATCCCGAGCTCTTGTTTATGTATACAGCAAGGCAGCCTCCAGTGTCTTCAAAAACATACTTATAACTCAGATTAAACTTTGCCTTTTGCGCATTTCGCGGTTCATGAGATTCTGAAACACCTCTATGCCAGACGAATGGCAAACCAGAATAATCTGCCCACTTCACAAAAAAGGAGATCAGCTTGATTGTGGAAATTACAGAGGAATCACACTCCATAACACCATATATAAGATACTCTCAAACATCCTGTACAAGCGACTGGGCTGCTATAATGAAATGCTAATAGGGGAATATCAGAATGGCTTCAGATCAGGACGGTCCACTGTAGACCAAATATTTGTCCTGCGACGGATACTGGAAAAGACTCATGAATTTACCATCGATACATTCCACTTGTTCATAGATTTCAAGGCAGCATATGGAACAAACTCTACGAGGCAATGAACGAGTTCCAAATACCCAGAAAACTAATTCGAATAGTCAAAACAACAATGTCTAAAGTCATCTGCAAAGTAAGAGTAGAAAACGACACATCGGATGCCTTCCAGACCAATACAGGGCTAAGACAAGGAAACGCACTGGCGTGCCTCCTATTCAACATCGCCCTCGAGAAAGCAGTCAGAGATGCAAATCCGGAAAATAGAGGCACCCTCTACAACAAATCCACAAAAGAGACTTTTGAAGCCTTCTCTACCTCAGCTGAGAGTATGGGACTCGAAATTAATGTTGACAAGACTAAATTCATGATTTCCATACCAGGGAAGAGGGCTCGAAACATAGGCCAGAACGCGAATATGGGAGAAGTCCACGTTGAAGCCGTACAACACTTCAGTTACCTAGGTTCTTTGATAAACACTGAAAATACGATATCCGATTAAATAAAAAGAAGAATCATGCTAGCCAATAAATGCTGCTTTGGACTCAGTAAACACCTTCGAAGTCGCAATCTATCTTGGAAAAACAAAATTCTAATATATAAAACTTTAATCATCCCAGTTATTACATATGGGTACGGGACGTGGACAATAAGCAAATCGGACGAAAACCTGTTGATCTTTGAACGAAGAATCCTCCGAAAAATATTCGGTACAGTTTGCGAAAATGGCCAATGGTGCAGAAGGTATAATTTTGATCTATATGCAAAATATGCTGAACTTAGCAATGGTAGAGATACAGTTATTCACATTAAGATTGTACGCCTGAGATGAGCCGGACACATTGCAAGAGCAATGAAAGCTACCCACCAAAAAGGATATTCAACTCAGGACCCACGGGAACACGTCGCAGAGGTAGACCAAGGTTGAGATGGAAAGGTGGAGTTAACGAGGACGCTGCGAAGATTGGTGCAGCAAACTGGCAACGGTCTGCATGAATAGGGACGAATGGTGGACGAGGCTGAAGAAAGTCGGGGCCCACCTAGGGCTGTAGTACTATTGATGATGATGATCCCGTTGAAAAGTTGGCGGTTAAATAGGGGTAAATAGGGAAAATAAGTAACGCAAGCTGGTAAGAGTACAGATACTTTGGATTTGATGTATATCCAAGAAGTCAAGGCCTCAGATCTTTTATAACATTTCCAACCCTCCCACCATCCCCATTGTTAAAGAGGCTGATAAAATTTGGTACATGTGTATATATTAATTTAATATAGACATCAATAAGCTGATTGTCACATCGAATCATTAGGCAATCTGTAATTTACAATACGCATTATTACTTCTGGTCAGTTTACATCCTGCTTGGGATAAGTAACATGATATTCCTGTAAGAAATGGCGACATTTGTCGACAACATGTCGGCAATATGTGTTCTCGGGTACTTAATACATAAACCCTGTACAACTTCTCTACATCAATTATTGGTTGATCTATAATAACTGGTATTTTATTTCTGGAAATTGCTAAATCTTCGAAATAATTAATTCACACGAAAAGGCATAAAGCCGAAAATAGCATTTATTTCACGTACTTGCTACGTTAATGAGCGCTTAGCTTGAGTATAGCTGCATAAAAATAAATATTTAAAAGTGTTGGGCTATAAATAGATGTTAAATTCATTATCAGTGCAAATATCTGCCAACGCAGGAATACATCCTTAGACATTATCCTTTATTAGGAAAAAAGTACAGCTTGTAATGGGACGTATGGGGAGTTGTAAAGCAGTATTTCTCAAAGTAATAATTATGTAAAAACCAAGAGTAATTTGTTATAAACTGTAACAATGTCTTTAAAAGTGACGTTATGCATTTAAACGAATATTTAAATCTAAACTGGTCATGAAATTTCCAAGGTTAATATAATTTAGAAAATAACATAAATGTAAACAGCCACGAATCATTACACCATTATAATCATGTCATATTGTCGGTGACAATTATAAAAAGAAAAAACAAACATTCTGGGTACATCCTTCACTGACAGAACTTAGTTGTCATAGCATAGGTGTATTCTACGGAAGATTGTTAAGCACATTAAAAGTTAAAACGCAAAGAACGCAAATTATAGATAGGTTGCCAGTCCATCATAAAAACGATTCATTATTCAAACATTTTTGATATTATACTATAGTACAGGAGCTAGCGTGCAATTGCCTGACACATGTATCAACTAGAGACATTCATCATTTTCTTTAGAGCATGGCAGACAAATCATTTTATCGTTGGCATTTTTTTATCTTCGATTTTATCTAATATATAAATGCTAAGATGCTAAGATAAAATTTAAAATAAAAGAATCCTAACGATAAAATGAAATTCTGATGGCGACATCGAATTCAGGAGGTCAAAATACATAAAGATTGGTAGGTCTAGTTTCTGGGTCTGAACTTTTTTGTGTGTGTCTGTGTAATCATTCATTTGGGAGGGAGTCCAGGTTTTGTGACGCATTATTAAGTAGATGGTTGAAAAAAATGTGATGCAGCGTGACAATGAAGGAAAAATTTTAAAGCTGGTTTTTTCAACCGCCCTATTACACACACCGATAGCAGCTACACTTTCTGAAAAAAAAAAACAAACAAAAGAAAACAAACTTTGCCTTTTATACACCTTGAGCTGCTATTTGCTATATTAGAAACCCAACTAGATAGGGATGAAATTATGTAGACATAAAATTAGTGTTTATTTTTGCTATTAGTAAATTAACAAACAAATCAGTAGTATTACTTAATTAGATATGCATATTCTATGTAATTATAAATTAAATGTATTGCAAACGGAATATCATTTGCCAAGTGCGGCTTTAGGAATTATAAATCTTTCCCAATAATTTAGCGTTTTGTCATATCCTAGCTACTTAATTTTCAATTAATTCAATTTATTAATGACTTTCCTGCCAGACTCAATGAATGTAAGTGGTAGAGTTTAAAAGCATGGTTTCATTGTGCCTTATTATAGATACGACACATTATGTTAGATGAATTAATGAATTAATCTTCTTGATATTCATTTTTAATTAATATTTTGTTGTTCAGTTTTATATTATGGAACTAGTTTGTCTCGCAGTGTCTAGACAAAACCTTGAATGATACATCAAATTGCATAAAATGTTCACACTACATCCGGTCCAAGTTTTCGTATAGTTGTTCACTGTTCAACGTGATAAACTAAGATTCAATCATTTATTGTCTGCGTTTTTCAATGGTCATTTATATCCAAAAGCTTTACAATTGTAGCAGCCTTATTGAATTAGCCAGTTTGAAGTTTCAACTTTTAACATCAGATACAGTGTCAGCTATTCCAAAGATACTTAACTACCAATTGCAATGCAATTCCGACGAAACCATTTTCCGTTATCCCCTAGAGCATTCGCCAGATTCTCAAATGGCAATACTTTTTTTCGATTGTTGCTCATCTTATACTAGATATCTTAATGATGATTAAACAAACATAAAAAACATATACTTACTAATTGAAGGGAGGAACCTGACCTTTTAATAACTAAGTCGGTTACACAATTGATCTTCAGATTATGAATTTGCCGTCAATGTCATATTAAAGATTCCCGCTCGAAAGATCTACGAAAAGAAATCTAAAAGATCTTTTGTGGATTACCCTACAATTAGTTGTTGCCCAGGACTCCCAAGCTTTTTACACAGCTTGTGATTTTCCTGAGGTCTACTTTCCCTAAGTTAATTCCACCTTTTCTAGGTGCTTCAACCTAACATCTTGTATTCGTAAAGAATATGTTCCGCACTTTCTATTGCAGTAAAGTCTGTATCAGCTTTTATGGCGTATGCGTTACAAGAAGCGTACGGTCTAAGATGATTTGAAGCGAGAGAGAAACAGTGTCGGCTCAACCAGTCAAAACACGCCGCACGGCTATGCTAATTGAGTGAGCACAAACGTTAGCCCGTTATCGAATTTAATCGCACGAAAGAATGAAAGAGATGAACGTAAGTTTTATGAGTGGAAAGTCGTAGATTTAGAACAGCTTACCGGTTGATATGTATATGAGTGAGAACACATCTTAAAAGCAAAGCGTAGTTCGAGCCGTACACATGCCATAAAGGCTGTCTATATCACAGTATCTGCACATACCATTGTCTACCTTGCCCATAGTCTTAAGATGATATCTCAAGGGGCGATGGCATGTCAAGAAGCCTGTTATTGGTCTTGTCGGACTTTTCGAGTTCGAGAAGCCTTGGGGCATTCTTTGTCGAATAAGTGATGAACTTTTTCGCTTGTCTTTGGCCCGGTGTATTCCTCCAGTAGGGCTACTTCTGTTCATTTCCCATTTTAAGATCTCTTCCATTATGTGTCCCTTGGATAAGCCACAAAACGGTTAGGGTCCAAAAATGGGGCTTTAGCACCTTTTTTGCAAGAACGTCGGCTAATTCATTTCCTTCATTCATCATTTCATCATGCCCTGGCACCCACATCAAGATAACCTTGTTTTTTGCCAGTTGCATCACGGATTGTCGGCATTCTCAGACAATTTTAGAATCAAAGGTATAGGACCTGAGAGCTTTAACGCTGCCTGGCTATCTGCCATGCTTTGCCCTTCGAATGCCTTTATTTATGCATTCCTGGGCACATAGATCTATAGCATAGATTTCTGCTTGGAAGATGGTTGGAGTCTTACCTAGGGATAGCCCGCAATTAGGCCCCGCTACGCCCACGCCAACCCCTGCAGCTATATGTAAACCAGATGAGTGACCCCTGGAACTGCAGGGCTACGACTCTGCTCCTTTGATGGCTCTCAATTAGCACATCAAACGGACAGTCAAAGTTGTGCTTGATTGGTATTGAGTCAGTGGATTCGATCGTGGATTCCAATAGAATTAACCCAAGAATCCTTAAGTGACCAACCACATCGCATGGTTTTAAAGAGAGTAGCTGCGGCAGCTTTAGGGCACTGAGAGCAGCGTCCTTTCTTACATGCAGATGTAGAGGAAGTAGATGTAGCATTGCCTCCATAGCTGCTGTGAAACAGGAGCACACCGCTCCTGTAAACCCTAAGCAGACAAGGCGTTGCAATTTCTGCAAATTCCCTTGTGTTTGTTTTTCAGACAATAGACAATAAAATTCTCTTACACTGTATATTATTTATATGCACGCATAAACAAACGACGATCAAGTTTTTAAGGTTCAATATTAGTTTGACCAGCGCGTAGCAGTAGCGCATCCCCATCTCACTATCTAAACAATTTGTTGTTGTTAGGGTACGATTATGTTGAAGCTGTGATTAACGATAAGAGCTGCGATGAGAACAGCGACAAGAGCAGCGCAAAACTCATTTCTTTTTAAATATTTATAGTAGAGCTGCGATAATAACGACATCTGATGTGCAAATTGAGGTTGATTAGTTTCTACCAAACACTTCGAAATATTGTTTTAAAATGAGTGATTCTGAAGGAATATTTTGTATTCCAAGAGCCGTTAAATACAATATTCTTGAAAGTATGCGTAAAAAGCGCAAGTTCTCTACGCACCCTATAAATACCCATAGACACATGTTTGGAGAGTTTCATTATCTTTATATAGAATTAAGGCAACGCCCTGCAAATTTTATGGAATACATGAGAATGAAAATAGAGACCTTTGATTGCATATTAAGGCATTTCTCTGATAGAATTAAAAAAAAAATTGTCGAGAACAAATCTATTACAATGGCTTTTATCTTTTTAGCCCCACAAGAGGGAGATAGTGGCTCGGCTACTAAGCGTGTCTCAGCTAGTCGCTTCAATATAAACATCTTCATACCAAATAATGAAATAATTTTCTATGCTTGGCAGGTATCGCAGCTCTCATCGTTAATCACAGCTCCAACATAATGGTACCTTTAGAAACCATAAAATATTATAACTGATAGTTTTCTTTGCAAATTAAAGGCGCCTAAGTGTACAAGAATATGATTATGTCTGAAAAATGTGGATTCACCACTAGTGCGCGCTAATAAAAGTAATATTGAACCATTATACCGTCTTGCGCAGTACATTGAAGTTCATAATTTGTTAAACTCCGCAAGACGGGAACGATTCTAGAATTAGTGTAGGCGAGCTAGAGGTTTTACCCTCAGACTAACTACAACCTCAGCAAAAAAAAAAAAAATACTCATATAGTTTGCGATGTCTGGAAGATATTGTTTTTGAAAAAGAATCTTTGGTGGAATTTGGAAAAAAAAAATGCGAAAAGTCGCGAAAAACGGGTTCTCGCGTTTTAAAAGAAAAGTTGAGTCTATACGAAAGAAAGTGTTCAGGTAAAAATTCTGCGGAATAAAACAACGAACAAAATGAGCCCCAGTGAAGCTCAATTGGCCCAGTGGTTCCCTCGCAAATTGCAAAAAAACACTAAATTTGTACGTTTTTTCAGCGCTGCTGAAGGAGCGAAGAGTGGGGGTAACCGAATATCCCTTCGTTCTCGCTACCCTTACTCTTCGCTCCTTCCACGGCACTGAAATTAACGACTTTCGATCGCGTCTTTCGCATGCTTCCAATCGACTTCTAGCAAAAAAAAAACACAGTAAATCTCGCCGTCAACCATGACAGTCAACTGTCATGGTTGACGGCCAAAAGTTTTGAGGACGGAAGTAGATTATCTTCCAAAACGTTAACTGCCCATAGCAATATTGTTCTAGTTTATATATTTTTAGGTGTTAGACAATGAAGTATTCAAGAACCAACCTCTGTCTGATCTGTTCCGTTTGGAACAGAGGTTTTTTCATTAAAATTTTTAAATATTTTTCAGTGGCAAAATAGCCAACAAAAAGTAAGAAAATCTGAATATGCCACAAATAAACAATTATAAACAATATGTTAGTGGTACTTGACAAAAAAAAATTAGCCATCCAATTTTCCATTCATATTTTACCTAGGATAATTTTAAGTTTAAAGCTTTTCTGTCCTTTAGGAAAGGATGCTCGTAAATAATTTCCCATAAATCAAGAGACCGAATTTATTTATTTGACATTTCACTGCTACAAAACAAAGGAATAAAAAAGAAATACCAGGAGGAGATAGAAAAACAGTTAACAGGAAAGGAACTAAATTGGGCAACAATGGGTTTAAAAATCAAAATAGCGGCGAGGAAAACGTTGAAAAGGAACAAATCCCCTATGAGCCCAACAAGAAAAGACACGAAAAGAAATTACGAAAAACTAAAGAAAATAAAGGCCACAGGAAAACAATATACACCAAACATAGACAAAAAGATAATAGAAGCGAGGAAAGAAAGAAGAGACACAGAGAGGAGGCACGAACAGAAAAAAAAATGCAGGGAATTCTTCGAAAACATAGAATCCACTCCAGCAGGACAGATATTAAACCAAACTTTTAGACACCCCAAAACATACAGGAGAAACAACAATACGCAGTCAAGAAAATACATACCACTGCAGCATTGGGTCAGGAAACTAGAAGAAGGAAACGCAGAGAGAAGTCAAATAGAACCAATACAAGAAATGGACCACTGGCCTCTGGGAAAGCCACCGTCAAAAGACGAACTACTAGAAATAATGGCCAGAGCTAAAAGAAACACGGCCCCGGGAATAGATAAAATAAATAACGAACTAGTATACTATGGACCGGACAACATAAAACAGCTAATCCTAGAAATCATCACCAACGCATGGACGGAAACCACACCCCTGCCTGAGGAATGGAATACAACCATACAGATACCGCTTCCTAAAATCAAATCACCACAAAACGTGGACGATTACAGAAGAATAACACTCAGCAGTGTAGGGTATAAATACTACGCACAATTCCTCCTCAGAGAAATGGAAAAATACATCGGCGAACTACCAGATTATCAAACGGCATTTATCAAGGGTAGATCGACAGACGACCACATGTACACCACCAGACGGATCCTGGAAGAAAAGTGGAAAGAAGGAACAAAACTATATATAGTCTCAATTGACCTCCAAAAGGCATTTGATACTATAAGGCATGAGGCTATAGTCAACACTTTGCTCAACAGGGGAGTACCGCACTACTTAATAAACAGAATAATAAAAGCATGCCTACACGAAAACACTGCAATACAATGGTTTGGACAGACGACGGAATCAAAAATGAGAATATGGGAGTCAAACAAGGATGTCCCCTATCCCCCCGACTATTCACCACAGTCCTGGACCAAGTCAAAACAGCCTACAGAGTCACAAGAGCTCTACTACCCTTCATTGAGGACAACAAACCACCATGGTGCCTAACCAAAAAGGTATACACGACCATCATAATGCCTACTACGATGATATATGGAGTCAAAAACGCAGCAACAATAAAGGCCAACCGAAGAAGCCTGAGAAGAGCTGAAAGGGACATTATCCAACTGCTAGCAAAAACAGGAAAACCACAAAAACGACAGAAAACGTCAACATTACTAGAGGGAAGAACAATAATCAAAAGAATAGAATCATACGCAATGAAATACTGGAGACATGTCCAAAGACGGGACACGACACACCTACTGAATAAAGCGCTGCGAATGAACAGCAACAAACTGAAAATAGGGAGGCCATGCTACACATGGAT
This sequence comes from Stenurella melanura, assembly GCA_963583905.1. NCBI lineage: Eukaryota > Metazoa > Arthropoda > Insecta > Coleoptera > Cerambycidae > Stenurella > Stenurella melanura. The sequence goes on from OY757310.1 coordinate 62,900,189, forward strand.
TACAACAATCGAGAGAATTATGAATAAGCTAGGAAAGGATTATACACACTGGGAAAAGTTGGCACAACAAAAAATGGAATACAATAAAGAAATATCAAGGATGTACACACTGCCAGACTCAGAAACAGAAGAAACAGAAAACTCAGAAGTAGAATAGGAGAGAAGATGATCACAGACAGAAACTAAGAAGAAGCATATCACAAAAACCTGAAAGTAAAAAGAAGCACGAAAACCTAAAAGAAGCATCTCACAAACGCCTACACTTTCCATCCGATGAAGACAGAAGGAAAACAAGAAGAAACATCTCACAAACACCTACACGCTCCATCCTATACTCCTACCCCATGCGTCATGCGGCTCTCGCTGCTGACAACAAGCATGTCCAATGTCCAATCCAGCGTATGCAGCTGGTCTGGCGGTATATAAAAGCACTGGGGGTTTGTTCTGGCACACGGTGGGATGATCGGTGGGCGATCGGGCTGCGTGGTGGAACAAATCTCCCTGCACCGGAATTGGCAGCAATGCCCACCTTACGCTGGCAAATCAATCAAATCAATCAATCAATACAACAGGTGGGGTATACGCATTATTGGTTTTAATAACGCATACTGAAATAAAAACCACAAACATTTTCCATTTTCCACACAATTATTTTAATATCAATGATGAATTGAAGTAAAAAATTATTAATTACAGGTAATTAATGCAGGTATATATTTAGCAAAATAAATAATCTAAAAGTTATTTTGAAATATACGGGAGAACAATAATACCACTAATTATAAGTAATTAATGGATAAAAACAAATGGAATTCTATCATTAATTATTATATACTCTTTTCTTGAATAGCAAAGCCGCCCACATTAGTTTAAAAAACTTAATGGACCGTGATCAGTCGAATAAAACGTTTTTTACTCGAATTTGAATCACCACCATTTTCTGCAGTTATCTTTTAAATGCTCTGCCAAATAAAAACGATGAAAACGAAAGTTTAAGTTTTGGAAACGTTGGACAGCGTTCCAGAAATGTTGTTAAAGTCACTTATCATTTATTCTGCACTTTTCTTAGTTTAAAAGATGAAACCAAGGTCTTGGCGCTGCACATTATTAGTGTGCAAGTTTTCGAACCAATTTAAATAATTTGAAAACCATAAGCAACGGTTGATTTGCAAACCTTTTTGTCAGTCAGTAGCGCAAGGTCACTAAATACGCAATTGATAAGTAACATGTACAGTTATTGAGGAAATAATTGACCGCAGTATACATCAATTTTATAATATGACTCTGACCTTCGAGGCTCGAAAATTCTAGTCAGCCGGTTGCGTGGTAGATAACTCGTTCCATTCTTCTGAAATAACACAAACCCCACACCGCAAGAGGATTGGTAAAAACCATTTTTTTTTAAGTCAGAGCCAGGTGGCCCAAACTGGAAAAAACTACGAAAAGTGCAAAAACCCAGTGATCAAAATTGTACATTGTTAGGTACTGATATACGAGGTGATTCGTAAGAACGTGGCAAAACTTCAGGGGTCGGCATGCAGGGTTGCAAAAGTTTGAAACACATGTTCTAAACATCTTTAAAACACACCTGAATTTTAAACATAAATGTTTTAAATCAGCTTATAAACATGTCTAAAATAAAATTGATTTTTATTGATTTTTTGCAGAAAAGTTAGAGCTATGGAACAAACATAATTTTTCATTATTTATAAAAGTAAATATTATGCAATAAAACTTGAAATAAACAATCTATATTAAAAATGAAAACAATTCTTACTGAATAACAGTAAACGGTATACACAAAACAAACCTAAAATTATTTCCATGACAAAATAAATAAAATTAATTCGGACTGAACAGATGTAAACATAATAAGGAACAAATGAATCATAAGCTCAAATTGGAAAATCTTAATTTGTTATGCTGACTATTGCCTTATTATTCACAACGTCTTAGTTGGATTCCGTTTGCTGCATAGCACGTCTGATAGCAACCCGCCATCCATCCCGCCAACACACATCAATAGCGCTCAGTACAAGTTTATACATTACGTTGGCTCAAATTTATGCTTGTGGCAAATAACTTTCGATTTTTTGTCTCACCCCCCATCGTTCAGCTCCCATAAAAATTATTTTCTCCATATTTGAGCGAAATCGGTTGATTTTAACATGTGCCTTCGAGACCAAGAAGCTTTCCATGTATTTTTTATGATAAGAAATATTTCTTCAAATTTGCAATGCAATCGTGAAAATGTATTGAAATAAACATTTCACACAAATCGTCTCTTAAGAATTGTTCAGAGAGTAAAAATTAACAATTCCTTTTTAAAGAAATCCTCCATAAGATCCTTTTATGGAGTCCTAAAAATTGGGTTACTTTGGGGTCCCATAAAAGAGTCTTACGAGTGTTTAATTTAAAAAGGAAATATTAATTCGAATTCTCTAAATTTACGAAAAAATGTTTTTTACCTCTAAGAAATGCATGGGAAACTTAATGATCTTGGAGGCACATGTTAATATTACCGGATTTTGATCTGGAGGATGGGATAAAATAGTTTTAAATTTGATTCTCTGAGCAACCCTATATGTACAGTAGGGTGGAGCGCTACTATAGGCGAAATTTTACACACTTCTGCCCTCTACCACCACTCAAAGGGTATATTTTTAAATATTATTATTGATACGTAATAGCGAAAAACAGTTGTTATTACATGTAAAAAGTAACACCCTAAAATATTTTGAAAATATATTAACAACTTTTGCCCTCTACTGCCCTATTAAAAGGTTCATGTACTGCAGTAAAACAAAGTTTCTGTTGAGTCAACACCGTGGTCGTTGCAAAAGCAACGCCTACTATGATCACACTTCGTCACAGAATTCAGTAAACTATTCTGGATTAACACTTATCCTTGACTGAAGAACCTGGATCCGTTGATATATAGGATATACCTTACCTTCTTCGAGATCTGCTAAAAATATTACGGAGTCCATCCATTTTCTGATTCAAATAATTTTAATTTAGACAATCTGTTAGAAATGAGAACTGATGGGACAGTAATAAATACAGGACCAAAAAACAGAGCCGTATCTCAAATAAAGGCATAATAGAAACGTCTTTTGTAGTAGTTTATTTGTCAGTCGCATGGTAACGAACTTCCTTTAAGACATTTTTTCCACTTCCTCGATGGTGACAACTGGACCTCGTGGATTCGTGGGACGTACGTGGAAAACACTGGAAACCTGCCATAATTTAACAGATATAGACTTTGAACCAACCAACTGTTTGTAGTTTGTTCGGTATAGTAATTTCTGAATTAAGCGCAGATAAAAAATATCACTGCAAAATGTATTCTAAAATCTCTAGTGGTAACTGCTCCTTAGGTTTAGTTCATTCCCGGGAATTCTCGAGCCGAGAATTCCCGGGAAATCGTTGGGCTTTGTTCCCGGGAAATCAAGCTCGAGAAAAGTCGAGAACTCGAGAAATCATGTACCTATATAGAAATTAAATCGCCGTTTGTTGTGTTGCGTGGCGGCGCGTACAAAGCATTGCTTTCAGTTAAGCCTACTTCAACTGAAAATGAAAGAGTGTTTTCAATTTCAGGAAATATAGTTAATAAAATAAGAAACCGGCTGTCTGATAAAGCTATAAATACTTTAGTTTTTCTAAAGGCATATTTCATCAGACAGAGTAAGCTGACCTAATTGTTATGTATCTCTCTGTCTGTATGTTCAGCTCCTCAGCGTGAGATGTTCCATTGATCTTGCAAAGTTTTCATTTGTTTTTATTCTAATTAACATGCCATAAATGGTGCTGTGATTGTAATTTAATTATAATTTACATTTATTTTCTACCTGAATTTAAGATATTAACGTTTTCTTTCATGTTATTTTTTTTTGTTTTGTAGAAGCTATTTTTGTTTACAAGTTTTAAGTTGATTTTTTTTTCTAAATAACCAGCCAAAAATGGTGCTGTGATTGTAATTTAATTATAAGTTAAGATATTCATGTTTTCTTTCATGTTGATTTTTTGTTTAGTTTAATAGAAGCTACTTTTGTTTATAAGTTCTAAATAACCAGCCAAAAATGGTGCTGTCATTATAATTACGAGTCTGAATAATATTATTTCTGTATTTTTTAAAAAAAAAGTTAATTAACTTATTCATAAGATTAATGTTTTTGAATATAATCAATAAAAGTTTTATAATTAATTTGATACTTTTATTTGAGAGGAAAACCACTGAATTTGTTGACGTTATTGGAACCAAATAATATGAGAAAACGTACGTAAATGTAAATTTCTCGGCAACCCGAGAAGCCTCGAGAAATTAGCCTCGAGAATTCTCGAGACCCGAGAAATTGAAAAGCTCGAGAAATCATGAACCCTATATTAAAACAGACCCTTGGATTTACCACCTTATTACAGATGGTTAACTACAGCGCCTTTATATTGGCACAAAAATTCACAGATTTGGCAATCCTTGCAACCATCGGGACATTGGAAATTATAACACCATACATAAAACAAAAACTTATTCCGGACGAGGCGAAGCCGAGCTACGGTCCGTCCCGAAAAACATTATTTTAGGTACTTGCCACAAAAATAACTATTCGCTACTTTGTGACTCCATGGCGCGCATACTCATACTGTGCACACTTGCTCAGTATTACGTCATCTGATCTCGACTCTTTCATGTCGGCGGCCTTGGGCAAAACTCGTAACTTTGACCCCATATACGAACATTAACATTTTCAATGTTAATTTACGATAAAGTTTAACTCGTCAGGCAAAAGTGGTGCCAAAAATGCCTGGAAAACAATTAAGCTAAGTTAATACTGGAAACTATAACAAAGAAATATTATTGATCCACTAATATAACGCCTTTTTCATTCACTTCGAAAATCCATTAATAAGTGTGCTTGCAAATGACACAACATTTGTCCAAGAACTAGCATTAAAATGCATACTAAAGGACAAAATGACATAGAGAGAACCTCAAAGAGAACGTTCGTTCTTACTAGAATAAATTAGAGATAAGTGATTATATCGACTTAGTCCATTGGCGAAATATTAAACCAACAACCCCAACCTCACCTATTTCTGAATCATCTTAGCGATGAAGAAATTAAAAGCTCAATCAATAGTAAAAAGTTGGTAGATATCATTCCCCTTTTGCCATACCCATTAGGCACTAGAAAATTGTGTAGAGTTAGTGATTGAAGCTTCACAAAAGTCCGCGACGAGTTTACTAGAGTTAGTCTTAAATCCAGAGCAGCAATGCCAGCCTTTAACATGAAAAAAATATTACTCAACAGAAACTTAAAGTGGGTAGGGGATGGGTGGTATCGAAATCACATAGTAGCCACCTCCTCGTGGTGAGTTCTGGATTTATTTTTAAAACCTGATCAAGCAAAGAGCTGCTTTTTAACCCCACTTCACATCGGTTGATGCTATTTAATCCTTCTCAGGTTACAACATCTATTTTAAAGATGCGTAGAGGGCAGAAGATATTATCGGATTTCTTTAAACAAAATCAGGTTATAACTGAGCTAGAGTAAACAACTTTTTTTCCCTATTAGAACTAAAATTACAAATCTTGATTTTTTCGCTCCACCCTAATGTACAGGTATCTAAACTCTATGGTATGTGGGAACTGGGAACTCCTAATAGGCAGTCCAAATGGGGTAAGTGAAGTAGTGCTGTCATCTAATTTCAAATTGTCAAACTGCATTATAGTAAGCATTTAAGTGTTAAACTGACTGTTTAAGGTACACAATATCATCCACGACAATGTTTTAAACATTTTTTCAGGTTTAAAACCAGTTTTAAAACAATTGAAAACAGAAAAAAACTGTTTTCAACTTAAACATGTTTCTGTTTTATTAAAAAACCATTTTATTTCGATAGGAGATGAAAAATCAAGTAGTTTAATATACAAATCATCAGGGTGATGAGACTGACACCAACCACCCCTCCCCCCCCCCAAAGCGTAATAGATTTCAATTTGTATGAATATCCTCAAATTGTTTCCTATTTTTTTAACGGATTTCTTTTGGATAGGGGCCCCCTAATTTTCCCTTAACTTCGTTACTTTCCACTTTTTAAATGAAAGTCGACCACCAAAACATTTATTTATTTATCTAATAGACTCTGGAAATTCTTGAGATAAGATAGAACGGTTTGTTTTCAATTTAGTTGATTCCTTTATTCCGGTGTTCATTCCAGAACTGGCATTTTTTGTGTCACAAAAATTATAAATATCATGATTTGTTATTTGGTTTTCCAGCCAATCCTAGATCGCAAACATTAATACACCACACAAACAAATATCTCATTTAGGGTGGCCATTGCCTAGAAGGAGACATCCGATAGGGAAATATTTATTATTTTTAGCCTTAACCTTTATTTCTTACTACATACATTTAAAAAATTATACGACTAAGTAGAAACATAACAAGACTATTACTATGAATTTTTACTCAATAATTTCAGGTGTTTGCAAAATAGTTAAGATTTAAATTTAAAAATCCTGTTTCGTAGTTTTAAATCTAACTATTTTGGAAACTGGAATTATTGAGTGAAAATTCATAGTTGTTATAGCCTTGTTATGGTTCTGCTTAGGTAGTTTTATAGTTTTTTAAATATACGTACTAAGAAAACAAATTATGACCTAAAATAATAAATATTTCCCTATCGGATATCTCTTTCTAGCTAAATGGTCACCATAATTCTTCCGTAGCTGTACAGTAGCACATAAGTAAACATGACACTCCTAAACGTGGTTAATGAATCATTAATGAAACGGAAGAAAGTAGTTAATGAAAAATTCATTAACATTTATAAGACGTACTACACTTTATGCTGACGGTGAGCGCGTAATAAATCTAAATGTGGATTTTGCAAAAATTTTGTTCCAAATATAATTCAAGATCAGATATTTTTCGAACATAATTTTCGGAGACAGGTTTTGTTCAGAGAATGGTAGTTTTGTAGGTAATCTAAATTGCCACAGAAAAATATTCTAGGGCTAACTTACTTTAATTAATAATTAATTATGTTTGCAAATTGTTCGTTTAAAACTAGAAAACAACTCAGATTAATTTAAAAGCAAGAAGTAGAACATCCGACACTTCCTGACCAAAAGCTTCTTATAACAATGTGATCAGTGATGAATTTCCAGGAAAGTAGTATAGTACTTAATTGCTATATCAGTCTGCAGGTTTTATTGCAGGGATTTTTGGTCTGAACTTTCTTATCACAATTTAGTATATTATTATATGAGCGATTATGATAGCCATTATTCACGAAGATGATGTTTGAGCCCACGAGCCGTAGGCGACTGGCGCAAATCTTCCGAGTGAATAATGATCATAATCGCGAATAATACTGTCTTTCTACACCTATTAAACAAATAAATTAGGCTGAAATTTGATAGCATTAATCGGTACCTACTCGTAAGAAGTGGAAAACGTAAACAAACAATATGGCGATACACATGGTGTCACTGATATCGAGTTGATTATTAGCTGCAGCAAGAGTTGATCGCCATAGATTTAAAACATCATTGGATCAGTGAAACAGTGATTTTTTGTATTTGTGATTGGCCGGATAGACTTCAGAACTGCATATGACAGTATCATAAGACCAAAGTTATATGAAGCAATGTCTGAACTCAATATTCTAACAAAATTAATAAGATTGGCAAAAGCAACAATGTCTAAGGTTGCATGCAAAATAAAAATTCACATCCACTGCATTCAAGACCAGCAAGGGCCTGAGACAGGGCGACGCACTCGCGTGCGTCCTATTTAATATTGCTCTAGATAAAGCAGTTAAAGACTCGGATCTGGACATTAGAGGCACAATACTGAACAAATCGACGCAAATGCTGGCATATGCGGACGACATAGATATTGTCCCGAACTCTGAAAAAAGCCAAGGAAGCGTTTTTAACATCTGATAGACAGGCGGAGAACATGGAGCTAGCAGTAAATGAAGAAAAAACCAAAATAATGGTATCAACACCCAGCAGATGGCCGAAAGCTACGAATTGGCAAATATGAATTCGATATAGAACAAAACTTTATTTATCTTGGATCTTCTGTCAACAATGACAACTTAACATCACATGAGATCAAAAGAAGAGTGCTAATTGCCAATAAATGCAGATGAAAATCTACTGATGATCTTTGAAAGGAAAATACTGAGGAGAATTTTTGGTGCAATTTGTGATATGGAACATGGCGCAGAAGATATAACCTTGAGCTATATCAAAGATACGCACAAGTAGCTAAACGCAAGGACATCATGGTAACCATCAAAACCGCATGACTTAAGTGGACAGGGTATATAATGCGAGCCGGTGAACATTACCCTCCCAAAAAAGATCTTAAATCCACAATTGGTAGGAACACGACCCAGGGGCCGACCAAAACTGAGATGGAGGGACGAAGTGGATGAGGATGCTAGGAAAATCTGAGCAACTAACTGGAAGCGGATGGCCCTAAACAGAGGCGAATGGCAAAAGAAACTTGGGAAAGCTGAGTCCCACATGTGGCTGTAGAGATGATGATGATGATTGGCCGGATGCAGTGAATTATGAATCGATAATTCACTACAGTGAATTATAGGTACGATTTTTCACAAAAAAAAACGCTAATTATCATAGAAACAGGTGTAGAAAATATTTATTTTTTCATGATAAGACATTATAATATTTACGTATAGGTAATAAACATATAAATATTTTGCACTCATAGTATATCTTGGTGTCACTGATGAGCAGGGTTCGGATAACAGAGCCAAAAATTAGAGAATTGACAAGATAAGATAGTCAGACAGAGAAGATGAAATAAACGAAGATCCTTGTTAGCGCCAAGTTAAAGGGGCACGACATCCAGCGGAAACGATTTCGGGATTTGTCGGGTACGCATTAAATTAATTTGGCAGCTTACTAAAAGACAAGTTGACTTAATTCGAATCGACAAGTGCTACATCACGTGCAGGCCTCGATGACAGCCGCGTGTGGCTGAATGAAATATTTGAAGACAAATCTAAATGTTTTAAAAAGTTTTCTGAACAGTCTGTTTGCATGTCCTTGGACAGATGGTCTAATGTTCATAATGAGCCGATAATCTGTGTCGTTTTAACAGCAGAAAATGGAAACAGTGCTCTTTTAGAAAGCATAGATACATCTGGACATCCCCCCACAGCTGATTATATTGCCGAATTAGCTATTAACTCAATAAATAAGTGTAAAAATTAATATAAATGTAAAGTTACCAGTGTTGTGACAGACAATGCGGCCAACATGGTCAGCATGAGGCAAAAAATTACCGAGTCGTTCAATTATTCTATAATTATATATGCTTGTTCGGCGTATTTACATAATTTGCACTCCAAAGATTTCCAAGCATCGCTGGTAAAAGAACATATAGTAAAAATTGTGAAATACTTTAGAAATACCCATTTGCCAAGTGCTTGGTATAAAGGAAAAAGGGGGCAAGAAATTGGTATTACCTCAAGATGTTTGATGGAATACACTTTCAGATTGTCTTGAGATCTATGTAAATGAGTGGCCAAAATTGTTATTAACATGTGAAGAGCATTAAGCAGAAACTGATCCAGCGATTTTTAAAAAAAATTCAGATATCTATATTATAAGGATGGCTGAATATTTTTTACAGTTACTAAAACCTATTTCTGTAGCACTTGACACATTACTAATTAAGTTGGAAGCCAGGTCGGACCCTTTTCACAAAACTATGTTTTCGGATGAAATAATCAAAAATGTAACAGCAGTACAGTGGTGGAGATCCCAAGATGTTCCAGAAATAATGCAAGTGCTACCCATAGTGATTTCTGTTTTGTGTGCCTGTGCATCTTCTGCTGATATAGAGGATGTTTTCTTCCTATGGCACGGCGCGCACCAAAGTGGTGTGTGGCAAAGGAATGGTGGTGGTATTGGAATGGTGAAGACGTGGTGTGATAGTAGAATGGCGACAAAATGATATCAAAGTGATGTAACGCGTACCGAAATGGCAAACAGCGCCATCCCGCCATTGCTTTATCATTTAGTAAAATACCGTCAGAGGACGAGAATGCTCCTGCATTGGTTCAACTAGTACATTTACAAAATCGATATAAAAGAAAAAGTCATTAGATCCATCCTCTATGGCAAAAAATAGGGAATACGGCATATATAATGTGCATAAAAATGAAAAAAATCTCGACGTATTGTCATACAGACAGACATGAGCCTCTACAAGGCCTACAAAATGTATGTTGAATTTCTGGTCGTCTTGCATTATACGATAATCGCGGAAAACACTGGAGATGCAACCTCTTCTCTAGGCAAGTAAATACTCAATACAAGCACCACTTACCACTTGCCACTCGAAAATTAAACATGTCCGAGACTAGTGGTGACCGAATGGCACCACCCCACTTGCAAAACATAACGCCACCGCCACTACGCCTCAATGCGCGCTGCCGCTTTTGTTTACATGGGTTTCAAAAATTCCACCTGCAACACAGCTATCACGTCACCTAAACACCACTTCAGTGCGCGCCGGGCCTATGGATTCGTACATTCAGATATAAGAAACAGACTAGACAATGACAAAGTAGCTAAACTAGTATTTCTATTATTCAAACCATTATAACACTTAGGTATTTATAAAAGTTCAACAATATTTATTTTTTCTTTAGGTAGAGTTCTCTTTTTTGTATTAAAAAGATTGTTTAAAAGCTGTATTTTCAGTTTTGTAAAAAGCAGCTTAGCAGCTAAGTTCCTTTTCAATTATTATAATAAATAATAAATACGACCATAAAAATGCTAGTTTTTTTTTTTATGAATAAACACTAAATACATTTTTAAATGTCTAAATTTTAGCTTCATTTTTTAAAATCAATCATGATTTTATGTTTTAAAAAGCAGATTGATTAAAATCAACTGATTTAAATCATCTCAACCCTGGATAACATTAAATTAATGTCCTAATTTCAATACAGTCGGACTTTTCATTATTAAGTTATCGTGCTTACAAGAAACGTGACGGACGGACAGACAGACGGACATTTTGTAGGTTGTTCAGAATTCGCCCGAAACACAATGATATGAACATTTTTTTCTCTACGAGCGATATTACCGGTTTTAGAACAATGCCGATCAAATGCAATATATCTATATACTCTTCGTTTTTTTGGATTTGCGAGGAGTATATCATTAACGGCTCTGCTGTATCAATCCGACTTCTTATTTGCCACATTTTAAAAAAAGACACTGTGCGTCCGTATTATAACTTCTACTGCAAAAATGATTAATTGATGAAGTTGACTTCGATTGTAGGTATTGAAGTTTGGTCAGTAAACTATAGATGAAGAGTCCTACTGCTTTAGAAAAAACTATCAATTAATATAAGTTAAGATACCCTTAAAACCAAAATGCAATGGCGCTATCTTTGATGTCTGCAAAAAAAAAAAAATACTGCCCAACTGACACGACAGGGGGATGATTGAAATTACAAACATAGCAATTATACCTATATAAATAAGTTTTCAAACAGTGCGAAGAGTATCCTATAGGTTAAACAATTACATAAAAACAAAAACATCAACAAACCGGACAAGAGTATATTGTTTACCTTTAGATTTTACCTCCAATTGCTACAGATATATTTCGACGGAAGACGAAATGTAATAGTTACGTAGTTAATATGCATAAACGTTGCACAATATACGTGCCTACATTATGTAACAAGATAATACGGCGCCCTACGCCAATACGCATTGTTTTAGGGAGCGGTGGTTTAGTAACTGCGAACTTGTAATATGAAAGGGAAGAAGTTCCAGATCTGACCGCGCCCCAGTTATTTTAAAACAAACACTACCTACTTATAATTGACTGAAAGAAACAATGTTTGGAACAGATATAATGTTATCAATTGCAAAAGCGTTACATGACATAAGAAATATAGATTAAAAATTAATTCACATAAATTTATGATGCGCATTTTATTTTCGATTAGGTAGAATTACTTTAGAATTTGCGGTTTGCAACTCAAAATTGAAGTAAAACTAGGGTCGTAGTTTCTGATTGATACTGGCGTATTGAGTACACCCTGTACTTGCTTAATATACGTAAGCAATAAAATATCAATACTTACAACATTTTGCGAAAACCGAGTCGCATTAACATTTTCCCGTTTGTGTTTATTATTCAACATTTTATCTTATCGAGAATTTATTATCCACTTTAATTAAATAATTAATAATATCAATAAATAATTTGTGACCGAAAATCAGATTCTTGGGTTACATAAAAATTATCAATAATCGTAGTTAGTATTTAATATTTGACTATAACCATTTAATATTTTTATATAGGTAATTGTTATTATTATGTAACTGGTTCCATCCCAACACGCGTTAATAATATAACAATTCATGTTTGTATTAGTCACACAAAATGACAGACGGCTTGTTTTGTAAACAAATTATGCAAATTTTAAACTCGTTATAAAAACACCCAAAATTATTAGCGTAAAATAAAAAAGTTACCTGTTCGCGAGGCATCTACGAAATATTGATCTGCTCACCGGTAAATCAACAGCCATGTTTTATTTTGTATATTAACTTAAAACGCCATCGAATTCGTCAAAAACTGTGAAACGCAAAAACATGTCACACACACAATCCGCCATGTTGGATAGCAAAAAACAGTCGCATTTGACGTAGTAACGACACGAATGTACACAAAATATGTCCCTGCATAGCACAACAAAAAATATTTACGGACATAAATTAAGGCAGCAGGTTGCGCGAGGTCTGTTGCCATGCGATTCAACTATGTACACGGATTACCGCTCGACCTTGGAAAAAGTTAAAAAAAAAGCAATTGGGGGGTCACCTTGTGTGCTTCGCGCTCGCCATCAGTGAGCTGGAGCAGTCCAACCGCCGGCTACTTGGACACCATCTCCGTGGCTCTTCCGGTGCCTTGGTCTAGTCGGACTGCTGGGCGGGCTGAAGACAGCCGGGAGACTCGCCGGAATATTCGGAGCACTGCCAAGGTGAAGAGTGTGGACTTCCTGGTGAAGACGCTTGCAGATGTGGGACTGACGACGTTACGCAACACCTAGGAGGCCCCTGTGAGGCACGGTCGGGCCGCATTGCAGGCGCGCAAGCGCCATTCCATGCCCAGCCTTGGCAATGAACTTGACAGTGGGGCCGGGGTGAAACCATACTCACGGTTGTCGGTCGATAAAACGTTCTCGTTCTCGATCGACTTACGCCTTACACAATGCCGAAAATATGCAGTAAGGTATTAAATGGATAGAGAGATCAGAAGTTAATATTTAAGTGTAATTTTTTTATGTAAACATGCCTACTAATGATAAGCGTGTTTATATTATATTTTGACTGTGATTTATTAATTTTTTTTATGAACCTTGCGAATAAATTTTGCGTAACATTTTAACTAGTAGTAACGTATGTAATATATTTAATTATGAACTCATAGTATGATTTAAATATTTTTTTAATTAATCAGACTAGAGGGCAGATGCACAAAATATAAATCACAACTTCGGAATTTTATTTTATAACGCAGTAAATAGGTATATAAAAATCTAATTTGATTTTAATACTTGGAGAGCTGAGAACTTTCATTAAAATACCTACTACGATTTGGTTCCGGCAACATAGTCCTGTTTCATCATCTTTGTTTATAATTATCATCACACATTATACTACATTTTTCCTGCAGAGAATTAAAATAATTCACACCTAGGAGTACAAAAAATATTTTGTGAGTGAATTTTTCTTCAAACTATTCCATCGATTTTAGAAAAGTTGTGATACTATGTAGGTAGGTATCTAAATATGTTACTTAGTTTATGCGAATAAGGTGTGCAAATATGAACCACAAGAAAACAAATTTAATTTACCTATTTCAAACGTAACAAGGAATTAGATCCCTATTACTTAATGTACAGGGTGAGTTACTAGAGCGTGGACAGTCAACATCCTCTCAACCATTTGAAATGTAAAAAATGTCTTGTTTGATTGATTAGCCAGCGTATGGTAGGCATTGCTGCCACTTCCTGATATCCAATCTGAATGTTTTTATATAGCGTCGGACCAGCTACGTACGCCGTACAGTGTGGTAAAATTGCCAAAATTCGCTCTAAGGCTCAGTTTTTAAGAAATCGATTTGAATTTTTTTTTACATACTCGGAAATAAGTCTGGAATAGTGAGTCACTGCGAAATGTTTGGTTTTCTTTTTGCATATCCCATTCCATAAGCTCCCATGTAATTTGTTGGCACCATTCAAAAGTGGTCTTTATGAACTGAAATTTTCAGGATATTATTTTTTTGGTAAAAGTAACCATTTGACACCCATAGAGATTAAAAATAACGATATCAAAAATATATATACAGGGTGATTCACGTAGGCCGTTCGTTAGAAGTTTTTCAACTTGCAGTGGGATTACAAACTTGCAACTGGTATGTAGATAATCGATTAAGCCCTACCTAAAATACGTTCAGTCCTCCAGCTATACAAGGTGTGCGAGAAGTCGGTACTAACTTGCTTATTTTGAATATATATACAGGGTGTCTCATCGGGAACTGAATCGATCGATATAGAGAAAAGTACGCATCAGAAATTTGTGAAAATTTAGATAGTTACTAATGTCGCTGTGGCCAATCCAACTAAAATAATCAGAAGTATGGGGTACTTCCAGTTATACCGGAAGTCGATACCAACTTGCTTATTTTACATGGAACGCCCTATATATTTTCTAACAACTATTGAAGATTGTATGCAGAGAGTAAGAAATGCATTTCAAAACATGTCACAGGATTCAATTAGAAGAGCTATAACCATGAGGAACTAATCCGAAGGTGCGAAAAATGTGTCTAGGTTCGAGGGCGGAATTTTGAGCAATTATTAAATTAAAACGGAATCATGTTTTAAATTGATCTTATCTCTGCTATTTTAGTTCATGCCATATCTTCAATTCGATTAATATGCATGTTACAGTGTTAGTGTTATTTTCCGTTTTTGTGGATATCGAGTAGCAAATGTGCTGCAAGTTCTTGATATTACCTTATCACATTCTCCATAAATAATAAACAAATTTAAAAAGTCTTCTTGGGTGTAATTTAAACGCGCTGGCATTTTTTGACATAAGATAATGACTGATTTGTTTCTAATCATGGCTATTTTGATGAAATGATTACAACAATTCATGAATTTCTAATAAAATCGCAAATATTTCAAAAAGTTGAAAACTTTAACCCCTCAATGATAACATCAGAAAAAAGGGAATTCAATTTTGCACAACTTGACGTAAAAAAATACAGGGTGTTCCATTTGACCTAAACAAGTTATCGCGGTTTGAAGTTGACAAAATGTAAGGCGAAAAACGGAACACTTGGTATGATATTATTGAATTTATTTCAGTTGTAGAACGTAGTTCTCCTTGTGTTCTTTCTCCATGCCAAAGAGCAAATGAGGATGTCCTACACAGAAAAAGTTATAACGGTTCTTGCAAACCGTTGCACCTGTCAAATTTTCTATAAAATGTCAAATATCTTCGAAACTACTGGGTTTAGATATAGGGTGTGCGACATGCCCGAACTCAGAATTTTATTGTCATCTCGAAAAGTCGAAAATATATAGGGTGTTCCATTTAAAATAAGCAAGTTGGTATCGACTACCTGTATAACCGGAAGTACCCCATGCTTCTGATTATTTTAGTTGGATTGGCCACACCGACATTAGTAATTATCTAAATTTTCGAAAATTTATGATGCGTACTTTTCTCTATATCGATCGAAACAGTTCCCGGTCAGACACACCCTGTATATTGTCGACTTTTCGAAATAATCATAAAATTCCAAACATGTAGCACACTCTATACCTAAACCCAGCAGTTTCGAAGATTTTTGACATTTAAAAAAAAATTTGACAGGAGCAACGGTTTGCAAGAACTGTTATAACTTTCTTCGTGTAGAAGATCCTCATTTCCCCTTTGGCACGTAGAAAGAACACAAGATGAGCTAGTCATCTCTACAATAAATTCCATAGTAGTATACCAAGTATTCTATTTTTCACGTAACATTTTGTCAAATTCAAACCTCCGAAACTTTTTTATTTCAAATAGAACACCCTTTATTTTTCACATCAAATTATGCAAAATTCAATTGTGGAAGTAATTAAATTCCCTTTTTTCTAGTATAGGCATTGTAGGGGTTTAAGCTACAACTTTTTGAAATACTGGCGATTTTCTTAAATGTTCAAGAATTTTTAATAAAAATTGCCATCAACGGCCATGATTAGAAACAATCATTAATGTCAATCATTCTCCTAAGTAAAAAAATGCCAGCACGTTTAAATTACACCCACGAAGGCCTCTTTAGATTTGTTTATTATTTATGGAGAATATGATAAGGTAATATCAAGAACATGTAACACATTAGCTACTCGATACCCACAAGAACAGAAACCATCAACCATATATTGTAAGACGCATATTGGATCATTTTAGAATATTTGGCTCTGTCAAGGTAGGAAAAAGGAAATTTAATTTCACACAAATTGATGTAAAAAATACAGGGTTTTCCATTTGAAATAAAAACGTTTTTGAGGTTTGAATTTGACAAAATGTAACGTGAAAAATAGAACACTTGATATTACGGAATTTATTTTTACTGCAGAGACTAGTTCATCTTGTGTTCTTTCTTCATGCCAAAGAGCAAATGAGGATCTCCCACACGAAGAAAGTTACAACGGTTCTTGTAAACCGTTGCACCTGCCAATTTTTTTTTATAAAATGTCAAATAATATCTCTGAAACTGCTGGGTTTAGGTACGGAGTGTGCTACAGTTAGGACTCAGAATTTTACGGTAATTTCAAAAAGTCGAAAATATATAGGTGTTCCATTTAAAATAAGCAAGTTGGTACCGACTTCTGGCATAACCTGCATAGCTGGAGGACTGAAAATATTTTAGGTAGAACGGGCTTGATCGATTTTATCTGCATACCAAGTTTCAAGTTTGTAATCCAACTGCAAGTTGAAAAACTTTTAACGAACGGCCTACGTGAAACACGAGTTAAAAAAATTCACAGATCTATGTATCTTTCGCAAGTGTCTTAAGCGTATTGAAAATACCAGATGCGACTATACTGCTCTTGGAGTCCACGGATGGATGGCTAGGATGATAGGTATTTTCAACATTTGCATTAGGTACCATTAGCGATTAGTGATAAAATTAAATAAAAATACAAACTTTTATCAAATTTAATAATACCACTTGGGTTCATTGTAATTGAAGCCATGTTCATTGACAATTTTTTTTTTAGGTTAACCCACCTATCATCTGTCAAATTTTGTCATAAAGCTTGTAGAACGCCCTGTATAGTGCTTTTCTACTGTATTTTTTTATATCATACTTAGATGTGTTTGATAATTTTATTTACATAATTTTAAATATATTTGTCCATACGAATTAAGCTAGTCCATCTTTTATTGGGTTTGGTTAAATAACGCAAGTTATGCAAACTAAGTGACATACGATATGACAGTGTCAGCATGTATCACAAGAGACCATTAAGTTTAGGAGTGTTTATGTTTATATCTTAGTTTCGAGATACTGCTTGGATTGTTATTGAAACGTGATAGGTTACAAGGCCGGCGCAGCGGCCTAGACAGATCTGTCGCTCTCGTTACATTTTTCGTAAGATGGGTGCTATATCACGCGCCCAGTAGTATTTTCAATACTAAAAAAAAAAATCAAGTCGATACCTCAAAAATTGAACCTTAGAGCGAATTTTGTCCATTCTGCCACACTGTGCGCCGGATTGGTTATGTGGCATGTAGTCCCTTCAATATCTCCCTATAACACACGTAATGGAGAATTGTTGGAAATTCCAAATCATAGGATTAGTGCGTATGAAAAAGCCCAAAGTATAAAGGCATTTTGCTGTATAATAAGTTGCCCAGGCATTACAAAACTATGTCTGTTAACAAATTTAAAATCAAAACAAAAAACCTACTTCTACAACACAGTTTCTACAGTGTTGCTGAATTTTTAAATTGTGACATGTTAACTTAAGTTCTAAATGTGATTTTGTTAAAAATTAGTTTTAAAGTGTGATATGTTAACATAAGTTTTAAATGTGATACTGCAAAAAATTATTGCAAGTAATTTATACTACTAATTTAATATTTTATTGTTTATTATTATTATTGTTGTCATTATTCTACATGTATTTGATATTTGCTCTGGTATGTGGTTCTAAGCTTTATGCCACTACTCAATCTCTGATGTATCCTATGTCTCTGTGATCTTTGGATGAATAAAGTATTATTATTATTATTATGGAAAAATTAAAGAAATTTTCCCACAGCTATGCCACAGATTCAGACAAAAACGTGGAGACAAAATTTGTAGGAAGTTTTATGCTCTACAACTTTGCTCTCCTGACATTTTCTCTGTTACTGAATTTAACAGTGATATATTAGGCCGGGGCGGTTTGGCAACCGATACCACGTCGCCAAAATTATGATTCCTCTTGTCATTATGAACAAAAAGTTCTACTATATAGGTCTGAAATGAATTTCGAGGCTCCGGAATTTCATTTTTATGGAAAATGTTCGGTTTATTTAGAATTATCGAAGCACTTGGAATTTCCTAATAATTTTTCTGTTAAAGTTGGTACTTGGGGGTTTTTTCGTACGAGGAATTAATTTTTGATATTTATTTTTACCTAAAGCGTCAGATAGGGGGCGTTATCGAACATTTTTTTCATTTTTTACAGTTTTTCGGTACTAATTTTATTCAAAAACAAAAATGTTTCTTTATTTTCTTACTTCATTCATTTATTTATTTATTTCAATTCTCGTTGACAATGACAATATATCATTTTATGCAAATACTTACGAAAATAACGATGTATTTATATATATTTAAATATATTATATCGTTATTTTCGTAAATATCGGCAAAAAATAATAAGTTGTCATTGTCAACGAGAATTGAAATAAATAAATGAATGAAGTAAGAATTTGAAGAAAATTTCGTGTTTTTGAATAAAATTAGCACTGAAAACTGTAAGAAACTTGAAAGTGTTCGATAGCGCCCCCTATCGGACGCCTTATGTAAAAATAAATATGAAAAATGAATTCCTAGTACGAAAAAACCGCGAGTACCAGTTTTCACACGAAAATTATTAAAAAATTCTTGATAATTCTAAATAAACCGAACATTTTCCATAAAAATCAAATTCCGGAGCCTCGAAATTCATTTAAGACCTATGTCGTAGAAGAACTTTTTGTATATACTTGATATTTCTTGATTGTCTTCTTTCGAGTTCTTCGTTCCGTAGTAAGGAGACGTTTCGCGTGCCATTATTTGCTGTTTTGTTCTGTCATTTAACGAGCTTCCATTTTCGTCTAACCATGTATGGGGTAAGGTTTTTCCCATGAAGTTTTTATCCTCATGTACTCGGCATATGTTATTGTTTTCCTCCGGCCTTCATCTTGTGTAGTTGTTCATATTTATTGTGTGCTCCTGGGTGATTTCTTCCACATCAGTGTTTTCCTCGCCGCTATTTTCATTTTTTAACTCATTCTCGACCAGTTAAGTTCTTCTCCAGTAAATTGTTTTCCATTTCGTCCTTTTCATTTCTCTTTTTTTTTCTTTTTTCTACGGTAGGGAAATGGTCCAAGTGTTATTTGGTGTTTTGTTGAATTCTTTACGTGTAGTTCCAGTTGCTTTATCTCCAGTTTTCCATGTAGTATTTTATGGGCTGTGTTGCTTTTTGTTGTTCTTTTTGCCATATTCTTCTTACTCTCTATCCAGCAGAATACAGTTTGTTTGCGTTTTATGCATAGAGATCTTAAACTTCAGTTGTTTTTTAAGGAGGTGTTATCAGATGCCAATAATTGATCGCGATGCATTGATGCTGCGCATTCAAAATTACATAACAAAAATTGTCAGCCAGACAAGTTGATAAATTAAGAGAGATATTAAACTTCATTTTAAAGCAAAAATCAAGGTGTTATGAAGTGCACTTTCATAAAAAAAATATCTATAACAAAAGGTCAGTCAGAAGTTAATTAACAAAAATTGTCAGACAGACAAATTTTTTCAAAAATGATTCATTATTTACCACAAATTGGGTGCATTTCAAGCAGGTGTTTTGAAAAGTAGAAAATTCAAAAAAATAACAATTAACAAATTTTTACTAGTCTGGCGGGCGTAACATGACTTTTACATGTTTTGCAAACATTTTCATCTTTTAAATTTGAGGTGATCGATGGGGTACCTTTTTTGTCATGTGAGCTCGGTCTAGTACTAACATGGTCTGGAATAACACTAAAAGTTAAACTAAAAGACGCGCGACAGCCAGATGATAAGAATACGTTGTATGCAGATTTTACTCTTGACAATTGCAAATGCATCTTTTATCGGACAAAATAGCAACGTCGCAGGTTAAGATCAAAAATGATATATGCCTGAACAGATAATTAAGAGATAAATATATAAAAATATACTGAGTGTTCCATTTAAAAAATCCAAGTATTAGCTTGGCACCACTATGTGATACACCCTGTAGATTTAAAAATAATGTAAAAAAATGGAACTCTTGATCTACTACAATTTTTACCCGAAACATTTTTCAAATTTCAAACGGTTGAGGAAATATTGGCCGTCCACACACTACTAACTCACTGTGTATATACAGATCAACTATCATAATGCCGAACATTGTGATCACCTAATATGCGAAGGAATTGTACCAATTGACGCTTGCCCATTAAAAGTATGCTACCATGTGCAGGTTATATAAGTAAAAGCCCAGGGCGGCGGCAGCACAGCATAATAGACCAAGAGCCTGTATTAGGATAAAAGTGGTACGAATTGCTAATCACAGGCATATTATAAATATTATTACACTATAACAATACCTAAGTAGAACCATAACAAGACTATTGCTATGAATTTTCGCTCAATAATTTAGTGGTTTGCAAAATAGCTCGATTTAAAACTACGAAATAGGAAGATTAGCATAATTTTTAAATTTAAATCTAGCTATTTTGCAACCCGCTGAAATTATTGAATGAAAATTCATAGTAATAGTCTTGTTATGGTTCTACTTAGGTGCTCTTATAGTTTTTTTTAAATATACGTACTAAGAAAAAAAAGTTATGGCCAAAAATCATTTCCCTATCGGATGTCTCTTTCTAGGGAATGGCCACCTTAAAACTCAAAATTTTAACGCGTTGCTTCTTACTGGCAATATGAAATTATGATTTGGCATCTAAAAAGGTACAAGAATGCAAACTCGCCAGTAATTTTACTACGTCCATTTTGTTTTGTTGGAGGAATGTTCATAACTCAAATTTGGAATGAGTTGCTACTACAAAAAAAAAAACTGTATCATATGTTAATTTATAGTATCTACATTATAAACCCCCATCTACTTTTCCATCCCCTTTAAAATACGAATTTTGTAACAAGATGATGTTTAAAAAAAACCTTTTTTTGGGTGCATTTAATAAAAAATAATAATTTCTTGACGTTTTGACGAAAATACCCCATTATCAACCCTCATTAGGGGGTCGAAATATACTAAAAATATACGTTTAAATTTTGGCTTCTTCTATTAATGCCAATGGGGATTTTTACTTGTTTTAAGGTTTTTTTAGCTAAACGTATATTTTTTAAAGATCCGTAATGCTATCTCACCTTCAACCCCATTATAACTCTTTTCAACCCCTTAAGTAAAAATGACGCTATATTTGTTAAAAAAAAATTTTTCTTATGATAATTTACTTGCAAATTTTAATACGTATTTTAACTATTATAATTTTTGAACCTTTAAACGAAAATGCCCTATTCTCAACACTTATTAAGGGGTTGAAATACACTAAAAATATAAGTTCAAATTTTTTTCTTTTATTAATGTCGATGGGGATTATAGGTCGCTTTTAGATTATTTTAGCTAAAAGTATATTTTTTAAAGATCGACCTCACTTTCAACCCCATTTTAACTCTTCTCAACCCCGTCCAGCAACGTACTAAGGAGTTAAGAAAAAATTACACTGTTTAAAACAAAAATTGATATGTCTCACGCATAATTTTTAATACGTATTTTAACTATTATAATTTTTGAATATTTAAACTGAAATACTCTTTTTTAACCTTTATTAAGCGGTCGAAAAATACTAAAAATGTTAGTTCAAATTGTTTTCTTCTTCTATTAATGTCAATGGCGATTTTAGCTCGTTTTGTTTTTTTAGCTCAATATATATTTTTTGATATTTTAAGTAGGTATATTTCGACCCATTAATAAAGGTTGAAAATGGGGTATTTTCGTCAAAACGTCCAAAAATTATTATTTTTTATTAAAAACACTCGAAAAAGGGTGTTTTTTTTTTAAACATCATTTTGTTACAAAAATGCGTATTTTAAAGGGGGTGGAAAAGGGGAGAAGGGACGAATTTGACTGGCGACCTCACAAACTTGTTTTATATACCCCCAAGAATAAATAAGTGAAGTTTTGAGCCTTAATATTCATTTCTCCTTGTCTAAGTGAATTTTTTGAAAAACGATAAAAAAATTTCAAGTTTTCGGTCGAATTTCATATTTTAAGATTTTGTAAAAAAAATGGACGAGAATATTTAACTGGCGTTTGTTTCTTTATAATGTAGATACTATAAATTAACAAATGATATAGTTTTTTTGTAGTAGCAACTCAACAAAACAAAATGGACGTCGTAAAATTACTGGCGAGTTTGCATTCTTGTACATTTTTAGATGCCAAATCATAATTTCATATTGCCAGTAAGTAGCAACGCGTTAAAATTTTGAGTTTTAAACATTTGTGTCGATAAAGATAATGCATGGACGAACGGTTTTAAATTTTGTGTTATAATATTCTTTGCAACCTGCGCAATGTCACATACGCTATGCTTGTTAGTACGGATCTACCTAATTTTTACCAGAGACTGGCTCTTGCTCTATAATCTTTATACATAAACTGAAGGTCAATCGCCGTGCATCGGAAATCGTCATATTTCGAATCGACCTGCCAGTGGACGAAAGTCAACTGGACAAACTGCATCCACATTCGTATTTGGCAGAACCGATTTGTATACAGTATGTCGTACTTTTCATGACGCCCATTCTGCCCTGATAAGCAAAACCCCCGTAAATAACAAAATGAAACGAGATAGATGAGGTTAACTCCCAAGTTACCTGCCAGCTAAGTTTGGCAGATACATGTAATAATGTTTGTGTGCGAATAGAACCATTTTGCATATTTTAAACTAATTGCAATTGTTCTAATATATTTTCTTGTACTAAGTCTTGAATTGTGTGCTTATCTAGTACTAATGTCTTAAAAATGTCATATTTGCTAATAAAAATCACAGTCATAGGAGCTGCAATAGGATTTTTTGAAGTAAAAGCACAAATACACTACTTTAACAGTTTATTGAATTCTCAAGTTTACACTATACACATAGAAAATCAAAACTTACTTTTTTACAACAAATTGAACATTCAGAATTAATTAAATTGTACCGAAATCACAGCTTAGACTGCTACTGCGCATTACTGAAAATTTCATATTATGCCGCAATCTAACGTCGTACTAAAGAAAACCCCGCATCTAAATATAAACCAAGTAAAAACACGACAAATTTTACACGATGTTTCTTTTGAGGTGCTTTAGCTTAGTAATGACAGTTTACTGTGTTTCTCTTTAGTATTACGAAGCAGAAATACGGGGTATTATAATATACAGTTACACACATTTAGATTTATTCTACTGGATCTCTACTTAGTAAATAGATCTTGATACTATAAGAAATTTCTTTTCAACAAAAAATGATTTTACGGGATTGTCAAAAAGGCGCCCATTTTAATAACGCATATTTTTTAAAAATTTGGGTGGAAGGCACTTACCCACCAGGAGATTGTGTTATGCTAATATTTAAAAATCCACCAGTGGCGTTCGTCCTTATGAAAAAGAATTAACCTAATTTTCCAAGAAAATATATTAGACAAAGTATTAACTCTAAAACAATCCCTTAATCTTATTCGTTGTTATCAAAAACTCAGTAATGTTTAATTTCAATAAGATGTACTTGGTGTTCACGTATTAAAAAAATAAAATGTTTCTTTTTAAAGCACCAATTATTAGTCGTAATTTTATTTTCGGATGTAATGAAGAGTTAATTAAGCTCGAGGAAGACAGGTTAACTTAACAGTTTAAATTAAAAATAATTGACTTGGAAATAAAAAAAGTTCAATTTTATCAAATTTAACATTCTTAAAGTAATAATAAGCACCATAAGTACAACTTTAACAAGATTTGATCGATGTCCAATTTCTTATATTTTCTAAAATCATACTGATAATAGCAAAGTACATTTTCATTACGATTATATTTCTATAACATCTACCTTTTAATCATGGCCATTATTGAACAAACTGCGATTTGGTTATTATAATAATAATATTAATAATAAATGCCTTTATTTCCAATAATATTTTACAACAGAGAATGATAACATATGTAAAACAATTTTTTTTGGAAATCTCAAAAGAAAGTTCACATTCACAAGTGTACCTATCTATGTAAGTTTATTATTTATTGAATTAGGTTCTTTCACAAATTTTAAATTCACTTTCACTGTGAAGATAATACTTTATTATAGTTAGAAACACTTGAATTTTGAGAAACAGTGGAATGATACCTTAAAATAAGACATTTTTATTATGCATTGAAATTGTTTCGTTAAAAACACTACATCAGTTCACTACGCACTCATGACGTTATCAGATATATTGTCAGTGTCATTTTGTATTATAAATACGTTATTTTGCAGATAAATTTCCTAAAGTAGCTTTTACAAATCCCGTATTAGGTAGGCTTTACTTATTTAATCACATGTAAAACTTAAATAAAGTGAATAAAATGTTGTGTTTAACAATTTTTAAACGCGATTTAAGAATATAATATAACCGATGACGTCACCGCGTGTTTTGCGTACTGGTTCAATTAGAATGCTGTTTAAATATCAATAAGTGCTTTAGTATAACAACTACTTCATTTTAATAATATCAAAAAAGCAAATGGAAAGCCTGCCTTCTTCCAGCTTACTTAACTCTTCATTATGTCCGAAAATAAAGTTATGAACTGCAATAATTTGTAGTTTAAAAAGGGAGATTTTATTTTTTTATTATAAACACCAAGTACACAATCTTATTAAAATTCGGAGTTTTTGATAAGATCGAATAAGATTATGAGATTGTTTCACAGTTAAAAGTGCCTAATATCTTTTTCGGAAAATTAGGTTCATTTTTCGTATAATCGTGAAAATATGCAAATTGTCATAACGTCCTAGACATTTTCAGGGAAATCGTGAGTTACCAAGAGCTGATTACCATTGTTTTGATATTGTTAATAATAATAACAAAAACATACAGAGAGCTGAAAAATTCCCAAAAACCAAACTGTTCATGTTTATTTTACGGGAATATAAAAGATAAAATATGTAATACATTTTTCTTTTTATTAGCAATTTAACGAAATGTACATGGATGTTATAAATACAAAACTGTACCAATTTTAATCAGCAAGAAATATAAATACTAAACCTCTTGAAATATCTCACGACATTTTTTTACTGTCATAGTGGCAGTCACGATTTACAGGGATGTAATAGACTATCTTAATATTTTACGACTTTTGTACTTTAAGTACTTGTTTACTGCCAACCTGCAACCGTAAACTAAACTCTCACGGATAAAAACTGATCGTGGCAATATAAACAGCACCATCAAACAGCAGTTTTAATCAGGGATAACTTTTAACGAGCCGCTAAAACATGTTAAAAAGACTAAGAGGATGGAGGTATATAACAGGGGTAAAGAGTACAAAACACCCCAATACTAAGTCATCATATAACCTTATGGGGTTATTTTTTTGTCTTCACGTTACTAATATACATAATCCCACAAGGCATTAGTCGGATGAGTACGCAAAAAAACTGCACTTTATGAGAACACAGAACATCATGTTCATGCCTATTGTCAACATTCGTGAAGGGTAGCCACCTGAAGCAGTCCTAACAAAATGGAGGTCATTTTACTAAAATAGCCCCCCTATAAAATTTAAAGTATCTTATGCATTAAAATTAATCATCTGATTGTGTTTAGGGATGCTGAATTCAAAAAAGGGGTCGAAAACGTAGTCAGAAGTCCATAGGACGAGAATTCCAATATAGTGACCAAAATAGGGCAGACGTCTAAGTATTGTTACAAAAGAAAAGCTACAACAGTTTGAAATCAATGTTAATAAGAAATCATATATACATGTATTCACATGCAACACAGATTTTTCCTAATCATCTATAACCATATTATCTCTGATCACATCTATGACCGTATTATCCGGAGCATCTTCTTCGTGTCTTCTAGGCTGCAAATAAAGAGAAATATCATCACATATTGCAGCATTGGTATCTAAACAATTATATTACTTTGATTATCTATACAATCACATTAATCACATTAGTTTGTTTCAGACTGAAAAACAAAGAACCCACTTAGTCATATTGGTGCAATTCTAGCAATTGAGAGGCACACATTTTACCAGAGAGTGCCTACAGCTGCAGTTTGAAGTTGAAGAACATCCTGCTTTGCATTTGCACTTTATAAAATCATGACAGCCGAGCCATATCGTAAGAAGAGGTGTCCAGCTGCCAGTTTGAAACATCTTTCATTCATTCTCAATTATTTCGACTAGGAATATCCGCATGAGAATTCATGACTTTACCCCAAATTTGGCTACCCTGATAAGTAGCTCTTAAAACATGTTGTTGGAGTGCCCCCTATTGGAGGGAGTCTCTCGAATAGTTTTTCTTCAGAAGTCGAAAGAATGTGTCTGGTCTTATTCAGAGTCATATCCATGCATTTCTTATGGTACATACACCCTACAAATTGGCCTAGTTCGTGGAGCATATCCATTTGTAATTCTGGAGTCCTGGAGTGAGATTGAAGTAGCAGTGAAAGCTGAAGTAGCTTTCCATGGAATACAAATATTGAAACGCGTGGAAATGTTTGCTTCTGGACAAAGATAATTGAAACCTACAGTTGTAGTTATTCAAGGTTCAAAATTCTCAACCCAAGGAATGGCAAGGGCCGTGTCTTTGGTTTTTATGAGAACGGTTTTGGCCTCGTGAATGACTGCATCTTTTGTGTGTATTAAATTCTGTTCATCTACTCCTTCAAAACAAGCCAAGTAAATCTAATAAATGATGTTAAAGCGGTTTCAGAACTAACAACGTAATAATAATAATGCTTATTCTATACAAGAGAAAACCAAACTAGTATATTTATCTGTAACAGTAGTGACGACTTTGGCGATTCACACATTCTCAACTAGGTATCTTACTAGGAGAGAAAAAGATCTCCCTTATTGATTATTTCTAAGAAATCCATGTCAATTGCGAGGCACAGGTGAGCTTGGCAAACCTTGGTGTCGAATTCCTTACCTTTATTTAGCAGCACGTATACTCTCCTTTAAGCTTTCTGGACTATACTTATGCCATCATATGCCAATCATATCAAGTCTTTTAGCAAATACGCTCTGGATACATTCCACAATGCCTTTATAGAATTTCCGACTGGTGACTAGAGAAATCATAATAGATTGAACCTAGCGTACATCTAGAGAATACTGGCAATAGGTCATTTAGCGATAATACGCTCTGGATACATTCCACAATGCCTTTATAGAATTTCCGACTGGTAACTAGAGAAATCAAAATAGATTGAATCTAGCGTACATCTAGAGAATACTGGCAATAGGTCATTTAGCGATATACCAGTTTCCCATTATTTAATTTTCACGTCTCCGTCATTTTCTTTACGTACAAACACTCTCTGCATTTGCAGAAAGTAATTCTTAAGAGATCCACTTGAATTTTTGGGGATAGGTCTCAATCCTCCCCCGCCCCTAGATTCACCCCTATTGGCCAAAAATCACCTCCGAATTTACAAAATGTTTTAAATCGTCGCGCAAAAAGTAGAATCACCACTTTTGGCCTGAAATAAGATATTATTATTATTATCGGATAAGTTTGCAATAAATGTTTCCATAGTGAGTAAAAAATTCACAAAAAATTCTTTTTTACCAATTGTGACAAATTCTAATAACGTGATCACCCTCCCGGATAACTAGCGAGTTATTGGTACCTATCTGAACGATTTTCTGTCTGTATTCATCATATTTTTGATTGAAAAAACAAAAAGGAATTATTCCCGCATCGCAAACAGCGAAAAACGCGTTCGGGGGGTGGTTTTCGGCCGATAGGGGTGAAATTTGAGGGTTAGGGGAGCTGGGGCCCCGTGCAATCGACTCAGTGCAAAAAATTACGTAGGGGAACATATAATCGTATGGCAGTATCAGAAGTGGACCGGTTTTCCACAAATTTGCATGGGATATAGCGCAACCGTGCACTTTTGTGATAAAAAGCCACACATTGGGGCATCTTTTTGTTTGAAACTTTTTTTCAAAGATTAGTAATTCTCGAGAAAATCACATGTGAAAAAAATTTACCGATGAACTATTACAGTATTTCTATTCTCAATTGAGAAATTCAATCTAAATCGTTGCTACCAGGATAAATCATTACAAAACCTGCTGGTGATAGAATAATACTGTAGCATAGCCGTAGGTTAAATGATATTTATTTACTTTTATTGAATTGTTGTTCATTAAACCAGCTTTATTTATTAAATAAGTAATGTATTGTAAATAAATAATTTACATCATGCCTATCAGGTCGACTCTCATGACATCGCTGGCGTTACGAACTATTCCTTTGTCGGTCTTTTTCATGATTTTCAAATTGACACTGGATAAACTATACTAAATTAAACAATTTGTAAGGTGTGCCCTGTTGGTTTTACCATCGATACTCCTTTCTGTTTGTGTTTTATTTCTTGTACAAGGTGTTTTTAATTAGTATGCTAACTAGATTGACTGAGTTTTGAACAAACTTTAAGTTTCATAATTATTCGCCTTCGTATAGCACGTTGTCCCAACATCTTTGCCTCTTTATCTTCTCGAGGTAAACTAATAAATATTTTATTTGGCATTGTCACGTTAGTACTCAATACTTATGCATCTAGAACTACATGATGCTTGCGTTTTTTAACACGCTAATGGAATCTTACAATTCACTTTCCACCCACTTCCAGATGTCGTATTGACTTGAAATTTGGCTTGTGTATATGATTTACATAATACAATTTGACAGTTTTTATAGAAAAATCCCTGATGAAGTTTCAAAGATGGCGGACAGTCTACTAAAAATTGGTATCTGGGGATTCTTGAGGTCACAGATTACAAATATGTGAGCAAAACTCCGAAATTCATCTGATTCGACTGAAAATCTGTATTTGAGGGTTACCGAGGTTGCAAATTACAGTTATCTGGCCCAAAATTTAACAATTCAAAATGGCGAATAAGTTTTGTAATTTATGGGCAAATTCGTATGAAAATCGGTATCTGAGAATATTCGAGGTCACAGATTATACATTTAGTCGAAATTCAAGAATTCAAAATGGCGGCTTTAGGATGACGAATAAGTTTTGTCATTTATAGGGAAAGAATTCTATCGAACAAACACACTATTCCAATTGGCGCAATACTAAAGTGAGGGAAATAAATAATTTAAAAAAAATAAAAAACACGCTTTTAAGCACAAACTGAAACTATTAAAAATGCACTAAAAAGAAGAAAATAATGTTAATGATAACAATAATTATGTTGATAAACGTAAAAGTGTGGGGCGTTCAAAATACCTGAAAAAACAGGAAACTTTACTCATCGGGCGCCCCACGCTTTTACGTTTATTAACATAATTATTGTCATTATTAACATTATCCTATTATTTTTAGTACATCTTTAAAAGTTTTAGTTTGTGTTTAAAAGGGGTTTTTAAATTTTTTATTTATGCTAGTACCAAATCTTAATAACGGGAGTCTTAATATTTATTATAACAAAATAAATGACTTTACTCTGGATAGTTCGGTTTCGGATGGCGCCGGAGGCAGGCACGCCTGTGTAGCTCCTACGAAATCTCGAATAAACTCGGTTAAAACTGAAATCGTGCGAAATTGTGTTGAATTGAAGCGTGGACAGTTCTACATTGATTGATATAAATTAGCATGAGTCTGGCTATTTCGTGAAGTTGATGTTTGATTAAGATATATCGGCTGAATGAGGCATCACCCGCGTATATAAACAACTTGAAACAGGAACACAAACATCTGGCATAATACACTGTACGTGCTGTACGTCATAAAGTGATCTTTTCTAACAAGAGTGAAGCGAGTGCAAGTAGTGTAGGAATCCTACAAAATAAATAGGGAAGCTGCCAACATATGCACAGGGACGAAAAGTTAAGTTTTATTTATTGGATTACTAATCCTTGTCACATGGTCCATATATTGGGCTTATTTAGGAATACAAAAATGTCTCTCAGGTCAAAGGAATAGGGGTCTGCTTAATAGACAGAGCGTCCCAAGTATCCTCCTAGATCCTTTTTTACTTTTGCAATGTTACTTTTTATTTTGCTTGACATTGGCGGATCGGTATACAGGGTGTCTTAAATGTTCTCTTGGGGCCTATTCCTGTACTCCCACTGTAAATGGCTATTTACCTGTGGAACGGTTAATAAATAAAAGCGGGTAGCAGGTGCACATTGCTAGATTCAGACACAGATGAAACAGAAGACTCAGCAGAAGAATGAATAAGGAGATGATAATATATGGAAACTTAAAAGAAGCATCTCACAAACACCTACACTTTCCACCCAATATTCCTACCCCATTGCGTCATGTGGTTCTCGCTGCTGGCAACAAGCTTGCCCCATATCCAATCCAGCGTATGCAGCCAGTCCGGCGGTATATAAATACATCCAGATTGGATGTCCGGAAGTGGCAGCAATACCTACCTTACACTGGCAAATAAATCAATCGATCAACAAAATAAACGACTTCATTCTGCTACAGTAACAAAGCCGCACCAAGGAATGACCAATAACATAGTCGCATCATGCCTACAATAGACAGTCACAACATGTGTTCTCGGAGCGGTTGAGATGATGTGGCGTCATAACTCGACTATCTGACTATTCTGGCGTTTTTGAATTTTTTTAAACATGCAGGAGCAGTCAGAAAATTTTTAATTTTGGAATTGTTACTAACTCGTCAAGCTTTTTCAGAATACGTAATAAAAAAAAAGTTAAATGGGATTGTTGCGTTGGGGTGGGATAGGAATAATAGCTAGCCACGGACCAGCTGGGATGATGGCATTAAGACTACCGTCATTTTTCAAAACGCTAAGCTATACGATGCAGACCTCCGTTCAGCGGGTACTGGAATTTATACTAACAATCCATCGTTGCGGAACTTGGGCAAATCTATTTGACAGAAAATGAACAGATAAGAGTGGTATATCATTGAATAGTACTATAAAAAATGGATGGTATGTTGGAAAGCTAAAAGGATACTGAACATCTTCTGATCTGCACCAAAACTCTTTCCGTTCATGTGCGATACCAATTATACTCTTCTGCCAAATTTCATCAAAATCGATGCGCTAGTTTTGGCGATATCGTATCTCTATAGATACTAACACACATATAGAAATTTCTTATAACTCAGTTTTCCCTGGAATCCCAAAACGCAAAGATCTAGGAAATAAAAAAAAATACCTACATAGTCGTATGTAAATAGCAGCTCATCATTTATAATAATTTTACCGATTTAGGCGTCTAATAATATCTTTCTAAATTAAGGTGTGGCATATTTGACCTCGACAAAGTGGAGGTTAAACGTAATATGGAAAAGCAAAAAGGGAAGGATTTAAGTGTTATAAAATTACAAATAACGCATTTTCTGCATGTATGTACTGTGATTTGTGTAAATTAATGACAAAGAAATAAGGAATCCATTTACACCAGATGTAATTAGCGGCCAAGCACTTTTGAAACATATTTGGATACTAAATACTTCATTTGGATAAAGTATGTAAATGTAAAACATATTTATGTAGCTTTTTAAATAGGTACTAATAGTTCTGAGGGTACATTTAAATGTACTTAAATAGTTTTAAATATGAAACTATACCTTTCAGCGTCTAAAACTAATTAAAATTGAAATGCTGTTGTATCTAGTTTTACTTATATAATTATATAAAATATTTGATATCTTAAATGAATATATACTTGCCTACATTATAATATTCAACAGTTACCAAAATACGCACTCGTAAAAAATGCCATGATATCTGCCTAAATCTGATACACTCAGCATCATTTAATAAAACATTCTCATATAATTTGCGCAAATTCAATCGTATTACTGTGTCAAATCAACATTATTGATCACAAACTCCACATTGACACAAATTAACTGCATGCCCTTTGGCCACGTTAGGCGTCTGTAAACAAGGAACATACCTGACACACGAATTATCGATAAAAATCCAGGTGTAGCACGTTAGGGATGCTCCAAAACACACTCCCATGTCAACCATCACTAAAAAACAAACATCAATTTACTCCATATGGGAGCGCGGAAAATACGTCGTTACCGTTCGTTACTACACCCACATATGCTGAGGAAAATCTCCGAGCCGAGTTTTCACCGGCCTAAAGGTTAAAGGTCACAGGAGCTCGTGAAAATAGGTCAAATGGAGAGGGCTGGATGGCGCGGAAAAGATGGAAACACTGGCGCAGCTACAACAATTGAGACACCTGGGTTAGAACTAACTTGCGTTGGAATTTCTCTTGTAATAGATATTCTCCTGGCAACACCTTTCCTCAAATACTACTACTTCGAATATGGAGATATTGCTCAGGGCCAATTACACCCCAGAAAAGCTATTTTTGGTAAACTCCAAAGTCGTCAATAAATTTACTTCATAGCCCAGTCAAATAAGACAGTACAAAAGGAAAAAAATGGGGAGCAAGGAATGTTTCTCAAAATGGTCACATAATTCCACAAGAGCTCAAATTCAGGTCGGCAATTTTTGGAGCATAAAGAGTGTCCATTTTGTTTGAAAATACGACTGTTATTTTAGAATGAAAATATGCATGAGCGACATTGTCGCAGATCTACAATTTTGAGCTCGAATGGCATTTGGCGTAACAATTTATTGAATAAAATCAAGACGTTATAAATATTAATAAAGATTTTTATTTTACAATAACTGGAACTATTTGGACATTAAACGCTTTTCCGAGGTTGAAGTTTACATGGCTTTAAACAGAATTAAACCTAAACTTTCTGCGGGCCCAGTTGGAATTCCAGCATTTCCACTGAAAGACTGCATATTCCTTCTGCATAATTTTTAATTTATGTCTTAGGAAATGCTTTATTGCTGATATTTGGAAATACCGCAAAGTGTACCCTGTGTACAAAAAACGTGAAAAAAATGATGTTACCAATTATAGACCAATAACAATCATATGTAACTTTGGTAAAGCTTTCAAAATTCTTCTGCATGATATCATTTATGAACATGTTCAAATGAAAATATCTAGACAACAACACGGTTTTATGAAAGGTCGCTCCACCGTAATGAACTTAATCTGCGCTACTCAGTACATTGCTGAATCAATTTGATTCTCACATACAGGTAGATTCAGTTTATACTGACTCTTCTAAGGCGTTTGACAGACTGAACCATAAAAAACTTTTCTGTAAACTTGACAAATTTGGATTATCTGACGGTTTACTTCAATTTCTTGAAAGTTACTTAACTGATAGACTTCAATTCGTATCTTATAATGGATATAAATCTGTTGAATACCGAGCCACGTCAGGTGTACCCCAGGGTCCATACTTGGACCTCTTTTTTAACTACTTTTTGTACTGTCGGTTTTTTTCTGGATATTTGAGAAAATTTTCGTGACATGGATATAGTCTGAGATGTTTATTGAAAAACACAGTGTTGTATTTTAATTTGAGGTTCCTTCTCAAGTAACAACTACTGTAGTTTTGAAATAATCTATAAGTTATCCTAAAAACGTATTTCCAAGACTACTTATAAACGCAAATAGTTTGGAAGGACTATATGAAGCAGATTTAAAACCTTTATAAGAGTACAGGGGCCCACCTAGAGAAGGGTCTACGCCTACATGCCTCTTCTTAAAACTACTATTAAAACTTTCAAGTTTTAATGAATCATCTAAAGCGTTACTCAGAGAGTATCTGAAGAGTATTACAAAACCATACCTGGTTTAGAATAGGCACTATATCAAAACTTAAAATACACACACAAATGCTTTGAGTGGACTTTTTGTTATAAAATGGACAGTTCAGAAAAACAGTTATAAGTAGAGAGCCGGCTGTACAGATTTCCTATGAATAAGATACATGAACAATTTTGTGAGTGAGTAAGTACTATCACAGACCTACAGGGAGCCTCTTTTCATGTAAGCAAATTTTGCCCGCGTCATGGAATTTGAGTGTCACTTCCGGTCACGATTTTTTATGTTTTCGAATACATGAATAAAACTTACGTCAAGATGTAGGTTTTGAGGCATACAATGAGGTTATAGTGGGGTGTCATGCTTAATTTGCTAGCAACCCTTAAATTAAAGAGCTTTTTTTGTTTTTTTAAGTCTTCGAATACATGGATGTTTTTTTTTAATGAAAGTACAAACCTCCAAGTTATTAAAAAAATAGGATGCTTCTTCTTATGTGCCCGCATCCCCTCATGGCTGCTTTGCTCACGTCAAAATTCTATGACGCAGGCAAAATTTGTTTACATGAAAAGCGGCTCCCTGTAGGTCTGTGGTAGTAATTACTCACACACATAAAGTTTTCCATGTATCTTATTCATAGGATATCTGTACAGCCGGCTCTCGACCTATTAAAGATGAACTTGTAATGAATTGATGGGACTACTTATAGTGGGCTAAAATTTTCAACGAGGAAGTTTACTGCAAAAGATGTATTAGATCTTAAAAATTCGTTTTTAAAAAATATATAAATAATTAATTTTTTTTGTAACTTAAAAAGTAAAGACAGACCATAATATGATTTGGTATATGTAAATTGTTTTTATAAATCATTTCTATTAGATACAAATTACATTTCTTTGTTCAATCTGGGACATTCCCAATATGGCTGACCATTATATTCCTCGATGGCTGGAAATAAAATGGCGGCTGTATGTATAAGCCCTATAAGCTGTGAATAATTCTACTTCAAACATGTCTTGTCTTAAAATACCTATTACATTACCAATTGCTCTCTCAGCATGTCGATTTATTCTTGTAAAAGTATATTTTAAGCCTCAAAAATCTTAATATATTTTTTAAAACTTGTAGGCTTATCTTAAAACTAATTTTAAACCATTTGAACACATAACACAACCGAGTTAAAACCTATAGAATTTATGGTGTTCTGATAATATAACCTAAAAGTCAGTTTGCCGAGAC
This sequence comes from Stenurella melanura, assembly GCA_963583905.1. NCBI lineage: Eukaryota > Metazoa > Arthropoda > Insecta > Coleoptera > Cerambycidae > Stenurella > Stenurella melanura. Next base: position 62,935,736 of record OY757310.1, read on the forward strand.
GATATTTGGTAAATGTCCACTAAAATGCCAACGAATATGAATATATTTTATCACAGTTTTAAAACTACCTATTTCAAAACATTATAGTCTGGGCAAAGGTAAACCAAATCTTGTTTATGACTAACTGATTACAAATGTTTGTTTGCTTCATTGCTCTAGCAAGCAGTTGGTTTTACGAAGGTTCGACCTGAAACTTAGCGATTTCAAGGCATATTGAATTCATAGCCCAGCATTAACAATCACCTCAAATTAATTTCATAAAGCAATGATAAAACCACAACATCTGCTTAATCTCTTAAAACTTGATCCTCCTAACTTGAACTTAACAGCTATAAAGTTTTATTGAAGGCTTGACAAATACCTTGATAACTCAATCATCAGCCAAAAAGACTAAAAGATAATTCAGTTTTAATGTGAGTTCTTGAAGGTCTTTTTAAAACTTTCTTTAAGACAAAACTATCTTTAAGTGCATTTGGCATTTAATAATTTTGGCATAAATTAGTGGTTTATGAGGTGGCCACTATAAAACACTGATAAAACCTAAATAAATCTAAAAAGCATTTAAATTGTTACTTGGGTTATGTCAATTTTATTATAAGCACCAGATTAGAGTTTGTGAAATTTTCTACAAATTCATTTTCATTCAAGGGTAAGCGAAACAACTTTCCAAATTTAATACAAAGGCTGCAGTCGGATAAGGTAAAATGGAAGTAGATTGGTAATAAGAAAAGAAACATATTCCTAGAGTTTTAGTCTCATGTTGCTCCTAGTAACCTCGGTACTTTAATAAATATAATTTTTCGTTTTGATTTCTATATTTGCACACGTTGTGCGTTCATTGTTATGAAAAAAGTGAAATATAAATGTCATTTAAATACATCTCAGGAAAATTTGGGCCGGCTGTGCTACTCCATTCGAAGAAAAATAATTTTAAAGAAATTAAATTTTAATTGTTCATGAAAGTTATTGTCAATAAGAAATTATGCTTAATAGGGATAATTATGGGAAAAACCATCCATTCAGGATAATAAACAACTTGATTTTTTCATCAACTTTTCGTTTTTCTTTTTTCAGAAAGTCAGTTGTCATTAATAAAAACTAGATTAAACAATATTAATCCAGTCGATGAGGGGAAAAATGACCTTTGGCATGCAAAAAAGGGCGGAGTAGTTACAATTGTTTTATATGTTGTATAGGTCTAATCTCTAATGAAGAATCCAAGTTTTCGACCTTGAGGGCTTACCGCTCGAGCCGCCATCCTGAATTAAAAGTGCAAACACTGATTTTTTTCAAAATAATTCTCCAACTGTTGATCCCACGACAAAAGTACCTTATAACAAACTTAAAGAAGATGAAATTCGAAAACCATGTTTTCGTAAATCTCATGGGTAACGAGTTACAGCGGCACAAAAATGAACAATTTACCAAAAAATCGTAAAAACTCATTTTTCAAATTTCTCACTACAGTAGTGCCGCGATAATCCGATCTCGCGTTAATCCGGATGCTTCTATAGTCCGGATTGCCTTCTTGTCCTCTCGAAGTACTCTGTAATCCGGATTTTACTTGATTCTGTAATCCGAATTAATTCACAGGTGACTCTTCCTTGATCTTGTAAACTGTCTTAAGAGTTTAAACTTAAAACATGCTGTAGGAAAATGTACCAGCCAGTTCCTTAGAAACATGCTGGGAAACGATTTTAAAACCAAAAGATGAGAATGATAGAAGATGACCCCGAGGATTTGATCCCTTTAAGTGCTATGCAACAAAATATACTAACAGAAGAAATTAATGCAAATTCATCAATGTTTCATAGCATTGGGAATGTTGACATAGACGCCGGTGAAGCTATCGATTGGATTGATAGTGATGACAAATTGATTGAACAAGAAAATTTAATTCATGGAAATGATAGTGCTGACTCTGATGATGAAGTGATGGAAATTGCCACTGCGGTCAGAATTAAAAATGAAGATGCTGTCAAAAGATTAAATCTTGCTTTATAGTGGGCTACAGAAAATTACATTCCTTTAAAAGATTATGATGCTTTTGAAAAATAACAGCACATGAGTCATCAGAGTAAAATCACTTTTTTCAGTCGGTGCCGAACATTGTAGAGGAGGGTATCACACAATTCTAATGAAGCCGATGAAATTAATGTCGAAGAAAGTGATGAAAATGTGAATTATGTATGTACATACATATGTAGCTACATATTTTTAATATCTCGGTTTCATGATGTATGATCCCCTTTTTATTTGTCTTGTTTTTTATACAAGTACAGTGCTTACTTTTGTTAAATACAGCCTTTTATTTATTTTTTTACAATTTTAAAAGCTGAATTTAAAATGTTTTGATAATTCGGATTAACCTGGTTTTAATTGATCCGGATTATCGGGACACTACTGTATTACATAATTATAATAAATGTGTAAAGTTAAAGCACCTGTACTCATTTCCACACCACTATGAGGTAAAGTTAATGGCGTGTTTTTTTAGAATGGTATCCCCAGTAGGTCTAGTTCACACATGATGTATGTTCTATTCTATATCATGACTTCTTCCCTCTTTTCGAGGGTCCAGGTAGGTTGATGTCGACATCATCATTAGTGTTATCCTCTAACCGATTCTCTTCGCTCCTGATAATCTGGGTTTCCATCGAACAGATATCCTCATCTTCCGTTATCGCTGTTGATGCGAACCTCTGGTGATTCTCGCATGATTGGTCTTTGCAAAATCCACAAGCAATGGAGCACTGCAATCCACTTTTACCGCAGCCACATGCTCCGCCGCATCCTCATGATAATAAGCTCAACAAACTGGGGCAAGCCCATTTGTGTTGAGTTTCCAGTTTCCGGATTCTATACCAGTTTTGCACTTGATGCTACGTCCTAAACGAATGATGCTATGCAGCGTCCTTTGTTGGTAGCAAAGAAGCAACATTAAATTTGTTTTTGTGTTGAGGATGTTATGAGGCGTCTTCCAAACTTTATCGTTCTATATCTCCCATCATAGTGGACAAAGCGAAATCGTTCTCCAGCGTATGCGATGTTTTCATGTTTTGCATTATGATGCCTGAAGATGTCAATGATGGCATTAAGTCTTGCGTTCGTGTGTATAAGCGGAAAAAATGTTGTTTTGCCTTGATTACAAATGGACGATGTCGTATCGGATCCACCAAACGCGCGCAGAAACAACTTGTTTTCAGCTTCTCCTTTATGCATCAAAGTGTTTGATGCGTACAGTCTTTTAACAGTTCTCTCTCCCAGGTTTGCGCAAGGGAATATTGCTATGGAATGAGGCTAGTGCTGTTAGCAGAACTAAGAGATCTGCGTCTTCACTAATGATAAAAACAGCATCAAATTTTGAGCATAAGGAAATCGGTGTGTTTGACAATCAACACTTCAGCATTTTCTTTAGCCTGCTTCACTGTATTATAACATGTTCGAGGTTTTTCGTCAACGACGAAATCAAACGGACTTTTATTGTTTTCATTAACAAGAACAACAAAGTCAACAACAAAATAACAGAAACAAAAAACAACAAACAACAAAAACGGGTTTATACACAAAATGTAGGTAATTTTGTCTTCCTTAAGTTTGTTATGAGGTACTTGTGGTTATGGAACCAACTCTTGGAGTTATTTTGACAAAAATCAATTTATGCACCTTTAATTCAAGATGACGCTGGCGGCTCGAGCGGCAAGGTAAAAAATTTGGACTTTTCATTAGGGCCCAGACTTATATAACGTACAAAAAATCGGAACTACCCCACCCTTTGAAGGGTAAAACCCCCCATAGAGAGTACTACATAAACATGGGTATTAATAGACAAGTAAATTGTACTTGAATAAAACATTACAATCATTCACAATATAGAAAAAAATAGATAAAAAGTAGACGTTTGTAATTCACCAACAGATTAAATTTTAAGATTTTAATATTGTTGAATTGTAACATCGGATTTCTATCTAATATATATTAAATCCATACGATAGGAATATTTAACTACATTTAATATTTCCCCATTTTACCTGTGAAAATAAATTCAATTTTTATTATGCATTTTCCTATTTGCCACCAACATCTTTCAAAATTTAAATAACGTACACATTTTTTCTTAACACGCTCATGCCGTAAACGCTACCGAAGCAATTAACTAGAAATTACCCGCCGCAGGAAACAGCACGCCCGCGCCCCCAGCAGAATTTAATTTATTACAGTGTTGCCAACGCAACGATCACAAAGATGAAAATGAAATGTACCTTGAAACTGATGGAATTTTAAATACCTGATACCAAATTGCAGCAGAGATAATGTACTGTGTCAGCTGGGGACTCATTTAGATAAATATTAACAAAAAATGATTATTTTATCGCGAGATGTTTATAATCTCCATGAGATATAAAACCATTTTCGAAACAATTCATGATTTTGGTACATATTTCAAAAGACATTTCAATAAACAGACGCTCATCGAGTCGCAGCGGCAATTATTAGTATTATTAAATAACGACCCCTCTTGTTCTAGTTGCAGAGCATTATTTATTAACATCCTCAGGAACTCCTCTGTAATAAATTCGGAGGACTTATCTTCAAAGGTGTTCCAGATATGTTGCCTTTAAATAAATTTTAAAACCCTATTGCTATATCACTTTAAATATTTATGTAATTGGATATCCAACGTATGCATTTGCTGCAATTAACATGCAAGAAATGCAAATGCTTTTTTACAAAGCTATTAATGAATGGTCAAATGACATAAAATACTCAGCGGTATTATATGACACTTGATTCGTGACCTTGGCAGGCTTATGCTTAACCACGGTCAACCATTGCAATTTTTTTATGTGTAATATTTTATAGCATATAAATATTATCGTTGATGATGATAATATTCACTCACTCCAATAAAATTAGCATATAAATTGAAGATAAAAAGTACAATTCCAAAAGTAAAAAATATAAAAACATCTGTCCTTCTAAAATACCCCATTTAAATAATAGCTGTTGTTGGGGCGAGCGTAGATGCGTCTTGACTATGCTCACATTTTAATACAAGTTAAGCAACGCCAATTCGTCACTCCGGAAGAAAAGTGTCATAACACTCATAACTCAAAAAATATAGTTTTGCAGAAAAGATAATTTAAAACAGTTAACAGTTTAAAGGCTTTGCTGAATAAGCTGTAATTATATCTCATTACAGCTTATTCTAGTTATATCTAACTATTAGTTTTTAACATTGGAAATTTTCTGTTCGTATATGGGGGGTCGAGTTACCGTCAAAAGACAGCGGTGTCGCGGTAACGGCTGATATATGCAAATGTAATATGGATTGCATATATCACAGGGGGTCAAGTTACAAGTTTTCATTTAAGGTCGAAATACAGCGATGTCGCAATCGAAAGTGGATCGTAGCTGTTTCCGGACGAGGCGAAGCCGAGTCCGGAAAAAGTTTATGTTTTGTGTATGGTGTTACCATTTCCAATGTCCTGATGGTTGCAAGAACTGCGAAATCTGTGATTTTTTTATACTACTGCTATTAAAGCAAATCTATTGATTTATTGTAGTGCATTCGGCTGAGACACACGACTCGACTAAACTTATAAAGTTATTCGAGATTGCGAACACTATAATCGTGAATACATGCACTAGTTAAGGAGAATCGCTAGCCAAGCTATTTAACGTAACACAATGTACTTATGTACTCCATTTAAGTTTATTTTTAATCAAAATGTGTTAATAAACCTTAGCTCGTTACGCATTACTACAAGAGCCCAATGGGCTGTCATTTATCACCGGATCTACCATGATATTACATGTTTACCCCTTTAAATAAGCTTTAAATAGCGTATAAAACTTGAAAACATTATGATTTGATATAAATAAAGAGCCTTATCCACAACTCTAGATGAAAATCAGATTATAATTATTGTAGTTCTTTTACTCACCTAACTCCATCGGATACAGCCATGAGTTGATATCCAAGATCAGATCCATCTTGAAGGACTCGCTCTCGCAGTGCAACCGACTGACTGCAATAGAAGAAGAATACATTTATAGAAATGTGCATTGTGAATCGATATGTAAAGACTTTGAAAATATGACGAGTAGTATGAACAAAATACTGTAAGAATTATGCAATTTGTAATATATCCGTACAAAACGTAAACATATACAGAGGAAAATGTGTGGTGTTTCACTCGAATTCTAAAAAAATATGTTGGTCTTGTACATTTATGCAATAACATTATTTGACTATTTTTTTACAATCTGGGATTTGCAGATTTGGATTTCAACTGCATAAAAATATTCTTACTTCACTCCTGAAACAGACGTGTGAATAAATTTAGGGTTGGTTGCATCGATTAAGTTTAAATCTAAATCAGCTTGATCAAAAATCAGTGTCCATGATTACAAGTAGTTTCTACAATTTGTCGGAAATTTTGAAAGACTCTAGACTCTGAAGATTCTAAACTTTTAAATGTGAAATCCACAAATTATATAATTTCTCTGTTAATTTTGTATATCACTGTGCACGGATATGTCATTGTGTATTACATAATGGGCTTGTTCAGCATTTTTTTTTAATTTCATAAATCGAAAGTGCAAATATAAATTAATGGATCTGCAAAAAATCAGAATCTTATTCACACGTTTAGTATCTTAAAAACTATTACAAATTTCCATTTCGCGAAAATGGGGCGTGGCCAGGCGCTACGTCACTATACGCATAGACTCGGCGATCTCTATACACTTGATGCTCCTTACTTGTTATAATTATAAGTGTTTTCGAAGTATTGTTTGTTTTGCTTACTACTTGACAGTGGGGGAGTACAATTTGGTGAAATGTCAAAAAACTACAATTTTCTCTCGCTCCTGCCGGGACGAATTTTCGATTTTGACCGTGCAATTTACAATTAAAATTCATCGCCAACCTTCTCCTTTCCTTAGAGACATAGAACGAACTTTCACTCGACGTATTTATTTAGTTACCAGTGTTTAAAAATTCCACGTTCTTCGACTTTTCAGGTTAAATTTGAAAGGTCCCAGAAAGCCATTTTCCTTACGTCACTTGCGTATAGTGACGTCACAAATGAGCGCTCGGTTTTTGCAACTATTACTAATTTCAACTCCTTATATCTCGAGAACGGAAAAAGTTAATAATGCGAAACTCAAGCCCATTCTAAGAAGCTGCTCTTTGGTAGCGCTCTTGGCGCAAATAATCATGAGAGACGCTTGTAAAGTATCTGCAGTGAATGTCGGAAAGAGCTTGTTGTAATAAGAATATTTGACTGATCCAAGTCATACCTCTATTTGCGATGCATAAGGTTTCCATCCATAGATGCTTGCTTTTCTTGGTTTAAATGGATGTATTAATGTTCTCAATAGTTGACTTTTAGTTTAAGGGTGATTTTATAATAGTTGGTTAGCCGTTATGATTTTAGCGTTGAAATTCGGTGTTTTTTTTAAGTTATTATATAGCTCGTTTGTATAGTTTGTTTGACGTGCTTGTGTGTGATGTATTATCACACCACACACTATTCTTTTCGAACTTTTGGTATTTATATATAACTAGAAGTGTTTAGTAATTTTTTTAAATATTTTTTTTCGCCACTGCGGACCCTATTCACCATACCGAGCTTGTCCTAAGACAGTAACTTGAAAATCAAGCCGATAGCTCCATCTACCGTTATTCAATGGAAAACTTCTGAAAATTATTTCACAAATTTGTTAGCGAAAGTCTTTATAAAATCACAATTTTTATATTTCACAACTTGTGCGATAGCTTTAACAGTTGTTCAAAACTAATCGTATATAGAATGGTACCAAAATACGAATCTTGATTAACTATAAATTAAGCATAAGTTGCTATAACTTGTTGAGTAATAAAATCTTTATATTGAGCTATTTGCTCAAACACATATAGAAGAATAATGCATACGTGTATACAGTTTTGCCTTGAAATATTACAATTGTTTAAAAAACCAATGCAATCTTCGTTCCAGAAAACAGAAGATGGCTTTTATCAATATACTTGGAACATAATGATTGAGGAACACCTAATGCATGTTTATTTCGAAGAAAATGTTTATATTAACATTTTCTTATCTAATCAGAATATCACAAATAATTAATTACGTCTCATAACTAATAATAAGTTATACAAAAATGACTAGATACTTATATTTTGATGTCGATTATTGTAATCGTGATGTTGATTCGTTGTAATTCAAGTAAATTATTTTAATTTCGCGTTTTCGTGATTGAGAATAATATTCTTAAATAAATAAATAAATAAATACATGGATTACATCTTTGTCGGCGGGATATACAGGGTGCCTCAAAACCAACACGTGTTTTTGGTGGTTGATTTAACAAGTACAGGTTTACCTATATATTATTATTTTAGTTAGTTCCTTTTCATTCCAGTTTCCTTTTTCGATATTTTTTAAAATAAGTATTATTTTATTTTACATAATATTTCGATTGCAGTAAATTTCCAAAAAGAATATCTAAGAAAACTAAAGTTTTTTAAAATATATTTCATACAATACTTTCTCACGAATACAAACAAAATAACAGAGTGGCTTCCTTCAAATACAAAAAAATAAAAATTGTTTCGGGTCAGATAAGAAGCACCGTAATATGTAATGTTTAATTAATTAAAATTTAAATAAGTTTAATTAATTCACTTCAATGAAAATTAAGCTGCTTGTAGTTAATAGTGATTATAAGTATAATTACAACAGACTTTTTCATTAATGAGGAACAGAATTAATTATTCCACGCACTGCTGTTGAACAGATGACCTGCATGCGACATACATTATAAAAATTATTGTACACCGAATCAATAGTATATTAATGACTGGCTTGTTTATTAATGCTTCTAATAATATTTCCCATTTATCTCCATGTAGTGTTGATAAAAAGAAAATATTTATAGCGTTGATAAAACATAACATATGCTTGGAAATGTAATTGTTTTAAAAATCATCAAGAAATTTCCACGGATTAATGGATAACGATTAATGGGGTGAATGATATTTAGATGCATATATAAAATGGAAGACATAGCTAAAATAATAGTGTTTCAATGTTGGTACACTTAGGGCCGGTTTATCAATACAAGGGTAAAGTTATCCTATGGTTTTAAAGCATAGTTTAATAAATTACAGTTGAGTCACTGCCAATTATTTTTGTCCATGACCCCTTACTCCTGCTATCGACGCGTGGACTACACTCAGTAGGGGAAGTGACCTTTAAACTGTGCTTTAACCATTGGATAACTTTGTCCTTGCATTGATAAACCGGCCCTTAGTAAAAAAAAATCCCAGACTTTTTGTCTGGTAAATTCTCAGCTAATACAGTGCGATCGAGAAAGAATGAACGTCACGTGACACAGAAAAGTCACTAACATTATCAAAATTGATTTCTATTCTACGTATATTATTAAAACTAATATCGTATGTTACTTGCTTAGGGAATACTGAAGAAATGCAAATGGCCGCCACTGTGTGCTCTGTGATCAGCTGATCGAATGCCTTGTTTTAATTGTATACTTACTTTGCAGATTTTGTGCTTTAAAACTTAATTTTGGATTATTTAACATCCACAATTATCCTTAATCAATTCTTGTGGCGAATTTGGAGACGAGTTTATATTTCACGAAATTGTCTTATGATATACAGGTTAGGTGTATGAAAAAAAGTTGGTGCTATCAATTTAAATCCTTATACATTAGACAAAGAAGACTTTAGTACATATGCCGATATATTTCCGAATATTACATACACATATATTGTAATTACATGATTTTTGAAAGGAGTAGATAGTTAATAGAATACAAGGTATTCAGAAGTCAAAGTTTACAACCAGTTTGTTAGTGGTTGGGTGAAACAAGTTCTCTCCAAGAAATTTACAGGATAACAACTATTATCGCAAAGGTAAGGATTAATTATAAACTATAAATCATTTTTGCCATGCACTTGCATAATTATATGTTGTTTTATAAATTATTACTAACACACAGATCCATTTTTTCAGGTTACTAACTTTCACCGTTTTTAACATTCCTTGGATATATTGCGGATCCAGATGATTTCTTAGTACTCATTGTGATTGTGCTGCAAGTACAGGCAAACACGTTCGCTAACCTGATTTGCAATTTATAAATGTGATGAATCGTCATTCCTTTTAGGTTTTTAGCAGTAACAGCTATGGCTAAGCATTATGCAATACAATGTGTAGATTTTGTGAAACAGGCACTCATGAAAAGAAACAAATTAAGCAAAGGACTTAAAGTTATAGTAAGGTAAACACAATTTATCTAGCGATTGACTCTTCGTCTATAGCATATTTATGCACCAAACTGTCTGTGCAAACCATTGTAATTTCTATAAGAACTTTTTTTATCATGTATTGATGTTACTATTGTCTAACTTATGTGTGTTATTAAATATTCTCCTTTCCTTTTATTGTTTTATTTATCACTTACTATTATCGTCAGGAAGGTTGAATGTCGACTATGCTGAACTAGTACATACAAGCTTGTAACTGAGAATAAACTACCGAGTAAAGATACAATCATTTATTATCACCATGTTACGTAATTTTTTGCGGTGGTAACAGCAGGAGTATGCACCGACTAAAATAAGCTCAGTGGAGTCGGGGTGGTCCGATTTGTGGTATTATTTGCTATTGTATTAATACTCAAGATACTTTAAGGGCGCCAAGTGACTTCTAAATGACTACATACCCTTCTTAGTTAACAAAGTCACTAAATTAGGTGCAAATTTACGATAAGCCTTCTGAATAAATCAAGCAACGTACTTAATGATCAAAATAAGGGTTTAATAGGAAAATATATTTACATATGCATATATATATACACTTTTGACAATAATTAATATGAATGACTAGACCAGGGGGGGAGGAAATGCATCCCGGATATGTCTGGCACCAAAAAAAAAAACATTTTACAATGTATATAGGTGACCTACCCTCTCGAGAGTGCGACCCTTTGATAAAGATATCGCAAATTAGAAAGCAGAATAAAATCAAAGAGATCTTTATCTAAATGGTCGTTACACAAATTGTTAAAAGGTATAGCCAATAGGCAACTTTATTCAGTGATGTTGTATGAAGTAAACTTATCTAATAACAAATTATATCTAGTTTGAAGAAATAGTGGATCACACCAATAAAAGGGTAAAAACGTGATTTAGATAGGCAAATTCTTTTTGTAATTGTTTACCGAAACAGGTTGTACTAGACACATCCACTATGTGGTACTTATCGTATTCTTTCCTTGTCCGTCTCCTCGCGATGACAGGTTACCACCCCGGGTTTGGCCTTTCCCAGAACCTCCACAGGTACCAAAAAGAATCAACAGTTACTCCCCCAACTAGGCCATGTATAAGGACGACACCCAGTATATATGTAGCTATATAATTCTCTTTCATATAACATCGATTCACTTTATTTATGGACAACAGTCTTAAAATGACACCCTGTCACGAAGCTAAACCAACAGGAATAAAACGCCTAAAAATTAGAGAAACAAGTGTTATTGCTAGACCACTGATAAAAATTAAATAACGACAATGGATGGAGTGTAACACTCACCTCTAGTGCGAATTATACCCTATGCAATTCTAGAGACGTTTTTATACTCCTCACCATCTGAGAAAATCATCCCTTCTAGGATCAAAGACAGCCAAAGTTCCATACACCATACAACAACCCAAATGACTCGTCTTTTATATGTGTGATAGTGCATAAGCCGTATATCACGATATTTATAATAATTTTGCACTATACACACGTCTTCTCTTTTTACAAAATCACGCCGGCGGTCGAACAAACTCAGCCGCTCGAATCGATAAAATTTCTTGTTCCTTTTTTTTTTCTCATCAAATCAGTTTTTAAATTAACTGCTATACGCAGTTGTACATAAAACAGATAGATGTCTCGACCGGTATTAAAAGTGAATATTTTATATGAACGAAAATATCTCGGAAAATATATACAAATCTACACCACAGCAATAACCATAATAGTTACTAGAATAGAACATAGACCTGGTAAAAAAAATACGTATCAACCAAGTTTAACATTTGTAATATAACTTAGATGGCATTTATACTTAAGTAATTACAATTCGAGTGATCTGGCGTGTGAATGTATATTGCTTTAAAATATATCGTGTGGTGTTCAAAAACGACTCAATTTTCTTGTTTAACATTACAAAATTGTAAAAATGGGATAAAGTCAGCGTTCAGAGACTCAGTTTTAGATATTAAACAACCTCAATATATACAACAATACATTTGGTCCCCAGATCATCGATGACACTTTGAACTTTCATTTTTAATCCATAAACTTTATCAGATTTTATATAATCTGTAGCTTTTCTTTGAAGTTGCTCTTGCACCGCACCATATTTAAAACTGTTGTCTCTGTAACATTTGTCTCTTTCGACACGAGCCTCATCACTCAACTCAAGTTTAGATACAAAAAATATCAGTCAAACCAGTATAATCTGTTAATTTCTATACCAAATTATTTATAGATTGCACTAACAGCACTTATTTTATCAGAACCACTTTCATAGCTGGGTTTTAAATTGCATCTTATGTTAAGAGGTTAAACCTAACTTGATTCTTGTAGCATAGCAGTGTGGCCTGCAATATAATAAACCCACGTTAAAAATAAAATTCTTACTATAACATATAACAATTTACCATTAACAAAATGCTTGGAATAGTCCTGTAAAATCATTTTTTTTACTGCTTGCAATCAATAATTGACGTGTTCCAATTTCATCTTTTCCTAGTTGAAAAATCTATGATATTTAATAAAAGCTGGCGTCATTTCGTATTGCCACACTTCCACAATTAGTAATATAGTCAAAACTTGGCAAATTGTATCATATAATGTCCACAAAAGTAATAATTTAATGAAAAGTTTGGTTAGTTACTATTAAATACTTTAGGAATTTCGGTTTGTTGTCCCTGAGCTGACGAATGTCAAAATATGTGACGTCGCGAGCACACGACCCATATAAATCAATAAGTCAGTCACCAACTTGTAAATATTAAAAGTACTACAAATTAGTATGGGGTGACACACAAAAAATCTTTAGGGAGCGGCGCATTCGGTCTTTCTCGATCTCCCTATAGTAACATCACTTAGATTATAGTGTATTATGCAACAAGCGCAAGCAGTATAAAAGTGCAATTCATACAGTGCAAAATGAGCAATATTGTACTGCATTTGTTCTATGACAACATATTAATTAATATCGATTTATAGCAAACAACTACGAAATTATCCGCTACCTATAAAAATGTTGGCAGAAACACTGACGATATTTATCGTCGAAAAAGAGGCTATTTCCAATTTTACCATTCTTAAACTTTAGTGGAGTACGAATAATCGCGAAGTAATTTTAGAATAACAAATATCTTCCAGAGAGCTGAAAAGAAATTAAAAAAGTATTCCAGCAACTATCGCCGAAAAAGCGGCGAAAAAATATTGACGTTAGTCGCGTAGAAATAAATTCGAGGTAATTTAAAATCAGAAATACATGCAAGTTGAAAAAAAAATTTAAAAAATACTCCGGTACAGACAGAATACGAAGCGAGAAGTTCGCTTGGAATCTGAACTGGAAGTCGCCATTTACCATTTAAAGATTTTTATTTTATTTAACTAATGATGACACATTTCAAGTTCTTAAACCTATGGTACTACAGTTTTGCAATACTATTCATTTTATTTATTTACATACAAGATATAAAAACAATAAAATGAGGGTCTATGAGATGGCATATATATGTATTTATTTTTGAGCTATTTTCGAAAGAAATTAAAACAGTAAGAGAATGAGAAGTAACCGATTCTGCGGATAATGTTTTGGATACTACAGGAAAAACAGAAATAAAACCCTGCTTAGACAATGTGTCAGTTGGATAAAAACGTGAATTATCGATGGAGCCATTTTAGGAGTTGCTTTAGTTAGCATGGAGTCCATGGAGAAGGGGAAAAGGAAAGAGGTATTGGAGGATCGCCTGTTTGTCGTGTCACGTGAGTTTTGTGTCATTTGTCGAAACAGCAATTCAAAAAAGGCGGTCTGTGGTACAGTAACATATGTATGTCTTGGGTCTTGGTGCGCTCTAACTTACGTAATGAAACCTTAAAATTAGATTTATTCCCAACGTCAACCTTTTTTCTTTCCACAACATTGTCTGCTGTCTATTACGGCCTTTCGGGAAAAAAATATAACTGTTATTTTTAGTGTAATTTCTACCATATACCATATTCATTGCATAATCGTAATAATGCATAATCATGCTGCCTTGACTCACTCTGTACATTTCATACATTGCAAGAGTAATGAGTTCAATGTCAAGATTGATTCCTAAGACGTGAATGCGAAGATCATGTGACTTATTGCGTCCGTGCACTTGAAGTTTCACTCACTTTACGATCTTGCAGGCATGGAAAATGTGCTCCGATAAAACATAGCACTGCAGAGGAATGCGTTTTATTTTATTCGCGGCACTAAAATTAGGAGCAACCAAGACGGATTTCCATTTAAAATATAAATTGTGTGATGTGGACCATTTATGGAAAATGATACATGCATATTTAATAAGGAGTAACGCCTTCATTTTGTATTCATCTAATAATTTGACTATAACGCTAAAATAATTTGTACAGGGTGTATCGTAACTCATAGGCAGAGTTAAATTCCAGAGATGACTTTTTATGCAAATAATAATATAATGTTAACATATGTGAAACCATTCCCAAACATTAAAAACAGTTTTAAAAAATTTAAAAACGCGCTTTTAAAAACAAATTAAAACTATTTAAAATGCACTACAAATAAGAATACGTAAAAGCGTGGGACGCCCGATGAGTTACACTTTCTGCTTTTTCATGTATTTTGAGCGCCCCGTTTATAAACATATATAATGTTATTATTAACAGCATTTTTTTCTTTTTAACGCATTTAAAAAAAAAAATATTCATCTATTCTCTTTTTAGCTCTGTCCCAATTAGAATGGTGTGTTTGCTCGATCAAATTCCTTTCCTTTCCATATTCGTCATCCCGAAGCCGTCATTTTGAATTCTCGAATTTCAACCGAGATTTCGACTAAATATTTATAATCTGCGACTTCGAAAATCCCCAGATACCGATTTCTTTACGAATCAGACTATAAATTATAAAACTTATCCGCCATATTGCACAGGTGTCAGGAAGACGAGAAACGTTTCGGTACGATAATGACGAAAACAGAATTTGCAGAGTGACAGATTAGATAACCAGAAAACACAATATTTCGGTCTCCAAATCATTGCGGTTCATCTGTGTGAATGATTTGTTAATTTGGAATTTTCTTCAATACATTTTTCAATATCGCATTATACGCGTTAGACGATGAGCTCTCTCTCTCGATGTAAATTTCCCAGATAATCAGAAAAAAAAATTTCTGGAATCACCGACATGCAAATTTTGAAAAATCCACCAGCCGCAGCTTTAACTACGTAATTGCAGGCCTCCTACCCCTATATTTCAATTTTTCTTTATGACATTTTTATGACATTTTATGACACAAAATTTGAGTTTTAATGCCTAAAAATGAACTAAAAGCTGTTTTATTAATAGTTTTTATTGAAAATGAAAATATATTATAATACTTTGTATTTACGTAGTAAGTACATAATGTACCTATTGGAGAATAGTTTTACCGCAGCTCTTAGACTAACAACTAATCTCCAACGGTTTTATAATAATAAAAAACTTTCACCAATTTATCTCCTAATCTTAACCTATACTAATCAAGATGAATAGACTCGAAGGCAATGACACCTTACAAGACATTTCTAACCAAATGGAAAAAGTTAGAGACCTCGATAGCGAAACATCTAAACATCGACTTCATAAGCCTAAACTTCAGAACGATCACAAAGAAAATCAGGAGCCGAAAACTGCACCACAGCCAAATCGATCACAGCCAAATCAACCAGCATTGAATCACATGTTGTTGAACTACCTCAGAACACTATTGATTGGAAAAACAAAACTGACGTTTCAACCTTCGTCCCATCTGCTACGAATATGTACGCAATAATACATATAATGATATGCGGAA
Source organism: Stenurella melanura (assembly GCA_963583905.1). Taxonomy (NCBI): domain Eukaryota; kingdom Metazoa; phylum Arthropoda; class Insecta; order Coleoptera; family Cerambycidae; genus Stenurella; species Stenurella melanura. The sequence goes on from OY757310.1 coordinate 62,951,898, forward strand.
AAATTCATATTTCAAAAGGCAAGAGGATGCATGACACCCGCTCATTTTACGACTGTATTTTGGAACAATCTTCTTAATCAGACTGTACTTGATAAATATTCTTTTCAGCCGACAGAATATTTGACTTATCAACTTCCTTTGCGGCCTCTTGTAAGCAGGCTCACAGAGCTCTGGGAACCATCAACGGTCATACAAGTAATCCTTTGGATTTCAGATAGCAAAGAGATGCACAGTCGCTTCTGTTGTTTTTCCGGAAGAACGCTTGTTAATTTTTGTAATTTTTTCCCTGGCTCGTGTTTTAGAAGTGTAACTTCTGACACATATCAAGGAGTGAACCTTTCCTCTTCCCACATCTTGAAAATAAATTCGGCAAATAGTTATTTTCATTCTTTTATATTTCAATTTGAATCTGAGATCCATACATACTGTTGTCGGAAAGTCTTATCAAAATATTCAGTGTTTCGCCAGCAGTCAACTTTTTTTCATACTGAACTATCCCTTATGTCTACCAGTTAAGCAGATGTAACAAATATCTTCATAGTTCGGTTCATCTTTAAATGGTCTTCCGTCAATTTTGCGCTCATGTTCTTGAAGAATATGATGACAAATAAAAAATTCTTGTATCCATTTTCAATACATACACGCGCGCATTATATACAAAACAACCACAGTCTCCCTTAACGTGTATAATGCGACATGGGATAATTAAAAAATTCCAAATTCACGTATCATTCATACAGATAAATCGCTATGATTTGGGGACCAAAATTTTGTGCTTTCTGGTAATTTAATCTCATCGTGCACGCTCCGTTTTCGTCGTTATCGTACCGAAATTTTTCCCGTATTCTTGAGATCGCCATTACGAATCGTTAAATTTCGAAAAAATGGTTATCATCTGCAACCTCGATAATTCTCAGATCCAACTTTCAATCGAATGGTAAATGATTGACGCCGCCATTTTGAATTTTTGGGTCTTGATCACATATATGTAATCTGCGACCTCTGGAATCTCCAGATACCAATTTTTAGTAGCAATCGGATAATAAATGACAATAGGCTGTCCGCAATTGACACGCCAACTCGGACTTTTCTATAAAAAATGTTAAATTGTCAAATGTCATGTGAACCATATACATATGCCAAATTTCAAGTCAATATAACATCTGGCAGTGGGTGAAAAGTGAGTTGTAAGATTCCATTACAATAATACAGATCGATTTAATAGAGGCATGTTAAAAAGGTGAAATGATTAAACATTCTTATGCCCTATGCAATAAATTAGTAAGCATGCAGTTATAAAAAAAACAATTACTTCCGGTCGACGAGTAGGCACTTATTTACTTCTTGGTTTACAATCTTTTACCTTTTGCGGATAAACGTTCAACCTAATACATATCTATTAACAATTGAAGACAAATGGATGAAGGGCCTATGTACCAACCATGTAGTTTTGAGATAATTGAGTTTAAAGTTTTTTATCCCGCACTTTTTTCATGGATATTGTATAAAAATAAAATTTCACCTTACTACAGATCATTTACTGAAACATTTGGTGGGATATAAATGGAAAATTTAAATTTTAAATTAATTATTATTGCCAAAAATAAATAAAAAATGTACATAGGTATTTTATCCGCTAAAAAAAAAATACATATTTCACTAAAACATTAAAATGGAAGATAGATAATAACTATGTACATTTAAAATAATATGTTGATTAAACATTTTTGACTTTTGTTTCCATTGTTCCCTTGTGAACTTTTTTGCCTGTTGAAGAAGTTTCAGTAGTCTAATGGCTCGTCTCCATTAGGGTCGGCTTTGCAGATCGGCATTGCCACACTAGTATATTCGACTTGCCAACAAATGCCGATCGGCAAAGCCGACGATAATGTAGACGCGCCTTTACTATCATTTTGTTCGAGGAACGTTTCATAAAAGTACTTATATTCCTCGTCAACATAGGCAATTTGTTCTTTGATATTTGCAGTTTTTTCAACAGAAACGTTGTTATTTTTCTCGTTTCTTATGACCTGTAATCGACAAAGTTTGAGTAAAACTTATAACAGATGTAAAAAAAAAATAAACCTGTAACGTGTAACCACCTGGTTCAACTGGTTTGCATTTTTTTTTTCAAAATCTCAACTTTGTGAACAGGTGTATGTTCATCCAAAGTGTCCTTATACAAATAACTTCCGTACTCTTCCACGCGTATCCATTTTACATAATCTCGGAAACACACCTTCTGTTGTAGACATTTTTTTTCATGTTTACCAAGTGTAGAGAAGTAGTAATTTTTTCAATGTCTTTAAAATAGTTTTCCATGTTTATCACCACCGTCGATTTAATACTGGACGATCTAATTATATCCCGATATTGATCGGGAACAAAAATTTTCTCCGTTTTCCGCAATTATGTCTGTCGCAGTGTGTTCTCGTCGAGGGTCCAATGACTAAAAAACTAAAAGTGCGAATTTTGTGCTGAAAATAGGTACACGGTAAAACTTTGATTTTGAACTATTTCGTTAAGTATCTTTTTGATATATCCAACGGGAAGTTTAAGCTAAATTCCTCAAGAGATGCATTTTATGAAGCTCTATTGTTGTACCAAAATTTAGGCATTTATTTACCTCTAAAATAACGAAAATACATAAAGCAAACAAATCAGAATATACGTCAGTTTAGCCATGGACTTGATAGAATGGACTATTTATAATAATAATTAATATCTAGTGTAAAACAAGTTATAAAGCACCATGTACGGTTATTTTAAGAAATTTTTCGAAATGTACCTCCAGGGCCCATTTTAATATGATGGGCAACTTGGCTACAGGCAATACCGTACTATTAATGTTGCTTTGATGACGTAAAATTAGTACTACAGTATTCAGATTATGTTAATATTCTACAGGTTCAACACACATGTATGGATCGAAGTGTGCAGAGAAATTTTAAGTCAGTATTCGGAAACATTTCTCAAATTTCTCGACCCAGACGCTCCCTTAAACATAAGCCAGACACATCAAAATTGACCATAATGCAATGATCGAAATGAACATTGTATTCGATCTTCGACTACACATTTTTCAATTGCCGGTAAATACTGCTGAGAAAGTAAAACAAACATTCCAAACTGTTTTAAGAAATAATTCCAGATTTATTACATTAAGTATAGATGAACTTTTCAGCAGCAAGGAAGTAAACTTTTCTACACAATTTACTATTGTGTAGAAAACGTTTACTACGTGAAGTCTCTGAAAAAGTTAAAGTAATAAGAAAACAACCAGCAGGTTTTTAAACTCGATAGTCATTGGCTGATGGGCTTGACAGTTCCAATAATGCTGTCTAACCTACTACAAAAGTTAAGAACTTTATTGCCTTTAGCGCAATTTAAGCGCACTCCAAAGGTGTCAAACCTCTTCAGACCTTCCGAGTGTTGATTTTTAGCGTACATACGCCATTTTTAAAAACGAGCTTATAATTAAAAATCATTTTTTAACACAGTACTTCCTAATAAGAATTACTGACTTCCAAAAATTTTATAACAAAAGCTTTTATGTATACATAATGTTGATAAGGCTCGAATAATTCTTAGCAGGATTACTTCAGAAGACAATTCAAAATAATTTGTAGGAAATATGACAATTTTGTTAAAATCTGCGCAAAATAAAAAATTCCTAAAAACAAGTAAAATTAATCAAATTGCGTAAAATCTGTGACACATCGTTCTTTCGGCCTCAAGTAACTTATACTTTGAGTCCAAGGATTTTTTTTTAGTAATTAACCCCTTCTACGGACCCCCAAATTTTAACCGAATCGAGAACAATTATACGCCAGATTTGTAACGTTTTTAACTGCTCTTTCTTAAAAACGAATTTCAATTTGGTTTTCGTCGAGGTATGGGTACTTACCATGCAGCAGGAAAATTTATTACAGACATTCAAATATGTTTTTCGCGAAATAATTATCTGGTGGCCATTTTCCTGGACTTAAATCGACGTACGATTCCGTAGATTTAACAATCTTGGAACATTGTTTCACGAAAATTGAAATTCCACCGAAAATTAGGCTTAATATCATCAATATATATCGTGATAGAACATTGTTTTTAAAAAAGTCGAATAACTGCTTAATGCGTCCACGTCTGGTTTCTCAGGGACTTCCTCAGGGATCAAGTCCTAAGTCCTATATTATTTTATATTTATACAAACGACATCTGTCAGGAAAGTAATATAAAAATTGTCCAATATGCTAATGACTTTATGTTTTACACTGAAGAAAGAAAATTAAACTTAGCCCTCGAATCCCTGGATAAAGCTTTTCATGGAATTAAACAATGGTCGATGGAAAAACAATTCTTAATTTCTTAAATAAAACAACACATAATTTACCCGTTCGTGAAACAATTCTGTTAGATGACTGTCGGGTGCCATATAAAAAAAGTAGTGAAACACTTGAAGGGTTTTCACCTCGATCAGAAATTAACATGGAAATCACACATCGAAAATATAATTTCAAAATCAGAAAGACAGTTAAATACTATTCACAGGTGCAATAAAGTTAGATGGGAGGCAGATCCAGAAATAGCATTATTTATATATAAATCCCTTATTAGGTCAGTCATAGATTATGGCGCAATATTTTATAGAACAGCCAGCAATAATTTACTTCACCGTTTGGACATCCTTCGGAAATACTTCGTGTTTGCCTAGGTTTAATGAAATCTAGTCCAACAGAAGCTGTAAGGGTCAAGGCTAAGAAAGCTCCGTTAAATTTTAGAAGGCAACTCCCCAGTGATAAATTCATTCTCAAATTTAGAGCAGGGAGTAATGACTTTTTATTAAAACCATTGTACAACTTAGCATTCAGAATCTGAGCAATAAATATTGGAGTAAAAAAAGTCTCCCCCATTAGCGGAGTCTTTTTAGCCCGGGAGGTGAAAATTTGGTCAATCATTTCTTGTCGAACGATAATTAGTGAGACGCATCAGGGAGTTGTATCATAATGCCTCGTGAACGTCAGCTGCGGTTCCGTGGGTGAGATGAGCGGCAGTAGCTTCCCACGCACGGAGAATTTTTTTTTTAAGTCATTTCCTCCTGACTAAAAATCTGTGAAACTATAGCTTATCCAATATCTCGAAAAAAAAAAGTCAGCTGACTATAACATGGTGTATTATACGTCAGCTGGCCGCTTGAACATGAAAAAAAAAAATTATACATTCAATGATCTTCACTAAATGATTTTAAGTGAGAACTTGTTTTTTTTTACAAAAGACGCAATAGGGCGTTACGTTAGACATTTTTATTTTGTGTTTAACGGTCACTATAGTAATTCTTCTTGAACACTCTCTACGACTGACTACGTATTCTATTGTGATCGCCTACTCGTGTGCTGGATTCTGTAATGGTATTGGTCAAATGGCCATAAACCGGTGATAACAGACAACATTAATCGCGGTTTCGGTACAGGAGCGTACTCAGACTCAGTTGGAAGTACATCGTTGTTGTATCTGTTTACTATTCATTTCATTGTTTAAATTGCATCTTTGTAAATATCGTCTCTTGTGATATGATTATTGTTTTTTATTTATATGCTTTCAGAGTATATTAAATAAGTGTGTTTGCCTCTCGAGCATCGGTGTATCAAATATATTCAAGGACACCTAAAAATGTCTAGTAGCACGGATACAGCTGATGAGCCCACAGGGGTTTGTCTCCTCTTAAAAAAGGTCGAAAAAGTCTCATTTCGAGTATAAGTATGAGATTCAAGAAAATCCTATATTACTCAAAGATGAAATTGTAACAAAAGTGGCAAATATGACAGGAGTGTGTGGTCGCAGTGTTTACAAAATTGTCAGAGAGTATTGTACCACTAACCATAAATTATCGGTGCCAAAAACTAACCAAAACCGTAAAAAATTGTTGGACTTCGATTGAAATGCAATCAAGAGAAAAGTTCATCAATATTTCTTTAGAAACGAACTCCCTACTTATTATGCTCCCGCTTAACTTCTGCATTACAACTTTCAATGTATCAGCTAACGATTTTTCCACCGAGGTACAGCCAGCTGACATTTATATTCATTCACAGTAGCATATCAGGTAAATTTTTAGTTGAGAGGAAATCATTGAATGCATTTTTTTTCATGTTCAAGCCACCAGCTGGCGTATAATACACCATGTTATAGTCAGCTGAATTTCTCTTCTTCAAGATATTGGATTAGCTACAGTTTCACACATTTTTAGTCAGGTGGAAATGACCAAAAATATATATTTTTTCTCCGTGCGTGGGAGGCTACCGCCGCTCATCCCACCCACGGACCCGCAGCTCACGTTCACGAGGCTTCATAATACAACTCTCTGACGCATTCCACTAATTACCGCTTGACAGGGACTTGGTCATGAAAATCTGTCGCTGGCTCCCTGTCTATTTAGCAATAATAGTTCATATGATAGCGTTATCCTCAAAAGTTCAATACCCTTTATGTACACCTTGGACCATTTTCCCCACATTTGTATGGCCCCGTTAGTAATCAATCTTCTATAACGAAGCAGTTAATAGAGTCGTATTTAAAAACGGTCGTCATTCAGCAATACACAGAGGAAATGCAAATTTATACAGATGAGTCAAAAAGTGAGAAGTGCACAGGTTGTGCTATTTACATTCCCGAACTTGACGTCTTAGTATAAACAATATAAACTCCCAAACGAAGCTTCTATTTTTTCAGCAAAGGCTATAGCCCTTCTTAAAGCTTTGGGATACTGCGACTTCAATACAGGCCGGCGGAAATTTATTATTATATCTGATTCCCTTAGAGTGTGGTCTTAATCATATAACCGTAAAAACTTCTCCCTTACTCATAGACATCTTAAAATTCTATGAACGGCTCTCTCTGCTTGATTATAAGATAACTTTCATGTGGATTAAGGCCCATTCTGGAATGCTAAATAACAAGATTTACTGGCAAAGACAGCAATTGCCAACTACAATGATAGATGCTACTGTATATATACCCTATACCGATACAATAAGGACTTTGAAGGAGAATAGCATCCTGGAATGGGATACGTAGTATAAGAATTTATATGCTGAACGTCCGACAAATTATTTTTTATTAAACCCACATATTACATCGAAGCGATGATATGACAATGGAGAGGTAAAAAGAAATACTTATACCATAATTACACGCCTATAGTTTACTCATGGAAGATTCCCTTTTCATCTATGTAAGATTGGTGTTAAAGAAAATGGCCTTTGAGAATGTGGAAGTCCAGGCGACATTAATCATATTTATAATATTTATAAGTCATCAAGATGGACCACTTGATGTGAAATGAGTGTCCACTGTGTACCTAGATCCCTATTCATTTCTTAGGATGAATTTACAGATATACGTACATCGGATAATCTGTTAGTCTCTTGGTTAAAGGAGTGTATCCAAGGCCAGAATTACATAAAAAAAGTTATAATCAATTACAAATAAGGTACTAAATGATCGTATCGATGAATATAAATATCAATCTCAAGGACCCAAAAATATTTCCTAAATTGACTGACTACATACAAAGTACATAATAGAAAATTATTATTTGTTTAAAATATAGTATTTTAGGTTTAACATATTCACCATACCCATTTTGTTTATACTGCATAGCAGGGTTGATAAAAATCATGATTTAAAAAAAAAGAAAATCACGATTTTTAAAAAGAAATAAAAAAAATCATGATTTTGTATCTATAATTGTAAAATAAGCTAGAGCGTATACACATGAAAATTCCTGTCAGAACATGAAAACTCGCCTGTCTTTATAATGCGGGGATGATGCGAATATTGCGAATTGCCATTATTTGCTAATCTGCCGCGTAACAAGTGAGAAAGCGAGTCTGAGTGATTATATTTATAGCATTTAAACATTAAATAATTTTTTAAGATGTCCTCTAATCGAAGTGGAAGGAAAAAAGATCCTATTTGGCAATATTTTATTGAAAAATCAAGTAAGCTTGATGGAAAAAGTGGTAGTAGAGCTACATGTAAAAAGTGTAAAGTAGAAATGTAAGGGCTTGTGGACCGACTGGAAGTCCACTGGAAAAAATGTGCTTCGCGTAATGTAGAAAGTGTAGAAACAATTAATGAAAGACCCTCTACTTCAGGAACAGTGTCCAATGTAAGAATAGTGTTATTTTATTTATATTTATAACTTCTTAGTAAGACAAAATATTAAGAGAACCTATTTTTTTTAATTTACAGATTTAACGTTGGTTTATTTCTGCGACTAAGGCCAATTATGCCAGGAGACGAGCTAGATTCAAATTTTTAAAATGATCTAGTGCATTTTTTAGATTTCTAGTAACTTTTCATGGACAAATCTGTGTGTATCTGAATTAAAAATTAACAACATAACAATCTTGTCTTTTATTACAGGTACAATTGAACAAGTTACAACAAAACGCAGAGGAAGTACTGCCCCACAGCCGCTCTTATCTTCTACGCCATTAGGTAAAAAAAGAAAAGTAGTGCCTAACTCCAGTTCTGGATCTTTATTATCTTTTGTTAAACGTAACGATCAAGTCTAATAAAGAAGAAATAGATAAGCAAATTGCTAGAGCTCTTTATGCGACAAACAGCAGTTTCATGTGTATTGAACAACCTGAAATAAAAAAGGCAATAACGCTTTTACGACCTGAATATGTACCACCATCTCGACATGATGTGTCTAACAGGCTGCTCAATGAAGTGTATGTATAACAAGGAAAAAAGTAAATGTTTTAAAGATTTATCAGGAAGTTCAGTTTGTCTGCCATTGGATGGGTGGTCCAACGTACACAATGAACCAATAATATGTGCAACTGTAACTACGGAAAACGGATATTCCTTTTTAGAAGACACAATAGACACATCTGGAAATCCACATACATCTGTATATTTAACAGAACTTGCAACCAAGTTAATTTTAAAACTCTAAAGATTGACTATACCTGTACAGTAAGCAGTTTTGTGACGGATAATGCTGCCAATATGAATGCTATGAGAAACCAAATTATAAAGTCAACAAAACTAAATGTTATTACTTACGGTTGTGTTCCACACATTTTAAACTTGTTATGTAAGGATTTGGAAATTAGTGAAATTAAGGAACACATTACGTTCGTTATGAAATACTTTCGAAACAATCATTTTACCTTTGCGACATACGCAAAATAAGGAGTAACAAAACTTCGGACGTAGATGGAACTCAGTTACTTAGAGGGTTTCGTTGAGTCATGGCCCACACTTTTTAAGCATAGTAAGACAGAACAGTTCAAACATTTATTTAAAAACAACTGCTGAAGATTACTTATCACTACTAAAATCTATATCTGTTGCACTTGATAGGCTTCAAAGAAACGATCCAATTTCATCAAACGTCGTAGAACAATTTAAAATAATTGAGTCGCATTTTGACGAAACTGAAATTACCTTAATGCAAATGCAAATATGTAGATACCGATACGACCAATGTATCATCTCATACCATTTGCTAGCCTTTATTCTAGACCCTACGAAAACAAAGCATAAATTAACAGAAAGCGAAAAGAATCGTGCTTTAGAAGCCGCCAATGAATTGTATCCCGAAAGTGGTTTACTACCACTGATTATTAAATTTTTGGCAAAATCTGAGCCTTTTGCCGATCTTAAGTTCCACGAAGAAATTCTTAAAAACACCAAACCCTTGAACTTGTGGAAATTCCAAAGAAATACTGATATTATTGACAAATTATTCCCGATTATCTAGCAATTATTTTCTGCTGCAGCTAGTTTGGCCTCGGTTGAGAGAATATTTTCAACATTTGATTCATTCTAAGATTCTAAATCGTTTAGGGACCGAAAAGCAGCTAAATTAGTTTTTTTGTACAAACTTTACAATATTTAACCTAATTTAAAATGTTTGTTTTGGAGTAAATCATGTTCTATTTTCTTTTAGAGTTGGTTCTGTTTGATTTGTTTACTTTATGTTTCTGCTTTTAAGTAGGCACCTAATATATAATGTAGATTGAAGAAGGTAACTTTTGTTTTATATGTGTAATCTAACTGTTCTTTTCTTCTTTTTATTTGAATTTTTTGTAATTTGTATCTAGCTTTTAAATAAACTGTACTTTTTATTTGAATTTTCTGAACCTTGATTTACTTAGATTATTGGCTTTACACAACTTGATTTAAATCATGATTTAAATTTAAAAAATCAGTTGATTTAAATCGTTGCAACCCTGCTGCATAGATAATAATAATATTACCAAACTAGGTAATTCGTAGTAATTGTAAAAGTTTGTCATATAACTCAAAATTTAGAGTCAATAGAGGTGTGCTTAAGCACCTAGAAGCAATTTGGATGTATTTTTTAAGGTTGGTTAGTTAGTAGGGAGATTTTAGGCCACTTAAGAGGGACCACCACGTCAGGTTACTGGAGAGTGGGATAAAGCACCAAATTAGGAGGTATCTCCCATATAATCAAATTTTATCCAGAAATAGTCTTCAACGATCCTGTGGTATTTATTTATGTACAACTTACACATATTTTCAGTTAAATAACATCACCCAATTCGCAGAAAACAGCTTTTTGTTAATCATAATTTTAATGATTAACAATAAGTTGCTTTCTGCAAATTGGCTGATGTTATTTACCTGAAAATATGTGTAAGTTGTACATAAATAAATACTACAGGATTGTTGAAGACTATTTTTGGATAAAATTTGATTATAAGGGAGATATCTCCTAATTTGGTGCTTTATCCCCCCACTAGCCTGACGTGGTGTTCCTTCTTAAATTTGCTAATACGTTAAACGTAAAACGTTATATTGCACAAGCGCTTTAGCTCGAAAATAAGGGATTCCGGTATTAACGTATTGGCATCTTTTGAGCTTTTGAAACCATCTTTCTTGACGTTAAGTGACGTATGTAAACTACAACCTCACTCTTTGTTCACTTTGAAAGATTTGGCATTTGTTAATTTGTCTGAATTTTATGTTATTATGGCAGGATTAGACAACGATATATAATACATAATAAATCAAAAATAAATCTTAAAAATTAGTTACAATCAAAGCAGAGATACTTTTTAAAATAAATTTTTAACTTAAGATATAAAACGCATGGTTAAAACATTATATTAGTGTTAATTGTATATGATGAAGTCGATGCCGTTTATTGCTGCACTCCGCAAATACTGTAAAATTACACCACAGCCATGAAAAACATACAGGTATGTACCATATGCCAAATATCATCGTTCGAATTAGTTGCAGATTTCACAAATAAATCAACTAATTATCTTTAGCTAACATTATTCCATAAACTTAATAGCTTTTGAGTGCCATTTGTGTTATTACACATTCGTCTTAATAAATAAAACTAAATATTGGTATACAACACACGTTTATTTATTTTATTATGAAGCGCATTCACGATAATTCTGATTCTTAAAAAATCAAATTTCTGCAATGGAATGCCGATAATTTATGCACATATTGTATGTAACATGAAATGAACAGCTGTTTTGTTAAAATCCATCTACAAAATAGTTTTTATACAATTTCCTCCTTTGATGTCACTAAACTTGTTACTTTCCTTTTCCACTTTTCTCAATATCTCTAAGATTCCTTGTATGCAGCATACAATTGATTTCCTGCCTCAGCAATCTAAATTTTAAATAGTGCATGTGCCTTCCTGTAATTTTAATTTTAACCGCTGCAAGTTCCTCGCTGACGGATGTCCGATCGAAAAGAAACGGTCATTTTAATAAAATCTGATTGAATATCTTAATGTAAATTACATTACAAGTTGGCCATTTCAGGTACCATTTAGATAATAATTTCAAAATGCAATGGACGGAATCATATCTTCCCGCGTTGGAAATCTCCAGGTATAAAATTTCTTGATGCAGAATAAATTTCGAAATACTGGATACCCTTTCAGATTTTCATTTCAAAGTATCGTTTTCGAAATATTTGGTTTAACAGTAATTTATATTGTTTCCCCACCTTTAATTTTTCAATCGTGTGTTCTAAGAGTCTGATTTATTTCCGATAGTACCTTTTAACAAGTACATTCAATGAGATTTGTAATAAACACTGGAGCCTAAGTACTTCCTGCAGAGAAAAATGAAAAATCTTTTTTATAACTTATAAAGGATGAAAAAAATGTCAAGGCGAAAGAAACGGAACAGCTCTTACTAAAAATAGGGGTAATTATCATTGCCTTGCGAAATTTAAATGTTTACTGTCGATTTAGTATATGGGATGAGATAATTGCGCGGAAATTACCCGCATAAAAATTTTAAAATGTCAAACACTGTGCTTTGTATTGGTGCGGTAGGGAAATATGCACGTCAGGCTCGTTAACTTAACCACAAATAATTCCTTGTTTTTATTTCAAAAATTGTTTACAGAAAATGCCGCGAAATATTCTTTCTGTCATTTAGAACCTTATGGCTTTAAAAGTAGTAGAATAAAGTGGATTTAGAAGTATGTTTCCCAAAGAATTGTGGCGCCATTTTTGAGTTTATAGCGAAACTTATTACATTGAACTGTAGAGATTTGTTTCGGAAATTTATTTCTGTAGAAAACTGACTTTTATACAAAGTAGCGCTTGGAACCCTATGGCTTATGATTCTTCATTTTAAGTCGACCATACTAAGCCATTTTGAATTTTGAATATAAAATTTGTGTTCAGGGGCCTCAAAAACCTATAAATGTAATGTTTAAATATTTTATGAATTTTGCACGATTTAAAACAAAGAGGAAGTATTCATTCACCTCACCGAATTCTCTGTGATATATGCAAATATTTCTTATTCTTTCCGTGGGTTTCTAAAATTCAAATAGAGCAAGTGTTTTAATGAGCAAAGTTTGAACTACTTTACACTTAAATTATCCCGAATCTTTTCAGGCGAATACATTGACTGAGTATTTATTCGGATACAATGTTTGAGGCCTACAAACCCTATATTAATTGGAGCGAACGTAGAGACGTCTGCATATACTAGTATTTCGTTACGCAACTGCATGAACGTCGGGCGCGGTTAGTACTTGGATGGGTAAGCCTCTCCAGGGAAACACAGCGTTCTCGCTCCATCTTCTAAACGGCATCTTCAGCGCATGCGTAGAAGGTATGTAACTTTAGGCGGGGGTTACATAGCGGATATACCATCCTTCGAAGGGGATGTAAAGCAGTCGGTCCCCTGTCTATTACATGTTAGGCAAGTAAAGGCAAGGATAATTTCGAGCCTTGGTGACAATGCGACTATATTTCAGGCAGAAATTCATGCAATTAAACTGTGTGTACGGAGGCTCGAACAGACGCAACCTAGACACAGATCAATAAAAATATTTTCAGACAGCCAAGCGCCTCTTAAAGCCCTTGGATCCTACCCTTGTAACTCTAAGATGGTTAGGAATTGCCAGGAAGCTCTTGCCCGACTGGGCAAAAACAACAAACTGACTCTGATCTGCATACCTGGCCACTCTGGTATAGAGGGCAACGAAGTTGCCGATTCCTTGGCCAGAGAAGGTGCGGCAACCAAATTTATAGGTCCAGAAACGGCACTTGGCATATCCGCAAACTCTGCCAAGGCTGCTATCCTAGCCTGGGCTGAATTGAAATCAATCCAGCACTGGCAGGAACTACCAGGATTAGTTCACTCAAAGGAGTTTATTACATACCCGTTGAAGTCAAGAACCAAAAAACTATTAGAGTTGAATAGGCTACACCTAAGAACTCTAATTGGCCTATACACTGGGCACTGCAGATTAAATCATCACCTACACAGAATTGGACTGGTGGAAAACGCCGAATGCCGTCTGTGTCTGGAGGATGATGAAACGGCAGAGCACATTTTATGTACCCTGTCCTGCTGCAGAAAGAACCAGGTTCTCACTGTTTGGCAAAGGGCGACTGAAGCCAGAGGACCTGGACGGTTTCTCACCCAACAAGATTATCAGCTTTATTAAAAAGAATCTATTGGGTGAACTATAACTAGGAGTGAGCCACAATAGATCTGATGGTCGCAGTGGAGGGTCTGACAGGAGACCACTCACATATGAACCTAACCTAACCTAACCTAGGCAAGTAAAAGATCCCTACTCTTCGACAGAGAAGAGGTTCGGCAAAATTTCCAGGTTGGGAGTAGCTCGTCTTCTGGCGTCGGTGATTGGCCTTAGTAGCGGAAATAGGCCAACGTTAAATATAAAAAAAAAACCTATATTAATTAATTACAAGAACGACGCACTGTACTGTTTTCTTGCCAAAATTATCAACTATGTAATAAACCACCTTGATTTTAGATCGCGATTAAATTGCAACGTAAATCAAACCGTTGAAACTGCACAAACCGTGTTTTGTAATAAATCTGTTTATTATACCGAAAAGAAAAAAGAACTTACATTTTGTTCTTTGTAAAGTGATCACGCCACGCTAATACTGTCTTATTAATTCCGCTTCCACACTGACGTAGAGCAGGGCTTAAAGTTATTTCTATTCTTCATAATCGATCAAGTGAATGTCAAGGGGTTAGGTTAGGGTATAGATATTTTACTTTATTTAAAAAGCAAAACCTCGCGTGACTAGGATCCATGATAATAAATTGCTTCATAAAAATGAACACTGAAATACTACAAATTGTTTTTTTAAGTTAACATGTATGAATCTATACGCTTTTGCGTAGCAGTGAATATTACAGAGTTCCCCATGAAATATTATTACGTTTAAAATTTGAAGAACATGTAAAAGTAATATATAAATCTATAAACATATGAAAATATTTTAAACACCAAACCTTTTCTTTTACCAGTGGCTCTCGCTTAAGCGATTTTTAAAAGCTTTTATTTTACTTGCTTTATTGACTGTCTATCTGCTACAAACCTTGCAATCAAAACTTTGACTAGTTCTAATTAAGCAGAAGCTTTGAAATTTTGCACACGCGTATGTAATTCTGGTGACAATGCAATACAGTAAATCCAATATGGCGGACGACCAAGATGGCGGATTATCTTTTTCTTCAAAACTCCGTTGACATGGATATCAAATGTAAGGATCTTGTCTGTCTGTCTGTAAAATAAGCAGACTAAAAAGTAAGAAATAAAATTATTATAAAAAATATATAAATGTTTAAATTCATACACCTGGAACCTAAAAGTTTTAGGGGCCGTCATACCACATTATTGCATAGTTACTTTGCTTTTTTTGTGCGCCCGTTTAAAGAAGTAAAGCAAGGTAGTAAGAGCCCATAAACTAGGAATTTGGTGTATAGACTAGAATCAAACGTCTCAAACTTTTTTACTTGATTTTCCAGCCCACTTAAACATAAAAGGGGTTCACAAAATAAAATTAAGGTATTGACTTAAAATTTGGTAAAAGTATGTTAAGAAAATAAAATTAAGCAGAGGAGATAGTTTTTTAGAGATAATTCCAATTGGAAAAAACACTAGGATTATATTGAACAAAGTAAACTTCATATTTCTAAGTCCGATAAAAAATTTCAAAGCTTTGCCGCCTATTACCACTAGGATAGAGCGGGGCATGGATTAAAATAAGAAATTAAGGGAAACTCGCCAGTATCAGTTATAATTTCTAATAATTACGCCACTCACTCCTAAAATATTTTACGATCTAACGGTCACTACTGTTTACTTAATTTTTTACACACATACATAATGCTGTAAAAGGGCAAGCAGAACGGCACAGGTATTAAACAGAGACGGACCACAGTCTTCCGCGATATATCGAACGAGTTGTGTTATATTTAGAATATATAGGTTATGTGCTTCATACAATAATACAGTGTGTGGTTCAGTGTTTACATTTTATTTTGATTGTGAGTGCCTAGAATGTAAATACTTTAACAGATAAGTGAAATTGCTCTTTGTTTAAGAGTGTTTTCCGCTTTTTAGTGGCTGTGGTAAAATAATATTGTGATAATGTTCAGGCCTTGGGAAGATCCTCAACCTAGCACCAGCAGAGAATTTAACGAAGATATGGGAAATGGTAATGGTTCGCAAATTACAGAGAAAAGTTCTAGACAATATTTATGCGAACATACTAAAAAAGTAGTTTTAAACGTTTATAAAAATATAAAAGAAAGTGAAGGTGAAAAAGGAGCCGTGGAAAAAACGGCCTACTTAACAGAAATTTCAAAACGGTCTATCTATAGAATAATTAAGGATGTGGTACCTAATCGAAAAGTTAGATCAGATAAAGGAGCAGCACGAGCATTAGATTCGTCTATGGTGAAATTGTTAAGAGATTTAATTTATAGCAAGTACATGGAAAATGAGGTACCAACGGTGCAATCAAAACATATACAACTGAAAACAAATGGTGCAGTGTCAGTTAGTCAAGCAATACTTCGGCGCTGGATAATAAAGAAAGGATTTAGGTTCCCGATTATTAATAAAAGGGCAGGTATTATGGAAAGCTTCAGAATTGTGCAGTGCCGTAATCAATATTTGGAAAATATAAAAAAAAATCGAAATGAACAACGACCTATTTATTATTTAGATGAAACTTGGTATGATACCCACGATACAGTGAAAAAAAGCTGGATAGATGGTTGACAGAAATGTAAAGTTGATATGCCTGCAAATAATGGAACCAGATTAGTAATTGTACATTGTGGATCAGAAAATGGATGAGTGCATAATGGTCTCAAATTAAGTGGGAAAAAAATGGAAGAATCAAACGTTAACTATCACCAAAACATGACTGCGGATATTTTTGAAGCATGGTTTCAGACTTCATTGCTACCAAATATAGAAGAAAACAGCGTAATTGTTTTAGACAATGCTTCATATCATTCGCGACAAATTGAGAAAATACCAAATACGGGAATAAAGAAAAAAGATATTCAAGAATTTCTACGAAAACATAATTTGGAATTTGAAGAAAATTTTAGGAAGAAAGATTTTCTTTTGAAAATTGTTAAGAAGCAAAACTTCCCAAAACAATATGTGATTGATAGCATGGCTAAAGCTCAAGGACATACAGTTTTACGGTTACCCCCATATTTTAGCATTTTTAACCCGATAGAACTAATATGGAGTCAGCTGAAAAGAAGTATTCGCAAAAATAACACCTTCCCCAAATTTGATGCCAAAGTAGTCGACCTTATTAAAGCTAAAGTGGGAGAAATAACACCTAGTAATTGGAAAAAATGTATTCAGCATGTCATTAAAATTGAAGATGAATTTATGAAGTTTGAAAAAAGCATCAGCCCTAATCAAGATCGTTTAATAATATCTGTAGATTCAGATACCGACGATGATACCGATTTAGAAAGTGGTTGTGAAGTGTTGAGTGAGTGTAGTGATTACAGTTTTAAATAAAATGTTATATGTGATTTGATTTAGTGTACATTGTGAATTTATAGTTTCATTAGTGTTTTACATACGCGCAAATACAACATAACGTGATTTTTATTTATTATACTATATGTATAGATATTTTATTTGATAATTATTTATTTGTTTCTTTTTCAGAACTGAATTTATTTATTTTATAGTTATTTATTTGCTGTCCAGAATTGAATTTATTTATTTCAATTATTTGTTTGTTTTCTAGAATTTTATTTATTTATTTAATCTGGGTTAATCAGATTACCGGTTATTGACATAAATTCAATATTTTCTTTATTTAATGAATTTAAAAAGTTACTTTATTTCTTTGACCTATTTTAATAATATCGATAACCTTAACTCTGAACCCAAATTTTTTTGGCAAGGAATTGCTCGTACCTCCTCGTGGTCCTTGCTGGGCAACAATAATAATTCGATAGGTACATTAAATTATTTTTGGCGAAACTGAGCAACAAAAGAATATTTGGTATAGTTTTAATTTAGACTAATAACATTCATAAATGCTCCACTAATATATAAAATATTATTCCTATCTTAACACAAGCAAAACAGAATAATTTTTTAAAATTTATCATTATCACTGTAACAAATAACTATTTATTTATCAACCATACATTAAATTAATTAGATTGTAACTCACGACACAATAATTTTAAGTACGGTCCTGAGCCGCAATAAATTACGTCGGCTTTGACACTTTTATGGCCGAGTTTTATGGCTTTTTTTGGGTGTCTCGCGCCGTGTTCACTCCTTTGTCGGGATTTTTTTATTTCACTTAGAAATATGAAGTTCACTTCACATATGATATATCAATTTTCAAACCAGTGCATCCAAAACAAAGTTGCAGAAACAAAATGGCGGACGTTTTACGTACAAAAAAATGCGAAAAAAACGGTTTTTCTCGTTTATCTGCGAATGTAACTTTTCATCGAAAAAAGATTCAAATACTTGTAGGTATTTAATGAACCTACAAAATGGCGCCGGCTGAATCAAAATCCGTTTGTTAGATTTCTCGGAAATTAAAGAATGACATTTTTTAATTTTGCAATAATTAATTTATGGTGTCAACACTCTCAGGAAATATGCGTCAGAATGTGATAAAAAGTGGCCGCAACCCGAATTTTGACGGATGAATAGTTTCCAAAAAATTCAATTGTTTATTAAAAATGTGATTTTAGGAAAATTTGAATTCCCCAAAAGGAGGCGGTCCGATTTCAATTTTACAAAATGCTTTCTACTCTTCAAGAGTTGCACTATCACTGAGCTCAAAGTCGAAGTCAAATATTTCAATTAAGTTGCTTAAAAATGCCATTGAAAATGATGCATATTTCTTTGGTACAAACAAATGAAATAACTTTGTCTCTTGGGGAATGCAAATTTCACTAAAATCACTTCTTTCGATGAAAAAGTTACATTCGCAGATAAACGAGAAAAACACATTTTTATGTACGTAAAACGTTCACCATTTGGTTTCTGTAACTTTGTTATGGATACACTGGTTTGAAAATTGATATTTCACATGTACTGAATATATAATTGTAGTATTTCTATTCCAATGGGAATTGCCTTTAAAAATGATCCTACTTTGATTGATCACGAGATCTGGAAGTAAATTGTATTTTGAGTTTATTCTGTTGAAGAATTGAGGATGCAATAGGGGTTAATAAGGGTAAATAAGTAAAGCAAGCTAAAAAGAATTCAGAAACTTGGGTTTTGGTATATATATTAGAAGCCAAGGTCTCAAATTTTTTCTTGCTTTTGCCGTCCTCACCACCATTCCCACACTATTAATAAAGGGGTTAACAAAATAAAATTAAGATACTAAAGGTACACGTGCATTATAATGAGATATGGAACTAGATTACATTTGGAGCTTATTCTGTTGATGAGTTGGGGGGTAAATAGAGGTAAATAAGTAAAGTAAGCGAGTAAGTGTTCAGAAAGAGGTTTGGCGTATATACTAGAAACCAAAGTATTGAATTTTTTATGACATCTGCCACGCCGACCACCACTTCCACTCCATTATTAAAGGGTTTCACAAAGTATAATTGTGATTTGGTGTGTACGACAACAAATATACTTAAAAAATTTTGGCGTCAGCCACCCTCACTCTCCATTAAAAGTCGGTCAGTTGAAAGGATATTGGAAATGGCACATCGTATGGGCTATTCAAATATTATGGGTTTTTAAAAGTTAGGACCGATTTTTATATCCATAATAATTATTACAGAATTACTTATAATTCAGTATAATAAACAATTTGTTTCCTGGAGATATAAAAATTCTGTGGAGGTACCAAAGTGGTGGTAAAGTGGATAGTCTACTGTAGGGAAGCCGGTATAATAATAGTTATGACATAAACGGGGCGACTTCTGTTAAATGGACTCGGGAGAAAACCAGTTTCATGCCGCTTACATAAGCGATTTTATTTCTAAAATAAAGCTTTTATAAAAATGTGTACTTCATATATGTTTGAGTGGCAATAGCTAAAACATGCAGTATACGTCGTAATGACGTCAACAGATTTATTTAACTATTACTACACACAATTGGTGTTTCCAAGCTCCAACCGCACACTAACTGGCATGAAATGCACAATAATAATTAAAGAAAGCGGTGATGCATGTCAAACGTCAATACAGTTTAAAATAGATTCTACTATATTATATAAACTCAATACAAGGTAAATGTCAACGATAATTTTCAATCTCAATGTATACAGTGTCATCTTCAAACTCCGTATTTGATTCTCGAGATATCAAAATGTAGCATAAGTTATTGAACGGATATAAATAGCTTAATAAGGTAAATTAGTCCCGATAGGAATCCCTATTAATAACTTTATCAACCTGAGGATAAGGCTAATAGTAAACAGTATATTTAATTTTCAAACAATGTTTATATCTTATTTTCGTAGTGTTCTACGAAGGCGTGGAAAGGACATAGTAAAAATATTTTTATAATTGTCAGTTTAAACTTGCAATTATCTATAATTGCAACTTTAAACTTGCATTTATCCATAATTGCAACTTTGAACTTGCAATTATCTATAATTGCTACTTTAAACTTGCAATTATACATAATTGCAACTTTAAACTTGCAATTAGACAATTATACCTAATTGCAACTTTAAACTTGCAATTATACCTAATTGCAACTTTAAACTTGCAATTATCCATAATTGCAACTTTAAACTTGCAATTATCTATAATTGCAACTTTAAACTTGCAATTATACATAATTTCCTTTAGGTATAATTGCAAGTTTAAAGTTGCAATACAAGGTAAATGTCAACGATAATTTTCAATCTCAATGTATACAGTGTCATCTTCAAACTCCGTATTTGATTCTCGAGATATCAAAATGTAGCATAAGTTATTGAACGGATATAAATAGCTTAATAAGGTAAATTAGTCCCGATAGGAATCCCTATTAATAACTTTATCAACCTGAGGATAAGGCTAATAGTAAACAGTATATTTAATTTTCAAACAATGTTTATATCTTATTTTCGTAGTGTTCTACGAAGGCGTGGAAAGGACATAGTAAAAATATTTTTATAATGGTCAGTTTAAACTTGCAATTATCTATAATTGCAACTTTAAACTTGCATTTATCCATAATTGCAACTTTGAACTTGCAATTATCTATAATTGCTACTTTAAACTTGCAATTATACATAATTGCAACTTTAAACTTGCAATTAGACAATTATACCTAATTGCAACTTTAAACTTGCAATTATACCTAATTGCAACTTTAAACTTGCAATTATCCATAATTGCAACTTTAAACTTGCAATTATCTATAATTGCAACTTTAAACTTGCAATTATACATAATTTCCTTTAGGTATAATTGCAAGTTTAAAGTTGCAATTATGTATAATTGCAAGTTTAAAGTTGCAATTATAGATAATTGCAAGTTTAAACTTGCAATTATGGATAATTGCAAGTTTAAAGTTGCAATTATTAAAGTTGCAATTATGTATAATTGCAAGTTTAAAGTTGCAATTATAGATAATTGCAAGTTTAAACTGGCAATTATAAAAATATTTTTACTATGTCCTTTCCACGCCTTCGTAGTGTTCCTACTATCGAGTGACCACTTTCTGAAAATTGCTATAAAAGGTCCTAGATGTCCTCTATGACTATTTACAGTAATATTTAGAAACTGGTCACTCGACAGGAACCCTACGAAACTAAGATTTAAATATTGTCTGTGATCTTATTACGATTACACAAAAAAAAATCTTTCTTGCCTGGGGATCTGACCATATTTACTATATGTTTTTGAGGTCGCTGAATCCGAATAGGAGGTCTATTTAACTCCATCACGTCAGAATTTTGCAATTACCTCAAAAAACCCATAATTTATAACTTTTTCTAAACAGAAATAACCCCCCTCTTTTTAGCACTACATCGATTGCAAATTAAATTTCTAATCCGATGGTGTGGGACACGAAATTCTTCTGGAGCTTTTTAAGTAAGATATCGGCCGCCAAAGTGAGAGGTCCGAGGATTTTGTTTCTCGAGCGACAAGGCCCAGCTCCGAGGGCCATTTCTGCTAAACGAAAGCTAGCAAAAATCTGGAAACATTCAGGGGTACGTAGAAAGATGTAAGAAATCGTTTGGCGCAAATCGGAGGTTAGTGCGCGCCTTGGCTTTCGAGATATGGCCGCTGGAAGTCGTCAGAAGGTGAAAATTGAATTTGTTTACCGCTTTCCGAGGCTATATCTCGAAAACGAAACGAGATACAGCGCTATGGTTTACGCCATTCGATTTTTCTTGCCTTCCAGCATACCTCAGATTTTTGCCGGCACTTTCATTTTTTTGCAAAATTTCCAAGGTTTTATTGGCTCAACAAAAATCAGGGGTATGTAGGAAGGCGAGAGAAATTGAATAGAGTAAACCGCAGCTCTGTATCTCGTTTCGTTTTCGAGATATAGCCTCGGGAAGCGGTAAAAAAATTCGATTTTCACCTTCCGGTGATTTCGAGCGGCCATATCTCAAAAACCAAGGCACGCATCGATCTCAGATTTGCGCCACGATTTCTTTCTACATAACCCTGAATTTTTTCAGATTTTTTTCTAACTTTCGTTGGGCAGAAATGACCCTCGAAGCTGGACCGTATCGCTCGAGAGGCGAAATTATTGGACCTCCCACTTTGGCGGCCGATATCTCACTTAAAAAGCGCCGGAAGAATATCGTGGCCCACATCATCGGATTGGAAATTTAATTTGCAATCGATCTAGTACAACACAGAGAGGGTCATTTTTGTCTAGAAAAAGTTACAGCGATTTATGTGAAGAGATGTCGAAATAGCTTAAATTATGGGTTTTTTGAGGTTATGGCAAAATCCTGTGATGGAGTTAAATAGACCTCGGATTCAGATTCAGCGACCACAAAAACATATAGTGAGCATGGCCACATCCCCAGGCCAGAAAGAATTTTTGTCTTTGTGTGGCTGTTACAATTTATGTAAGGTTACAGAAACATATGTTGTATGTTCTCTAAAGTGTCCGCTTTCATATAGTTTTTGATTTATCTTGCAAGTTGACTAGTTTACGAGAAATAAATTATTGAATAAGGCCCCTCTTAGGCCTAGGCTTTATAGGCTATTGAATATGTCTAAAATTAAGGGTAGAAAGGAACAATTGCGTTAAAGGGTTTTTGTTGTTTAATATGTTTCTTTGACACCTAAAAATGATAAAATCACAAAGTGCTACTGAATTCCGGGGTGCGTTTTTGAGAGCCAACCGAAAAAGCCCATTTTACAGTTTTTTCAAAATATCTAAAAAATAATGCTTTGGAGATTTTTACAAGAATACTTTTTTGTAGAAAATTAAATCTCTCCTAAAATACGCTGTTAAAATTTTTTCCTATTTTTAGTATTAAAAATAATTAAAGAACAAACTTGAACATTTACGAAAATTCACTTTTTTTTTTTTCAGTAATTCGTCTATATATTTTTTACGGCATCCTCGGTATATGTAAATGTTCAGAGGAAAAAAAAATGTATCGCCATTCAAAGTTGACCATTTTATTGCCATATTTTACTGCATTTGCTCTCCACGGTCGTCGTAACTTTTTTTGGTCAGACACAGGCTTCATTGTTAAAAACAATGATTTTTAGCGAGAATTCTCATTTTTTTGATGTTTTGACTTTTTAACGAAAACGGTGCAAGAGTCCCGAAAGGGTGACACCAAGGTTCAGCCGACGCCAAGGTTCAGCCGCCGCCCAGGGATGAGGGGCATTCTAATGTAAGTACCTACTGTTTGTTAATTTCTTATTTGTAACAAAAAAAAAAACAAGACAAGATATCAATACCCCTCTTTTCAGACTTGTAGCGACCCTTTATCTTTGACCGTTCAATTGCTATAAACAAATAAAAGTCCTAAATTAACAATTTTTCTCTTATTCACTTACACTTACACTTCATAGAATTTACAGTTTTCTTTTTGTGTCGATATCTCACGTATTTTGCAGTTGTTTAAACAAATAAGCTATTTTGTTTATTGATGATTTGCGACTTTCCATGGCAGTTTTTGCACTTCCCACCCCCGGCAATTGATAAATATTCATAAAAACTATCATTTCTATGTAGTCTCGGCGCTCTTTTATTTTGCTTTACCTCCCCGCCAACGTTTTTAAAAAAATTGCTTAATAAACAAATAAAATATTTCGGCTCAGGAACGTCGTATCGAAATGCAGTTACGACAAATGAAAGATAATAAAAAAAGGAAAATTTTGAGCCTAGATAGATTTCGATCCGTTAACTAAAACCGGAGATATAGACCATTTTGCGTTTATGACTGTCAATTGTTTATTAATTAATTTATTAAAAAAAAATTTGTGACAACATAAAATTAGTATACTACACTAACTAGTTTTCAATTGTCACACAAATTCATTGGTTTTTAAAGTGGTTTAAAGAGTCATTTAAAGGTATTGTTATGAATTACACCCCCTTGGAATTGGAGATGGTGCGCCTATGCCTACTGATGGTGACTGGAAAGGCTCTAGAAAGAGCCAAGGACTTTTCCAGATTATTGTTGGAGAAGATTCTTGAATGTTTCTAGATGGATCTAGAGAGTCAAATTCGGAGTATATAAGGCGCAATTACCAGCGCGGAAGGGGAAGTTTTTATGAAGAAAGCAGTTTATAAAAGTGAACAAGTAGAAAAGTGAAAAGTGAGGTTAGATAAATAGTAAATAAAGTGAATTTGAAGTATTGTAGTCAGTAAATAGTTAAATAAAGTGTTAGTAGTGTTTAATCTCTTGTTAAAATTATTTAGAACCCACGGATTCATACAGGGTGTTCCCAAAAAGGTGGAAATCCGTAACAGTATTTTCATTATATTTCTTGTTTTTTTCAAGTTTAATTATTTTTTATACAGGGTGTTCTTTAATGACATGCTAATATTTCAGGATGTGTGATCCCTTAGGTCATTTTATGAAGAAGTCCATATGAACATATGTCCGCAACTGCTTAAATTTTTTGCTAGAGTGTGTCGAAAATGTTTCTTTTTAATCGTTATTTTTTAATATCTCAGAAAGTACTTTAGATATTATTTTCAATTTTGGTATGTGTTAATAGGATATAAAACCACATATTTTAATTAGAAAAGTTATTTTATCGCTCAACCAATGGCGTCTCTGCGAACATCTCCCTTAATATTTTTTACCAAAAAAGTGGTACGCCACTGAAATTTTTGCATGTGGATATTTTTCCAGATTACTCCAATCAATTCTACATAAAAACGGCCTCTTGTGTGTTTTTCGTCAGATGCACAGGTTTTGATTGAAACAATTAAATTAAAATTAAAACTAATTACACAGGCACACACGGTGGGAGCGTAAATTCTAAAAAACGTTGTACGCAAAATGGTCTATATCTCCGGTTCTAATTAACGGATCAAGGTCTATGTAGGCTCAAAATTTTCCTTCTTTTATTATTTTTCATTTTCCAATAATTGCATTTCAACACGACGTTCCTGAACTGAGATATTTCATTTTTTTACTAAGCAATTTTTTAAAAAACGTAGGGTAAAGAATAAAAAAGCGCCGAGACTACATAGAAACGATAGTTTTTATCAATATTTATCGATTGTCGGGGGTGGGAAGTGCAAAAAATGCCATGGAAAGTCGCAAATCCTTAATAAACAGGTTAGTTTATTTGTTTAAACAATTGCAAAATACGTGAGATATTCTCCAGGTTTTCCATACGAGTCCGAACCCTGTTTAAGTTATTTCCAACGAACAAATTATCGGAGTTTGTTTTATATTGCAACTACGGCTGGTTAGGAGAACATGTTCTATACTTTTCTACTAGCAGTAAGTAAGTACACTTCTATGCAAAATTTCACAAAAAGATTATGACATCCCAACTCAAACCTCCGAGGAATGTGCTAACTACACATTTGCTCTGTTTAAATATAACACAAAAAAATGAATTCCATCACAATAAAAATTTAAGCAACCAAGGGAAATAAGAATGAGAGTTCTGATAGTTTATCTGGTTAAACTCTACACTGAATATTAACTGCATCTAGCGAATCATAAAATTTCCTGTGAGGCACGAGGCAAATGATTCGGAATATTTCCCCATTATCAACTCGATATTATCCTCTAGCTTGACCTAGGCCAACTAGGGTGAGTTAGGAGTGAAAAAACATTTGGGTGTGTCAGCCGGCATTATCAACCAATGAGCGGCGGCTTTTGTTACCCTGGCATCTCGGTAACATGGCGACCCAGGCATTGCCGAGCCTATAAGATGTTCAATAGGCGCTATCCGTCGCCCACGCGATTAATATAAATAACGCATACCCCTGGAGTTGACCTCGAAAACTACCCTCGCACGAGTGACGCTTGCTAGTTTTATTGATAAAAATTATGTGGTTGGTTCGGCTTCGTACTGACAAACAGATA
Organism: Stenurella melanura; assembly: GCA_963583905.1. NCBI lineage: Eukaryota > Metazoa > Arthropoda > Insecta > Coleoptera > Cerambycidae > Stenurella > Stenurella melanura. The sequence goes on from OY757310.1 coordinate 62,978,209, forward strand.
TTAATAAATGCACTTCTAATACTTCCCTATACATTGTTTCATTCATAAGTCAAAGGATCATGTAGGACAACAAAATCTTTATGGCTAAGAAGTGAAATATTTTGCGTTGGCTTCGAAAGCTTTTGTTTAATTTACGACACTAAGTAAATTTTTATTAATAATAATAATACATTTATCTACCAGTAAAAATACATAGTAGAAATGCACAGATATAGCTGTTCTTGCATTTGCCCCACACCTACATACACATAGAAAAAACAGATCATACTGATGAGGCACTCGTTTGAGGTGTCACTCACTTTGATTATATAAAGGCATGTTTGTATTAAAACATATTCTTTATAGGATTTTGCAAACAGCAGAAAAAAATAATTATCTATAACTAAAAGAAAAAGTATGTGTAAATCATTAATGAAATCTTTGCATTCTTTCGATAACCTGAATTCTGGTTATGCTAGCAAATTAAGATCCTAAAATGAATTTGTCTAATTTTTTATTTGACAATTCTCATTCTAACACTAACGTCCACACAGTCCCCTACGACCATGCAGATTAAACTAGTATCTACATAACCCCCTACGATCATGAAGATTCAGTTAAAAATGAGAACAAAGGCCTACAATGAATTTATGTATCTACCTTGTCTTAAAAATTCTTCATTCTAATGGATTACATTTTCATGAAATCTATCATTCTGTTCCTTGGAAATGCTTAGCCTTTGAAACGTTTTTCGCCCTTATTCTGGAGCTCATCAGGAAGACAGCCACTCATAAAGATGTTTCATGCAGAACCAAGACAATTTCTATGAATAAGTGTGAAATAATTATATTTGAGATTGACTGATAAAGACAACAGATCTTGACCTATCTATTAGCTAACTAGTATTGGAGCCTATATACTCTATATAAGAATTTTCAAGACAAAGTAGATAAATAAATTCATTTTAGGCCTTTGTTCTCATTTTTAACTGAATCTTCATGATCGTAGGGGGTTATGTAGATACTAGTTTAATCTGCATGGACGTAGGGGACTGTGTGGATGCTAGTGTTAGAATGAGAATTGTCAAATAAGAAATTAGACAGATGTCATTTTAGGATTCAGGGTGTCTACTAAATCTTAATCTTAAAATTCCCTGACTTTTCCAGGTTTTCCAGACATTATTTTATCTAAATTCCAGGTTTTTAACTTCTTACATTCGAACAAATATGAAAATATGTATTCACCTCAAAAACATATAAACAAATTCTATGAAACGATTAGAAAAAAAATTTTGCATTTTATTACTAAAACATTTAGAACCTAATTACGAGCTGAATTATTTCTACAAAAATTATCATTGTTTTCTAGTCTTTAAAGAAGTCTCCCTTTTTTAATCAGAATTAACAACAAAATATATAGAAATAGTGAAATAGTACTTACAAATAAAAAATCTATCTATAGTACAGGCAATGAAGGCAAAATATTGTAAAAACCTCGCAAAAATTAATAAAAGGATCATCTCTGGGGTTTTAGTAGGTACTAACCTGTAGAATGGAATGATGCATTCTTTGCACTTCCAAGTTCCGGAAAAATTCAAAAAATTTGGAAACACTTTTTGATTTTCAGTTTTTTTGCTCTAGCGGCTAAAACAATGAAAATAGAGAAACAGGTTTTAAACAAAAGTTGTAGCTCGTCTCTTTCTCTACAAAAAAGGTCTTCACACATTTTTATCTTACTTAAGCCGTTTAGGGGATAAATCCAGTTTTCCACTTACAGTTTTGAGCCGCTCAGAAATGCGCGTAAAGTGAGAATTCTCCGGGAGTTTCGTACGACCAGACAGATCGATCGATAATTCTTACTATTCAGAGCCGCTAAAAAAATGATGTGGATCTGCTTTAATGTGGAACTAATCACAAAATTGATACAATTTTTTATCATAGAGAAAAAGTATCAGAAGATGGCTTAGCAAACTTTATACAGTTAATTTATTCATATCTTTGAATTTTATGCATCCTCCCTATTTCTCCCGTAACAATGGGTGCTTCTTCACTGCATGAATTAGATTCCACGCACTTTAGTTTATATTTCGTGAAAATCTCATTGAAGAATGTTAAGAAACAAATAAGTTGTATATGTTTTACTGTATAATTGTGCATTTTCTGAACATGTATGAATAATGTAAACAAATTCAAAAAGTACTGCACGCATTTAAAAAACTCTAAAGTCATTCGAATGAATGTATCTTATTGTACTTATAATCCAGAAATTAAGACTGTGCTATTATTAATTAATTAAGATATAGTGAATTAAACTCCAAAATTTGGAGATGACTGATCGATGAGAAATGTACTATCTACTTAGATCGCAAGGCATATTTTTCTAACAAAAGTCATTGCAATAAAATGTAACTGAATTAATATATCATTATATAAGAACATATTAGCAAAATAAATTATCATTCTAACGACTCCCGGCAAATATATGAATAAATCTGTGGTTCAGCTGTACAAAGTTTACTAAGCCATCTTCTAACACTTCTTCTCTATGATAAAATTTTTTAAGAATTTTGTGATTAATTCCACATTAAAGCTGAGACTTTTCGCTAAATTTTATGTTATTTTAATTTTTTTGGGGTTCTAAATAGTAAGAATTATCAATCGATGAGCCTGATCGTACGAAACTCCCGGATAATTCTCATTTTTCGCACATTTCGAAGCGGTTCAAAACCATAAGTGGAAAATTCTATTTATCTTCTAAACCGCTAAGTAAGATAAAAATTGGTAAAGACCATTTTTAGAAAAAGAGACGAGCTACAACCTTTGTTGAAAACTTTTTCTCTATTTATTTTGGCCGCTAAAACGAAAAAAAAACGAAAATCAAAAAGTTTTTCCAAATTTTTTTGAATTTTTCCGGAACTTGGAAGTGCAAATAATGCATCATTTCATTCTCCAAGTTATTACCTACTTAAATCCCGGAGATGATCCTTTTATTAATTTTTGTTATGCTAAATGACTAATTTGTCTGTACTACTATTTATATATTATATTTCAACGCAAACTATAATATTAGTTATGCAGAAGCAGAGCCGCAGACATTACCACACAGCGGCGGCGCTTATTGCGGCCAGACTATCTGAACTACCATGAACAATCAACTCTGGAACTACTAGCAATAAATAATAACTTGAGAAGTGCGCTCGCGCATTCATATAGCTATATAAAATTTGTAGCAAGAAGTGTTCATAATCTTAATCTTCGAAACATTTCTAACAGATGATTCAATAGCTTGTATTAATAATTATCTGAATGTACAAATTCCAGGGTATACTGCTTATTTTAACAAATTCCCTGATATTTCCAGGTTTTCCCTGACTAAAATAAATTCCCTGACAATTCCAGGTTTTCCAGGTTTTCCAGATTAGTAGACACCCTGAGGATTTTAATTTGCTAGCATAACCAGAATTCAGGTTATCGAAAGAATGTAAAGATTTCATTAATGATTTACACATACTTTTTCTTTTAGTTATAGATAGTTATTTTTTTCTGCTGTTTGCAAAATCCTATAAAGAATATGTTTTAATACAATTATAAGCAAACAAATACTATTTCATTTTTAAAGGCAAGTTTCTTTGGTGTTTGTGAACTTATAATAGGAAAAATGTTTGATGGCATTGTCAAGTTAATTCCATAAACTTGAATGACTTTTGAAAAATTGCAGTTTTACGTTGTTATCCCAAAGAAACCAGTCTATGTATTTAGAATTATGATAAACTAGGTAACCATTCTTATAAGTAAATCATTTGGTTCACTTGTGCTTAATATGCTCCAAATTAAAGTATACATACCGGGTGAGTCACGAATTGCGCTCGCCCCGATATTTCCTAAAATATTTGGAATAGAAAATTGAAATTTGGAGGCTTTATTACACGACTAAAATGCCATCTTTTCAATAAAAAATCAAGTTTGGTGCACATCCGGTTTGACCGGAAATGCCCACAACTTTCGGTTTTTAAATGGAACATCCTATATATTTTTATATTTTTGGAACCTAGAGGAAATTTTGAATACAATACATCCTTAGTTCAAGCAACAGAGGACTCGCCTCCGCTAGTTCTGGATGTTGTGGATCTCCGACATGGCATATAAATCGTTTAAAATAAGTTGATTGAATTGTGGTGGGTACGCCAATGGCATCATTCACTTTGCCTCGCGAATCCTTGAACTCAAAGTCAAGTTTAAAACCAGCTATTAGGTGCTCGATTCCACAACAATGCGTTACTAATTATGTAACAAGCCCATAAGAAGTTTTTCGACAAATTTGCACAAGGTCATTATTACATTACAATTTTTGGGATCGAATTTATGCATCAGACTCTACACTGAGGTGTACACAACAAAGTAGGGTTTTAAAAATAGTATTCTAACAGTGTTTTTTAACGTCCTTGCAATTTAGCAAGTTCAAATAATAATAGCATTTAACAGAGGAGGGGAGTTATGCATATATGAGCAAGAAGTGGCGTAGTTTAAATTTAATAGATTATTTTCCCACCGCGTATTCAGAAATTCAATTATTATTAGTAAAATAATAATATACATGTTATTGTAATTTGGAAATGGTCGAACCAGAAGAAAATTTAAAACTAATATTCACCTAAATTTTTAGGTTATTTAAAAATACCTTCGATTTGGTTATTTGTTCATTTTTAGACCCACCTCAAATATCGATCGATATTAAGTAATAGGATTCAATTTAACTGGATGACGGTGAAATAGTATTTAAAAATTTTTACTGGCCGCTTTTTTGAAGATGATTCATTTTTTTACCCTCTAGTAAGGGGTGCAAAGCTTTAAAAATTGAAATGACCCATTCCAACAAGGTTAATGATTTTTGGAAACGAATTCAGGAAGAAGGTCCTTAGGGGCATCAGAAATGGCTTGTTGGACTTTTGTTGGCGCTTGCACAACTTCTCCACAAGAAAAAAACATGGCCGAATGTTATTTCAAGAATTTGTGTTTTTAAACGTTTACCTCTTGCTAAAAAACTATTTGCGATGTCGATCTGATTTTTTATATCTATATACTACAAACATGAGCGCATCTATCTGTACTAATAGACCTTCAAAATCGCTTACGGTTTTTTTCTAAATAAATCCAAAATCACATGAACGTAATAATGTCTTGTTATGACAGCGCGCAACGTGATAGCTACGGCAGGGCCCGTTCTGTGCAATTGTGGATAAATCATATATTAGTCTAATACCTAATTTAATTTAGGTGTTATATTATTCTTGATCATTAGATCACTCATTGTTTGAAAATTATTAAACAATTATTTTGGTGCAATAAATACGTGGTTTTAAATTATGACGTAATTTGTTACATGTAATACACTGCCGTCCTAAGCCAAAATGACGTACTTCAGTATACGCTCCTCTTAAGATATTTGACATTTTATGCCGCTCATCTCAGCACATCTTATTTTTTAAAATAATTTCATTCTATTTTTGGATTTAATTCTATGGGGCAGATGCAAAAATAATGGTTTATTGATTATTGAAAAAAATCGGCCATTTAACAAGGAAACTTTGAAGTACGTCCAATTTGTTTAGGAAATTTTAAGTTACGTCATTTTGGCTTAGGACAGTATATCTAGACTTGCAAATAGAGTACGAAACCGTTAATAAGTTTTAATAAATTGAGTTTAAAAATAAAAATTGAATTAAACTTCAGAATCAAAAAAAGTATGATATGACTTAAGAAAACAAGCCAATCATATAAAATACATTTCTGAATATTGGTGTAAATAAGGACAAATGTTGCCCAACAATGTGAACTTGGATTCCTCCCGCCTAGCATAAAATTTGAAGTGCAGTCATGAACAAACGAACACAATAATATTTACGAAAGGTATGTTTAATTTTTCCAAAATAAAAAAACTACAAAAGTTTTGTGGGTATACGGCAACAAAGGGTATTTTATAGTATTCACGAAACCAATAAATAATTAGGTGAAAAATATGAAGAAGAAAATATTGTAAATATTGTTTATTGGCAGTCTATGTATTGTGTGACCTGTCAGTTATTCTTTCCGAAGGGGAAAAAGTGAGCAGTTACAGTTGCCTTAAATCAAACAGGCCATCTAAACAGTTTGACTAATCTTGGAGATAACTGCAATGTAATTGGTGATCGTGTGATTGAAGATGGTCGTAAGACCTATGTGAATCTGTATGGCCATAGTGAGTTTAATTAGATTCACCAAGGTAGCATTTATTTTTCATAAAGTTATTAGACATACGTTCGCTAAGCCCTACAAGAGGGCTTACTTACTGCATTTGAAACGGTCATTAAGTCCAGTAGTTTGGTATGCTTAGCTTAGCTTGCAACTGAAGTACTTAGCGAAGCAGGGTCAAACCCTGCTTACTGCAAAATAACTTTAATTGTAAAAATTATTCACAAGAAGTGGTTTAGATTCTCCTATACTTTCCTTACCTAACACAAAATCCTGGATTTTAAACAAATTACCTCGGTGACTTGAAGAACGGTTAAGAAAACACTTCACACTCTTCCAGAAAATTTGGATATGTGATAGAGAATAACCAAATAAACCCACAAATGATGACCAAAAACCACAAGTGGTTAAAAAAAAAACAAAAAGTGGAATTGTAAAGTAGAGTGTGACTAAAAATGTTGATGTTCTGTTGCATGTGCATGTGGCCTTTCTTACAATTGTTTTAAGGGCAGAAATAATACAGAGCAGTGTTTAACAGTCATTGTGTATTATAGACACGTATGTTATTTTGGAAAGTCTTGCCATTTTATAATGAAAAGTAAGTGGTGTTTTCTGACAAGATGCAAAAATACATCCAAAAACGTACCTGGAAGAAAGTGGCAGTACGAAAACACTTTTACAGCTGGTAAATTTCCAGAATTGGCTTTTACAAATTCGGCATTAGGCATTACGTATTTAATCACACGTAAAACGTAAATAAAGCGAACGAAATGTTGCGTTTACCACTATTTAAACGCGATTTAAGCCAATAATAAAACCGATGACGTCGCCGCCAATCATAGCGTGTTTTGCATATTCGTTCAATTATTAAAGTTTTGTTATTTATTTGTTGAAATTGTAATTTGATGGACGATAGAACACTATTTAAATATCAAGAAGTGCTTTAGTATACAGCAAATACTTCATTTTACTAATATCAAAAAAGCAAATTTACACATAGTGACAACACCTAATATGGCTGCACTATGGGATTCACCATTTTGAATATTCAAGTTGAACATGTCACAGAGAAATAATTACAGACAATTTTGAACCTAATTTTTGACATCAGATTCAATATCACCTACTTTAAAAATATATAACTACCAATTTTAATGCAATTTCGACGAAATTAAAATTTTGCCACTAATAGAATATTGTTGACTGGTAATTTACTATTAACGTACAATTTTTTTGGGTAAAATCGCCAGAGCCATTTTTGACAAAAACGCTTATTTTCAATTTTTAAAACTACCGTCAACTTAAAAAAATGTTATATTGTAATTTTTAAAATTTTGCTCGTGGTAACTTTTCGGATAATCCGTATACATAAGGAATTATTGCTGTGTAACGCTTTGCAGGTTTTTGTCGCTCCTGATTTTTATTTTCAATATTTATGAAAGTTCTATCAACAAGGACCACACAGTATTGACTGTTTATCCGAATTTCTTATTAGCCCAGTGGTCAGATACAGAAATTGATAAGAACCGGTCACTAAATGTTATATGGCTGAAATTTTCAGAATAAGCATTTCTGTTGGTGTGGAATACGATAAATAAAAGTTTACAGCTGTAAGATACCGCCGACCCCTAAAAAAATTGAAAATATTAGCCGACATTCAGTTTTTGGCCAATTACTCGAAAAATAAAAAAAATATATCAAAAAACTAATAACATTAGGCGATAGAGAGGGAAAGTTCGCATCAAAAACGTATATGAAGTTTTTTTGTACAATAAAAAATGTAGGCTACAGATTTCTTTGTTTAACGCACAAGAATGGAACGTGGCGACGCAATACGGCTCGCGAAGCGTGCGCGGTCTCGGACGCGCTACGCTAAATTTGTTGTATCTGTTGAACTAATTAATGAAATTGAGCTCAACAAAGCTTAAATGAAACGAGGAACATGTGGCTACTGGATTATCATATTTTCAAATATAAAGATAAATGTATGTAGGAATAGTACATATATGGAGTCGGAACGTAAAGATATTTCCGATGAAATCGGTAAAAGCCCTACCATTTCTACAATTTTTAAGTTAAAAATCTGAAACTTTCACATATTACTCTTGAAGTAACGGGAGCAGTCAACACTGTCAAGGTGGAGGTGCCGGATGACAGGACAGATGAGGCGCTCAGACAAGAGCAATTGAATGATGTGGAAATTGGGCCTATATTGAGAGCCAAATAAAGGGGAACTCGTCCAAAATGGAAGGATGTTTCGGACAAAAGAGTGGGACTGAAGGCACTATGGGCGCAGTGGGACTCACTGAAAGTCGTGAACGGGCTGTTGCGGAGAGCATGGGAAAGCCCGGATGGGAAGCAGGTGGTTATGCGTCTAGTGATTCCCAGGTGTCGAGTAGCGAAGGTACTTCAGGAAGTGCACAATGGAACATCCGATGGACACTTCGGTGTTAACAAGACCCTCAAGAAAATACGAGAACGATTTTATTGGATAAGAAGTCGTCAGAATGTGGAGGCTTGGTGTCGCAAATGCAAGATTTGTGCAGCCAGTAAGGGACCACAGACTGGGAGTAAGGGTGAAAAGAAACAGTTCAACGCCGGAGCTCCTTTCAAGAGGTTGGCTAATGATATAGCGGAGCCATCACCAGCCAATGACCGAATGAAGGCTCGATATGACTGGAAGGGTAATTCAAAGGAGGTCATCAAGGTGGGAGAGCTAGTTTGGCTGTACAACCCCCAGCGGAGGAAAGGAAAGTCACCGAAATCACCTTGGGATGGACCGTACACTGTTATTACCCGAATTAATGATGTCGTCTATCGGATTCAGCAAAGCAGAAAGTCCAAGATGAAGATCGTGCATTTGGACAGGCTGGCGAGATACACTGATGATCCTGAGTTGCCTGATCGGGACGATCAGGCTTAAGGAGGGGGCAGTGTTATGAATTACACCCCCTTGGAACTGGAGATGATACGCCTATGCCTACTAATAGTGACTGGAAAGACTCTAGAAAGAGCCATGGACTTGTCTAGAAAGTGGTGGAAGAAGATTCTGGTTCAATCTAGAGGTAATTTCAGAGTATATAAGGCGCGATTACCGGCGCAGAGGAAGAAGTTTATTAAGAAAGCAGTTTATAAAAGTGAACAAGTTGAAAAGTGAAAAGTGAGGTTAAATAAGAAGTAAATAAAGTTTATTTTGAAGTATTGTATAGTCAGTAAATTATTAAATAAAGTGTTACTGTTTATCTCTTGTTGAAATTATTTTAGAACCCACGGATTCATATAGGGTGTTTCCTAAAAGGTGGAAAATTCGCAACAATATTGGCAATACCAAAGTTCCTAGAAAAATCACTAAGTTGCGGCGATTTCTTGCGGAAAAATAGAACATGTTCTAATTTGTGCAATTTCGTCGCAGATACAGAATCGAACGGCGCGATAATAAAAAATGCGGTGATTTTGTTGCAACAACCGAATCGCGGTGACTGAATTGCATTGTCTGAAATGGGCTTTGCATATTTAAATAAAGGTGGATTTACACTAGAAACAAAGTCGTATTATTTATTATCCACGACAGTACTCACTCATTCAAATAACACAATTTTTTTTAAATCTACAGCATTAATTTAGAGAAAAAAATAAAAATGTAAGATTTAGCGCGTCCATTAAACGCCGATTTGGATGACGTCACAACTATTTTTATTATTGAAAGTTGCTGTCTTGACTGAGAGTTTCCCACTACACTATTTGTTAGTTGTAATTTTGTATCAGATGTCAGACGGTTAGGTTAGCACTGTGTTTATCAGCTAAGGCAACATGTTCAAGGAGTGTTTAGTGCCACGTTGTCAATATCACGAATAAAATTTTCCTTTACCTTCCTAAAGAGGAAAATGGAAGAAAATTGTAGCTTAAATTTACTGTGTGGTCTAAGTAAAAATGACGTCGCGTTTGAAGCGTTTTATATAAATAAATATTCTTTTCTAAAAATAAGCAACAATTTAAGGTAGCAATTCCCTAGAAAAAGACATCCGATAGGGAAATATTTATTATTTTTGGCCATAACGTTTTTTTCTTAGTACGTATATTTAAAGCAGAACCGTAACAAGACTTTTACTATGAATTTTTACTTAATAATTTCAGTAGTTTGCAAACTAGCTAGATTTAAATTTAAAAGTTATGTTAATATTCCTATTTAGTAGTTTTAAATCTAGCTATTTTGCAAACCACTGAAATCATTGAGTGAAAATTCATAGTAATAGTCGTGTCATGGTTCTGCTTAGGTACTCTTATATTTTTGTTAAATATGCGTAATAAAGCAAAAAAGTTATGCGCAAAAATAACAAAAATTTCTCTATCGGATGTCTCTTTCTAGGGAATGGCCACCTTAATAAGAAACCTAATAACGACACGTTCTAATGAGTTCAGTTTGATATAAATATACTTAGTTTAAGATATGAGCACCTGCTGAAAAGGTCTGTTGTATATATTTACAACTATCCAACAGTCAAAGACCAATTACAAAATAGGAAATGTATAGCAAGCAATACTAATACTTATAATTACATTCTAATATAGCTTAGATCAAAATAGGGTACGTACATTTATAGTAAAAGAGGAGAACATTATGACAAGCAAAAATCCAAATGACAAACTACATACATATGTAATTATGTATGCCTGTATATGTATACAGGCATACGTACCTATATACTCGCATATACACATATTTCGTAAATACAAATATATATTAATGTATACCCTATTTATAACGTAATCGTAAATATCACTTGCTAGTGTTGCTAGCTAAATACAGTTTTTATTTTAGACAGAGATGTTAACTAAATCAATATTGTGTTGCACTGAAGAATAGTTCTTACACATTGTAAAAACTGGCTACGATTAAAGTAACCGAGTACGAAGTTGATTGAAGGTTTGAAAATGTTGGGACGAGGAACATTTAAATTAAGCTGGCTTAGAGCACTTTCTGTACTATTTTATAGACTCCTCGGAGGAAAGCAATTGCTGATCGGACTCCTTCTGTTGCAAATGACGCAATATTGTGCAAGTCTTTGGAATTTCGCAACCTTGGGAATAAGGTCCAAGACGACCTTAGTTGGCTTTGACCCCTCTGTACAAATAGTGAATGGTGCATAAAACGCAAGCTCTTAACCTGTCTGAGTCGCCTAATGGTACTTGTAATCTTTAAAAATGAAAAATTAAGTGGCGCCATATTGTTTTTGGCTTGTAGCCATCACAGCATGAAATAACGTTGCACAGCGCTTTCGAGAAATGAAAACTTATATCCACTTCCGTGTCCGGACAATGCGCATTTATTTAAGTGGTTCAAACGAGAGGAGAATGAATTCAACCGGCTAGAAATAGCCAGAAATATTAGGATAATGTGGCATTGCCTAATACAAGGATTATCAGAAATAAATCTAGAATATGGATTATATATTATTACAGTATAATTAATATGTGTGAAATATTATTAAGAATATAAAAAGGAATATTGGGTATGTTGGAAATGGCAAAACCGTACTAGGAGCTAATACTGAGAATAACGAAAATATGATGGAGTTCCAGAAATACCAGGGGAATATCGTACATAAATAAAGAAATAAATATCTGATGGTGCTAGTATATACTACCTATTGGACAGCTTTCAAAGGACCTAAGCAAAACTAGAAATAAACATTTGCTGAATTTTAGACAGAAAAGTATCTAGAATTAAAACTAGATCTCTCAAATTCATGATTAGTTACATCAGATCCTCTTATTTTTAGTATTAGTAATATCCCAGTGTTGAACGCACGTAAGCAAAAACATTTTTTACAGAAGTTCTGGACCTTATCAAACCGCCTGATGTAAATATACGTGAACCCGAATTTCAGTTTTCAAGTAACAGTGACTTTTTAAGTTCAGTTAGTTTTTACGTAAATCTACTAAATGCCAGTTTATCAATGCGAGGATAAAGTTATCTTATGTTTAAAGCAAAGAGTAGAGTAGAGTATTAGAGGTGTTTTAATATCTCATGAGCTGTGACCTTCATATGCGCAGAGACATAATCCATCCTGTCGACTCAGTTACACTTCTTAAAAATATTATATTTATTGTTTATAATTTATCTCGAGGTCTTGCTTATGTATCCAGCAAGGCAGCCTCCAGTGTCTTCAAAAAAATACTTATAACGCAAAATAAACTTTGCCTTTTGCGCATTTCGCGGCTCATGAGATTCTGAAACACCTCTAACGTTGTTGTGTGATCAAAAACTGTTGACAATGAGTGGATTACATGTACTTAAATGTTGTTTGAATAATAAAACCTTGAAATACTATAATTATTGTGTTACATTCCTATGGCAGCAATGTCGATCTTGCCATTTTGGTGTACTGGTTTTGAAATTTAGATTCAAAAACCTCTTTGCATAAATTTTTGTATACAAATATTAGAAATTTCGTAAATGTGACCACGCGCCACGTCCCATTCTGGATTTTTAAATTTTCTAAATATTACATTTTCATGAAATCTATCATTCTGTTTTGGAAATGCTTAGCCCTTGAAACGTTTTTCGCCCTTATTCTGGAGCTCATCAGAAAGGTACAAAGCCACTCATGCAAAATGTTTCATGCAAAACCAAGACATGAAAATGTAATCCATTAGAATGAAAAATTTTAAGATAAGGTAGGTAAATAAATTCATTTTAGGCCTTTGTTCTCATTTTAACTGAATTTTCATGACCGTAGGGGGTTATGTAGATACTAGTTTAATCTGCATGGCCGCGGCCGTAGGGGACTGTGGACGCTAGTTGTTGAATGAGAATTTTCAAATAAGAAATTATACAAATTCATTTTAGGATTTTAATTTGCTAGCATAACCAGAATTCAGGTTATCGAAAGAATGCAAAGATTTCATTAATATTTTTATACATAGTTTTTCTTTTAGTTCTCATAGATAGTTATTTTTTCTGATGTTTGTAAAATCTTACATATGGTAGGTACCTATAGAGATACAGGAGTCATGAAAACTTGAAAATTTTATATTCAATATAACGGAAATTATCGGAAAAAATTTTTTCTGTCTCACTATAAGAGAATATACTTCCTCAGGGATGCATTTTTGGACTAAGGTAAGTTGGGTTTACAGGCCCAATATGAAATCAGGAAGCACAGGTTTCCGTCCGGGAACTCAATTCTGGGACACCCTGCATAAGTTTTATATTATTTTCTAATGATAGAAATTGGAATTCGATATATGCTTGCGCTGTTGTACTCACAAACACTTCTCAATAATTTTGCTGAATATTCTGGATGTGTTCTGTATGTTTATAGCGGCTCCATTCCATCGCCTGTTCGCTATAGAAACCCGAACCCTCCAGACTATCGTTCACAAAAACCTTTCACGTGAAAAAAAAACTGCATGAAGCTTTTAGAGTTACACTAATCTCTAGATCAAGATAGCTGGCTCGGAAAATGGAATATACTTAATGTATTTGGGATCCAACTACTACCTCTGTAGATCCGACAACCACGCGTTTAGGGCGTTCAAAAATATTTAAATTAAAAAAGATTGTTTAGAAAGCGTAGATATATTGAGATGCGACGGATCTTCTAAATCTTTATAATTATAAACAAATATCCCCACTGAATCTGACGATGCTGGCTGTGTTTTATTATATGACTTATACCTATTCTGCTTTATGGATCATCACAAAAAGTTAACTCATCGAAAGGAATATTATGGAATAATTTTAGACAGGAAAGTACATGTTTCTGTCGACCCATCCGTTTCTTGTTCGCAAGAGTCACAAAAAAATTTCTCTCGAAGAAAATACAACTTGGGTCAAGCACAATTTATTACTGATAATGGTAGATGAAAACGTGTGTAATTAAATCCCTGACAGAATTTTTTTTTTAGGTTTATGCTACTCGCCTAAAACAATATTTACTACATACTTAAATTCAGAATATTACAAATTCGTATTAGATTAACTGCAAAACAATCAGATGTCAAGCGCAAAAAGAGGAAGTTGAACAGCAAAAAGAACATTTCAGCATAGATTTTTTGTTGATCTGGAAACATAAGCAGAAATAACTGGTCGCAATATTCGTCTTACAACGATTTGCTGCAATTTTGCAAACTGTTTCAAGTAGTTTTCAGTTAGATGCAGTGGTGAAATTTAACAATTATGCAAAAGAAACAGCCAAACTATATACTAAATTATACATATGCCTGGTAGTGAATATAAAGTAGTGATACATGGAGCAGATGTATAAAATCTCCTATATTACCTGCTGGATAGCTTCAAGAAGAAGTGAGTAAAGCTAGAAATGTATGTATCTTAGACGCTACTATACCAGAAAAATATCTGGATTTAAAATTTATGAAAATCCCTTAAATTTACACCACACACCAGATCCTGTTATTTCTCGTAAATTTCCGTTGCTGAACTTATGTAAAACAAAAACATTCTCTACGGACATTCTAGACCTTATGGTCCTTATGAAAGAGTCTGGACGTAAGTGTACGTGAACTTCAGTTTTCAAGTGACTAATTTTTAAGTAGGTCCACTAAGTGATTGCGTTATCGAAAAACTGTTGACAAGAAATAAATTGAATGCACTTATAACTTATCTGAACCATAAAACCTTGAGATATCATGCAATGTCAGATTTGTCATTTGAACTTGTTGGTTTTCGACCTCAGATCCGAAATCAGACGCGCCCAAAGATCCCGTAGTGTTAATATTTGTACGGGAATATTAAAATTTCGTGATGTGGCCACGTTCCATTTCGAATTTTTTAACTTTTAAATATTAGATTTCAAATCAGATTCACAGATAATTCCTTAGGACGAAGACAAAGATTGCGAAAATCCATGAACTTTTTCTGTGTTTTTATCCTGGGGGTGATGTCACCACTTCTCGGGGGGTTGAAATTGGTAAACTCAAAATAAGCGCAGAAATCGATAGGGCGATGAATTCTAAGCTAAAAATGTTCTATGAAGTTATTTCGACAAATCAACATTTTTCGAGTTATTCGCGATTGAAAATGTTGACTTCATCCAAAATATGCATGTTTTAGAGCGACTTTTCACGAATAACTCGAAAATCTTACGTTCTATCAAAAAAAAAAATCATCAGGAGCAAAAATGAAGTTTTATATAATAACAAATGTATTGTTCTTTTTATTTCTGTAGATGCATATGAACCAAGTTATGGCTCGTTGAAGGTGAGTGTTTGTTCGCCGAAAACTGAATTCGAACCTTTCAACTTTAAATAACGGAAAAACGACGAATTTTTGGAGGAAAACTGATAACACCTTTTTTAAAGTACTTGAAGAGAGCTTTAAAATAAGCCTTAGTAATAGTCGTTAGCATAAACCTTACAGAGTTATGATGAAAATAAAATGGTTGTCTCGTTCTTTCGGAGGAAAAATCAACAATGAAACCAGTAGCTTAATCACAAGAATTGAAATTAAACATAATCCATTTACAGTTTATTTTATTTGGGTACTATAAAATGAGAATCGCCCAGTCCGGTATCTATTTATAATAAAAAAAAATATGAGAATTTTTTCCCAAATACAAAAAAACTTGGCGTGTTTCACTAAGTCGCAAAACGCTGTTTGAATTCCCCAGTGTCACTCAGTCAATCTTATACAAATTTCCTCGTCAAGTTGACAACACCTCTTACTGCAATATTATATTGTTATGTATTACACCCGCTTGAAACTGGAGATTGATACGCCTATGCCTAATAGTGGCTGGAAACTTGTAGAAAGAGGTAGAGTTTTCTAGAGTGTGGTAAGAGAAGATTCTCGATTATGTTCTAGATAACTCTAGAGGCAATTTCAGGGTATATAAGGCGAGATTCCACGTCGGGAAGAAATTTTTTTATAAATGTGAAGAAGTTGAAAAGCGAATAAATATATCGTAAATAAATTGTAAAGGTTATTTTGGTTAAATAAGAAGTTTTGTATAATCAGTAAATTATTAAATAAAGTGTTAGTGGTTTACCCCTTGTTAAAATTATTTAGAACCCACGGATTCATACAGAGTGTTTTCTAAAGGGTGGAAAACTCGTAACAATATTTTACTTCCGATTACACAGGCACACAAAAAAAAGTTTAAAACCAGAAACTAAACCTACCAATTTTTATTAATTTTGACCTGAATTCGATACAGCCATGAGAATTTAATTTTATCGTTGGATTTTTTATATCTTAGATATTAAAATCTAAAAATGCTTTTTCAAAGATAAAAACCTAAGTTAAAAAAAACCAAGGATAAAATGAAATTCTGATGGCGGCATCTAATTCAGGAGGTCGAAATACATAAAGATTAGTAGGTTTACTTTCTGGGTCTGAACTTTTTTCTTGTACCTTTGGCTCTGGCCACAGCCACACACAAAAAAAAGTTCAGACCCAGAAACTACTAACCCTACAAATCTTTGTGTATTTTGACATCTTGAATTCGAAGCTGCCATCAGAATATCATTTTATCGTTGGATTTTTTTATCTTACGATTTTATTTTTGAAATTGCATTTTTATTTTAAAATCTGAGATTAAAAAAACTACGTTAAAATGAGATTCTGATGACGGCATCTAATTCACGAGGTCAAAATACATAAAGATTGGTAGTTTAGTTTCTGGGTTTGAATTTTTTTTTTGTGGGGCTGTGTTATCAACATGTGCGCAGGATCTGCGGAAGCATGGAAAGTGAAACGAAGTTTTCTGTATTTGAAAAAAATATGTTTTCATATTTTTTATTTATAAATAGATAGCGAACGTGGCGATTTTAATAGATTTCAAATACATATTTTTTTCTAATTCTTTGGAACTTCCAGCCACATGTATTTTTTTCTTTTTAACCGGTTCTCGGAGAATCTACAAAATATCACAACTAACCAGTATGGTACTGGTAAATAACCTCTACGCCTGTGACTTTTGCGTCAAAGGATCAGTTAGAGGTTGCTTTTTTTTTTAAACAAATAACACATAAGTATAAAAACTTGAAATTAAATATTTCGCCGACGTTGCGGAAATCTAATCTGTTTCCTTTTTCAAGGCTTTTTTTGAAAAATCTTTTTTGCTGTGTATGATAAATACACAGCTCTAAGAATGTTTGTTATATTTAATATCCATAGATACTTACTATTTACACAGAACTGTTGATATAGTTAACAGTTTTTTAAATTTTTATACAATGTTTAGTTGGTGAAGTTCTTCCTTTAACATTGGCAACCAGGTTGTACAGACATCTACGGAACAATTCGACACATTCAATAATATAAAGAATCAGCGATAATATTATTGATTGAAGATAGATGCGTGTCGAATTGTTCCGTAGATGTCTGTACAACCTGGTTGCCAATGTTAAAGGAAGAACTTCACGAACTAAACATTGTATAAAAATTTAAAAAACTGTTAACTATATCAACAGTTCTGTGTAAATAGTAAGTATCTATGGATATTAAATATAACAAATATTCTTAGAGCTGTGTATTTATCATACACAGCAAAAAAGATTTTTCAAAAAAAGCCTTGAAAAAGGAAACAGATTAGATTTCCGAAACGTCGGCGAAATATTTAATTTCAAGTTTTTATACTTATGTGCTATTTGTTTTAAAAAAAAGCAACCTCTAACTGATCCTTTGACGCAAAAGTCACAGGCGTAGAGGTTATTTACCAGTAACATACTGGTTAATTGTGATATTTTGTAGATTCCCCGAGCACCGGTTAAAAAGAAAAAAATACATGTGGCAGGAAGTCCCAAAGAATTAGAAAAAATTAAGATAATGCCACAAATAACATTTAGACAATATTCAAATATTTTTGGAGAGACATTTTGTCATTTTATGTTTTTGTGGAAAGATATTTGGACAGAGTTGTACTTGGTGCTATATTTTTACAGAGAATCTGTTTTTGTGGGCATAGACAGTTAGATAGATATTATTTAATTCTATGTGCCAATTACAAAAATTGGATAGAATATGTCAAGTAAAAAATACAATAAATTTCAAACATTTTACAATAATTTACGAACATTATAAAATACATATATACAATAATAACACAAGTAGGTACAATTTACGAATAACTAAAATTATACACAGACGTCAAATTAAAAATTAACTAAAACAATGAGTTTTAATGATATATAAAAGTGACCATTTAAATGAGTTTTTTCAATTAACTAAAATTTTCAAATTCATGAAGAGAGTAAAAACCATTGTTAGATCTAAATAATTTAGATTTGAATTCGGTTAAATTCTTGACTAGTCTAATGTTTGAGGGCAGTTTATTAAATAAATAGCTTAAAGCATATATGGGAGATTTATTATATAGGGCTAAATTGAAATTATTAACATATAAATTATTACGGTTTCTTGTGTCGTATTCGTGTTTGTCACGGTGTGTTGATAAGTTATTTTTTATATTACAGATATATAAAAATAATTTATATAAGTAAATGCATGTTACCGTGAAAATTTTATTATTTTTAAAAGTACTACGACCAGAATCTTGGTACCCCTTGAAAATTATTCTCCATACTCTTTTTTGCAGAACAAATACCCTGTGTAGATCTATACCTTGACCCCAGGCAATTATAAGATAGTTTTGAATAGAATAAAGCATAACACACATCTATCAAAGAGCTTAGATCTAAACTCTTTCTTAACATTAAATTGCAAAAGAAGATTTAGTTTAGACAAAGTTGATCAATATGTTGAGTCCAACACAAATGTTCGTCCAAACTTATTCCTAGAAACTTGTATTTTTTTCTAAGCTTAGCTGATTACCATTTAAGATAAGATTAACAGTTTTGTGAACATTTTTTGTCCGTGTTTTGAATAAGACACATACTGTTTTCTCATAATTAATGATCAACCTGTTTTTATAGCACCATGTATTGAATTTATCAAGGGTCAAATTAGTTACAATTTCTAGTTCTTCGAGAGTCTTGGCTGAAATTATTACAGATGAATCATCTGCATACATAAATAATTTCTCGTGATTGATAAACTCGGGTAGATCATTAATAAATAAAAGAAATATTAAAGGGCTAAGCACACTGCCCTGAGGAGTTCCAACTGATAATTCATATTCGTCCGATAGTGTAATATATGTAATAACGTGATATTTAAATACTAATCCACTTTGTTATTATGAAGTATTATTAGGTACCTATTATTATAAATACAGTAGGTATATGTCAAGGTATCTGCAACGTCCCATGGGGATATTACACAATTTCATAATAATGGATACAAACAAAATAACTTCTGATTCATTAGGTTTTATTCTATTTAGTGCAGATAATTATAATTATTTCCAGATTCCCAACAGAAAAATAATAAAGCAAACAATCAAGCGAAACAATTACGGGTCTGCGTGACCTCTTGCCCTCTAATGGGAAGATTCAATTATTTAATATGCGCAGGATATTAATTAAGTACTCAATAGAATGATGTACCGAAATACTTCGAGGAAATTGTATGGCCCCACTTACAAAACAAAGAATTACAAAGCAACAAAGAAACGCCCGATATAATCTAGAAGCCAAACAAAAACACCGGAAATCGAGCATGCGCACGGCTACCACAACAAAAATCTAGTGTCGTAGTTTGAATATTTTTAACACCACCAGCTGTTCTATACCTGTATGTTTATTGTACTTGTGAATTATCTCAGATATGCATTTAATTAATAGGTCACGAATGGATACACGATTAATTAATTAACAAACCGAAATTCTAGGTATACCTAATATAAATTATTCCATAGTTTAGGCGGGGAAAATCACGCTACTACGCACCGTCCAACGTGTTTATTAAAAATACTGAGCTATAAGTAGTTTTTATCGCACCGTGATGCACACAAATGGTTTAAATAAAATGAGTATTCTCTACAAAGTTGCAATACAAGGGATTTATTAGACGAGACGAAATATATCTAATTAAAATGCTAGGAAAACGAGAGCGCATTCAAGACATGTAAACAAAACGTGTTGCAAATCCATATGAAAAGGGATCGTGCGACTCACCTTGGCAAGTTCATGGCTGCAATGAATCTTGAAATACTTCTCATTTCTCGTCGAATAATCGCCATCCGGCCGGTTTATCGGAACAAAATGAAAACAAGATTTTTTAAACAAATAAATTACACAAGCACAGTGCACAAGAAAACACGATTCAACTTTGTGCCGAAAGAGATGAAATGCTCACCGATGACGGCAAATTGCCGGCCGTTTTGGGGGGGAAGGCGGGAGTATTTCGAATGCGCAATTTCCCCACCACATTGTAGTTAGCTGGTGGAGATTCCTCCACGAAAAATCTATAGGCGTGTTGCGCAATATTGCCATATTAGATCAAAATTATTATTATTTTTATGCATTCTCATTGTTACGCCAACAATAATGTTTATGCGTCTGCATAAAAATAGTCGGACATAATTTTTCTGTAATATCAAAAAGAGGCTTTTATAAAACTCTTCGATGTGAAGTTACCATGGGTAGGTACACCGTCTTTATTTAAAGATTTTGTTTAGATATCTTTCGCAGGGGAAGCTCTTCAGGTTTCTATCTTACACTTTAGTTCTGTTTTCTACAGCCTTAGTAAAAGAAGGTCTGCAATTTTATAAACATCTATAAAATTAAATAAACATATTAATATACGAGGGGCGCCAAAAAGTGACATCTATTTTAAACATTTTAGCTTACCATTTGCTTTGATTTTTCAGGCGTCTGAAAAAACAGAAAATTAATAGTTTTCTCTTAAAATTGCTTTAGTAATAGTTCATAGAGCAACAGTGGAGTTCTGGACATTACAATATTGCGATTTAGCTGAACTTACCATAATCCAAAAGTTGATATTAACAGAGATACAGGGCGTTAAAGTCAATACTACATATTTAATTTTCTCACATAAATTTTGAAATTTTCATGCAAACAATTACCCTAATAGTCCACTCGGTAAAGTAAAAAATACACCAGGAGCTCGCAAAAAATGTTATCTGAGATTTTCCTTCCGTTGCAGTGCGAGGATCAAACATCACAAAACCACAAAAATGAGTTCTGGAGGTGCCGCGCAACCCTCCCAAAAAAACACCTCTTCGGTGAAAAAAGCCTTATTTTACTGATAACTCGTTAACCGTTGAAGATATAAAAACATTGCTTATCATAAAAAAGAAAGCTTGACTAGTTACCTAAAAAAAGCCTTCTTGTAATTTTCTTGCATATGCCATGGTTTTCGAGAAAATCGATATTGACCAAAATTGCAAAATTTGTATTTTTAACGCGCGAATTTTCGTTTATTTCAAATTTATACGTTTATAAAATCATTAATTTATGTTCAAATTGGCAGAACTCAATGAATATTGTGACGACTTTTAACCTAGTGTAATGATACTACCTAATCTAAATCTGTTTATAGCCATAACACAGCCATTATTTCTTTTGTAATATGTTTATTTACAATCTACATCTATACAGAGTTTAAAGTAAATGTGTTGAAGTGAGTTTCGCTTGCTAGGAGAACATCCATTGATATTTGTCCTTATCGACTAAGTCTTCATTGTTGAAGTAAATCTAGAGGCCAGGCTTTTTGCAGTCTTCTTCCATTGGGACCATGAGCGTACAGTTGTTCAAGTAGCTGGTTCTCGTGGTTTGTTATTCGTTGGCTGTAAGTAGTGGCGAATCGCTGGATTTCATCCGTGATGTATGGAATATTTAGGTCATTATGGAGTGTTTGGTTATTGTCGTACTAGTATTTTAGACTGAAATCTGTATGGTTTTTATCCTAGTGGGTTTTGCACAACCCCATAGCTGAATTTCACAAGACCATATAGGTTTTAGCATTGCTTTCTACAGAAGAACTTTGCTGGATAAAGACAGTTTTGATTTGCCGCCCATGAGCCAGTACACTTGATGGAATTTGGCATCTAGTTGTCTGCGCATTGCTTTTACGTGTGGATTGCAGGTGAGTCGTTGGTCGAGATGTAGTCCGAGGTATTTAATTTCTGTTTTAACTGGTATAGGTACGTTGTTCATTGTTACCGGTGGGCAAGTACTCCGTCGAGTAGTGAATGTAATTTGAACAGGTTTTATTTGGTTGACCTGTGTTCTTCATTTTCTGTACCATATACTCAGTGATTTTAGGTGGTCTTGCAGGTTTGCGGATGCTGTTCTTGGGTTTTGATTTATTGATAATATAGCTACATCATCTGCGAAGGTTGCTATTGTAGTATTTGCTGCTTCAGGTATGTCGGAGGTATAGATTAGACATAGCAGGGGTCCAAGGACGCTCCCCTGGGGTACACCTGCTTCGGTTGGGTAGAAACTACATTGGCATTCGTTGTATTTTACTGAGAAATGTCTATCGTTTAGGTAGGATTTTAGTACAACATGGTTGCTAGATAGGATGTTTTTTAATTTAAAGAGTAATCCTGAGCGCCACACTTTCTCGAATGTCTGGGAAATGTCGAGGAACACTGCGCTGCAGTATTTCTTTTCTTCGAGGCTCATTGCAATTTTGTTGATAATTCTATGGACTTGTTGGGCGGTGGAATGATATTCTCGGAAGCCAAACTAATAACTTTACTTACTATAGGCAGTAGGCTAATAGGTCGATAAGATTGGAGTTCGTGCGGTGGTTTGCCTGACTTATGAATCGTAATAATTTCGGCGTATTTTCATATCGTGGGGAAGTAGGCAAGGCTTAATATTCGATTGTATATAGTTGTTAAGAGGATTATGGCCTTTCGAGGTAGTTGTTTCAGTATTTGCCCAGTTATCAAGTCATAACCTGGGGCCTTGCGGTTGTTTAGTTTGCCTATTACTTTCCTGACGTCTGCTGGAGAGAAGGTTTTTATGGGGGGAGACATTTCACACGGGGTGTCGATGAATACCTCAATTCCCTGGTCAATAACTCCTTGATTAGTTTTGAATACTTGGG
Organism: Stenurella melanura; assembly: GCA_963583905.1. Taxonomy (NCBI): domain Eukaryota; kingdom Metazoa; phylum Arthropoda; class Insecta; order Coleoptera; family Cerambycidae; genus Stenurella; species Stenurella melanura. The sequence continues at coordinate 63,001,363 of OY757310.1, forward strand.
TTGGATGTGTTGAGACTATGTCGGCTTTTTCTTTATCAGAGCGAGCCCATTCGTCGTTTGGTTTGCGAATTGGGGGTACTGGTGTCTGTGGTCGTTTTAATTTTTTCGTTGCCTTCCATAGTGTTTCATCGTTAGAGGATAAATCTGTTATGTAATGTTCGAAGGTGGCGTTTTGGACATCTCTATGCGTTGCCATTAGTTCTCTGCCTAACCTATTATAAGCATGTTGGTCTATGGGGTTTCTGGACATTTGCCAAGTCCGTCTAGCTCTACGTTTTTCGGCCAAAGTTGTCGGATGTGTAGCGGTGTGTCTACGCAATTTCTTGACTTTGGGTTGCTTTGGGGAGTGGAATACCGGGCTGCTTCTTGTACTAATTTTATAAAGTTCTGTGCCGCTTCGTCAAGATCTTGCGATTTTATTCGTAACTTAAGGTTTATGTTTTCTTCAATATAATTTCAAAACACATTCCAGTTCACAAAAGTGTCAAGGTACTTGACAGGAAACTTTACACTTGTAAAAACAACAGCAATAAAGTATTTATAAAATTCTCTTTCACAATAGTCTTTTAAAAAAACATTAATAAACGTCACTACACATATCTGATGTTAAGAAATCCTCCACTATAATTTATATCGAACGAAAACTGACACCTATTCTTATGTCAAATTTCTGAATCTGCCACTCTATCAACTGACAGAAGGCGAAACTGTGACCTCACTGCTAGTGCCCTAATCTATTGCCGGTGATGCTAAAACCATTAATTCAGTAATATTACGGTCCAAATTGCGATATATCCGACAAAATTCATAAAGTTTTGAAAATTGGTGGAAATAATCAGGACAGCATATGTAATAATAAACCGAAAAGTTCCCACCCCTAAATTGTGTGCTTCATCCCCTACGACATAGTATTCACCCCAATTTTCGCGTTTTTAAAATTATCCATGAAATGGTGCATTTTACGACAAAAATACCTATGTACAAAAGTGTTCTACAGGAAATTCTCTACAAAAAAGGTTTTTAGACCATTTCTCCTCAAACGAATAGTACGTTGGTAAATCAGGGCCGTAATTAGCGCAAGTCATATAATTCGTTATCCGTTCATTCGAGTCTGGAATTAAAAACGTACTTTAGTTTTGAACTAGCTTCAGTACCTCTTTCTCTTTTTGATGAGAAAGGCCTAATGAGAAAAACCAATAAGGCAGCTTTATACCAGATTATCAATACTGTTCCAGAACGAGACCATGTTTTCGAAAACAGCGAATATGTGATTGATGGGGGATACTTGCTTCGTCGCGTAATATGGCCAAAAAAAGGGACATTTAATGCTGTTTACAACGCTTACGTTAGTTACATAAAAAAAATTACGGGAATAGAGTAACTGTCGTGTTCGATGGTTATATGGAAAATGCAAACAGCACGAAGAGCCTAGAACGACAAAGGCGGATACTTCAAAGAAGCTGTCCTCAAATTATGTTTGACGAAAATACTGTCGTTTCTGAAACTCAGCAGAAGTTCCTAAGTAATTTGCTTAACAAAGAACGTTTAATTACAGAGCTAGTGAAAAGGTTTAGAACTGAAGGTATAGATGTGTTCGTTGTTGCGGATGACACCGATTCATTAATAATACAAACTGTTATAGAAAAATGTAAGAATTGCGATACATCTGTTGTCGTAGGGCAAGATATTGACCTGCTAGTCCTTTCTATTGCACTTTCTCCCTCTGACAAAGACATTAAATTTTTAAAAGAAAAACAGGGTAATACCTGTAAAAAGATTTACAGTTCTCAAGATTTACAATCTGCAACTTTCTTAAAAAATTGCAAATCCGCCATTTTAGTTGTACATGCCATCAGCGGATGTGACACAACCTCGGCGTTTTTTTCCAAAGGGAAAGTGAATGCAATCAATGTATTTAATAAAAGAAGTGATTTATAACATATTGTACAAACTTTCAACAATGAGGAAGCTACTCATGAAGAAATTGCAAACACGGGAGAGCGATTTATTTTAGCTTTATACAACTGTACCTCGGCAGAAAAAAGTCTAGATGAATACAGATTTGTGTCTTTTAACAGACTAGTTGGTAAAGCCAGCTACACTGTTATGTTGTCAAAACTTCCACCAACTTCTGCTGCCGCTCGGCAACACTGTTATCGAGTTTTTCACCAAATTCAAACATGCAAAAACGTGACGCTCAAAGCTACTGATTGGGGGTGGAAAAAAGTTGGCGGTATATTAATCCCAATAATGACTATAAAAGAACCAGCTCCCGAATCTGTTTTAACGCTTATTTCATTTTCATGTAAATTAGGGTGCGAATACAGGTGTAGTTGCAGAAGAGCAAGCTTGCGTTGCTCTACAATGTGTTATCATTGCCATGGACAATCATGCTTGAATGTTGAATCTGTGGAAGACGACCAAGATTTATAATTAACATTTGATAATTAGTGGATTAGGCCTACAGGGGATACCACTTAAAAAAAACGGGCCAAGTACTTTACCTCTAGGGTGGTGTGGAAATAAGTACAACACGGCCTTTTTATAGAGGTGAGGAGGTGGAAGTTATATTTATTAAAATTGTAAATTTTAGTGCCTACTGCTATTTTAAGCGTTAAACGTTAACTTTAAGGTAGATCGTACTGTAGAGAGTGCTAGTCGGAACCAACCCTTATGTTTGCGCCATATTTCCCACGTTATTATTAATTTTAGGAAAAAAGCGGTAAAAACCTTTTTGGTAGAGAATTTTCCAAGGAACAATTTTGTATATAGGTAGTTTTGTCGAAAATTACACCGTTGCCGAGATAATCTAGAAAAACTCAAAATGGGGGTAGAAACGACGTCCTGGGGGATGAAGCACACTATTTAGGGATGGGAACTTTTTGGTTTAGTAATCCTTATGCTATTCCCAACATACCCACCAATTTTTAAATCTTTATGAATTTTGTCGGAATAAAAACGTAATATTCCTGAACTACATGTTGTGCTTCTGAACATGAAATATTGAGCTGTTGATTTGCAGTTAAGGCCTTAGGAGAGATGGATAAAGACGATGATTCTTGTACCTGAGATTTAGTTGTTACGGACATTTGCGCAATTTTTAATTGACCCCCCAGAGAATTTTCCACATGACCTTCAGATACTAAACTTGATTTCCAATCACCCATCTTCTTTAACTGAAGAATACTCGATTACTCGCTCGGCAACTTCCCTGAGTTCAGGCGGATTGCATTCCTATTCACCATCACTACGACTATCCTGTATTTTCTATAGATAAAGGCAAGGAAGGAATAAACACAAACGACGCGACGTTACTTTGACATTTATCCTGACATAAGAATTTTAAAAATGTAGTAAACGGTTTATTGGCTTTTTGTTCTTTAAGGGGGATGATTGTGAATAAAATAGTATGCAAACCTTGGTGAAGTTCCACTGCTGTCTCGACAACTATCTCATCTCTCGACAACAATGAAACTCTTTCCACCTCGGTATGTAATGTACTATTACCACAGAAGACAGGAAGTTCCTGTCTTCTGTGCTATAATGAAGATTCGAATGACACTAACACGAAACAGGATACCTTTTATTTCATATAGATAGTTTAGAATAAGTTCCTTTAAATATAGATGAAGGAGTTACGTACGGAACATAAAACCTTCTTTCATTATCATGAATGATTCAGAATAATCAGTGGGTTTTTTAATGGATGAAAGAGCTATGTACGGAACATAGCCACTTTCTTCCATAGTTTAACATAGATAGTGTAGAATATTATGATGGAGAAGAAAGTTAAGTGCCTTTAATACTTTCAATTGCTAAAAAGAATACTTCGGTGTGAACATAATACTTTTCTCCTCTCTATATCTCTCTATTTAACGATTTCAAAACTCGATTCTTTCCATGCCGTCTTGAACCAACGTTTCTAGAATCATCTAGCAAAGACTTCTTCATCAGCAAGTTTTCTAGCTTCTAGAAAAGTCGTACTACTAGTGTTTCAGAGATGACGCACATAAGTAACACATTACAGGTTTCTACAAAGTGAATGAATCCAGGTGTAGAGACATGCTACTCATGCTATCCGCCCCCCGGGGGCGTAAACGCATAACAGTATGTATAAGTGTATCGAGTCGATTGGCGGGATATATTGAACATTTACAATGAAATTACATCCCCTTTTTAAATTTCCTTACACATTCTATTCTTTATTTATCGAATTCTTATTTGAACCGTAACTTTGAACCATAATTGTGTTTCATTAAATTTTCTCTTCACTTGTTACTCAAATAAAATGTGTTAACCTCATAATTAGTGCTGAATTTCAGTCGATAAAAATTTCAAATAAAGTTAATGCATATACTATTCAATCTATCTTGCAAATATTTGATTTTTATTATTGAGCCCGTTCTTTATGTAAACCTATGTAAGACATGTCACACAATCTATGTGTCCACCTCTCTGATGTTGGGGTAGGCTCACACCACTTATGCTTAAGTTAAGTAGTTTAGTAAGATCAGGAGTCTAGCCACAGCAATCATACAGTACAGTCGTTAATATATTTGTGAACTTTGTTGTTAGTTACAGTCCACTAATTTAGTCGTAAAATAAATATTTCTCACAAGGAGAAATTCATAGACACACTAAACGTATACTGTACATGATCATTACCTAATATATTATGTTATTTATTTGCACAAATTGTTCCTGTCATTTTATTGACACCAATTTGGAGTGTAAATTTTTGAAATTGGGATAAAATATTACACACATTTTTCTCTGTGTATGGTTTACATTACCCAACCTTTAGGTGCATAGTTCATAACAATTAGGACAAGAGGGCATCGGTACTAAAAAATTTAATTTTTACGACCCGTTAGGGAAAGCATTAGCCGCGTTGATAGAATTGTCGTACTGTCATTTTTTGCTCAAATATTTTTAGATTAGTTACAAAGCATTAATGTTGTTGGATTTACCAGGTAGTAATGAATCTAACAGCAATTTATATTTATATACCGGTAAATTTATTGCAAAATAAATTTAATTAATTGCATGGAAGTATTCAAATATGTTAGAAGTTATAAATAACATTTAAACACTTCTCTTATAATTATTCTATTCTGCAAGATTTCAGATATCCTTAATGAACTTTAATTTTTCTAAAACTCTGGAATTTGATTTACCTACAGAGAAATTATAAGGTATATTATTAGTGAAGTCGAAGTAAAGGAAAAAAGCTCTGTAGAGAAATTTCTGGGGCTAGATATATTAGAGTTGAGTTAGGTTTAGGACAGTGCCAGGAATATTTCTAGATCGGTTAGGTGCTTTTTGGTCCAGTAGATTAGCCACAAAAAAAGTTTCGTCTTCACGTATACTTATACTTAAAAAAAAATGCGACAATTAAAGTGCATTCTCGACGATTCTTCATGCCTGCATTTTTGTAATTTCGAAAGGATTAAGGACGAAAAACATCCTTAAAACTATCGGCAAATAACCTGCCTGCCAACGATGTACAAAGTCATCACGGATAACTACATTAGCTAATAAAATCTATGTCTACCTGTTAATATATCAGATACTCCCAGAGGAACAGAAAGGTTGCATAAAGGCTTCCAGGGGCTGTAAGGATCAGCTACCAGTGAGTAATACCACCACAGCGATTACAAAAAAAGCGACGCAGAAATCTCAGCATGGCGTGGGTGGACTATAATAAGGCGTTCGAGAGGATCCGCATACTTGGATAGCTAAATTCCTCAAAACTTATCGCGTATGTCCGATAATAACATTTCCTGGAAACAACAATGAAGGGATGGTAAACGAAGATGTGATTCTACCACTCAAAACGTCAAATACGAACAGGGTATATGCAAATTAAATGAACAATTTCTCAAGGAAATTCTCTCTCACCTCTTGTGTTTTGCGCTCATTCCGCTACCAAACCAACTGAACAAACAAGGATTTGGCTTCGAAATGAATGGTGAATCACCACTTCTTCGTAGACGACCTGAAGTTATTTGCCATGAATGAAGCTCAACTAAAACAAAAGTTATATCGTCAAATTGTTCAGTGACGACATCAGAATGGAAATTGGTTTAGACAAATGGGTTCAGGTGGTCCTCCAGGGACGTAAACATGAGAAAAGTCAGAACATCGTATTGAATGATCAATCTGTGATACGAAGTATGGATATGGGAGAAACATGAAACAATAGAAACATAAGTAATTGGGTATCGAATAATGCGCCGTATCGACAAGCAAACTAGAATGGGAACACTACTGACGCATTAGGCAAGTTCTGACAACCGAGCTAAACGCTAATAAATGACAACGCGAAAAAAATATGGACAAGTAAAATCCTAATAATGGGCAGATGTGATACGTCTAGAGAGAGGACGGCGGCCGTGGATTAATACAGTTGGAATCTGCTTATGCCTCCTTTATCGTAGAATTGAGTGCGTATATTCGACAGGGGAAGACAAATTCACACGACTAGTTAAAGAATATGAAGAAAATCCAGGAAGAATATTTGGGAACCGAAATCGCTGACGAGAAAGCCAAGAAGAAAATTGAAGGCAGTACCGAAAAGAGGAAAATGGATGTACTCTGCGTAAAGCAGGCGCATGGACAATTTATTCGCAACCTTGACCGACTAGCAGTGTACATACAAGGAGGCGTCTATAAAGTGGTTCAGTGACTCGGGCCTCAAGGGGAAAACGGAGAGTTTAATAATAGCAGCGCAGGACCAAGCGTTAAATACCAGATAACACCAGAGGATCATCCTGAAGCAGCCTGTTGATAGCAAGTGAAGGATGGAACATGTTAGTCACTTGGTGGAGGGATGTACTATATTGGCACTATCAGAATACATTCTTCAACACAACAAGCCTGGACTATATTGTTAAATTCATATATGCGTTTCACAACTTTTATTTTATGTTCAGTCATCTAACCAACGATTACGTTTAAGTTTTGAATAGTTGGTATGAGCTTTTTTAGAATTTTGATATATGTCAAAAAATTTACTTATTGGAGGAGGAAATTGTCATAAATTTAACGTTTTGGTTAATCAATGTTATTACGTGGTAGTTTTTTGCGAACGTATTGTTTGGAAATAAGAAAGTCAGTTCTGTTTGTTCAGTATGTAGAGTGTACGCATTTTCCTACAATATATGAGTAGTCACTATTTTCTTTCATTTCCTCTAATAAATTGTCAACAGTTCTTAAGGTCTAAATCGATCAAAGAAATCTTTGTGATCATTCTTTTCAAAATAATTAGGTGTATATCTAGGCCTCCTAACCTAACCTCTTCATCATTCACATCATAATCATCAGAATCAATTATTAGCTCAATAGCAAAAAAACTAACTAAAGGCACTTCATGACGTAAAAATATAATTGTATTTGACAGTTGTTTACTTCCAATATCTCATCCTAGTCCAGGGGAATCAGATTTTTCCGACGAAAACTGCTATAACAGCACGATGTTTGGTAGAAAGGTGGTATCGATGTTCCGCTAAAAATTTGGGATCCGCATCATGGTTTTACTACACATATATACGTATTTTCGTGTTTACGGCAGAAAATCGAAAATATTTCGAAAACGGTTCATTTTATCAAAAAATGCCAAATAGAAAAAAGTTTCCATATTAAACTTCCTACAAAATGACCTATTTGCACGATATCGATTTTCCGCACCGTTTTTCCGCAAATTATGAAATTTCTTACGAAATAAATGATTTTTTTTGTTTCCAATAAAGTTGTGTGGCAAATTAGTGAAACTTTTGAATAAATCATTTCAAAATATATTCAAAACGTATCTAAGTTTTCTCCTTGTATAGTAGTTTTGATAGAAACCCTGAAATAGCCTAGCTAAAAAGTTACGAGCGCTCAAGAGGAATAAGTAAGCAAACGTCGTGCGACATACAATTTATTCGAGACGATCAATTCTCTCAAGTTTCTCATGTTTTATCGGTAACTCTAAAAATAAAGATTCATTAATAAATTGAATTATCAATAAATGCAACTCCTCACCTGCATCCTCACAAATAACAGCTATGCAAGCACCTGAAGATGCCGAATTATTGATCGTTAACACAGCTTTAGATGTTGCGGATTTCAGTACTAGGTGTTTTATTATTAACAACAACCAGTGAATATCGGTAGGTACTTCTACTCTAAGACTTTAACTGCTATCCCTTTTAAATAAAACTGTATTATTGAACAACTATGCTGCAGAATATTGTAATCATTTTCTTGTAATAGTTCATTTAAAAGTTATCCTAATTTTGTTCTCTAATTTTCAATTTTTAACGTAGAAGAAAATATAATATATAAAAAAATACTTGTGGAAAATGTTTAAAAAATAAAGGCGGATCAATTTTGTTTTCTCTCTGTGTGTACTCATAGTACATTGTTTTGTACTAAACAATTTTTAATTATAATTGATTTTAAGGAAGAATTGCGTTATGCAGAAACATTTTAAAAGTTTAGACACGTTGCTGATATGAAGTAGGTCTGCCTCTTCATAATTACCTTCATTTAAGTTGAGTATGTTTTTGAATAGCAGCATAATAAATTTTTACCAGTGACGCAAAATTTAAAATTTCATTTTGAAAGTTTCAATTTCATTTTGAAAGTTTCAATTTCAATTTGAAACTTCTGAAAATTTCAGCGTACCTTTCAGTTGCAAAATCTGTATTGCCGTTACATCAAACGAAATTTCGCATGTTTTTTTAACTTTGAACCAATGAGGATTAAAGTCTGGTTTTGACATTTATTTTAGAGGTTAGGATATTCTTTAAGTATAAGAATCCTGCTTTTCATGTCTTTGGTTCTTTCCAGGTTCCTAGGTTCTATTATTTTTGCATTAATAAGAAAAACTTATTTTGAATGAAAAAATATATCAATAATATAATTTCACTAAACTCATTGATTAATGACGTAATGGTAATGTATTATTGTGTTAGAGTTTGGATTTTAATATGAATTTACCAGGGGGACAAGGACCACATTCCTGAATCAGGGAGTGGAACATGTGAATGTTTTATCTCTATTCATCTCGCTACATTTCCTTATTTTCCTTTCTCCCGAAATGAGCACTCTCTCCAATGGAGAATAGGGGTCCAGCAGATTTTGAAAATATATTGACAAATTAACTACTCGTGTATTTTGAAAAATGTATTATTATTTTTACTTTTCACGAATATAACTGTAAGTTTAAAAGTGGTTTATTATTTGTTTACTTAATTGTATTGAACCATATTCTTTATAGGATTTCGCAAACAGCAGAAAAAAATAACTATCTATAACTAAAAGAAAAAGTATGTGTAAATTATTAATGAAATCTTTGCATTCTTTCGATAACCTGAATTCTGGTTATGCTAACAAATTAAAATCCTAAAATGAATTTGTCTAATTTCTTATTTGACAATTCTCATTTTAACACTAGCATCAACACAGTCCCCTACGGCTATGCAGATCAAGCTAGTATCTACATAACCCCCTACGATCATGAAGATTCAGTTAAAAATGAAAGTCTACAACACGTTTGGAATGGGCATATTCCACAATCGCGAACCGAAGTCCTCGCCTTCGGCTCGGGCACACACACAAACTTTTCGCTCATGTGGAATATGATCCATTCCATAACTTGCAGAATATACTATTCCGACCTTCTCATTCAGAAATCCAAAGAGGGACTGAAAGAAAACACAAGTTTCATACAACATTTAGTTGAGTTACTATTTTAATTACTGGCTCTTGGATTATATTGATTGCAACGGCTATAATATAGTCTATTATCATAGGGCTCAAGAACGACCACTCGCGTCGATGTCTTGCCAAGTTTTAATACGCTTTATTCTATGAAAATAAAAGCTAACGGTATCACCAAATGCCTTGTTGGCATTTCTGAAAACGGATTTTTCTCCAGTAACCCACAATTCAAGATGGCGACTAGGCGGATTTTTCAAAAAGTCATATCTTTGGTAATATTTGAAAAATTTTCAATTTCAAAAAAATAAAGTGCTTACTACAAAATATAATTTTTGATTTGCTAGCATAACCAGAAGTCAGGTTATCGAAAGAATGCAAAGATTTCATTAATATTTTTTACATATAATTTTTCTTTGCAAAATCCTACAAAGAATATGTTTCATTACTATAAGCAAACAAATAATAAATAATTTAGTTTTAAACATGCATAGAGTATATAGGGTCCAATATTAGTTAGCTAATAGATAGGTGATCGGTTGTTTTTTATCAGCCAATGTCAAATATAAATATTTAATACTTATTCATGGATATTGCCTTGGTTTTGCATGAATCATCGATATGAGTGGCTTTGTGCCTTTCTGATGAGCTCAGAATGAGGGCGAAAAACGTTTCAAAGGCTAAGCATTTCCAAGAAACTGAATGAGAGATTTTATGAAAATGTAATCCATTAGAATGACAAAAATTTTAAGACAAGATAGGTAAATAAATTTCAATTTCGACCTTTGTTCTCATTTTTAACTGAAACTTCATATTGTAGGGGGTCAGGTAGATACTAGTTTAACCTGCTTAGCCGTGGGGACTACGTTGGATGCTAGTGTTATAATGAGAAAGTCAAATAAGAAATTGGACAAATTTATTTTAGGATTTTTGATACCATAACCATAAGTCAGGTTATCGAAAGAATGTAAAGATTTCATTAATATTTTTTACATATGGTTTTTCTTCTAGTTCTCATAGATAGTTTCTTTTCACTGTTTGCAAAATTCTATAAAGAATATGTTTCATTCATATATCCCGCTGATAAACATAGAAGACAATAATCATAAATAAGCTGATACTGTTCTAATACTTCGTGTAACTCAACAATATGGAAAAGGCATACAAATTTCTGTACACTGTTCACAGTCCGTATACAGATGTGTTTGTGCTTGGTTAGTTTTTATGAGCAATTACCAAAGAAAGTCGTAATGGTAACCAGTCAAGGTAAAACTGGAAAAGAAATAGATATTGGAAAAGTCGTCAAATCATTAAGTATCGGACACATCCATTATAAATCATAAATGTTTTCCATGCCTTTGCTGGGACAAATATAACCGGCAGATTCTCAAGAATTAGCAAAGAATTTTGCATTAAAGTATTTCTGAATCTGTAGGAATCATCAGCAATACTGAAATCGCTTGCACTTTTGGGAACTCTGAACAGAATTACTATATAACTTGAAGACAATTTCCACGAATTAGTATGTTTCTTCTATAGAAATGAATTAATAAAGAAGGTAACTGACTTGTGTTTTCCATCAAGAATCAATAATGAGATAACCTACCACCCACAGTTGATGGATTTGGGGTTGATTGTTTTTTTTATTTTAGCGTCCATTATATTGCAACAGTATGGAGAAGTCCGAATGAAAATATCCAAAATTTGCCAATCTCTGTGGGTGGAAAAAAAATCACGAATATTTAGAACCATGGAGACTCATGCTTAACCCGCACGCCTCAAGAGCTGTAAAACTAATCTTGTCAAATCTAGCTGCAAGAAGGCGAACAATGATATGTTCCTGAAAAAAAAAAAAGAATAATTTGCACAGAAGCCTGTCGGTGTTCTGCAGGAAACTTCTTTTGTGCAAATACCCCACATTCAGTAACTCCATGGATCATGGAAGAACATGAAGATAAATCAGGAAAATTGTGGTATTTTTACTTTAACATATTGCGAACAAGATAATGACATTTAGATAACAAGAATTACTTAAGTCGAAGAAGACAATTAAAAATCCTATATAGGACGTTAGATTATATAAGATTATGTCAAACTATTACTTTATGATGTTGTGATATTAATAATAACACATTTATTTAATCCGCCGTTTTGAAAAAACTGTAATTCTTTGCGACTAAAAAAATTCAAAACATTTCTGACATAGCCTGAATGCAATTTTTAACTTAGAGAACCTATATTATCGTATAAGTATCCCATTAATTAACTGTATGCCCGACTCACCTTGCGCACCGCAATATTCTTCCACGATACCCGCAACGCGCCATGATTTTTAAATTTTAGAGCATTATTGTTTAACCAATACTCAATGCAAACTATATATCGTTGCATTCAGCATTAGATTCTACACATTTTTTGTTTAAACTGTTTTTCCATATAACTTATTGTCTTTCAAATAAAAAATATTTAAAGAAGTTAGAAAACCAAATTTTTACTTTTTTTGCAACGTTTTTAGTTAGATATTAAACACCTATTCTTAGATCTTGTATTTTTTATAGTAAAATATATGCTTTTTGAAGTATTTCCTTTTTTAGAAATAAAAGATCGGACAACTACGACGGGAGATAAGATTTTTTCAAATCCGCCATCTTGATTTGTATATTACTGGAGAAAAATCCATTTTCCGAAATGCCAATATGCCATTCGGTGATCCAGTAGATCTAAATAATCAGAAAATAAAGAGTTTTCAAACTTGGCAGGACTAATAGTTGATTCTGTAGACTTAGAATTATTATTTTTCCGTTTTATCTTTAACCGAAGTTAGTCTTAAGGGTGTCTAAGATGGTTTTGAAAATAAATATTATTATATGTATGGAGTCAACTGTATCACGTAATTAACCATATTCCTTTAGTTAATAGTTATAGTTTGCAATATATCTAAGCCTGCATTGCCCCAAAGATGAGACACCTTGTACATAGCATAACATGCATCAAAAGTCAAGATGGTGTCTAAGTCATGCTTACAAACAAGCACACACCCTTTCGTAAAATCGATACAGAATTGCTCGAGCCAAATTTCTATTTTCGCGACAATTGTTAACTTCCGTCAAATATAGACACCCTGCAATAATAAACGTCCTTCCTGAACATCCCGAAGAAAGAAGCCCTCAGCAGCAACACAATAACACAAACCAATCAAGAAATTATTATTGGCAGGGGTGGCAGAGGACGCTCGTATCTCAATTATTCGCGTTTCCCCAACATTCTTGGAATAAGAGCGAGAAGGGATACACTAGTGACCTAGACCCGATAACCTTGACCGTCGTCGCCACAGCTACAGCTGCATCGATCGACGGCTTGGTCGAAGTGAGATGGAAGGGCCATGCGCTCGCTCCCATGTTATTCCTGATGTTCCAATAGGAACTTGCATTTCCCTGCCATACCACTGACCCATCTGGGGGATCCCAATCTGCGTTTCCACCAACGAATCTCCCCTGCCCGTGCATAATCTTGTTGATTTAGTAAAGTAAATGTCAAAAAAGAATTACCTTGTCATCTTATTTTTAATGTAATTTCCTAGAATCGTTCTATTTATACCGGAGATAAAATGCATAATGAATGATAGTGGAGCGGCCAGCCCGATCTAGTGTCCACAAAAAAATGGAGGTATAAAGTAATGCCATATTAACACAAGTATTCAAGGGCTTATCCCTCGATAGAATAAAGAAACCGCTGCCTAAGGAATCACTACTTTCACGTCCAGATTTCTTATGCAAGTCTCTTTAAAGAAAAACATCTTGAGTATATTTATTTTGCACTCTAGTATGTGCAAATAATAATTAGTCACAGAAATTTAATAATTTGAGGCCATAAAAAAATTTGAGGCGTTGGCTTCTAGCGTATACACTAAAAATGAAATTTCTGGACTTTTATTAGCTTATTTTTCTCATTCTCCCCTATTTACCACCACCCCTACCCCTTCAACGGAATCATCTCAATCAGATGTTATTACGATACATAAGTGGACCCAAGTGAATATAATAATAATAATAATAATAGTTTTTTATAATCAAGAAAAAATATTACAATAGTATAAAATAATAGACAAATTGATTATAAAGGGCAGAGTTTAGTGAATTTAAAATAAATTATCTCCTCTTCCACTCAACCCAGAGAGAAAATAGCAAATAGCCAAATAAATTATTAATTTTTGCATACCACAGTATTTTAACTGAAAATAGGCACCAAGCCTAACGCTAGAAGTTTTACTACGAATTTTTTAGAAATAATTTATTTTTAATTGTGTTTTAAATTTTGTATATGATAGAACCTTGAGATCTTCAGGAATGTCATTGTAAAGAGAAGCCATACGACATGAGAATCCGCGACGAAATTCGGCAGTTTTATGTCTTTGGATGGTGATAGTTGATTTGTGTCTTATATTTAAGTTATGTACGTCTGTTCTATATGTAATTTTATTATACAAATAAGGAGGTGACTTAGTAAATATTATATTTTGAAGAATGAGCAGCTATGGAGAATATTTCTGTTCTTAATCCAATCAATTTCTTTCAAACTCAAGGATACCGGATCGTACTTTCTTATACCACAAATTAGTCTAACACAACTATTTTGTAACCGTTGTAATCGCTGTGCATTAACTTGACGTAAGAAAGGGAAATACACAATTGAAGTTTCACATACAATTGTTTTAGTTTTTTTTTTGTCACAATATCTTTACTTGCATAAATTAATTTTAAGTTAGCAAAAGATTTCTTAATAATATAGTTAGTACGCTCAGTAAATTTTAGACCTGAATCAACATATAATCCCAAATTCTTTGACACATTTGTGAGCTCAATGCTCGTTGTTAATTTGTACGTTTTCCACACACTTACCTCTAGTGTCCCGCCTACCAAATAACATTACTTTGGATTTTGTTACATTTATGGAAAGATAAAAAGCATTAGATATTTTAATAAGAGATGTTATGTCATGGTTAATGAGTCTACAAGCATTTTCAATATTAGTCTCTTTAAAAGAATAGTAGAGTTGGGTGTCATCAGCATTATAGTGTGATTTGCAGTTTTTAAGAACATTTTGAAATTCAGCTGTATACAACGTAAACATAAGAGGCCCCAGTATTGAACATTGTGGAACACTTTAATTCACTGGTAGTATGTTAGAATTTTCTCCATTAACGGTGACTCTCTGGTGTCTGCCAGTTATATACTGCTTTATTAATTCTATAGATCTGGGACAGAATCCAAAATAATGTAAAATTGTCAGAAGTAGTCGATCTATACGATCAAACGCCTTACTGTAATCTAATAACACTAAGATTGTAGCCTCATTGTTGTCTCATGATCGTACAATGTTATCGACTACTTGAAGCAGTGAACTAGTTGTGCTATAACCCTTACGAAAGCCAGCCTGATTAATAGGTAATACATTATTTAGTTTCACGTGCTTTCTCTCTGATTTGTTCATTCATGATTATTTCAATGATTTTAGACATAGTTGGTAATATGCTGATAGGTCTAAGATTCGTTAAAACTGGTATATCTCGATTATATTTTATTAATTCCTTTAATAATGATCTGGGGGTGGTGAAGGGTTTGAAAAATGTTTTAAAAAATCCGAGGCCTTGGCTTCTAGTATATACACCAAATCCCAAGTTTATGTACTCTTACCAGCTTGGTTTACTTACTTTCTCCCATTTACCCCTACTTAACCCCTAACTCCTCAACGGAATCATCCAAAATACAATATAATTCCAGATGTCGTATATACGTGTACCAAATTTCAAGTGAATATCTCAATATTATTCTATCAACCTTTTTAATAATGGAGTGGGGGTGGTAGTGGGTTGAAAAATATTATAAACAAATCTGAGGCCTTGACTTCTAGTACATACACAAAATCCCAAGTTCCTGTACTCTTACCAGCTTGCTTTACCTATTTTCCCCTATTTACCCCTATTTAACCCCCAACCCTTCACCGAAATTAGCGCAAAATATAACTTGGTTCCAGATTTCGTCGTGATACATATGTGTATCAAATTTCAAGTCATTATCTTAAACCGTTCCAGAGAAAACGTGCGCACAAAAAAGTTACAGACCGACCGACCGACAGACAGACAGATTTTTTTTTTCGCTCATGTTTAAAATCTCGACATTTTATGACATTCTAAACCTATTTCAACAAAAAAAAAAATGATTTTTTTTTACTATTGCTATACTTTCACTCCATTACGTGGGTGTGGAAGTAAAACGACTCTTCTGGTTGGTCCAGTCAATACAGGCAAAAATGTGAAAAAAATTGTAAAATAATTAAAACAATAATGATTTCTTCGTTTAACTCGCTTTAACTCAAAAAAACGGATCAACGAATTGGTATATTGATAAATATCTATAAATTTTAATTTTACAGTATTGTACGATCTATGGTATGGTTTGTGCCGTCCGCTCTAAACTGTATTGTTTAACAAACATTCATCCATATAAATAAATATTATCATTGCAATATTAAACATTCTATATTTATTACTAAAGCGTAGAACGACCACGGTGTAAAATATTTTATAATTGTCAGTTCAAACTTACAATTGTACATAATTGTTAGTTTGAAGTTGCAGTTATACATAATTATAAATTTATAGTGAAAATTATACATAATTGTAAGTTCAAACTTACAATTATAATTATAATTCCAATTATATATAATTGCATGTTTAAAATGACAATTATGTATGTCGGAGAGGTTCCCCTGTATATACTGTGTATACTTTCGTAGAAGCCTTTCGATAGTCTTGTAGACTCATAATTCATTGAAGTCAATAGAACGTTGTCAACAAGTACCGATTGGATTAAGGAGTGTGAAGAGTAAACATCTTGATATGTGGTCGTGCGAACCATCCATCAGATGACGTCTAGAGTCCCTGGAAGCCCTCTTCCCGGCGAGCGGAACAACATGCCTGAAAGTCCCGTAGATAAGTACCTATTCTTAAGATAAACTCGGTAGAGAGTAGTTGAAATCGCGGGACTGGTAACGTAAAAGCACCGAATTCCGACCGCTTATCGGCCTTCCAAAGAGATACGTCTAAAAGATACATTTAAAAATATTGCACATATAATAAATCATTAACATACCAAACTACATTTTTTGACTATAAACTAACATAGAATTTATTGCGTTAAGTGATATAGTTTAGAAGAAAATTCCTAATTTAAAGGACCCAATTCAAAATAACCGAAATGCTCCTGTTTCCGTCCGCCTGAGCCGATTTCTCCTGATACCGTCCACTGAGTCACCCATTTCCGACCTATTCAATTAACAAAGATAGCTCGAACTTTATGTCATGTAATAAGGCTGTATTTTGCTTGAAAAATATTTTTATTGTACAAAATTACAATAATAAAAAAATATAAATGAATAATAAAATGAAACAATCTCGACATTGTTTATTGAACAAAATTTTAATAAAAAAAAAAATAATAATGAAATGGAACATAAGAAAAATCCACAAAGAAATTAATATAATTTAATAAGCTACATCAAAAAATTTTTTTTTTTGGAGCTCCTCAATTTCTGGTATATTATAAGCACCATGACTGGTAGCTAATGTAGGTGTTTCAATTTTTAAAATTACATCAGTAAAAGGATAAACTAAGATGTTATGTTTTTTTGGCCATTTCCAGAAATTTCCACTCATGGTCATTGATTTTACTCGTAAGCCGTCATTTTTCTGCCCTAGTACTATCCCAGGGAAAAATTCTTCCTCATATTTAATAACTACAAAGTCACCTTTTGCGTATATAGATGTATAGAGATTTTGATCTTTATTATTCGTCTTCTCAGTTTTTTTTGTGTTTATATTTTGAACTTGCATGGTCTTTTGTTTCTTCTTGATTTCTTTTTTCAAATGGCTTTCTCTTCTTTTTTCAGCTCTTTCATGTTTTTCGTCCTCTTTTTTCTGTTTTTCCTCTGCTACTCTTCTTTGATGCTCCATAAATTCATCACTAATAGCGACTGTAGGGTATATCTTTGGTTTTTTCTTTTCCTTTGAGTTTTCTGTGCCATTGTCAATATTTTTTCGTTTCGTATTACCCTCCGGCCAGAACAAAGCTTTTACTTAATTCATTAGAATTTATTGCTTCTAATGCTTTCTGTATGTTTTCAATAGGGTATTTCAAGCGTTTTTTGGAATCCATAATAAATTAACTAAAAAAATAAAATAAAATGCCGTAAGTTAGGTGTCAGAGCAAATTTAAGATTAAAGTTGAAAAAAAATGGGGAGATCTTTAAGTTTTTATGTACTTTAAGATTTGTGTTTATACTCTCCTTTATTTTTTTAAATCTGAAATTTCTTAAATACGGTCCTGCATTACAAATTAATTAGTAAAGTAATTTATCGATTTTTTTAATTGACATCTAGGTATACATATGAATATTAAAAAAATGAACAATTGTTATTATTACTTTCAATGAGGTTATTATTACGATTACATATACAGAAAAATTCGTAAGAACTTTTCTTGTTTACAATTTTATGCTCTTTAATTGCGTGTATTTAGATTGAATTTTTCTCTTATCAGGTATATTAGTTAATAGAGATAATTGCAAAGAACGATTTTTACCTTTCTGCCATTTTTTCCCTGTTTCTAGGAAATTTGGAGATAGTAACTAGTTTTTTTATTTAATTAACCTTAAAGTACGCAAACACGCGAAGATGTCCCCATTTGTTTTTGTCTAAGCGAAAATGTCTGACTTCTTGGTTAACTAAACCGAAAATCTTTGATTAGGACGCATTCACGTTATTTGTGTGCTTTATTCCGACCGCCCTGGTCGGATACACGATGTACAAAATGTATGATATCCATGTATCCGACCAATTTAATGTTTAATGTGGTTTACAAAAATTGAAGTATTTACTAATATATTTGATTAAATAAATTATAAATAGGGTTTTATAATTCATCATTATAACGAAAAATACGATTACAGGCTCATGTAATAAAATTTGAACAAAATAATTTCATATTGTCAAAGCCCAATTAATCCCAAAAATTCGAAAGATGTTAAATATTCTAAACCAATTAGCATAAAATCTATTACACATGGGGTAGGTCGTATACAGATTTTTAAACACAAAAATATATAACAATTTATAAATTCATTGAAAACATCAGGTTCAAGTGCGAATTATAGTATTAAAAGCATAAAACTCAGAATTTGCAAACTCCCGGATACCGTCCAACGGACGTTATCTGGAATCATTATGTTTTTAATGTATCCCTGTGTCGTCCACTTTTATTTGGCTAATAAAATGTGTAATATAAAATCTATTACATAGAAAAACGTATTTTTCTACTAGTCAAATACCTATTTCAATGGTAAATAATGAGAGACTTACCTGCTTCTTCTAACTTCACAAAAATCTGAATAATTCTATTCCTTCCTCTTAATGTTTTTGAGCATTCAAAACTAGACAAAACACACTCACTACAACTTCTACTTGAATAAGAATGACAAATGGCGGTTATTAAAGCGTATTTGGACAGGATGGAACAGGTATATTTCATTACCGGAAAAAGATGTTGACGTTTGATTTACGCGCGAAAATCAAACAGTATTACGAAATTATTGCGACGGACGGAATCAGGAGACTGGACGGAATACGGACCCTTTACGTTAGTGGTGGACTGCTAGCTCCAGTAAGTATTTTGGTGGTATTGTTTGTATTTTCAATCCTAAGACATTTACTTGTTTAGATAAACCATACCTCATGTTACTTTGTTATTTATGTGACTATTATTTAAATGATTTTATTGTGTTTACCAATGTGTGGCCTAAATCTAATAGATCCGCCCTAAAACGCCCCTCACCCCTGCCGTCTTCGACATGTATAATTATAAGTTTGAACTGACAATTATGTATAATTGTCACTTTAATCTTACAATTATGTAAAATTGTCACTTTAATCTTTCACTTATGTATAATTACAACTTTAAACGAACAATTATGTATAATTGTCACTGTAAACTGAAAATTATAAAATATTTCACACCATGTTCTTTCTACGCTTTCGTAATTTATATCCTGCTATTTTAATACCAACTAGCCATGAAGTAGAAGTGGCAATGCTGCCGGTAGTCCTATCGTTTCTAGTTGACAAATGGTGTAGCTGTGGTATTGCCGTGTTATGGTGGTATACTTTAGTTGACAATATCATGCAATGAAGGTTGTGTGCCACGTTACAATTCAAACTACGACAGTTCGTTAAAAAAATTACAAAGTGACAGTTTTGACATTTTCCGTCCCCAAAAATGAGGAAAGAAAGAAACTTTGGATTCGGAAAATTTCGCGACAGGACTGGTTATCATCAACTAGGTCTTCTGTGTGTATCCAACACTTTAATGAAGCTCATATTATTAGAGCCCAAAAATATAAAAATACAACTGGTGTAGTACAGCAATTATTTTTAAGGCGCCCTCAGTTTACTGATAATGCAGTGCCCCAGATTTTCGATAACATGCCCTTCCATTTATCGCAAAAAGAGGTCGTTTCTCGGAAAGACACCAATACAGAAAAAATGAAACAATGCAGCGCCATGAAAGAATGGCGAAAGCTTTCTTGGAGAATGACTGATTAAAGACTACCTTTTTTGAACAACTTTCGGAAAAATGTAACGTGAATTGCACAGTGGAACATTAAAGTAATGATTCTGTCTGGATGAATATACTAAATACCGAAATATCTTTTTATTTCCTCCTAATTATTGGTATTCGGGCGCAGGAGGCGCTCGCCAAATAAATGATCGAACTACTGCATGTCTACTTTAGAGCGTTGCCAATTTTAGTATAGTTATCTCGTATTTTTTTGATGTGCATAAAGCAATAAAAATATTATTATCTTAAAGTACGACATTTTTATTTTTGTTTTTGTCCCGATATTTGTGTCTTTTAGACAAATTTAAATAAAACAAATTTTATTTCATTTCGTTTGTAAAAACACAAAGAAAAAATAAAGACATCTTTACCAACATATCGTTTTTTATTAGGAAAAATATTTCCCGAAAACAATTGTTGCATGGTACAGGTCTCAATAACAGGTCAAATGTAGAGAACGAACCGTCAGGCCACGCTTTTCACCATAGCACTGATTTAACTACGACACATGAAACACGGTTTCACGCAACAAAATGTTTCAGCAATACACTTCAGTCCACGTTGTGCTAACAAAGCCCATAGGTCCGAGAAATGTGTAACCATGTGAGATCATGTTGGTCTCACCCGGCATTCAACGTGTTAAAAAAAAACAATTATGTTATTTCATTCATTTTTTTTTTCCATTTGTTGACAGTGTTTTTTTCTCTACCAACCAAGAGTCGTATTTTTTAAATTTATTGAGGGACAAGTCCCTCAGCACTTTATACCTCCAAAAAATATTTCTCCTTTAACAAGCGTCGCGTCGCACAGTGGGCTAGAATCCCAAAATCATGGTCAAAAATCGAAAAACCAAGTTCGCTATTTTCTGTTTTAATTCACATAGTTTTGTAAAGCAGGGTTCCCTGCGTGTGAGACAGAAAGGGCAGCTACCTAGGTTTTCTACCTGCCGTTGTACCTTAGTCGGAACTTGGCCATCTTCAAGGAATTAACGGTACGAGAATCGGACCCGAAATACTCAACGTGCGTATGTCGTGAATTTTTGTTATCACAGGGTTATGCTTTTGCCTACGAAAAATGGAGGTTACTACTGAAGGTATGTAAAATATTATCTATGCAATGAAATTAAATATTTTTTATTTCTTATTATGGAAAATAAATGTTAACTATACGCTTGTAATACAAACGCGCGTGTTAAGGTAGCAAAACAAAAGTATGAACATAGTTTGTATGACAACAGATGTTACTCTAATTCACAATTTGGCATGTGGAAAATGTTTGTTGAATAAGAAATTCATAAAAATTAGCTGCTAGAAACTGCTTATTCATTCCCGATACAACAGTAAGTCCCAACCAAGGGGGGAAATGTATATACCTGGCGTACACCAATGACCAGTGGAAGGGAAATTATATATAAGTGTCTCAATTTTTCGTGGAATATATTTCAGAATCATGGAAGACTGGATTCATCATGAAATGCATAAGCCCATCTCATACACGCCGGAAGAAGCAGGACGAAAAGGCATTTTAAAAACATTTTCATCATAAATAACTAAGTGCAATCAACACGTCAGCCAAGTTTGAAAAACACATGCAGTATTTATATTTTCAACCCTTATAACTTACCCCAAGGGGTTGATAATTTTTTTCTTATTTTTCTCACAGAAATATAGTTATCAAAAGTACGTAAACTGAGTTTCAAAAATATCGAAGGTTGTTTATACCTTCAATCCCTATATTTCACCCCCTGAGGGTGTCAAATTTTTAAAACTATTTTTCCCTTAATAACCTATGCACGATAAGTACATTTGCAGAGTTTCAGAATTTCGGCCAGAAATTTTGGATTCTAGCCTACTGTGGGTCGTAGAGCTGTCCGCTGCTCCACTACAAAGTCCTGAAATAAAGAACGATGATTGAGCTAAAAACAAATCACTAAATGTTTATTGGAAAGTGCATCACGTTCTAAAAGTCAATGAAGCGCCAAATTGGTCTTTGCAATAAAAATTGGTAGAGTTTAATAACCACTGTTCTTCTTAAGTTCAATTAACTACACAGTCGCGCCTCTACTTTAAGAAAAAAACTATAATTGATAAAAATATTAAAGAAATTCATAATAAAATTAAAATCGGTTAACAGTGTACCGTAGTCTGTTAGAGACCCTTTTTAGTCAGATCGCCAGAAATTTTTTTGCGCTACAAGGTAGAAGGTTACTATTGTTTTTAGTTGCTAGTTTTCACGTCTGTATACCTTACACAGAAACGTTCAATCCATCATACGACGTCCATTGTTGAATTATCTCGCACGATCTCAGTCTAAATTTTCCATATGTTGTAAAACGACAAAATAAAGCGAATAAAACAAGAAAAAAAGAATAGGATTTCTTTACATCAGGAAACCCCAATTTCCTTGGATTATATAGGTTTCAATGGTAACGTACACAGGAGCGTATAACTGCAAACTTATTGGCAACAACTGTATACGCTCGTTTACCCTACAACGTACGTCGAGAATCTTTAACGCGCGTTGTTGAATTACATTGGTAGATATCAGTATTAAAGATCACGAACGATACTTTCGACGTGCTTATACTTGTTCTGCACACCAAAAAATTATGGACGTGGATATTTTAATTGGCGAGGTGCTATATGTTCAGTTCTTTTTTACAATGTATTACTTCCACATTCACATAGTGGAGTAGAAGTATAGTCATCGTAAAAAAAACAACTTTCTTTCCTTGAGAACTGGTTGCCAGGCATCCACTTTAAGGGTCTGTAACTCGGTTATGAGCCGAGGTAGGAAAAAAATTATTAGGAACATTTTCAGCTCTGGGACATTCCAATCTACAGTTGAATTTAATGTACTTTCTTTTGAAACACCCTGTATATAAAGTTATAATCCCATTAGCTCATTGGATATCGCTTACAATATTCACGCACGCTATCACATCAGGCTTTGTAATGATTTATCCTGGTAGCAACGCTTTAGACTGAATTTTCAAACTGACAATAGAAATACTATAACACTATGTATCAACTATTTATACACAAATGTTTTTTTTCCAAATGTCTCTTTATATTTGAAAAATTATTCATTTTGCCTATTACGTCCCCATATTCCCCTATTATATTTATTTTTGCAATGGAGTTTAAAAATAACATGAACCTCTGCACCTCGATGTAAGTTAATGAATCTGTTCATGTTGCCGCAGTCAGATACAATGTACGCCAGGATGGACATCAAAACGACCCCAATGCAGTCGGCTTTGAACCAACCAACAATGGGGATGGTAGTGCACCTAATCCAGGAAACCTGCTACAGGGTTAATACAGACAATGATACATGAACTGCATGGAAAATCTGGGTCATTTAAATTCGTCCTATACCGACTTCCAAATCGATATTATAAATATTTTCGATAAGTCGTTAGAATTAAGTAGTAAATTTTCCTCAAGGAGGTGTATATGAGAGTCATCTTTTTTTTAAAAATTGATATTTCATTGTACTGTCGTGAGCAAAAAAAAAATAGGACAACTATTTGTTTCTAATGTAAATCTGAACCACGTTAAATTCCATAAAATTTAAGCCACCGATACATCACGAAATTCTGCGCGAAGTGAAACGCCATAATAGAAAAACAAGGTTCATATGGAATTAATAATTACGCGTACAGTTTTCTAAATAATATCAAATAAAGCAAGTGTAAGTGCCTACACCTATGCAAGACGACCGACCCTTTCTCAAGTGGTTAGTGCGACAAAGTAAACATCTGCAACATAATACACCAGCAGTGAAAGGCAACGGACTGGATTCTAACGAGTAGAAATAGTAACATAAGAAAAGGATGAAAAGATAAGTTCTATTTATTGGTTTAGTAATCCTTGTCACCGTATAGTTTTACACAACAGAGAAAATTTTAAAAGTAAAAATGAAAAGGTATTAAATATAGGTAATGAAATAGAAAATACCCGAAATTGGAAAGCGGCAGTTGGAAGTAATTACTGTGGAAACACTAATACACAGGGTGCGCCAAATATTCTCTCGGGCCTCTTTCTCATAACCAACCTATCATAAAAAGTTTTTTATCGCGAGATAGGGCACTTCCACTGTAAATGGATATTTACCTGTGGAACGGTTAAAAAAAGCTCCCTGCGGCGAGCGAATGCATGTATATCTTGGCAGACGAAGTGAACACAAGCGGACCGAAGGCGATGCACACTGCTAGATTCAGAAATAGAAGACTTGGAGGAGGAATAAACAAGCTAACCGTTTTATACTCTTCGCCGATTTACTGAACTTTTTATATAATTGTTGCACATTCCATTGGATACTCTTCGCAGTTTTTTTGTAAATAATATTATTTTTAGACAGAAGAAGAGGAGGAAGATGAACACAAAACAATAAAAAGCTAAAACTACGAATAATACAAAAGGAAAGACTCCGGTAAAGAATAATGCTAAGGCAAAAAAGTAAAATGTTTTTTGCGTTTGTCATTTAGTTTTTTTAATGTAATGCTGGAATTGTATTGGGTTTTTTTTATAAGGATTCAGAACAGTTCTAGTAGGATTAACTATGTTGCACTGTTCGACGTATTTATGAAGTTCTTTTTATTCCAAATGTAACTTTTATGTGACCTTATTTCGTAAGCCCACTCTTTAGGTATTTATTTCAAATTCAGTTGTTGTAAATATACAATCTCATTAAGAATAGTTTTCCTATCGTCACCTTGATTGCAAAACAGTCCGTAATGGGTGATTTAGGACCGACTGATTTCGTTGATGGTCGATGTTACAGTGATGTTGCCGATATGTTTGGCAAATGTAAATCGACGATCATTGTCCAACATTACGGACGTTGGAGGCAAACTGAAGAGTGAGCAGACGAGGTTTAAGCAGAAAACGCTCAACCGGAACTCTACATGATTGATTCATAAGGTTGCAATCGCCCTGAAATAGGCGTGGAATAGCAGTTCAACAAGAAAGGAACTGGAAGAAGTTTGTGGAACCAGAATAAATGAGCGTGTAGAGTTAGAAGAGGATTTAAAGGAGCTGGCTTGAAGTCATACAGGTCAAGAAAGTCCCAAACCTCCAGAGATGTCATTTAGTAGCGTGTACTAGCCTTTGCTCGAGAACACCAAAATTGCGTAGATTCAAATGATGGTAGGGGAAGAGTATTTCGACCTCCAGGATAATAAAATGAATTTCAATTTTATTCCTACTGCCGCTTTCGGTGGAGGCTCAATAATTATGGTATGGGATGGCACATATTTAGGGACACGTACAGAGTTGATCGTGATTGATGGCAGCACATTAACTGCAGATAGATACACAGGAGATGTTCTGCAATATAGGTAATGTGATATACCTTTCGCCTCACATATTGCAGAATGTTTCCACTCCACAAATACGGTCAATTATTTGGCATGCATGTTCTTCGGATTTGAATACAATTGAACATGTATGGAACATGCTAGACAGACGAATTAGGTCAAAAATTCCTACTGTCCAAAACATAGAAGAAGCGTGAGCTGCTCCAATTGAAATATGGGAGAATGTTCGACAACGTCGAATTCTCGAACTCATTGGTAAATGTTCCTATGAGAAATGCTTTTCACTAGTAATTTCCCCTGAAAATAATAATTTGGTATTCTCGAGCACTTTAGGAATGTAATTTCCATTGGAACTTTATTAAACATAAGTATGTGTTTACTAATAATATTACAATTTTATGTTAATGTTATCAAATGTCTGGGCCTACATGTTCCTAAGCAATGTAAAATCATTCAATTTCAAAATTAGTAGATGTGACGAAAGTAATATATTACCCTAGGCTTTTACGAATAATTGATCATTTATCATGTATTAATGTTAAAATTGTTTTCAACGCAAAATTACCTATAGCCTCTATTTTCTCTAATAAGTTGGTTATCCTGACGTAGCATAAATATGACAGATTTAACTATGATCCAAATTATTGTGTTGCATTTACTCAATACCAGTCACAAAAATACATACTTAAGGTGGCCATTCCCTAGAAGGGGAGATCCGATAGGGGAATATCATTTTTGCCCGTAACTTTTTTTTTCTTAGTACGTATATTAAAAAAAACTATAAGAGTACCTAAGCAGAACCATAACAAAACTATTACTCTGAATTATCACTCAATAGTTTCAGTGGTTTGCTAGATTTAAAACTACGAAATAGGAAGATTAACATAATATTGTTATGAATTACACCCCCTTGGAACTGGAAATTGATACGCCTATGCCTACTAGTAGTGACTGGAACTTGTAGAAAGAGCCATAGACTTTTCTAAAGTGTGGTGGGAGAAGAGTCTGGTCCAATCTAGAGGTAATTTCAGAGTATATAAGGCGCGATTACCGGTGCAGAAGGAGAAGTTTATTGAGAAGGCAGTTTATAAAAGTGAACAAGTTGAAAAGTGAAAAGTGAGGTTAAATATCAAGTAAACAAAGTGTAAAGGTTATTTTGAATTGGAAGTATTGTATAGTCAGTAAATTGTTAAATAAAGTGTAAGTGGTGTTCTCTTGTTGAAATTATTTAGAACCCACGGATTCATACAGGGTGTTTCCTAAAAGGTGGAAAACACGCAACAATATTTAAATTTAAATCTAGTTATTTTGCAAACTGAAATTATTGAGAGAAAATTCATAGTAATAGTCCTGTTATGGTTTTACTTAGGTACTCCTATAGCTTTTTAAATACACGTACTAAGAAAAAATAGTTACGGCCAAAAATAATATATTTTCTTACTTTTTATTGGGTATTTTGCCACTGAAAAATATTTAAAAATTTTTAATGAAAAAACCTCTGCGCCAAACGGATCAGACAGAGGTTGGTTCTTGAGTACTTGACTGTTTCAAAAAGTCTCACACCTAAAAATATATAAACTAGAACAATGTTATGAACTAAAAACTGAAAATCAAAGCTATAGGTAGTTAACGTTTCGGAAGAGAATCTACTTCCGTTCTCAAAACTTTTTTGGCCGTCAACCATGACAGTTCTTTGTTTATGTATTTCCATAGTCACGTGAGACATTAAATTATATTTATCTTATTTTTACTTACTTCGTCTCTAAGGATGGGCAACCAACTAGTACAAAAATCTATTGAATAATTAGAAACGCATCTATCCTCGTTTAATAAAATAATCGCGGATTCTTTAAGTTTTCTTTTAGTTCCGTTGCTCTCTTTTTCCAAAATCTTCGCCGAGTCCCATTTAATTCTATGATTATTATCCCACGCGTGTTCACAAATTTTGGATTTTTCAAATTCTCCCCTTCTAGCGTAATTTCTATGTTCACCAAGCCTTACGTTGAAAGGTCTAGATGATTCACCTACGTAATGTTTTCCGCACTCACACGGAACACTATTAATACAATTTTTTGAACTTCGAACAATATTTGGAGGTTTGGTTCTTGATAAAACCGATCTTAGCGTGGAGCCCGTTTGAAAAACCGTTCGTACGGAAAACCTGTTCCCAATTTTTCGTAATTTATCCGATAAACCATGTATATATGGAATTACTGCCATTGACCTAAATACCTCAGGTTGTGATAGTATATTCTCTCTACTACCAATGTTCAATAACTGACTAAATTATTTCTTCAAATGATGTAATATTAAGCAACGAAAAACAATTTATAAAAACTGTCTTATTAAGTAATCAATATCCTGAGAGTTTTGTTGATAGTCAGTCAAAGTAAGAAAATCTGAATATGCCACAAATAAACAATTACAGACAATAAAAATAATATATATTTCCCTATCGGATGTCTCTTCCTAGGGCCACCTTAAATACACTTATATCAAATACATACTCTTAAAAAGGGGGAAATAAAGGAATGTATTGCGTAGAATATGGAAAAACCAAACAGTGTCATTTATCGGAAAATCAAAAAGGTATACAGATTGATATATATAATAGGAGAAATATACATTTCACAAAATTGTGTAGTAAATCTAAAAATTTCACAAACATATTTACATATTTACCTTTTTCAAGATTTGGAAAGGGTACTTTCTTATGGCAGAACAATTGACAGATCAGGTCCCTAACCTGATCTCTCATAATTTCTGCTCTTTCCAACTTTTTTAAAGCTACATTTTTGGTTGAATTATTTCATTTTATTAAAAAATAACTACCACTATGATGAATGATGCCACATATAATAAATGACAAGATAGTTTACAGCTTGAAGGTGAAGTTTTTATTTTCACATGGGAAATCAGAATTCTGTTGGAAATGACCAAGTACTTAATTCCACTTAAACGGAAAGTAGTCTCATAGCACCAGTCAAGATTACAATTTGCAAAAAACAGGCCTCAAGGTGGTATGAAGCTTTGCAAAATAAACTGTAGTTAGCTATTTATCAATTATCTTAAGGGTGAGCAAGGTGACAAAATGAATCCTAAATTCCGCGCCTAGATGGCGCTAACGACTACTATGATTATCTAGTCCTATAAGTATATTCGATAAGTGTAAGATTGATAATATCTTACACTGTTTGTTTTATACTATTAGTGGAGTAAAAAAAGGACATTAATATGCATAGATTTGTAACAACGAAATTATGATTTCATGCCTTCTGAGATATCACCAGGAATATATGTCTGAGTTTTGAACTTCCAAAGACTACTGCGTTTTTTTACTTCCCTCGCATACCGAAGGGAAGTATTGTATTTGAGAAAAAATCACCCTCCGAGATTTTTTCGGATTCTGACGTTTCAGATCACGGAGATTACGAAAATATAGGTTTTTCAATTCCGTCAGTCTGTCTGTCTGTCTGTCTGTTGGTGCATTTACTAAAAAAACTACTTGACGGAGAGCAGTCAAATTAGGTAGTTGACCCTACTGTCAGCGAAGAAATGGTAGAACTTTCACTGGAAAATATACAGGGTGAATCGTCTAAAGGGAATAAATAATGAAAAAAAATTTTTTTTCCTCAAATTTAAAATTTCCACGTTTCATAACACGCTAAACCTATTTCAGAAAAGAAAAAATATGAAAATTGTTTTCACCATTTGTGAAAAAATTTTTTTTACCACTAAAATAGATGGAAATTTTTTTCTTTGTTCAAATTTAAAATTTCCACGTTTTATAGCGTTCTAAACATATTTCAATAAAAAAATTTGATTTTTTTTTTACTATTTTTGAAAAAAATTTACCACTAATACAGACTGAATTTTTTGTCTTTGTTCAAATTTAAAATTTTCACCTCTTCATGGAATTCTAAACCTATTCAAACAAATTTAAAAATTATTTTGATTAAACATTTTTTTGAAAAAACATTTTTTTGCAAAAATTTTAATCTATTTATCACCGGGTATAGAATAGATGAAAAACAAATTTTTTTTCTCAAATTTAAAATTTCCACGTTTCATGACATTCCAAACCTATTTGGGAAAAGAAAATTTACAACATTTTTTTTACCATTTTGAAAAAAAAAATTACCACTAGAATAGACGGAAATTTTTTTTTTCCTCAAATTTAAAATTTTCGCGTTTGACATGACTGACATTCTAAACCTATTTGAGAAAAAAAAATTTGAAAATTTTTTTCACCAACATTTTTGAAAAAATGTTTACCACTAAAATGGAATTTTCTTTTCTTTGCTCAAATTTAAAATTTTCACGTTTCACGGCATTCTAAACCAATTTAAAAAAAAAACCACTGTAGAATAGAAGGAAACTTTCCTTTTTGCTCAAATTTAAAATTTCCACGTGTCATTCTAAACCTATTTCAGAAGAAAAAAAATTTGAAAATAAAAAAAAAAAATCATTTTTGAAAAATTGAAAAAAAAATGAAACTTTTTAACCACCGCTATACTGCCACTCCACTACGTGTATGTGGAATTGAAAATGTGACAGATGGCAATAATATTAGGCATATGCACCTATTATACTATTATTGAAAAATGTACAGGGTGGTCCTCGCAAGAAATAATTGTGGACATTTATAAAGGTATTTGCCCAAGCCTTCCATATTTGGCACATGTTATTTAGTATTGAACTTTGGCTGTTGGATGAGCACTCTGTATATTTTTTTGACCAAAACTTATCAGGTGTTTTTTGTAATAATAGTGATAACTATATTCCGATTATTACTTTCAATGTCACTTCATAATTATTAATTTTTTAGAGTGACCGCCATGCACAAATAAAGAGGGAAGTTCTGTGTAAATACCATTACCGATTTTTTTTTTATAAACAATTTAGTTTTTTGAACAGCGTAATTTTAGGTAAAAAGGTGATTATCTTCGGTTCCAGAGGTCCGAGATCGGGATAAACAAAAAACCAAAATCTTTGTAATTAAAATTCCAACAAATCTGTGTTATTGAAACATATTCTTTATAGGATTTTGCAAACAGCAGAAAAAATAACTATCTGTAACTAAAAGAAAAATATTGTGTAAAAATATCAATGAAATATTTGCATTGTTTCGATAGCCTGAATTCTGGTTATGCTAGCAAATTGAAATGAAATTGTCTAATTTCTTATTTGACAATTCTCATTCTAACACTAGCATCCACACAGTCCCCTACGGCCATGCAGATTAAACTAGTATCTACATAACCCCCCATGATCATGAAGATTCAGTTAAAAATGAGGACAAAGGTCTAAAATGAATTTATTTATCTACCTTGTTTTAAAAAAATTTCATTCTAATGGATTACATTTTCATGAAATCTATCATTCTGTTTCTTGGAAATGCTTAGCCTTTAAAACGCGTTTCGCCATTATTCTATGAATAAGTGTGAACTGAAATTGTCTTGGTTTTGCGTGAAACATCTTTATGAGTGGCTTTATGTCTTTCTGATAAGCTCCAAATATTGAACCCTGTGGATACAAATAAATTTGTTATCTAAAATTTGAATATGCCAGCTTTCCGTTGGCATTAAAAAAGTTTTTTAAGTAATTTTCGCCACTTTGTTGGCTTTTATTTATAAGCCAACTAACAACAAATGCATTTTCTCGGCCATTTCAGATGGACGAAAATTAACTTTTTTTTAAATTATGGTTCTCCGTTTCGGATTCAAATTTTCCAAAAATGTTTTCAAAAAATGGCCGAACAAATCCATTTGGTTTTTAAATAAAGTCCAAAAAAGTGGCCAAAATGAATTTAAAAAATTTGTTTTTTAATGCCAACAGAAAGCTGGCACCGCGATCTAAATTTTGAAAAAAATATATCCGTTTCGGACTTAATGGCATAAAATGGCGGGCAATTCAAATTTTATATAACAAATTCATTTGTGCCCACAGGGTCCAATATTTGGGCACCAAAATTTCAACAAAAGGTATATTTCTGAAAGTTTGAAGCCGATCGGAATTCTTAACGTCCCTGGGCGTTAAAATGAAGAAAAAGAGCATTTTAGCCAGTTTATTAAATTTTGTAATGTTATGTACGTACTCAAATGACCCAAAACAAACGCATTTTGCTGGAATTTTAATTACGAAGATTTTGGTTTTTTGTTTGTCCCCATAGGACCTCTAGAACCGGAGATATTCACCTTTTTACCTAAAAAAAAACGCTGTTCGAAAAACTAAATTGTTTATAAAAAAAAACACACAATAGGCTTTGGAAGTCCAAAACTCTGATATATACTCCTGGTGATATCCCAGAAGGTATAAAATCATAATTTTGCTGTTACAAAACTATACATATCTCATCGTTGTTTGATCTTTTTTTACTGCACTATGCGGATAAAGATAGTGCGGATGAAGTAGTACTTGAACGCCTCATCTTAAATTTTAAATTGTATCGAAGTGGTTCCACTGAAAATAAGTGTAAGTTGTACATAAATAAATACTACAGGATTGTTGAAGAATATCATTAGCTAAAATGTGCTTATTAGGGAGATTTCTCTTCACTTGGCGTGTTTCCCCCTCTTTTCCTTTAATCTTAGACCTTGCTCGCTCTTAAGAGAGAAAAAAATGTAAAAAAATGACAATTAATCTCCGTTCCTTTGCCGGTGTGTGTAGATCCGATCTCTGCATCAGCGTCTATGGTGGAGTAAAGGTAAAAAATCAGTTTTTGGAATTAGTATAGTTGTCTCCACATATTTAATGCAAATACAGGCCATTAGAATATCAAAGTCGGTAATTTTGAGTATTAAAATAAACAGAATAAATACTAGAGAATTAAAAATCGTATTTTCGGCAGAAATAATGACGTTTCTGGTAAATCTTACTCTGTTTTGCGTCAAGATAGGATATCTTACGCATTGGTGCCCGTTTTTCGTGATATTGATAGATACATTCAAAGTACGGATCTGCTTATCGGTTCCCTGGGTACCACATTCTAGTTATGGGTGATTCGTGTAACTATATCACAAGACTTGGAGATCTTAATTAAAAAGGCTTGGTTCCGATTATTTCTTATTTTAATTATGCCAGAACATACTATACATGAGAACAATGTTGTTCTATGTATTAAGTAATACATTATATTTATGATTTACTATTTTCTATCAAATTTGAACATGCCCCGCTCTCCCATCTATACGTAAGCACAGCTTTGAGGTTTCTTATGCGCAGTAAACATATGGAGACCACTATACGGCTTCATTTTATCGTAAAACTAAAATAAAGCTGCTGAATTTTTATACAAAAAATAGATTCGTGACTTCCGGAGTAGTGGTCGCCCGATATTGTGCTTATGTCAAGTATTGGAATTCCATGTCTAAAATTTTTTTAGTTCTGGTTTAAGAGCTAGGCCAATTTTATTCATCATCATAAATAAAAGTGCCGAAAGCGTAATAAAATTTTCTTGAAACGTTTATAGGTGGGAAGTGGAAAAATTGCATTCTTAAAGAAATCTGGTGATGGAGAACGGAATAATTATTATAATGTCATCAAGATAGCCACCACACATGGCTGATATATACTGAATATTTCTATCCATTTCGCGGATTTGAGGTAGCGTTTCCTATTTATTACGCGAGAAACGGTAAAAATTTAGTTTTAATTGCGAATTAACTTTTTGACTTTCACGGCCAGCAAAAATCTCTTAAAATAAAAAAGTTAGCCTATATCGAGAGCTTTCAAATGATATAAACGAGTTTTGCAAAATGGTAAAATTTAAGCGTGAATATGGCAATTATTTATGTAACTATGGGTATAAATTCTGACCTCTGAAATAGATAAAAGAACATTTGTGTTAAACATGTGTTAACTTGATCATCACTCATTATGCTACACCAAACATCATTTCAAAAGGGGACGATTGAGGTATATCATATTTAGCTGA
The DNA here is from genome assembly GCA_963583905.1 of Stenurella melanura. NCBI lineage: Eukaryota > Metazoa > Arthropoda > Insecta > Coleoptera > Cerambycidae > Stenurella > Stenurella melanura. The sequence continues at coordinate 63,034,997 of OY757310.1, forward strand.
ATCTAAGCTCTTAATATCAGCTCTGTGAAGTTGGTCCCCCATTTTTGAAATTAGAACATTTTTTAATGTGAATCGTTTGCACGTGATTGCTCGTCGGCTCCTTTTGTGTGCTCTTTGCTTAAAATAGGAAGAACATAGAAGGGGTTGAAACTAGTAACAGTCCCCCCACTGTTCAATATTTCAACGTTCAGTGACCAGATCGTTTGTCCGTCGTTTGCTCGTTTATGTCGACCATATTTTTGTAACAACTAAGTGGTAATTAATCGATAATAAAGAAATCGGCTTGATACTTCTTACCGTACCTCCACTAACCGGGATGTACGCCAATTATATTTTTGTATTCACTCAAGTGACAAGTAATCGATAAAAAAAAATCGCTCGATACAAATGCTTGAAACAATTGTAAAAGACATTTTGAGTTATTTATTGAAGTTTCCACCACTAAAAAAACTACTGGTATCACTTTTCTTGTATACCATACTCTAAGGCAAAGGATCGATCGTGTCGCTAACCTACACCAATGTATCAGGTACAGAGCTGGCGTACTCTGGTAAAGTGCTTTGAGTAGTACTTGAAGCACTTTTAGGGCTTCAAGCACTGTGTTTCAATTACTTTTAAGAGTATTTGGTACTTGACATTTGAATTACTTTGCATAAGTACTTGGGGCTTTAAAGCCCTTTCAGAGGGCTTCAATTACTTTCGAAAGTGCTTCAATTACTTTTAAAGTAAAAACTGAAGATCATACCGGCATGCCGAAACTCAGCAGAGATCTTAGCCGGTAGGATGCAGAAGGCCATTATCCTCGCTTCGCTACGTCTACATGGATTCAAAAAGGGCGCTGACTATGCAGAAGATAGAAGAAATTATTGATGATCTTAATTTTCATACTGATGATGATAGTGCTACTCTAGACATTATTGTTTTACCTCCAGAACCAAATTATGTGACAGATGAAGACGAAGTGGATGATGACGAATTGGGCATAGCGGAGGTATGGTCAGTTGTAGATACAATACGGTCATGAATATCAAGATACAGAAGACATTGCTGAAGACCAGAGTACAAGTTCCATTTCTGAGCAAAAAGGTATGAAAAAGCCTTTCTAATTTTCGACCGAAATGGAAAAAATTCGATCCCAAGTATAGTTTTACCGACACAGAGTTTGCTACTATTGAAAAAGAGAAAATAGAGGCATTGATAAAAGAACATGGAGCCCTCACCCCATTGTGGATTTTTAAGAAATTTCTTTCAAATAATATAGTAGATTATATGAAGGAAGAAACTTTGTGTTGTGCTAAGAGTGTAAGAAACGATGCTTCATTCGGTTTAGAAATTGATGAACTAAAGTGTTTTATAGGAATACTTTTGTTTTCTGGATATCACCAAGTTCCAGCTGAAAGAATGTACTGGTCTACAGATACAGACTTAGGTGTTTCAATTAATATACGGGTGATGTCGATCACCATGATTGGTTCATTAGTAAATATGGAATCCAGATTCGTGGAAAAAAATATTCTGGTCAATGTTCATTCGTATTCTGGATATGGCACTAACAAACGCCTGGATTTTTTACCGAACCATGCATGGTCGTGAGGCTATCAGCTGTCTAGAATTCCGTAGCGGTTGAAGTTCCATATATGAAACTCACATCCTCTGCTAAAAGGAAAACCAAAGCAGCAGTGGCCCCTGACGACGTCCATTTCGATGGTCTAAATTATTTTATGCAATATCGTGCTGGTCAGCTCTTTGTGCCAATTGTTTCCTACCTTACCACCAAATACAGCTGTTAAGTTTTGCCATTATTATTATAATTTAGTGACTTTTACTGATGTTCTAATGGTAATATTATTAGATAATAAGTAAAATAAAATAATTATTATATATTAAAATATATATTATATCTGCCCGGTGATCTATTTATAGATCACCATTTTTTTGATAAATCACATGACGAATATTTTTTTTTGTTATTTTTTACAGTCATTTGGAAGTATTTTGAACATACATACTGAATACTTTTGCAAAATTAAAAAAAAAATTGTCTTGGGCGTTAATGGGTTAATAAGGAAGTTATCAGCGCTTTAATAATTTTGATTTTCCCCCATATCTCCTCTTCTAATTGTCCCACTACCCCCACTCTCCGGTCTCATCAAGTGTTCATCAATACCCTTCTATTCAGAAAAAAATGAGGCCCCAACTCCACTCCTTCTCGAGAAATAAATAATTTAATTTTTCGTTTTTTCGCAACTTCAAACGCGATATCTCGCGAACTAATTATGCGATCGGGTTCGGGTTAGAACGAGCTTACGTGCCTTGTTAAGCTCTTCATTTTTGGTAGGTATGATTTTTTTTGTGGCACCAACACCTGCGGAGGTACGTCGGAGAAACTGCTTTCCTATACTTTTAATGGGCCGTTTCCCCCTCCCCCCGCCGATTCCGCCCTGTAAAAACTTGTCGGAATGATGGAGGGGATCTAACATTATAAGTTGGCAAAAAAATTTTTTCATTCGGAATAGTCACTTTTCAAAACCCAGATCTGCCCGGCTATATGATTAAGACGAATCGTTTGTCGTTTGATTCTTGAAAATCAATCAAACTGTTCGCATTTTACTGTTTCCTGTATTGTTACAACTACCTCTTGCCATTCTCACATAGGAAATGAAAAGCTACCTAATGCACTCCGTTCTCTAAGCGTTTCTAGCGACCTAGGTCAAGGTCGTCCGTTGAAAGTCAGTAAGTGGTACCCGAGAAGGGCAAGGAACATTTGTGCCGTTTTTGCAATTGAAAATAAATTGCAAAAAGGGAGCGAATGTTCTTTGCCCATCTCGGGTACCATTTACTGACTTTCATTGACCTAAGTAGCTAAAAATGGTTAGAGAACGGATTGCATGAGGTAGTTTTTCATTTTCTATGTGAATATGGCAATGGGTAGTTGTAACAATATGGAAACGGAAAAATGCAAACCGTTCAGGCTCTACAAGGAAACATAGGAACAAACAAACATACATACTGTAAAACAGATGAATGATGGCGAACAATAGGGATGCAATGTGAAGGTATCTGCTTAAGGTTACAAGGTTGCATTCTAATTGGCGTTATACTGGTGCTTTATGGTAAAATTGCCACTGCCTCTATTAAAAGTGTATTGAATAAAAAAAAGAACATTACAATAAGCAAGTAATTATATGCTATTCGTAATATGACTAATAAATAATACTTGAAAGTATTTACGTTAAACATTTTATGTCAACGTGTATAAATAATTAAATATGTCACTGATTAGGTACTATTACTATTATCAGACTAATTATTGGTATTATTTCCGTCTCCTAAGCAAATAATTAATGGTTCAACTTCACTGAAATTATTCACTAACACTTTATTTTTCAAACATGTGTCCATTATTTCCTGTTATATAGTTGTAAGGGTTGTTTGGCTAAATTCATATTTAGCAAACTGCATGTAATTCCCAATTTAAATGTGATATTTTTCGAGCCAACGTTATTTTTAACTGTAGCTCATATCAATTCAATAGGGTTTAAATCGGGGTGATATGATAGGGTGGTAGAAGTAAAGCGGTATATCAATGGCTTTGTGAAAAGTTATCAAATAGTCGGTTAAGATGGGCGAATTTGCCCCCTCATGGATGGTGCTCATTTTTTATTGCTTGGATTGTCATCAATAAATATCACTTACAATTTTTCGAAATTTCAGCCCTTGATATTCCGAATTTCTAATTGTTTAAGATTTAAATATTTACATTTACTTCCTTCTGGATTAGATTTATGTTATCTATGTCTAGAGTAAATGGTTACTTTCAACGATTTGTGGCTGACATTCCGGTATTTTATTGCTATTTAAAATTAAATTTTTATGTTTTGATTAAGCTTCTATCACTCTGACCAATATAGACAGTGTTACAATCCCTATATTTAATCTCATATAAGTACAGCAGGTTTATTAAGTTTATTTATTTTTTCTTTAGTTTAGTTTAGTACTAACCAATATTCTTCGTTTCATTCACACTTACTGCAGAAATACGTAAATTATTCAGTTTCTTAGAAATGTTCTCAGTATATTTTGAAGTATAATTAAAATACTAGATTTTAGGCGCAATGCAGAATTCTATTTGAATTCTATTTGAAGCACTTTGTTCTTAACCATGTTATTTATTAACAACCCTTTGTATTCATTATTTCTTGTAATCAGTTTAATTATATTTAATTTAAAAAATGATTTTCATTTAAAGGAAAATTCTAGGGCAAAATATAAAAACTATGAGATATGCATATTATTATGATTTCATATCTTCTGGGGTATCACCAGGTGTGGGTATATATCTGAGTTTTGAAGTTCCAAAGCCTATCGCGTTTTTTTTTAATGAACAATTTTGTTTTTAGAAAAGCGTTTATTTAGGTAAAACGGTGAATATCTCCGGTTCTAAAGGTCCGATCGGGACCAACTAAAAACCAAAAACAGTCACAATTAAATATCCGACAAATCTGGTTTTGGGTCATTTGAGTACGTACATAACGTACAAAATGGAATAAACTGGATAAAAAGCGATTTTTTTTTTATTTTAACGACCAGGGATGTCAAGAGATCCGATCAGCTTCACACTTTCAGAAAATATACATTTGTTAAAAACAAGACACCCTGGAATTTTGCTACCTAAATACTGAATTTTTGTGGACACAAATGAATTTGTTATCTGAAATTGAAACTGCCGTAAACGTACAAAATGGAATAAACTGGATAAAGCGATTTTTTTTTATTTTAACGCCCAGGGACGTTAACAGATCCGATCAGCTTCACACTTTCAGAAAATATACATTTGTTAAAAACAAGACACCCTGGAATTTTGCTGCCCAAATATTGAATTTTTGTGGACACAAATGAATTTGTTATCTGAAATTGAAACTGCCCGTCATTTTGTGCCATTAAGTCAAACATGGACCATTTTTTTTTCAAAATGTAGTTCTGGACGATTACATTAAACATTATTTTAAAGTCATTTTGCCACTTCTTGGCATTTATTTATAGACCAAATAACAAACAGATTTTCTTGGCCATTTTGAAAACACTTTGAAATTTTTTTATCAGAAAAGTAAGAGAATTGCGAGAACTTTAATATAAAAAAAAGTTCATTTTCGTCCATCTGAACTCGAGATATTTAACTTTTAGCATTTTAGCCATTTATTTGTTAATTAACAAATGCCTGTTTTTGGCTAATGTTTGAACTGTATCATTTTTAAACATATTTACTTCATATGAAACGCCCAAAAAACATTTTTAATTTATAAAAACTAATTTTCAAGCATTTACATTTCATTTTTTTAAAATTTATATATCAAGATTACTTGTTTTGCTGCACCGTACTTAATTGTTTCTGGCTTACTTAATTTGGTAGTTCACATATGTATTTAGGAGAATTTGATTTTCTGCTAACTTCTCTTTATAAAATTATTTTTCTTGACTAATGTCAAATATTTGTTTTGCTCTGAGACAACTCTGTCTCCTTGTGTGTGTATTTACTTCTATTTATCTTTTTTTTATAATTAACATACATTTTTCAAAAATGTTTTCAAAATGGTCGAGAAAATGTATTTGTTTTCAATTGGTTTATAAATAAATGCCAAAATGATTTTAAAAGACAAATTTTTTATATTGTCCTCAGAATGTTGGCGTTCAGAACTACATTTTGTAAAAAAAAGATCCATTTTGGATCAATGCCACAAAATGGCGGGCAATTAAAATTTCAGATAACAAATTCATTTGTGTCCGCAAGGTTCAATATTTGAGTATTAAAATTTCAGGATCTTTTGTTTTCAACAAAAGGCCTATTTTCTGCAAGTTTGCAGCCGATCGGAACTCTTGACGTAGCTGCTGTTAAAATGAAAAAAAAACGACGCTTTTTAGGCAGTTTGTACTATTTTGTACGTTATGTACCTACGTACTCAAATGACCAAAATGCAGATTTGTTGGAATTTCAATTGCGAAGATTTTGGTTTTTAGTTTGTCCCGAACTGACCTCTAGAACCGGATATATTCACCTTTTTACCTAAAAAACGCTTTTCAAAAAACAAAATTGTTCATTAAAAAAAAATGGAACTTCAAAACTCAGATATACCGAGTGGCCACAAGTCAATGTACGCCCTCAATATTTTGGTTGTTTTTGTATTTAAAAATTTGGCTTTTGGTACATATAAATTAGACAATAATAAGCTACTTTTAGACTAACAGGAATGAAAATATCACTTCGGATTGAACCGGAAGTGACATCAACATTTTTTTCTTAAATGGAATGACTATATTTTTTTTATGGTTTCTCATTAAACATAAATTCCTAAGAGCAACAGTTTTTTCAGATGTAAAAAATTCCAAAAAATAAGTGAGATACGAACAATTTTTTATTTTTTTCAAAATGGCCACGTCAGATGAATGCCATGTAAGAAAATTATTAAGTAGGCTATGGAAATTATTAGTAAGGTTGTAGACTTGTCTGTAAAGAAGAAAATAGTTGTTTGAATTACTGATAGGTACTTACCAGTATTTTTAGTTCTATTTCAAAAAAACGGAATTTCATTTTCATTTCCGTAGGGGTCCCATGGAATTTTCTTTAATGGAACTGAGCAATTTATTTTATTAACCAGAAATAATGATTCATAAACTATAATTTTTTCGCCATTAATCATTTCTTAACGATATCTTCGTAATAATAGAAGTATTTTTAAAAAGTAAGCGCCAACAAATCATTTTAATAAGGTACCTATTTACATTTAAATCCAAAATTGTAGATAGCCATGCAAATGACAGACATTCGCAACAATTGAATTAGTCTTGACTTACTCACTAATTTTCTGAAGCAAGTGTATTAAAGTCGTTATAAACAAGAAAATTAATATAAAATGGCTGAAAATTATTCAAGAGATGAAAAAGTTGACATGATCATTATTTATGGAGACTTGACGTAATGCAACTAGAGCACAAAGTCTGTATGGACGGAGATATCCAGAAAGAAGACAACCTTCGAGAAACTATTTCGCCCGGTTGGAGCAATAATTTAGAACTGAACCTAATGTAGAAATTGAAAAAAGATTTATTGTGGATGAAGAAATGGGAACATGAATTACCAGTTTCCAAAGAATCAGCCAGAAAATTTTTAAAGATACACGGCTATCATTCTTATGAATATCATTTTTGTATGAGAATGATTATCAACAAAGAATAACCTTTTGTAATTTGTTACAATTACGGCAATTAAGAAATGAGAATTTTATCAAAAACATGTTGTTCACTGATGAATCGAGATTTACAAACCTTGGCTTATTTAATCGAAACAACACTCAATATTGGGCAATTGACAATCCTCACATTATGAGACGGGCGGTTTCAGGAGCGGTTTGGCTTCAATGTTTGGTTAAGCGTAATGGGAGACCATATCATAGGTCCAATAATTTTTAACGAAACTCTAACTGGACCAAGATATCTAGAATTTCTCCAAAATATAATAGTTCCACAGACTAATCAAATTCCCAATACCAATATTGACGAGGTTTACTTCCAACAAGACGGGGCTGGACCACAGAATGCTGTTATCGTTAGGGATTACTTAAATCAATTATTTCCAGATCGTTGGATTGGGACCCATGGTCCAGTCAGATGGCCTGCAAGGTCGCCTGACTTAATCCCACTCGATTTTTTTATTTGGGCGCATTTGAAAAATAGAGTCTACATGACTGCTCTAACCACAAGGCAAGATCTGGTAGAAAGAGTTCGACACGAACAATTACAGAATGTTAGACGTGCAACGATAAGTTGTGCTACTCTGTGTATTAATCATAACGGTGAACAGTTTGAACAATTTTTATAATCGTTTATTATAATCTAGGTTTTAAATAGTTTTGTTATTTTTGGTAATTTATTCATGGTTGTAACATTATACCTATTAAAATTATTTCTTGTTTAATTTGTGTTTACTTTTTAAAAATACTTCTATTATTACGAAGGATATCGTTAAGAAATGATTAATGGCGAAAAAAATATAGTTTATTTTATGTTTCTGATTACTAAAAGAAATAGCACAGTTCCATTAAAAAAAATTCCATAGGACCCCTACGGAAATGAAAATGAAATTCAGTTTTTTTGAAAAAAAAACTAAAAATACTGGTACCTATCAGTAATTCAAACAACTATGTTCTGCTTTACAGACAAGTCTACAACCTTACTAATAATTTCCATAGCCTACTTAGTAATTTTCTTACATCGCATTCATCTGACGAGGCTATTTTGAAAAAATTAAAAAATTGCTCGTATCTCACTTATTCACCGGAAGTGATATTTTCATTCCTGTTAGTCTAAAAGAAGCCTATTATTGTCTAATTTATTTGTACCAAAAACCAAATTTTTAAATACAAAAACAACCAAAATATTGGGGGCATACATTGACTCGTAGCCACCCGGTGTACCCCTGGTGATACCCCAGAAGATATGAAATCATAATATTGCTGTTACAAAACTATTCACATCAATGTCCTTTTTTTACTCCGCTATTCCTAAACATTTTAGTGAAAAAATGAGCATACACTTAAAATTTTCAGTAGTAAGTAGTAACTGACTGCAATGTATTTTAAAAAATTTTATTAAGGAGGTAGGTAAATAATCACTATCCTAAAGTATTTGTTGATGGAATATACCTACATATAATCTCAAAATAACTTGGTATGTAAAGTTTTCTGTAAAAACTAGTACACGTAGATGTGGATAACATTTGAAACAACTAAAGCAAAACCAGTATACCACAAGCAAATTATTGGACCTAGATTTTACTTGTAGTTGTAAAAGAAGTGTACTAGAATCTATGAATAAATAAGTACCTATTAATTAGTTTTAATATCATCAATATTATTTGACTAACTTTGCAACAATCGTCATAGGTTTTAAAATAAGAAATAACGAATTGTAATAGAAGCCGACTTTCTACAAATATATGAATGCCGGTTAAGTACCATACGGCTAATTTTAGTTATATAAATTGGAAGAAAACTTTAGTAGGTAAAGAGACATAACCTCAAACAATAAATAAATACATATTATCATTAAAAGGAAATAATATACTTACCCCTATCGAACTTTTTTCCTTCTGGATCAATGTCTTTAACGTTGAATATATCTTCAAACAATACACCTGCCATACCGAATTTAAATAACTAAATAAAATGCAAAAATTATACACGTTCCCGGTTCAAAAGTCGAAATTTTGACAGAATACAGAACAACAATGTTTTGATTTTGTTTGACGGTGTTGACAACGTGAAGCTTTTTAGACATGGGCAATTGGCCAAGATCATTTGTGAACAGGTGATCTCATTACCTTTAGACCAATAGATAATAGATCAGCCAGTACGAGGGCAAGACGAGTGATAAAGCCCTTCATATGAAAGGTTAAGAACCAGCATGGTCGTTAATTAACCTCTGGATTTGAAGCAAAGAAAGCCATTTTACCATAAACGTAATTATTATTTATGATTTTAATATCGATTAAGAGAGTATTCTAACACCCCTCCTACATAGGCTTCACGATTTTTGTTGCATGGCTTGAAAATCCCTAGATTCATGTAACAAACGTCAAATACGGCCAAATGTCAAATGTCAATGCAATAAATATAAACAAAACGTCATCGTCGTCATCTAATACTTTACCTTTTAAAAATCAAAATGAAAACAAATAATCAACAATAAAATTTCTCATAGTTGCGTTATGCTGTCAAGTACTTAACGTTATCATCATCACATAAGTAATAACAATAACAAATAAAGAAGTGTAAAGGGTAATTTAACTAACAGTCTTAAAATAAATAACAAATATCTAAATTATCTGTAAGAATGGCTACTCTACCACCTAGAAGGAATCCTACCCCCACAAAAATTTCAAAGCAACACTTAACTCCATTGCAAATTTTATTACAAATGGGATTTCCTAAACATAGAGCGTAGGTATATTTAAAGATTTATTAAAATGCAGATTGCAGATTGTTTGTTCTTTAGTGAGAAGGCTCTAGCAGCTACAGGTCATAGAGGCGTACAACTGGCCTCAGATTGGCTGTTGGCACATGTTAATGATCCACTTCTAGATGACAACTCTCCCAGAGATTATATATTGTATGCATGCCCAACAGGTCCATTTTTACAGCAGCTGCAGAAGTTTTGGGAAAAATCTTTAACATTATGTGGTTGGAATGGTGCACATAATTATACACCCCATATAACGTTGGTGTCATTCTTTAAGGTACGATACGATTAAGTATTAAGTCTTATGTGAAATTGTCGGTTGTATTGTTATAGATGATCCTATTCTTATTCCTCTTATTATGACCTTGAACTTCCCATTGGAAATGTTTTAAATCATTTTGTATGTTATAGTATTTGAAACAAATGATTAAGTGTGCAAAAGAACCAGGCGCGGATCCAGCCTACAAAAAAGGTTGTGGTCACGGCCATCCGAAAATCGGCCAAGTGTGAGTCGGACTATGGACTAGCTTTTCCATTTTTTCACAATTAAGAATATTACGAATCATTTTTAACTTTTTGTTATTAAATGAAGGAATTAAATAATTTACGATAAACGAAATGACCACTGATCAGTGATCATCAAAAGAAAATTAAACAATATATAATTCTCAGCGATTTGTCGCTACGTTTCAATATATTTTTACTACTACTACGACAAGAATTTGACCACGTGTTTCATTTATCGTTGGTCGCAGCGACTGAGCGACTACCATGAAAATGTACCAATATGCTCCCTCACAATGTGTGTGGGTGTGTAATGCGATGCGATTCATTGCTTTTTTATTTTATTAGGGCATTGGATATAACATTAGCCTATCGACCTCAATTAGGGTTGTGGGTGTGCCCACTGTGCCCACAACGGTGGATCCGCGCTTGAAAAGAACAATGACTTAGAAACTTCTTCTCACTATTTACTTATAAATTAAAATCTATCGATTGTACATAAGACAGAGTCTGTTGTGCTACAGTTTTGCAACTAAGACAACTATTGAGACAGCTTATTAGGGCTTTGTATGACTATAGTGGTACATTAAATACATTTTATAAAAGTTGTATGATTTTAGGTACCAGACGAAGATGTTCTTCAATTGACGCAGGGTTTAAAGTCGGTAATGGATCGACATGGTGCAACATTGAATGAACCACTTAAATTAGAGACTTACACTTCACCTAACTTTATGGGATTTTTTGTTGCCGAAGAACATGCGGATTATCTGAAAAGAATAGCTATGCAATATGTGAAAGAAGTTTCAAATGCCAGTAAGAATTAATTTATTCCTTTACAATTAGCAGTGTTTACTATGCATTATTATTATATAGAGCTTACATAATTGATCATAAGACATGTTACCGATTATTACACTCTTCGCAAATACAAAATGAAGAGTATATTGCATTCGATCGGTACATTTCAAATAGCGGTAATATGGCTCGTAGGGATACATTTTTCATATCACTGTGTTGGTGATAGAATTCTGAACAACTTTCGAAATGACCGTCCATCCGTCTGTCTGTCTGTACGTCTGTCACGTTTCTTGTAAGCACGATAACTTAAGAACGAAAAGTCGAATTGTAATGAAATTTGGACAGAAAGTTAGTGTTAGCTAGAATAATAAACCTATTGTTTTTAAACAAAATTGATCAATAAATAAAAAAGTTATTAATTATTTGAATTCTTGAAATTTATATATTTATATTATATAATATTGTTACATTTACTAACAGCAATAAATTTGTTACAAATGCGATAAAATTATGGACCAAGTTCTGGTCACTTTCATTCATCTCGCAGTTAGACAAGGCCGTCCTCGCTGATACAAACTAACATTATTGCGTAGAATATTCTATAGAGTGTGCAACAATTATATAAAAAGTGCAGTAAATCAGCGAAGTGTATAATGGTTAGCTTGTTTTCAATTTGATTTTTATCATGTTTAACCCTTTCAAGACAATGAACTACTTTGAGCATGTCTTATGAAAACGTCTCACAAAAAATCTCCCGAAGTGGTGGGGGGGTAATGGTACATATATGTACCACTAGTCTATGCCCTGTGTAAAGCACTTCACTAAGGGGAACACAGTGACACCAATTCAATGACAAATAACACTCTCAGTCCTGAATTTTAATTTGGCTGTACATATGTATGTATACCAGGAGTCCTGAAAGGGTTAAGTTACGTTTCCTAGAGATTTATGAGGGATGGAGGGTTGAGGGTGTTCCTCTCCGGGTCCGACGGTTTTTGAGGGGGGCCCGGATTCTACTTGAAGTTGAAGATTTGCATTTGCATCAGGTAAAACGAGAGTGGTAATTGTTAGGCAAAGGAATATTTCCTCTCTGCTCTTTCAATCATATCACCCCCCGTTCTTCAAAATTTCGATTGACATAAATATGGTATCCTAAGGAATATGATTTAATCTTGATTCTGCCATATTCCATTTGGTTAAACCAATAAAGCTGGCCTTGATTACCAGTGATCGGAATTTGGGTTTAATTTTCAGGTGCGTCGTTACAAGTATTTATTGAAATTAGCACAGATTTGTTGTTTAGTTCACTGAAAAATAAATAAATTTTGATTTATTTTTCGTGTTATATAAATGATATAATCTATTTATATAAAAAATGCTATGTTAAAGCAGAGCGAGTAAACAATGCACACCTCTGCAACACTTGGCTGACACACCAAACATTATTTACTACTAACTCGCCTTTAAATTGAATGGATATGGCACAACTAGTTTATAATTATTGTGTTTAGTGAAAGAAGGAGTTATTGTTAATATGCTGCGTTTTAGTCCGAGGAAAAGTACTGTCGAAAAAATAATTTGTAATATTTGTGTATGTACACAGGGAAATGTTGTTTTAAAACATGTAAATAGCTGCACACACAAGTGTAATACAAAAAAGCAAAAGAGAGTTTCAAAGGACGAGTTTTATTTCGATTTGGCTCTTTTGTTAATATGTTTAAATCTTCCTTGGAGTGTACTAAATACCGCTTATTTTACACATTTGAAGAAAAACTGGAAAGTATTCGGAGTGATCTTCAAAATGGTTTGGGTTACAATAGACGAAACGGCAGATTTTTTTGGAAATAATGTTGCCAATTTATTAGTTACAAAATTATATGTTGATGGTCCTGGCCAGTGCCATTTAGTAAGCTTCCAAGGTTTTAGACCCAGTTAATGGCGAGTCAGTGTTTAATATTTTTGAAAACACTTTAAAATGGCTTTGGCAAGACTTAGCTGAATAAAATTTTACTAGTGATTCAGTGTCGTATATGTTAAGTGCTGGAAAAAAAAATTAAAAAGAAATACCCTCAAGTGTTACATGTTACTTATTTAGCGCATCGTTACGCCATGTATTCGAAAAAGTATGATACTGTTTTATAAATGTTGACAAATTTATTGCTAATATAAAGAAAATTTTTCTAAGAGCCCCTAGTAGGATAAAACATTTCCAAGAAAAATGTCCCAATTTGCCACTTCCTCCAAAACCTGTGATCACACGTTGGGGAACATGCATAAACGCAACATGTTATTACCATGTTAACTTTAACTCATTAAAGGAAGTTGTAGACACCTTAAATGAAGATGCTACTGCAAATAAGCATGCAAAGAATTAAATGAATATTCCAAACGTAAAAATGATTTATAATTTATATTCAAACGTTTTAAAGTAATGACAAGAATTGTAGAAAACCTTCAATGGCCAAATTTGTCCTTGGAAGAAACATTCAACAAAGTGGATACTGTTCAAAAAACAATTAATTATTTCCGGGTGCAACTGGTGAGGTTATATAAAAAAAAGTGGGTTGCTGTTTTACAAAGGAATCCAGACTTGGCAGTCCTATTAGCCATTAGCAAAAAAATTGTAACAGAACCAGATGCCTTCCTTGATCAGGTGCCTATGAATATCTTTAGATATGCTTCCCTCACTTCTGTGGAATGCGAAAGATCATTTTCGACCTTTTCATGGATATTTACTGTTAAAAGAAAGTGTCTCACATGAAAATTTAGAAAAAATACTTACTGTGTATACTTTGAAACTATGAACACTCAGTAAAAGTACAAAATTTGAAACTTGAAAGTGCTGTGCTGATTTATAACAATTTATGTGTGAAATATGTGTACATACATTTATTATGCCAAATACATATTTCATTTAATTTTGTGAGAGAACAAACTTTCATTTAATATTTTGATGTAAAATTTCATATATATGCGCTACTGGAATTAAACCCATATTCCGATCACTGTTGATTACATTACAAAAGCAGAAATTATTGCCCCCTAAAAACCCCAGAAGTTATAAGGAATGTACACAAGAAATTTTAAGGAGGTATGGGTTGTGTCAAATAGAATATGGGCGACAATTTGAGAATCTATTATAATAATCATAATAGTTACTGTTTTGTGTATTGTATTATCCCTTATGATTACACCAACAAAAAAATGTTATCCCAAAAATGTAACTGCTAAGATCTCAACAATAGTTAATGGTAAGTATAGGACATGGTTAATAAAATTTCTTTGGAAATAAAAGGAGAATCCAAAAATATAAAACTACAGGGTGTTCCATTTGAAAAAGTAAAGTTGCATAACCTGCCGCCTTTTTGAGAATGAAATGATTAAATGCAATGAATAAATTAATAATAAGATGCTAATATTAATATTAAATTCATTCAACATATAACATTCAACGAGAATGCCACTGGAGTGTTTTAGGGATTTTTGTTATTCTAAAGTACCAATGGTGTATAGCTGGTTGCGTATATTTTGTGGTCACGTCTTATGATCATTTGTGAAAGCTCTGTATTTCCAGTATAACGTCACTGGATTACTACTAAACATGGAACTATTTCACAATATTCTTCTTAATACTTGAGGTATATTTAAGAAGTTTTGTATGGCAGTATTACTTCGTGATATACGTTTTTAGACTATAAAATGTTCCAAATACGATTTCTGTCTAATTCTGCATTAATTTTAATAAAGCGATGCATCGTTCGATGTATTTTCTGACGCCATTTTGAAAGTAAGGGGGTTAAGGGTCAATTATTGTAAATGAAATTAAAAATATAGTATTTTTCAAGCCATGTGAAAATGTTTTCGTAGAATGTATTAATAAATATATTTTTAAAGTAGAAACAAATAACGCAAGTTAGAGTGTAGTGTCATTTTGTGAAACTTAAAAAAAAATTTACTTTATTGTGAAATCTATACTTTAAATAAATGAACCTCATTATCTTTCACTAACGAAGGCACATAATTATTCTAATACCAATAAGCTTTATACTAATTCCACTACATGCATGCATGGTATAATAATATGTCATTGATGGTGATGGTTGTTTGCAGTTATTAGCGATACCTATGAGCACTTTGATGCTCTAACCGCCTGTTTTCCTTGGTGTACTACAACCACGGCTCGTTGCATCCCTCGGGGAAGTAGATGTAAGCAAACTATAGCCTTAGACTAGTTTTTGACTTATTTCTTTGCTTATTGTTTGGTGGCCTAACTGAACTATAATAGGTTGGTGTATTTTATTTTAAATTTTAGTTTACTTGTTTATTGATGCTTAACATACAGTAGTTGTACTCTAAATTAGTTTTAAGCTTTTTTTTAATAAGTTATTTCTAGACGTCCACTTGTGCCAACTGTATTGTTGCCAATTTTATCTGTTGGATTTTCATTATTTTTTATAAACTGTTGGATTTTCTTAAACACAGTAGTCCAATAAAGTTAATCCAAAAATCGCCATATATCAGACAAAATACATAAAGTTTTGAAAAGATCCCGCATAATCCATAATGGCTTTAGGCCAAACTTTTTAAAACTCTGGATTCTGGTAGTTCCTGATGTGTAGAACGGGTTCTTAAGGGCACTAAGTTTTAAAGACTCATGGTTTTGAGATATAGCCCTCTGAAGTTGGACTTTACGAGCATTTTGCAGCATAGTTAATTAATATGGCATTTATTGTAATATATATGTATATATGTATACTTGTATGTATATGTATGTACAGATATATGTAATAGGGGCCTTTGCCTCCTGCTTGCTCCACTCTCCAACCCGCCACGAAAGTAGAGAGAACGGAGTTTGTTTAGATATGGTATTCGAAATATTCAAAGTCACTATTGCCTCTTGTGTTGGGTGGCCTACTATAGCCTCGTGGTCAGATACGACAGCGGATTCTTTAACATATAATATAGAAAGGTATTTATGTATACACATACTCCAAAAATGTTACATTAACCCACTAACGCCGTGCGTTGCCATATGGCAACGGTAAACACATTTCATTTTCATGTCACCCCTGTATGTTATACGTGCCGATAAGAGTGGGGGAATATGTTATTTTATGTGTCAAAACATGCCTAACTTGGCACATGTTCCTCAAATTAATCTGCGGTTGACAGTAATTTAAGCATTTGTTTAAAATTTTGTGGTGAATTAAAAATGACCAAAAATATGGATGTATGTTTTATGTAAGTATTATATTTTTCTATACAGTGCTTCTAAAATATTTTTTTGTTTATGATGGTATTTTATAAACTCGGAACTTTGTTGTTTTAACAATTTAAAAAAATATGGCTTTTATTACATATGATATAGCTGTTCAAACTTGGGTGTTGCCATATGGCAACGCTAGGCGTTTGTAGTAGCTTGAAAGGTTTTCTTTCTTTCTAGGGGCGAGTTGACTTTAGAAGAGGCAATGGGCATTGCAATGCTCTGCATTATTTTCATATATGAAATTTCGTGGCTATTCAGCAATTGGCACAATCCGCGAAAACAGAACTCTAAAATGATGTCCTCTAACAATTAAAAAAGATTCTATGAAAAAGAGCGTGGTTATTACGAATCAGCCATAGAAGCAAATTATGGTAATTTTTATGTACGTTGGTTTGATAATGCCGCTTTTGCTATGATTTTTTCTTCACATGGCACACACGAGAATACCCAGACAGAACGGTTTTCACAAAAATTGAAACGTCCTGTCCATGGTTTCAAGACGCAAACTCATTACAAAATACAACTCATTTATGGGAGGGACACATCAAATGGATCAAACTGTCAGTTGTTATGGTATTGGAATACGTGGAAGAAAGTGATACTGGTCTATACTTACCAGGCTTTTAGATTTAGCTTTGCAAAACAGTTGGATACTACACAAGAAATCTGGGCGAAAATTATCACAACTTCAATATAAACGAGAAATTACTAATGCCTATCTGAAGAAATACGGTGTGCCACCTGAAGAAACTGGGAGACCTTCAGCGTCACCTGCAGCATCAGACAGTCGAATATCTGCATATTGTCAGATTCCATGGCATCAATTATTTTATTCGTCACACCATTGAAAAAAAGAAAAGAAAATTGTTTTTGTATGCAAATTGGTCTTTGCATAGACTTTTGTCCCATTTCATTCACAATAAATATGTTTTAATATTTTTAAGTATCCTAAATTTTGTAATAAAATAGTTTTTAATAATAAAGTCATTTAAATTTAATTTTTTAATAATTTTCTAGAACAATATACAAAATTGGGGTTTTCTTCCGGCGTTAATGGGTTAATCTGAAAATGAAGCTCTGGATTCTGTGAGTTCTTGATGTGCAGATCAAAAGTTCTCCAAGATACTAAGTCCTAAAAACTCACGGTATTGAGATGTAACGCTCAGAAGTATATAGGTACATATAAGTTAATATGTCTGTGCCTATAACATCAGTAAAAGTTGCAGAGCTTTAATTAGTGACTTTGACTGTGATCTTCAATGTTATTTGTGGGTTAACTTTAGAATTGTTAATAGAAAATCCTATTTTCGAGACCGAAGAATGAGTGAAAGATTTTAGCAATAACTGGCTTTTAACAACTAATACTAGGAGTCGACTATGGTTAATGTTTATTATCGCTTAAGAAAAGATCACTTAGAGATGCATCTGTTAGAGCCTGGTCTAAGCTTGTGCATACTGATAAGAGAGATGGTGGCCGTCTGCATTAGCATGAACCGATGTGCCGATTTTTACTCATACCACGATAGTCTATTATTCTATCACTTCAATATTGTGTTCTTGAGCTCCGCTTATTATTGTGCTCTGTCACGTGTATCTAATGTTGTATTTAGCAGATTGTCATCTGGATACTTAATATTACATAGCCTAAAAACCATAAAATAGAGATTACATGGGTGCATGTTACTAAAGTTCTGGCTCCAGATTGACATGCATAATAATAGCCGATGATAGGATCATGGGCATTAGCATCATCAGCATCATTCAATCCATATTAACTATGCTACTATATCTTAAAACCATGATTTTTTAAGATTTAGTACCCTTGAGAACTTTTGTTCTACACATCAAGAACTACTAGAATTCAGATTTTCAGAGTTTCAAAGAATTTGGCTGAAAGCCTTTTCCCATAAGGGTTCTGCGTGGTCCTTTGGCAAAAATGTTAGGAAATGCACCAGAATGGCAATAAAGAAAAGTTCCCATACCTATATATGCATCATCCTTTAAAATTGCCCTATTGTTTTGAACAAAATTGATCCATAAATAAAAATATATTATTTAAAATTGAAATAGAAGGTTATATTTTTTTATGTTTTGTTATTAAACAAGAAATGTCTAAAGCTAATATTATTTTTTTTAAAAACTGAGAATAGTATGCTATTGAATGTGCAACAATTATATAAAAAAGTGCAATAAATCGACGAAGAGTATAATGATTAGCTTGTTTAGTGTTGTTAACAAAGTATAAGAAATTATAAACATAAAAAAAATTGATTTAAGACAATTTCAATGTATAAGTACATTAGTCTAGGAAATGGCGTGCAAAATCAGAGACGAAAGGTTACTTTCTGCCTCTCAGCGATCGAAGAGAACATATAACTACGAAATTTTTTTCTCTCTGAAAATTTTTGGTATGGTGGGAGAATATGGAGGGAACATTTTTTTTTTAAATGAATGGTTATCGATATCTGTCCTGATAGGTCGTTAGTACATGTACTTGACATACCCCAGTTACACTGGCAGACGGAAATTCCGCTCGGTGCGCGGTAGAGGGAAATTTAAAAAAAAAATCTCTTTTTAAAATTCCCTCTACCGCGCACCGAGCGGAATTATCGTCTTCCAGTGTAACTGGGGTATGTCAAGTACATATACTAACGACCTATGAAGGCAGATATCGATAACCATTCGTTTTAAAAAATGTCCTCCCCCTCCATATTCTCCCACCATACCAAAAATTTTCAGAGTAAAAAATTTCATAATTATATGTTCTCTTCGATCACTGAGTGGCAGACGGTAACCTTTCGTTGTCGATCTTGCACGCTAGTTCCCTAACTACATGCGTTACTTACTAAAAGGTTGCTTTAACTTAAATAACAGATTATCTCCTAAAACTAGGTAGACTTGTACAGTTTTTTACTGAAACTGGTAGTAGATTGTAAAATTTGAAACCCTTTAAGAATAGATGATTTCTACTATAATAAGTTACTGTGTTTTCGACCGTATCAATTGTGGTTGTTTCTAGTGTTATAATTACGTATGTTTGCAACAAAAACAGAATTACCTGACACATGTTCTGGAACTTTCAAGACTTTAAAAATAAAAACGAATAAAATGTTACATTTTGATAAGCAGACATAGCCTGTATAGTATTTAACATAAAATTTATTGGTGGTAAACAATTACATCCTAAAATTGCTCGCATGCCTTTATTTTGAATTACCTAACTCCAGAGTTCTGAATGATTCATTACTCAACATTGACATTAAAGAGGGACAATAACTAAAATGGTGTGCAATTATGGTGTTATGAATTAGTACTTTTGATCACTGACTGAGTGAAATATTGAGTAATAGCTTAACGATTTTCTGAAAAAAATTATAAATCGAGCAAAACATTTCTGTACCCCACTTCCCATTCTACTGATCGAGTCCTTTTGACTTTTTGAGATAGGTATGTATTAAGTGCAACACTATGATTTATCTTTGTGTGGCGTTTACAAGAGTATTATTAATTCCATGGAAAAGGTGATTACTACATATAGGTATTCTTCCCCAAAAAGTGATAAGTTTAACAGATAAAGAAGGTAAATCCATTATGGAGGTGATTTTCTCTATGTTTGGGCATATTATGTAACCATGTTCGGTGTGCTAAATTTTCTTTATTGCGATTCTGGCGCATTATCTACTAATTCTGCCAAGTTTCAAAGCGAATGAAATGAATTTTGTTGGAAATAAAATTTAATTTTACTCGATTACATGTTGGTTTATCTGATGTGTGAGCATAAAACATATTACCTCTATAAAAAAATTACTACTTACAGTAATTGAAAGTAGATTACAGGGACAAACATTTTAATTAATAAAAAAAATGTTACAGTTGGCATTGTTAATTAAGTAGCTGCTAGATTTACATGCGTAAGTATTAGGGATGCGCCGACGCAAGTTTTTTCTGCTTCGGCCGAATACCGAATATTCCGCTGAAACACGAAGCTTATACGGAATCATACACCTAAAAATAACATGTGTTTTAAATAGCAATCAAATTATGTAAATTTTTTTTTCACAAACACTACTTCAATAGTAAATCCTTATAAACTGAAACAGGAAAGTGAAATAAATGATATGAGTATTGAAATTAAAAAGTAACAAACATAACTAACGAGCATATCAAATATTTGTAAAAAACATAAGAACTACTTAAATACAAAAATAACGCATAAAATTAGAAAATATTTTCTCTTAGTTAAGCAAAAGTATTTTATTCACCATATGATAAACACAAAAATCAACCAAATAAAATAATTAAATAGCATAATATAAGTAGTAATAAAATAAATATTTATTCTTAAAAGCATTAAGACAAAGAAAACAAAGTACTTACGTCAATTAAAAGTATAGCTAGAAAAACGAGACTAAATGGACATTATTTCTTTTATTAATCAATATTACTTGCTCCAGCTCCAAACATGAAATGAGACATATATTCCAACCACGTGTAGCTAATTTATGAGTTTTAACAAGTATTTTCTTGCTGCATATTTCGGCCGAAGCCCAATATCTGAACAATAGGCCAAATCGAATACTGAAGCCGAATCAATGCTTCGGCGTATCCCTAGTAAGTGTAACAAATTTTAAGGTTGTTCAATTGAATTTAATATAGTAGCTACATTATTAAGTGCCCTGCTTTCCCAGGTCCCAAATAGTATCTTGTTTTGTTATTATTCCACTTTCCTCTAGACAATAAAAAAAATGAGATTCACTAACGTAGATTGTTAATTTTTGCGATACCTTTTAATACCTTAGATGAAACCAACTAGATGTATGTCTGCTATGTATGGTGTGATTAAACTTATGTTGCATATATGAATACGAGGTGGACAATATGTTACGTAATCCATTTTTAGCCATTGAAATAGTATTGTTATCGCATTTGCAGCAATTAATGTGGAGCCACATGTAAAATCGTTGCATTTATCCTTGGCATATAAGTTCCCGAATTCACAGTTTACAAATTTAAAATCTTTAGTGGAGGAGTTAGACCCGAATGCCTCATGTAGTTGGGAGGTCCGCTTATATTCAAGAGACCCTCGTATAAACAGCAAACAAGTACATAAGGTAAATTAATTTTAATACTTCAGTTTAGTTTGTAGATTTGTAGTTTAGATATTGTTGACAGTAATAGCTTTTTATTGGTAGAACTTTTCCTGGTAATTATTAAAAGTAACTAAATATCAGAAAGATTATTTAATTACTAACCAAATCGCTTAACTCTTCTTTGCACATATGAACCTAACAAATTCCTTCCTGATTGAGATTATACTTGGACGCGACACAAACCACATTTTTGTGGTGTTAGTGTTATTATACTTTTTACTTTTCAAATTGGTATTCGGCAACATCTGACTGCAACTTCCATTCGTTTCACAATAGTGTTATTAATCATAAGAATTTTAAAGTAAAGTGTAGCCATCTAACTCATTTAAGTTCATCCGAACGTGAGAGACACATTGTATACTGAAGTTCTATACGTCTTCTTATTTTTGTGCACTTCTTCAACAACTTTAATGATATTCTGCTCTAAAGTTTTAATAAACTGTAGTATATTTAAAACAAAGCAATTTACATGCCTAAGTCGATCATCCTAAATGACGGATATAGTTCCATTTCAATAAGATGTATTCTACCTTGCTATTTTACATATTTTCCAAATTAGAAACAAAAATATTAAGTCTAAGAGAAGTTATTGATTTAGTAGATATTCACAGTTGATGATGCCCAACTTCAGCTTTCCTTTCTTAATAGTTTTATTAAAGTGTTTAATGGGTAAAAGCACTTTTCAGAATATCGATTTTTCATTTTTGTATTTAAATAATGTCTTAAGGACTTAAAACTAACATACATTTGGTTTCCTAGCGTAGAAAAATTTTTGTCCACAAAATAAATGCCTTCTAATAGGCCATTGACTATGTAATTGGATAAGGAACTAATTCGTTAAAGGAATTTTATTATTTCATATGTTCAATTGTATCCGAGCAAGGATAAATCCAAAAGTGGTATTAAATTTAAGCTTGAATTTTTGAGAACGGAGAGAATAAGTCCACTTTTAGGATTTTTAACTATAACTCAGAAACTATGCATTTTTAGTATATACACATAATATGATGTTTTGTAGAAAATAAAATTTCCTATCGAAATGACACTTTATAAAGTCAGACAAACGGAAAAATTCATTTTTTTTATTTTTGTGTATAACTATTTTCTGAGTGGTTTTAGGTATGGGTATTGGTTCACAAAAAAAGAAAGCTGACGTAATTCCAGTCCAAAATGGTGACTGATAAAAGTAATTTTGATAAAAATTGGCCGAGATACAGTTGTTCAAAGTTACCTACTTTTTTACGATTTTACCACTTTTTATCTTTATACCTTGTTAATTTTAATTTTTACACGCAAAAATGATTTTCGGTTTATCAATGATACCTAATGATAAAGGTATTTGTTTAAAATTTTGACATTCATATGACAAAAAAACTTAATATGAAAAAGAATGATGAAATTTATGATATTTATCAATAAAAGTATTTTATCTTTGGAAAAACATTTGGAAATATTTTAAAATAATAATGCAAGTCCTGATGATATCAGTCTGGCATTTGAACACATCGTAATTTCTCTGTATCGCATTAAGACCAACAGTTTAAGTAGCTACCCGCTTACAAGTTTTTCAAAGATTGTCAAAGAGCACAAAATTTTCTCTAGCCCATTTGCTACCAACTTCTGATGCCACTAAACAACACGGTTTTAGGAGGTACCACCAAATTCAATCGCGGAAAGGAAATATTTTAAATCCCTTTGAGTGGGGTTGGAAAAAATCTAAAAATGGATTAGTGCCAATTAGCACAGCTAAACCTCCTGCACCGCAGACTTTATTGGAGCAAATAGCTTGAGGGTGCATAAAAGATTGTCACGGAAATTGTGGCTGCAGAAAATTACGAATTAGCTGTTTCATGTTCCATGCTCTATGTAATTGTGAGAACGCTGATTCCAGAAGTTACAGAAGAAGATGTCCAAAACAATATCGATGAAGATATTGATATTCAATTCGAAAACATTATGGGGTAAATATAATAAATATGTAATTTAAAGAAAAAGATTATCTTTAAAACAGCTATAAATTAGTACAACATTAAAGTTTTTTATGTCTACGATCATATGAATATCAAAATTTTAAACAATTACCTTTATCTTTATCATTGATAATTCGAAAATAATTTTTGTATAGAATAAAAATAATGTTTCTGTGTAAAAATTAAAAATAACATAATATAATGGCAAGAAGTGGTAAAATCGTAAAAAAAGTAGGTTACTTTGAACGACTGTATCACAGCCAATTTTTATCAAATATGCTTTTATTGGTCATCATTTTGATGGGAATTACGTTTTTGAGTTTGTAAAGTGCCATTTCGATAGGAAATAGCATCAATATGCCCCCTATCTGTTTTCCCCAGAGCCCATGTCTGAGAGGTACAAAGTGAGATGGAGAAAACCAAGGTGTTATCAAGTTTGATGTCTGTATGATTTGTAATATTTCTATCATATCATATTCTGCTCAATTTGCTAATCTGTCAGATCTTATATTCGCAAGTCCATCTGCAGTCACATTTTTCACTATAGATATTACAGAGAAGTGGTGACAGAACACAGCTTTGTTTGATGCCTTTGTCTACTTTATATTTATTGGACACTGTGTTGTCAAATTTCATCAATACTGTTACGGATTTCCACCTTTTTGGGAAACACCCTGTATGAATCCGTGGGTTCTAAATAATTTCAACAAGAGATAAGCACCACTAACACTTTATTCAATAATTTACTGACTATACAATACTTCAAACATTCAAAATAACCTTTACACTCTTATATAACCTCACTTTTCACCGAACGTGTCACTTCTAAAATAAACTTCCCCTTCTGCGCTGGTAATCGCGCCTTATATACTCCGAATTTGACTCTCTAGATCCATCTAGAAACATTCAAGAATCTTTTCCAACAATATTCCAGAAAAGTCCATTTTATTCTGTTGGCTTCCAGTCACAATTAGTAGGCATAGGCGTACCATCTCCAATTCCAAGGGGGTGTAATTCATAACACTGCCCCCTCCTTAAGCCTAGATCGTCCCGAACAGGCAACTCAGAATCATCGATGTAGTTCGCCAGCCTGTCCAAATGCACGATCTTCATCTTGGAGTTTTTGCTTCGTTGAATCCGATAGACGACGTCATTAATTCGGGTAATAACAGTATACGGTCCATCCCAAGGTGGTTGAAGTTTCGGTGACATTCCTTTCTTCCGCTGTGGGTTGTACAGCCAAACCAGGTCTCCTGCTTTGAACCCTTCTGAATTACCCTTCCAGTCGTATCGAGCCTTCATTCGGTCACTGGCTGGTGATGGTTCCGCTATATCATTAGCCAACCTCTTGAAAGGAGCTCCGGCGTTGAACTGCTTCTTTTCACCCTTACTTCCAGTCTGTGGTCCCTTACTGGCTGCACAAATCTTGCATTTGCGACACCAAGCCTCCACATCCTGACGACTTCTTATCCAATAAAATCGTTCACGTATTTTCTTCAGGGTCTTGTTAACACCGAAGTGTCCATCGAATGTTCCATTGTGCACTTCCTGAAGCACCTTCGCTACTCGACACCTGGGAATCACTAGACGCATAACCACCTGCTTTCCATCCGGGCTTTCCCATGCTCTCCGCAATAGCCCGTTCCTGACTTTCAGTGAGTCCCACTGCGCCCATAGTGCCTTCAGTCCCACTCTTTTGTCCGAAACATCCTTCCATTTTGGACGAGTTCCCCTTTCTTTGGCTCTCAATATAGGCCCAATTTCCTCATCGTTTAGTTGCTCTTGTCTGAGCGCTTCATCTGTCCTGTCATCCGGCACCTCCACCTTGACAGTGTTGACTGCTCCCGTGACCTTCAGTTTCTCCTGGTGGTAGTACTTGCAATCTTCCTTGCACCTTCTTCCGGATGAAATATCTGCAATTTTCTGGGGTTTCACTTTACTTCCACGTCCTGGTAGTAGTGGACTTCTCGGAATGCTTTGAAGCTGGGAAATCTTTACTTCTCTCGGGGTACCACGTTCCTTATCTGACACAGTCTCTCTGGTACCAGCTTCCTCTGATTTTCCCCTCGGCTTCACAACATCGGCCTCTACTCTCTTTAAGTTTCTTCGTGGACATTCTAGCTGGATATGTCCTCGTTCTCCGCACCTGTAACATTTCATACGCCGTCCACTTGGCCTTCCACTACTTCTATTCTGTGTCTCATCCATGTTTCCAGCATTCACATTCCTCGAGTTCCGCTGTCGACAGTCTCGTTTGATATGCCCTGCTCTGCCACAGTTGTAACATTTAATACCCCCGCTTGGCTTGCCTTGTCTTTCTGCAGTATCCACTTGAGCCAGTAATTGACTGATCATTTTATTCGTTTTGAGAATCACGTTCAAGATAGGGTTTTGGTCTCTCTCTTCTGGCTGCGATTCTTCAAGCGTCATAGCCCGCACTCTTGACTTTGGAGTATCCCTATACACAGCTTCTATTTCTAGTGCACGCATCAAGGCTTCACTACTACTGTTATGTCGGGATAGCCTGAGGACTCGCCTGATCTCCTCGTCCCTTATCCCGTCTAGGAATGCCCCCACTGCCAATTGCTCTTTAAATTCTCTTGGCGCATTAGGATACGCTAAGTGTGCCAGTCTTTCTACCGCAGCTTCAAATTCTTGCAGACTCTCTCCAGCTTTCTGAACGCGCAACTTCAGCTGGGTCTGGTATACTTGAGCAAGGTGTTGATCGCCATATCGTAGATCTAAGGCGGCTTCTAAAACTCTAAAATTCCGTTGTTGGTCTACCGGAATTGTCTGGAGCAATTCCAATGCTTGACCTCTTAAAGCTACGATTAATGCCTTAGCCTTCTCTTCGTCATTCCAGTTGTTTGCACTCGCTGCTGCCTCAAACTATGTTTTGTAAGTCATCCCGGAACCTTGACCGTCAAAGGAGGGAATTTTTAATCGCTGGCCTGATGACCCCACTTGCTGGTTTCCTCTATCCCCCAACTGTCGTTTAAGCTGGTCTATTTCCGCTTTGACTTCTTCTTCGAACTTGTTTACTTTCACTTTGACTTCACCAACTTTTTCTTCGACCTTATTTACTTTTACCTCGGCCTTGTCCATTTTTCCTTCAACCCTATCTACTTTTTCTTTGACTTCACTTACTTCTTGCTCGACTTTATTTTTAAGTTCTTCGGCGACTGAAAATATGGCACTCTGTTGCGTCTCTATAATTTTCCTTAGTTCGTCTCTTTCTTCTTGTTGTTTAATGTCCAAGTCTTGCATGATTTTTCTCAATTCTTCCTGACGTTGTTTCTCTTCGTCTTGATGTCGTTTCTCCTCCTCTTGTTTTTCCTGTTGACGTCGTTTCTCCTCTTCTTGTTTTTCCTCTTGACGTTGTTTCTCCTCTTCTTGTTTCTCCTCTTGACGTCTTCGTTCTTGATCCTCAAAAATTTTTCTTAATTCTTCTTGACGTTTTTGTTCTTTTCTTTCCTGTTCCTCTTTCCTGTTCTCTTCTTTCTCTTCCTGGCGCTTCCTTTCCTGATCCATCATCATCTTTTGCATTTGGGCCATAAAATCCTGCATTTGTTGTTCGGATGCCATGCTTCTGGTTGTTACCGGCATATAATTATGATGAAATCAAATAAATTTAATAATTACGTCACTATCGGTAATGGGACTGTCCAGAAAAACCTCAAAACGGCACAAAAAAGAGTCTTATCTAGAGTCTTCGTCACTTAACCTCTAATGTCCAAATAAAATGTTCCAAAAATGTCTCAAAAAATGCACTTGAAACTGTTCGAAAATAACCATCGAACAACGTCCAGTAAATTAGTCCTCCGTGTTAGCACCAACTTCGAGAATACACTGCCAAACCTTCTCGAACACTTCCGAAAAATCCTCTTGTCAAAATCCCACTTCTGACACCAAAATGTTACGGATTTCCACCTTTTTGGGAAACACCCTGTATGAATCCGTGGGTTCTAAATAATTTCAACAAGAGATAAGCACCACTAACACTTTATTCAATAATTTACTGACTATACAATACTTCAAACATTCAAAATAACCTTTACACTCTTATATAACCTCACTTTTCACCGAACGTGTCACTTCTAAAATAAACTTCCCCTTCCGCGCTGGTAATCGCGCCTTATATACTCCGAATTTGACTCTCTAGATCCATCTAGAAACATTCAAGAATCTTTTCCAACAATATTCCAGAAAAGTCCATTTTATTCTGTTGGCTTCCAGTCACAATTAGTAGGCATAGGCGTACCATCTCCAATTCCAAGGGGGTGTAATTCATAACAATACATAAAGACCAGATATCTTTTGTGTTCTTATTTCCAACAATATGATCTGCAATTTGTCACTTTCTATGTTCTCTAAAGCCTTACGATAGTCTACAAAGCGATGGTACATTGGCATGTATATTCCTTTACCTGTTCGATAAGTCATGATAAATTCAGTATCTGGCCTCTAGTAATAAATATTTTGTTTTTATTTATGTATCTCCATGAATGAATAAGAAATTAATAATTACAAGTTTATAATGTTTGTCTAACAACGTATTTCCTATTATTATTATTACTGTAATGCTATACCGGGTATAACAGGATCATAATCCTGTTACACCCGGTATAGCATTACTAATATAATCAAAAGCTTTTGATAAATCAATAAAAATACTTAATAATAATAATAATAAGGAAATATGTTGTTAGACAAACATTATAAACTTGTAATTATTAATTTCTTATTCATTAATGGAGATACATAAATAAAAACAAAATGTTTATTATTAGAGACCAGATACTGAATTTACCACGACTTATCGAACAGGTAAAGGAATATACGTGCCAATGTACCCTCGCTTTAGAGAACATACCATGGCATACCCCCCTTTTCTCCTTTAGTTTTGAAGATAATTGATTGAATTTCAGGATATACTACATGCATAATAAGCGGCACTTTTTGACATACAATTGATTTTTTTTCACTTCCGGTTTCGCTGGAAGTGACACTAACTTTCGATTTTAAATGGAACACCCTATATATTATTGCATTTTTGAATTCTGCATAATATTCTGAATCCAACGATGCCAAATAAGTGACATTTCAAACATCCATCTTTTTTATAATATAATTTTTAGTTTTCCATTTAAGTGTGCCATGACGGTTCCGATTTATTCTAAATGACCCGTGTAATGCTACAAA
This sequence comes from Stenurella melanura, assembly GCA_963583905.1. Classification (NCBI taxonomy): domain Eukaryota; kingdom Metazoa; phylum Arthropoda; class Insecta; order Coleoptera; family Cerambycidae; genus Stenurella; species Stenurella melanura. The sequence continues at coordinate 63,063,901 of OY757310.1, forward strand.
AATCGAAATCCCGTTAAAAACACCAAATTATGTGATTTATGAGCAAATAAAATTTACCAAAATTGTTTTTGGGGCAATACTCAATTTTTTCAAATGGAACCATATCAGTAACGTGGTACCATTTATTAGTACTATTAATAAGAAATTTATTCATATGTCGTATTAAAATGTGCGATAAATACAAACAAAATTACAGCAAAAAGAAAATAAAATTTTGTTCTAATTAAGAAGTAACTAAGGTGGCTTTGAAAACAATGAAATATTTAGCTTGTCAAAATATTTGTTGGTTTAACCGTATTTTTATTGTGTCTTTAAAAATTGTTTAAAATTCTTGTTCAAAATGCCGCGAATTTATACAAGAGATGAAAAGTGGACATGTTAATTATTTATGGGGAAAGTAAAAAAAATGCAATTACAGCTATGGACCTTTATGGCCGACGATATCCTGATGACAGACAATGTCCAGCGAAAAATGATTTTAAACGTGTTGAAAACCAATTCCGAAGAGAGCCCAAGAATGGTACCAAAGAAAACTTCATTATTGACGAAGGAACAGAAATTAATGTTTTGGCTCGAATAGAAGTTGATAAAACTGTTTCTCTAAGGCAAGTTGGGTTTGAATTGAACATCACTCACCAAACAGTATGCCGAATTTTTCACAAATACCTCTATAAATCTTTTAAATACCAATTGCACCAGCATTTGTAAGAAAGTGATTACGAACATAGGATGGAATATTACATAATAACGTGCAGCCAAACAACGATTTTTTGGGGCTGATTTTGTTTTCAGAAGAGTCAAGGTTTACAAATTTGGGATTATTTAACTGACAAAATACAAAATATTGGTCACAAGAAAATCAAAATTTATTACGGGAGGGTAACTTTCAAGTGCGGTTCGGTTTCAATGTTTGGCTTGGAATAATCGGTAGTAGAAGCATTGGTCCAATAATATTTGAAGGATCTCTGACTGGTGCTAGATACTTGGGATTCCTGGAAAATTAGATTGAGGACATTTTAGATGAGTTACCTTTAGATTTAGGACAGGGAATGTATTTCCAACAAGATGGTGCTCCTCCCCATAATTCAAGGATAGTAATTGATTACCTTTAACGGAGATTCGGAGGAAACGAAATTTCGATGAATGGTCCTGTGAGGTGGCTTCCAAGGTCACCTGATTTAACGCCTCTTGATTTCTTTGTTTGGGGGTCATTTAAAAAATATTATCTATGCAACTGCCATTACAACCCATGAAGATCTGGAGCTACATTAGACGAGCAATTAATAGCATAACGGCCCAGTAATTGGCGAACCTTCTTTGAGAAACAGCTATGAGAGTTCAGAAGTGCATTGACGTTAATGGACAGCATTTTGAACAACTGTTGTAATGTTGTGTTAATTTTTTGTATTCCAAAATCACCATATGTGTAACAAAGTAATTAGACTAAAATTGTATTTTCTTATTTTCTTTTAGCTGTAATTTTGTTTGTATTTATCGCACATTCTAATACGACATAGAATAAATTCCTTATTAATAGAAATAATAAATAGCACCACGGTACCGATGTGGTTTCATTTGTAAAAATTGAGTTATGCCCCAAAAACAATTTTGGTGAATTTTATTTGCTCATAAATTACGTAATTTAGTGCTTTTAACGGAATTTCGATTTTTGTAGCATTACACGGGTCATTTAGAATAAATCGGAACCGTCATGGCATACTTAAATGGAAAACTAAAAATTATATTATAAAAAAAAATATGTTTGAAAGGTTACTTATTTGGCATCGTTGGATTCAGAAAATTATGAAGAATTAAAAAAAGGAATAATATATAGGGTGTTCCTTTTAAAAATCGAAAGTTAGTGTCACTTCCGGCGAAACCGGAAGTGAAACAAAATCAACTGTATGTCAAAAAATGCCGCTATTATGTATGTAGTATATCCCAATTCAATCATCTTCAAAACTAAAGGAGAAAATGGGGGTATACCATGATTCTGTTACACCCGGTATTACGTTAAAAAATAATATGAGCAGTACAGCATGTAACTGGTACCAATAATATTTACATGTAAAAGAAATGGCCATTTCACAGGGATAATACACTCATCATCAATACCCGTTACAGTAGGAGTACCACATGGCAATACATTAGGGCCTTTACTTTTTATTTTCTGTATGTAGACTGTGAGTCACTTTCTTTAACCAGATGATACTAATATTTTCTTACCATTTATTGGGTATTTTGCCATTTCTGTAAAAAAGATTATAGAAGTAAAGCTCTACGCCAAATGGAATGGTTTTTAAATAGTCGTGATTACTACATAATGTCTCACATCAAAAAATATGTAAACCAAAATAAAATTGATAGTTAATAATTAAAGATGCCTTTGCACGACACAGTAAGTTCGTATATAGAAATAACGAACTAATGGTTATATTGATATAACAGGAACCATAAAATTGGCTAGCTATAAGTAGTGATTTCATTATCAGTTGTTGGCAACAGAAGTGTGCAGGGCCGTATGGACAGTATTGCGAAGCGATGAAAATTAAGAGTTAATATTTCAGAAAAACAATTCGCTTTCCGTTGTCAAAAATTGGAAGTCTTTAATGTGGCATTTTAAATAGATCATCTGCACTCTACTCCATTGTTGGAGCTTGATAAAATCTTGCAAAACTTGACCATATGCTTTGCCAGAATTGATGGAAGAGATTCTGATCGTTATTGTTATTACTCATAATACTGTCAGGAATAATAATAATAATAATAATAATAACAGTTCTTTATTGGTTACAAAATAAATAAATAACCAAAAGGCCATCGACCGAAGTCCTTCAGCCTGTGTTTTACAAAATATAAAGTTGAATTTCAAAGTTAACAGAGGAGTAGAATCATTATTAATAGTTACTATATATATATATTATACACATGGAGTAGAAAAAAAAAAAAAAAAAAAAAAAAAAAAAATTACAAAGTCATTTTGAATATTAAAGATATGTAAAAGAAATATAAAAATTTTATATATCTGTCAGGAATAAATATCTATATTTCTCAAAATTATATAAATTAAAACAGTTATCTTCACACAAGAATATATAAAAGGAGTTTTTTTCTTTCAGGTAATTCACACTTATAGCCCGACGGAATCAGATGAGCTCGATTTGCGCTCAGGCGACTATGTATATATTAGTAGCGAGGCTTTGTCTAACTCACCTGATGGATGGGTTGAGGGAACTTCCTGGCTAACGGGCCTTTGCGGATTGTTACCTGAAAGTTACACACAGAGAACAGCGGAGACTGATGCGTGGACCTTACACAAAAAAGTATCCTTAAATCAATTACCTTCACCATCACCTGATACTAAAATTTCCCCCCAAACAAACGAGCAAGTACAAATGGCAGAGAAGGAAAATACTGCATTAAATAGCGATGAAATAAAGTTACCCAAATTGCCAGAGGACTATAATTATAATGAAATTGAAAAATCAAATGCTAATAAAGAAAATGTGTATGCGAACTTACCACAGTTACCGAAGACAGAAAGTTCAGAAGAAGAGGTAATAGTTGCTTTTTCTTGCATAATTAGCTAATTGTTATAATCAGTGTAATTCACTTAAATATTGGTTTTCTCCTATAGACCGTTTAAATGAAATTATCTGACACTAATAATTGAAATGACATAATAGTATTAATATTTATCAACTAAATCATATTTAGCAAACAGAAAACAGTCTATACGCTATGGCATTGTAAATAGTATCACCTTTTGATCAAAGAACTTATCCCTCTTCCTCTCTTTTGCACATAACTTGTTCTGGTCATAGAAGTTTATATTAACATATAGTTTTAACAAATGTACTAACGTTGAATTCAAAATAGTAGAATAACTTGCTCAGTTTCCTGATTTGGCCCACAGTAATTTTTTTTGTTAGGTCACAAAAAATGACATACAAGGAAAACTTTACGATTTATAAGACCTTAAAGCCCGAATTGTTGGTGAAATGTAGGCAATTCACCATGACATATTTGGAAATGTGAAGCGTCAATTTATTGAACAGTTATAAAACCAAACAATATAACTGACACACTTTGAACGGTTAATATAATAATGTAGGTATTTAGGTTTCATTTTGTTCGTGTAAGACAATGTTTTATTTGATAATTACTATTTGTCCTAGGTATTAATTGTCTTGATTAACTATTTTGGTTGCTTTAGTACCAAGACTATATATATTTTTCAGGTCACCAATATATGAAAAAAATCTGAAACTTTTGTTAAGCAATTAGGTGTTTTCACAAATTTTAAATTTACTTACACTGTTAAGATAATGCTTTACTATAGTTAAAAACACTTGAATTTTAAGAAACAGTCTCATAATACCTTAAAATAAGCCATTTTAATTTTGTATTGAAATTTTTTCGTCAAAAACACTGCATCAATTCACTACGCACTCATGACGCCATCAGTTATATTGTCAGTGTCATTTTGTGTTATAAACACGTTATTTTGCGGATAAATTTACTAAAGTAGCTTTTACAAATCCCTTATTAGCTAGGCGTTACTTATTTAAACACATGTAAAACGTAAATAAAGTGAATAAAATGTTGTGTTTAATAATTTTTAAATGCGATTTAAGAGACTAATATAACCGATGACGTCACCTCGTGTTTCGCGTACTCGTTCAATTACTAAAACTTTATGTTATTTATTTGTTGACATTTTAATTTGATGGACGATAGAATGCTATTTAAATATCAATAAGTGCTTTAGTATAACAAGTACTTCATTTTAATAATATCAAAAAAGCAAATTTGCACATAGTGAAAACACCTAATTGTTTTCACTTGAAAGTATTTAAGAGGGTGCTGACATTATTCCATACTTTACTCTATATTGTTTTTTTTATATATAATTTAATTGTAAATTGTTTAATTACTAGTTTCTGCTTGGTGTGTTGTAGGTTATGGTTATAGAGCATGATGAACATTATACCAGAAATCTCTTCATTATGAGGCATGGTGAAAGAATAGATTTTACATTTGGCAGTTGGATACCATACTGCTTCGATGAAACGGGAATTTATATTCGAAAAGATCTGAACATGCCGAAGAGTATACCTAATAGAAGTCATGGTCCAAAAGGTTATTTAAGAGATTCCCCTCTTACCAATATAGGAATATTTGAAGCCAAAATGGTTAGTAATTTTTTTAAATAAAAGTTGCACACATCACCTTTTATGTTTTATCTTGTACAACTTTTTTACTTTGATACAGGCCAGTTGATGTAGACCCTAATATAATTTATAAACTACCACCACAAATTTAGATGATCTCATATTTGGATATTCCAGGAATACATATTTTTTAATTTTCCTAAACGAGCACTGGGAGGTTGAAGGAATTAAAATAAATAAAAATTCTTATTATCAGTACTACCGAAATAATGCACATTTCTTGAATTTCATGTACAAGATCCTGCACATTGACACTATGAGTCTTTTTAAGTTTAAGTCAATCTAAAATTGGAGTTTAATTTAATCATATCATTCACTACAAGATTTAATATATTTGTCTTTCACAATGTGTTTTCTAAATTTAATACATATTGTAGGGGATCTACGGTCTTGAAAACGACAAGGGGGGGTCGAATAAAGGGTATACAAAAACGAAAACTAGATACATATGTAAAATTTTCTTCCAGATTCTGATTTCGAGTTCGCCAATTCATTTGGAATTGCGAAATTGTAGAAAAAGGCTTTTACTTGCAAAAACTACAAAGAACATGAAAATATGTATTTTATTATTTCTCAATCAATATCACGCTTGCTATTGGAGATATCGAACTTAAAATTTAACTAAACATTCCTTCGACCCTTGTTTTAGGTACAGCGAAACTAAAAGTTCTTTTCCTATGATATATTTTTTACAAAAATATAAAAGCCCATACATGTTGACCAAAAATTGTAAAATACATTGTAAAATATAACATGCGACGAACTTTTTTATTATTAAAGTTAGATGGGTGGTGAACAGAAGTAAAGTAGGGTTTAAAATTCAAAGAAACTTTTTTTTGAAATATTTTTTTATGTGATTGTTAGTTTTTCCACACTAGAGCTGGTAATAGAGCGCACGCTGTGATACTGGTATAGCAGTGTATCTTGCTGGATAGTGCAGGCAAGGAACCAGTGTTTTCTTTAGTTTATATTATAGTCATCTTGGAAAGTCACTTTATACAGTGTTTTATAGCAAATATTTAGAATCACTTGAATCGTGGAAGATGAGCGTAAGTTTTTGAAATAACTAATCTTATTGTATTACTTATTATTTGATTCGAATAAATACTTCAAGAATATATAATAAGGCAATGTCTTATGTGTCAAAAAGTTAGTGTCGAAACATTACAAATTGTAACGAGTGAGGCTTTTGATTCATTAAAAGTGGCGGTAAATACAAAACGGATTGGTATTCCATAACACTAGGCACTGAACTACAAAACCAATACTTATTTTTAAGTAAAAATTCACGCACAATCTAGGAGTTCCTATACGCGAAAATTTTAGAAAAAAAGAGCTGTCTCCAAATAAAACTGAACTACTTTATTTAAGAACTAAAGCAGAAAATATTTATTAATATAAAGGTGTGCTTTCTGTGCGATAAAAACGGATTTAACGGGAAATACGAAACTCATCCCAGTTCCCGCTTTTAATAGACATACAAATTTTAAAAATGGGTATATAGACACAAATAATTTATTACTAGCTGAATTTCAAGGACATGGTGATACCTGTATATAGATATGATAGCTCATGAACTGAAATATCATAAATATTACATTACGTAATGTGAGGTTATGTCATGGAGGAAATTCAACCAATTTTTTAAAACGAAAATCAAGAGATTCTATGTGTAAAAGGAATTAAGAAAAACGTATGACATTCAAATTTACGACATTTAAATGCAATGGATTTTTCATCTAATATATTGATTTGTAATTTCTTTCACGTATAAATACATCCTGTGCATTAATATTTTTTTTACATTATACCAATAGTTAGTGCTCTTTATTAAGGATGTTAAATTTTGCCTACAATTACTCAAATTATTCCTTTCTCCAACAGAAAATGACTTCTTATCATGCGAAAAGAGATTTCCTCCAGATTGCAATTTATAACATCCTATGAGATTCATCCACATCTGCCTAATATTTTTCCTTTTGGTTAGTGTAAATTAGACAAGAGTATAATTTCAATAATGATAATAATCAAAGCCTAAAAGTTTCAATTTACATCCATTTTGTAAATGTAAAACTTATATCTGGAACAGTCATTGTCGTTGCCGTGCAGCAAAAAATACGATGCGTAATTAGTTGCATGTGTGAAGGAAGGAAATGTTCTGAGACATCATTATTTGTAAGAACATTATAACATTTTAAAAGTTCATATAGGTGTGGAATCGAATATTTTTTGTAATTTTTTTTTTTTTATCGACAATAGAAAAGCGTACATAGCCGCTGAGAAATATTTTCGTTAATATTCCAAATAATATAATTTTTATAGGCGATATGATATTAGCAATAATAGTAAGTAGCTTACACACCAAATAGGTAAATAAGGTGTTTCAATTTTTACTAAAAATGTTTGGTAAATAGGTATAGTGATAAATTTATGTCCACTTATGAATTTATGTCAAAATGTTGTATAATCTTCCAGTAAATTTTTGAATAGATATTGTTATATGTTTGTTTTCACTTTTCTCTTAGCAACTAATTTGTTATGTATGTACTATAGTTTGTTTTTAATCCAGGAGGAGTAAACGTGGAAGTTCCATTCACACCATAAAAGTAACCAGAAAATACACAAAAACCTTTTTGACGTTTGGGGCAACCAACAATACGCGACTACAGTGTTTTTGTGTGTATTTTATTACATTATATAATGCATCGACCTCTATTTGATCTCTAAGTATTTTATACAGCATCCATACCATTTACGTAATATAAAAGCACCAAGTAATTAACCACTTTTATCTTCAGATTTATACAAAAGGGATTGAAAGCTGATATATAATGTGCAAACGATAAAATAGAAATTATAATCAAATAATTTATGAGATGAAATTAAAGTTTTTACAATATCTTAAAATTTACACTTATTGCCTTGTGTAAAACTGGCAAGGGTGTATCCAATCACAGATGTATGATTTAGCGCATTAAATTTAAAACGCTCTTCCTGGTTTAAAAACAGACTATAATTCATATTATCATTACTTTTAGGCATTATGATTTTTTATTTCTGGTACAAAATTGAAACATTTCCTTTCAGTTTTCTTACTTTAAAAAAATCGCATATTCATTCTTATAATAGGGTCGTTTCCTTTAACAAAATATGTAATTTATACCGTCAAAAAATATACTAAATATGTATTTCATATATCATATTAAAGAAAGTCCTAATATTCACATGCAAGAAAAAATTGGTTTTCAAAATAACACGGCGGTAAATGATGACATATGTAATGAGAATTCAATTTTAGAGATTTTCATGTTTTCTCTATCATGTTGGCGGTAGTGCTCGGTTGCAATTTATAACATCCTATGTCCTTGCGTATTTGTTTTTTACATTGTGTTGATTTTTCATTAAATTATAACCTAAAAATTTTAAATTTTATTTTCTGTTTTAAAACATATCTGCAAGAGTATATCATTAATAGAAAATCATTTACATACTTTAGCTTACAGTGTACTTCATATTTTAATCAAGTTAAATCCTAATAACAATAACAATAGTTTAAAGACAATTAATATGACAATGACTCATCACGTCGATACTATAACCACACTGCTCTATGCTATAACAGTAAACGAACGACGCCCGTCGATTATTCCTCTATTTGTTAACTGCGCATGCTCTCACATCTGACGTCACTATAGGCGCCAATTCAAAATTTCGTAACTTAAATAATTAATTTAACTATTAAAATGAATTTGGAATGTAAAATAAAAAAATACGGGTCAAATAAAATTTTATAAATTACTTGAATATAAAATTTTAAAAAAATGGTCAATGGCCCTATTCTTTAATTCTTGTGCTTGTGTACATATGTATTGAATATAAATGATGTATTTGAATTTGTTATTTTTAATGTGTGTTTCATAATTAGTAATTGAAATGAAACAAAATAATGTATGTTCTTTTTCGATGAATTAATTCTTCGAAAAGCAACAGTTATTTCGTACTCATTGCAGTATAATCTCTCTCAAGTAGGTATAATTATAATAGTTAAAGTCACTAATGTCGTAAACTAAACTCCGTGTTGCGGGCGCGCCGAGTTTTAACAATTCATTTACGTCTAAACTAAATATTAATAAAAAGAAATCTAGTTTCCAAAAACTTCCTCGACCTTTAAACTTCACTTTATGTCATTATGCTATCTTTCTATTTCTATCTTTAAAAATAAAAAAGTTTCTGGCTTACTATATTTTACAATGCGTTTTCGCATTTTTGCATAACATGTAATAGGTTATATATTTTTTATAAAAACCATATCATTGTAAAACAATTTTTCTTCATACGCCAATCAAGAACAATAACAGAGGAATATGTGTATAAAATTTGAGGTCAATATCTCTCACAAGGCTCGAGATACTGAGTGAGAAATAACAAAATACATATTTTTATGCTTTTCCGAGTCTTTTTCTCCAATTCTGCAATTCCGAATTAACTGGCGAACTCGAAATTCGAATTGAGCAGGAAATTTTACATAAGAATCTGTTTTTCGTTTTTGTATAACTTTAGTCGACCCCCCCCCTCCTTTAAAATGCATCGTAGCAGGCTCTAGACTCTACTATAGTATATTCCCAGACCGCTGACACTGCGTCAAAACAAATACATGTGCTGTTCACGTGCGCTTAGTTTACCAGAGCCCTTCGTGCGTAAAATTATTAAAAATTCACAAGGAGTTTCCTGATTGATTTTAGAATGATTGGATATTAGGATATTGTTCTTTTAAACTTGATAATACACTACCGGAAACTTCAAATGGATTCACTAAACCGTTTATAAGTGATATTAATTGAAATGTTGGAATAAATGTAAATACACTTTACGCAAATTACATACAACTGGAGTCGAGAAAGCCGCTGGCATTCTCCTGAAAAATGTAATAATGGGGATGGAACACGTCACGATCACGAGGCAATCACGCATATTTGTTGGTCTCAGCCGTCCGTGAATATACTTTAATAACAATATCTTGTTACATTATTTAATTAAAAACAATTTGTTTATCTGAGCTAGAATCAATCCCATACATCTTGGATTTAATGTTACATGGGTGAAATATAAACTAAATTCTTGCTTCATTCTTCCGCTGGCCCTTTTTTCTTGTGATTTGAAAGCTATGTTCAGAAGCGGAAAGCTCTCAAAAGTGCCGTATATGGAATATTCAGTTATTATGAAATTATGAAACTTATGTATTTTTAGGTTGGTGATGCTCTGAGAGAGCAAAAAATCGACATAAATGTCGTCTACTGCTCACCTTCCTTCAGATGTATTCAAACATGTGATGCATTTTTAGAAGGTTTAAACAAAAGAGATAAAATTAAAATAAAAGTTGAACCAGGGCTTTTCGAGTGGCTGGTCTGGTATCCAGAAAGCTTACCGGATTGGCTAACCATAGAAGAATTAAAAAGTGCTGGATATAATATTGATGAGACTTACAAACCATTTATTAACGAGAAGGAATTGAAGGAGTCAAAAGAGAACTGTGAACAATTTTATTTGAGGAGTGCTTTCGTCGCTAGAGGTAAGTAATTTCTTTCTAATTTGGCTCCTCCTATAAATTTGAAAAGCTGAGATCAAGTAAAAAGAAAACTGAGGATTGATGCTTAATATTTAGAGGTATTCATGCAGTATATAGCTAGGGACGGAGAACAAAATTCATATAACAAGAGAACTGTTCTTGCATTGCTGTGACAGCATTTGATCGAGTAAAAAAAATCAAAAAGTCACCAACAAGTTGAGATTTTAAAGAAATAGGCTAATTTCAGTTTTGGCCAACAAAAATGTATAGATTTCATGACATTTTTAGACAGTTTAGAATCCTCACATACGATATATATTACCATAGACACATACCAAAACACATTTAATAAAGTCTCCTATATCCTCCAATACACAGGCAATACCATGCTGTTGTCTCATAATATCTAAATTTTTTCGAGGGTTTCAATATTAAACCTATAACCACGGATCCCAACTCCCCACTAAGTTGGCAAAAATCGAACGCAGTTTGACAGCGATTCAGTCATTTTGTAAAAGATGGGAACAACAGCGCCTAAGGTATAAATACTGAAAAAAGTAATATTGGATATCCTCAAACAACTTAAGTTAAATGAGTAATAAGGGAGATTAGCCCAGTTGTCAGAGGCAGAAATTGATAAACTGAATTTTTCAGAATAAGTGTTTTTGTTGCTGTAGAATACGATAAAAAAAAAGTTTACAGCTACAAGCAACCCCTAATAAAATCGAAAATATTGGCTAAAATTCGGTTTTTAGCCAATAACTCGAAACATAGAAAATGTATGTCAAAAAACTAATAGCACTAGGCGATAGAGGGGAAAATTTCCCAACTAGCACAATTAGTCTTGGCAATGACTATTGTAGGCACTTTAAAGTGTTTTGGTATTAGTCACAGGCACGTAATAGGAACGTTCCTAATACGTGTTTATGACCAAAATGGGGAATATTTTTTGGTGACGATAACGTTCCAGCCACGTTCCTGGAACTTGTCTGGCTATGTTCCAATGACGTTGTTGCTCCGGAGCGGCGACGTGGCGCCGAACTTTCAGAAAACTTTACCACACCCTATACTCTTTCAAATCGATGTTGCCCCTTCTTTGTCTTGCAACCGATTTTATTATATTTATGTTTCATTCTTACATATGATTCTTGTTCTTGTTCATTTCCCTAACTCAGAAATTTAATAGAATATCAGACGGTAATATTAGACAGCAAAACTTGTGCTATTTTCCAATGGTCTAAGGGTCACAATTAAAACGAATGCAATTTTACTGACAAACATAATGATAAAACGTCCGAATCTAACCACGCGCCTTTAAAATTTGCATTTTTTAATGAAAATATTGTTATTAAAATATGTAATGTCATGCGAGAATATGACACACTAGATACCGAAACCTATTTTTTATTGTTCTTCGGAACTTAACACTACTTTGTATGTATTCATTTGTCGTATTTGGTGAAGAAATGGCGATAAATTAAATTTATTAGTCAATTGTGAAATTATGGTTCATGTGTTATAACAATGGCGTCGATAATTTTGGCCATCAACATGGCGTATTTCAGAAAATATGACTTTAAGGTCGTTTTTACCAAGAAATGCTACTTGAAAGCAATTGTTACTTGGCGATAGTGACGAAAACTGCAAATACATAACTTTAAAGTTATATTTACCACAAATCTGCGAATGGAACTGTAGCATCACTTCAAAGTCGTAGCAAAGTTGTGACTACCACAAATTACCTCTTCAAAGTTGCTGTTGCCACTTCATGGTTACATTTTTCCCAATATTGATTCGGAACGTACGTGTTAGCCGTACGTTGAGATCTAGACTGAACACGTTCCTAGCTTTTGCCATTTATCATTTACCTAACTTCACATTGAAAAACCTATCAGCTGTCGCAATTTACTTGTATGCAGCGACTTAATAAACATAAACCTTGTTGGTATAATATACTTTTACAGTGATAGATAACATAGAAGAAAAGGTAGGTGTAATAAAACTGTGTAGAAATATTAAATTTTGTTGCCTTATTTTGAACATAAAATGTTGCATAGCATAATATAGCAGCATATAATTCAAGTCTAGGTTAGGCAAACATATTATATAGGTTAGGTTTGTTGCATTAACTTTACCTATGGTCAACATTGGGAACTAGATGGTGAAATATACTTCATGGTAAATTTCAGAGGTGATGTGCACTTTGTAGTAGCCGTACACAGTTCTGTAGGTAGCAGTAATGTCATTAACACTTATGAATATTACTTACAAGTTCCACTACTTTAAAGAAATAGTGAAGGTTCCCAAAACATCGCGGCAACTATTAAAGCTACTTGAAGGTGATTGCAACTTTGAAGTCACAGTTCAGTGATGCGAGTTAGTCGCTGCTACTATAGTTTACCACCTTCAAGTTCTGAAAACCCGAAAGTCGTCCCACTGGTAACTACCGCGTTCCCATGTACCACGAAAGCTACGTAGAAGTTGCATAACTATAAAGTAATCATTAGTGGTAGAAACTACGAGGCAGGGACTGTAGACTTGTCAAATGAAGTTATTTTTACACCAGAGTCGTAAATTTAGCCGCAATTACGTAATGGTTACTCATACGTGCCTATCTCAGTTACTGTCACTTTGGTGCTAGTTGGGTTCACATCAAAAACGTATATGAAGTTTTTTTGTACGATCAAAAATGTAGGCTCCAGATTTTTTTGTTTAACCCAGAAGAATGGAACGTGGCGGCACATAAGTAGGGCTTGCGAAGCGTGTGCGGTCTCGGACGCGCTACAATAAATTTGTTGTAACTTTTGAAGTAAGTAAAATGAACTCAACAAAGCTTAAATGAAACGAGAAACATGTGGCTATTGGATGATCATATTTTCAAATATAAAATGGTTGTATGTAGAAATAGTAGTACATTATATGAAGTCGGAACATAAAGAGATTTCCAATGAAATTGGTAAAAGCTCGACCATTTCTACAATTTTTAAAATAAAAATCTAAAACTTTCACATATTATTCTTGAAGTAAAGTATAAAGAGATCTGATGGATAGGTATGCCAAGTAATTCTTTTAATAAAAGTTATTAACGTTTATTTTATCCCTATAGTTTCAGGAATTTTGGAGCAAGAAAAAATTATTGTTTTATTTTCGTAAAATAAAGAGGGTTAATTTAATTTTTAAGGTAAATCCCCTTGAACCATCTTAAAGTACATGTTTCAAGCTTTAAAAATAGCAGCTACAGAAGTCTAATAACGCGATTTAAACCAGAGCAATAAGTGGTTAAAATTAGTTGTGCATCTCAAATTATATCACTTTCTCCCGATTTTGAAATTTTGGAAGTGTACATTTTCAAAAATAAATTTTTGATATTTTTTTCACTCATTGGATCTTTTTATATATTACACCAAGAGTAATATATTATAATTCCAGGTTTTTATGTTAAGAATTGTAGAAATGGTAGAGCTTTTACTGATTTCATCGGAAATCTCTTTATGTTCTGAATTCATGTATATACTATTTCTACATAGATTCATTTTTATATTTGAAAATATAATAATCCGATAGTCACGTTTCTTCTTTCAGTTAAGTCTTTTTGAGCTCAATTTAATTAATTACTTCAAAAGTTACAACAAATTGAGTGTAGTGCGTCCAAGACTGCGCACGCTTCGAGAGCTCTACTTATGTGTCGCCACGTTCCATGCTCGTGCGTTAAGCAAAAAAATATGGAGCCTACATTTTTGATCGTACAAAAAAACTTCATATACGTTTTTAATGTGTAATTTCCCCCTCTATTGCCTAGTGCTATTAATTTTTTGATACATGTTTTTTATTTTTCGAGTTATTTGCCAAAAACCGAATTTCGGCCAATGTTTTTGATTTTCTTATGGGTCGCCGGTACCTTATAGCTTTTTTTTATCGTATTCTACATCAAATGAAACACTTATCCTGAAAAATTCAGCCATATAACGACTGGGCTAGATATATATCCCTTAAGAGGGGATAATACATTTCAGTTTTTCTGCAATATCTTCCGACTCCTTTAAAATATCAAATTCATATTTCAAACTTAGTCATAGGCCATCTGGACACTAGCTTACATGGTATCAGTCAAACCCTTTCTTCTGTTTAAGGTATCATTTCAAGGGGTGATTGGCACATAGAAAGAACACAAGATGAGCTACTCTCTACAATGGAAATAAATTATATAATAGTATACCAAGTGTTCTATTTTTCGCGTTACTTCCTGTCAAATTAAAACCTCAATAACTTTCTTATTTCAAATGGAACACCCTGTATTTTTTTACATCCAATTATGTAAAATTAAATTCCTTATTTTCTATTATGGGCATTGTAGGGGTTAAAGTTAAAACTTTTTGAAATATTGGCGATTTTCTTAAATGTTCAAGAACTTTGAATAAAAATTGCCATTAACTTAGCCATGATTAGAAACAATCATTAATGCCAGTCATTTTCTTATGTCAAAAAAGGCCAGCACGTTTAAATTACACTCATGAAGACTTTATATTTGTTTATTATTTGTGGAGAATGTGTTAAGGTAATAGCAAGTACATGTACCACATTTGCTACTCGATACCCACAAGAACAGAAACCATCACCATACAAAGTTGTTCCTCAGGGTTTTCTGATCCTGATCTCGACTTTAATCTTACTTGAATCCCTTTAATCCTTCAAATGAATGAAAACAGGGGTTGATCTAAAAATTACGAAATTCCAAATACTTGTCACTAGTTGCGATTGGACTTGTTAATATTATTTTACTGACAGGTAAAAATAAGGATAGTTTTTTATCCACATGATTTAATTTCTATGCATTTAGACTAACCTAATTAACAGCTTTAAACCTAATATAACCTACAAGCGAAAAATTGTATATATTAAATAACGCAGTCATAAACATAAAAGTTTCACGGTTGCTATATCCACGTCAAACGTGGATTTAATTCTGAACTTAAATACACGTTGATGACATCACTGCGTCTACGTCATGCTATGATCATTTATTCCGTGCTATAACGTTGATTGTCAGTTGGCTGATTGGACTATGCTTACTGTTCTCGCCTAGCATGTGGGTGGTCGCGGGTTCAACTCCTAGACCTGCCGAACTTTTTTAAAATTTTGTAACCATTAATGTGTTTTTTCACAAATTCAGGTTTGATTTGACGGCAGAAATAAGGTTTTTCTGCTTTTTTCCACAATAGTTTCTTTCTTTCATGTAATTTTGTTAAGGTTAGGTGGTTGGTTTATGTTCTGCTATCTAATTAATAACTTTCAGCGCCACAGGCAGTATTAGTGTCGCATACAAAATAACAAAATATATTTCAATTTCTCGACTTGCGAAAAACCGCAATACAACATATTTAAAGAAATAAAAGTTATAAATTTAGAATCCAGTAACAGACTTCATCATCATGTATTTAAGTTCAGAATGAAATCCACGTTTCACGTGGATATAGCAACAGCGTAAAAGTTTTTAAGTTTTAATCCTAATTTCTCATTTTTTAGGTTAGGTTAATTCAAAGCCACTTTGCCGCAGCATTACTCTAAAGAACAATGTCTTAAGGGTATTTTCCATTTTTTTTTAAATTTAAATTGATTTATCTACTGTCCGCAAATTTTTGTCCAAAAAGAACACATTATTTCTTACTGCGCGGAGCTTACAGCGTACCCATTTTATTTTGGTCATTGTACAGTTAGTGATTAAATTATTTTACACTCTGATAATTTTTCAAGGGTTATTAAAATTTCTGTGCCGGTACACATGGAAGTTGCTAATTTTGGGGTTCGTGTGTTGGCCAACAACCATATAAGTTTAATTCATATTTTACGCGAAAGGTTATATAGAGGGAATTTTTTGTAGAATTTCCTTCTCTTTAATTTTCGTTTTTATGACAATTCTTGTATTTTTCGTATTTCAAGTTATTCCTAGAAAATTTTTTTTTTAAGTTTGACGCCATTTTATATTATCATCCGCCCACGGTGACATTGATAACTTTTTAAAATATCTTTCTACTGCTATATACCTATCAAAAAATCAATAGTTCTCATAAGAATTATTTTTAATCCTTGAGGACTATTCTATTAGATCATGGCCGACAAGAAAAGTGATGACAGAATAATATTGTCTGTTTAAACATCAATTATTTTCTTGTTAGATATATTTTTTCAATTGTTTTAGGTGCAATATCTGCAAATCCTATGGGAAATGTTCTATTTGTAGGCCATACCGCTACATTAGATACATGCTCACATGAATTAATTGGACGAAAAGCAAGATTAGCCAATGAGATGACAAAGCTCATACAGAAAGTACCTTATTGCAGTCTATTACAGTTACAATGTCAGGGAAACAAATGGGAAATTGTAGAGCCACCTTGTTATCCTATCACACATTCAGCTAACCAGAGATTTGACTGGAAAATTTTCCTGAATTGAACCTTCCATCCTATCTTAGCCAGTATACTCATTCCAATAATTGTGATTTACCAAAGAGAGCGCGCAATAAAATAAGCTTCGTGTAATATTTCTTCTATTTGTTGCATTAATGATTAAAAGTAGTAAGTATATCTTGTATTACTAATTCATTATAGTCGAAGAAATAAAGCATTTAACCCCAACATGAGACTCCGCCCCACATAATTTTTATGTGAGATGGTGCAAAATGTTCCTAAGGATATATAGAACAAAGTCAGGGTCATGGGTACTGATGCTTTTTCGATTTCCGGTCCTATATTGGGACAGAAGTTCGCTATTTCCGGTAACCAACATATTTTTTTTTAAGTTGAAAAAGAACAATTGGATAATGTATTTTGACAGTTCTAAACATTTTTTGACTCTTGACATTTTTTACCTAACCTCACTCTTCTGGAGATATAAGCGTTTTAAAGAAAAAAAGTGTATTTATAGGCTTATTTTTAGAAAAACTAGTATTTACGATCATTTTTGCTCATTTGTTATGAATTGAAAGATGTGGACTTTATATTTTGGACAATTGAAAGCATTTTTTGACTCTTGACATTTTTACCTAACCTTACCCTTCTTGACTTATAAGCGTTAAAAAAAAGAAAGTCTGCTTAAATTCCATCCTGGGAATGCCTTCAGAAGTGATGCCTACCTTGATCAACCATGAACTGCCCTTTAAAGTCCTATTTCCTGGAAGAGACGAATGGGATCGAAACAAAACCGATCTACAAAAGGCAGACAGTTGTTGGTTTACTGATGACTCCAAAACTCCTGAGGGAGCTGGAGCTGGTGTATATAGTCGCAAACCAAAGGTAAGAATAAGTTCGAGCCTTGGTGATAAGGCAACTATATTTCAGGCAGAAATCCATGCCATTGTGCTGTGTACAAGGAGGCTAGAACAAACACAGCCTAGACACAGATCAATACAAATATTTTCAGACAGCCAAGCGGCACTTAAAGCCCTTGGATCCTACCGTTGTAACTCTAAAACAGTCTGGAATTGCCAAGAAGCTCTTACCCGAGTGGGCGGAAACAACTCTGTAGACATTTCTTGTTTATTGTCATAAACAGTAGAATTACTCTACTTGGTTAACTTAATCTGCAAATAATCATGCCTTATAAATTTACAAATGAGGAATACGATATTATTTTTGTTTATGGATTTTGTGATGGTAATGGTAGACAAAGCGCAGAGGAATACAATATTCATTTTCCAAACAGAAGAACACCAAATCATCAGACACTTTCAACTGTGTATTGCTATGCAAGGGAGCACGGCAATTTTCCATCATCAAAAGTGCAACGAGATATTGTTCAAAACGTTGAGGATCAAGAAAATATCATTAAAATTGTTCAAGAATACCCTGAAGTAAGTACCCGACGAATAGGTGCCCAATTAGTAGTGCCTCAAGTGCGGGTTTGGAGGACTTTAAATAAAGAAAGATTACATTCGTATCATATTCAGCAACTGTAAAAGCTTTAACAGGGTGACAATTAGACATCTGCGCCGAAAAAAATTTTTCGGCGGCGGCGCCCCTACGTTGATCAACCGGCGTAGGCGGCGTAAACCGGCGTAAGATGCCGATGCACACCGCCATATTTTTATTGGCGGCGTTGACCCGCGAAGGCCGTGCGGTCCCTAATTTCACATTACTCTACAATGTCGACGAAATTTAAAATATTGACAGTAAAGGTACCGAAAAATGTGACAATATTTTGCAGTTAAAATAAATTAACTTTGTCTTGATTCTACTTTTAATGCATCATATTATATTATAGTTTATAATAATAATAATAATAATAATAATAATAATAATAATAATACAAAACTAACAGTTTTCAAGTCTAACTTGAAAAAAAAAAATTATATTCTTGTAAAACACAAACAAAAATTATACTCTTAGTTTAACCAGAGTAACCAACAATAATAGGCAGAATTCGACTCATCACAATTCACAGGCATATCACAACTCATTTATTGAGTCGAAGCTGAGGCAAGGTTATGGCTAGTTGTGGGAGACGATGCAAATTTTTTTATAAGTTTGTAATTATCATAAAAAAAAATATTTCTATCGATATGACTTGGACTTAATCTTGCTATTTTGGCAGAAACTACCATGCCAGTAACATGAAAAACCCTGTCGCTAGGTGTACTTGTAGCTGGAATACAAAAAATTTTCTTAGCTAATATAGACAAATATGGAAAATCCACTTGTTTTCTCTCCAATATGACAAAACATCATCGTCAGCTTTGATGGTATAAGCGTTTTTGGCTTCCCCTAAATATGAGTGACATTCTGCTTCTAAAGAGGGTGTACTTTTTTGCCCAGAAGTCGTGTGCTTTTTTACTAATGATAAGATATAACTGTCCTTTTGTACAGGGACAGACTTATTTTTCTTGGCACAATCCTTTCCGTTACTGAATCTGAGGCTTGGTTTGATTTGTACATCATCTAAAATATATTTTTTTATTTGTACAGTCAAATAGTCAACTTTACTAAGACTTTTAATTCCCGGCGTGAATTTAAAACATTTCGGCGGCGGCGGCGGCGTAAATTTTTTATATTTTAACGGCGGCGGCGTATCGGCGCGGCGGCGCAGACGTCTAGTGACAATGTAAATAGGTTAGAATTTTGCCAGTGGATTATTGATCACAGACGGACTACATATCGATATTTATTCACAGACGAGGCCCAATTTACATGGGATGGCGTATTTAATTCAAGAAATTTGCATAACTGGGCTGAAAACAATCCTCATGATATAAGAGGAACCCATTCTCAACTCTGATCTGGATACCTGGCTTCTCTGGCATGGAAGGCAACGATTGGCCAGAGAAGGTGCAGCAACAAAATTTATAGGACCAGAACCGGCACTTGGCATATCTGCAAACTCTGCATCACCTACGCAGAATTGGACTGGTGGAAAACGCCAAATACCATTTGTGTCTGGAGGATGATGAAACGGCAGAGCACGTTTTGTGTACCTGTCCTGCTGCAGAAAGAACCAGGTTCTCACTGTTTGGCAAAGGGCGACTAGAGCCAGAGGACCCGGACGGTTTCTCGCCCAACAAGATTATCGGGTTTATTAAAAAACTGAATCTGTTGGGTGACCTATAATTAGGAGTGAGCCACAATAAACCTAGACGGTCGCAGTGGAGGGTCTGAAATCTATATTTTTGAAAAACTAGTAGCTTTTATTATTAACAGGAATTAAAACATGTGGACTTTATAATTTAGACAATTCTAAGTATTTTTTGACTCTTGACATTCTTCAGTTAACCTCGCCCGTCTCGAGATATAAGCGTTTAAAAAAAAATCGTATTTAAGTTTTTTTTTTCAAAAAACTAGTATTTAGGATTATTTTAGGACGTTGGTTATCGATTATGGCATTTATGTCTTGGACAATTCTAAGCATTTTTTTACTCTTGGCATTTTTTACCTAAACTCATTCTTCTCGAGATATAGGCATTTAAAAATACAATAAACATATATTTAACCTTTTTTTTAAGAAACTAGTATTTACGATTATTTATGGGCGTTTATTATGGATTAAAACATGCAGACTTTATATTTTGGACAATTCTAAGCATTTCTTGACTCTTGACATTTTTAACCTAACCTCCTCCTTCTCGAGATATAACCGTTTAAAAGAAGAAAAAAAAGTGTATTTAATTTCTATGTTTTCTAAAAACTAGTATTTTGATCATGTATTATGGATTAAAACATTTGTATATTTTGAGCAATTCTAAGCAATTTTTGACTCTTGACATTTTTTACCTAACCTCATCCTTCTCAAGATATAAGCGTTAAAAAAACGTGTATTTAATCCGTTTTTGTCAAAAAACTAGTATTTACGATTATTGTTGGTCCTTGATTATCAATTCGGATATTGGACTTTATATTTTGGACAAATCTAAGCATTTTTTTGTCTTGGCATTTTATACCTAACCTCATCCTTCTCGAGATATAGCGTTAAAAAAAAAGTGTATTTAAGATTTTTTTGTCAAAAGACTAGTATTTGCGATTATTATTGGTCTTTGATTATCTATTCTGACCTTGGACTTTATATTTTGGAGAATTCTAGGCATTTTTTTACGCTTGACGTTTTTAACCTAACCCACCTTTTCTTTTAAACGCTTATATCTCGAGAAGAGCGAGGTTAGGTAAAAAATGTCAAGAGTCAAAGAAGATTTAGAACTGTCAATTGTATAAAATCAAATGGTGTTTCTATTCAACTTAGAAAGAAATTTTGGTGACCGAAAATAGCGCACTTCTGTCCCACTTTACGACCGGAAATCGAAAAAGCACCAATGCTCATGACCCTGACTTTGTTCTATACATCTTTAGGAACATTTTGCACCATCTCACATAAAAATGAGGTGAGGGGGACTCTCATGTTGGGGTTTAGGCCCTTTTCCTGCTTCATTTCCTCGACTATTAAACGTTGACAAAGTGTTCCCCTACTAGTTAATTGACATTTTACATAGGAACTGATTTAACTCTTATTGTAGGGAACAATTTTAAAATATAGTCTATACAATTAATTTTATTAGATTTGTAAATGTACACTGTGTAATTATAAGTAACATGTAATCATGACATTAATTTTTTATAATAAAATTTTATTAGAATTTGAAAAATTTTCTACTCTATCATGTGTTTGGGATGCCTAGTTCTCATGTGTTTTTGTGGATACTGGGTCTATGATTCGAAATAAAAAAAACAAATTAGAATAATATTTTGGGCACCAATAGCACAGTAA
The DNA here is from genome assembly GCA_963583905.1 of Stenurella melanura. Taxonomy (NCBI): domain Eukaryota; kingdom Metazoa; phylum Arthropoda; class Insecta; order Coleoptera; family Cerambycidae; genus Stenurella; species Stenurella melanura. Next base: position 63,085,945 of record OY757310.1, read on the forward strand.
AGAAATATACAGTTGACTCACTCCCTATCTACTCTATGTAGAAAAAATGGGACTTGGTTTCATTTTTTATGCTCTAGACCAGATCGAGCACAGAAGGGAATGGCGCCAGTTTTAAAGTCGAGTAGCGAACACCGCCGCGTGGCGTACCGAACTAAATATCAGATTTGTTGGTTATGTCCTATGTTGTAATATAATCATAGCACAAAATTCACATAATTAGAAAACTTGCAGTACTCATTTTTCCAGTCGTTTTGAACTTTTGAATACGAAAACAAATAGCACACAATAGGAAATCTTATTTTACAACTTTTGAACGTACGCGCGCTATAATCGAGAACTAATTTGTTTTGTACTGAGTGTAGCCCACGCGTCGATGGTTCATGGACAAAAATAAGGGGAAGTGTCCCAACTGCATATTATTAAACTGTGCCAATAGCCATGCAAATCGATACCTATGGTGTGCATATCTGTACCAGCGTCGTAGCTAGGGTCATGAGCGCCCCTGGCAAGATTTGAATTTTGCACCCTCCAATACTTATGTTCTAGAAAGGCAACACAAAAACTTTGAAAGTGTACTTTTAGCGCCACCCCCTGAGGGCTGTGCCCTTGGCAGCCGCCCCCTTGCCAGCCCCTAGCTACGGCGCTGATCTGTACTACCGTGGCTATTCAGGTGGTCTGAACTGGCATAGGTAGCCAGGTTAAATAAAATTTGAAACATTTAATGTCCCAGTCAATCAAAACTCATTGAATTAATGCTACTATATTTACCAGTAGATATATACAACAATAACTGGTAATCCAGTGATAAATTAATGAGCCTAGTCACACACGTGCCTTCTAATAATGAAAAATTGTAAATAAGTGTTAAGTATTTCGATGGAAAATGTCTACTTTCCTCACAGGAATTTCACATGTGAGACATATGAAGTGGCTGAAGGCCAAAATGACACGACAATTTGTAAGTTGTGAACAAAGGTAATTAAGTAAATGTTGAAGGCAGAAAAAAACAGCTGAAGGCCAATTGTAAAATAGGAAAGTGTTCAAAATTGAGCGTATGTGTGATTATTAAGTTATAAAGGATATTATCACCACTTTATCCTAGGACCACCTCAATCCGGACCTGTCTGACTTGATTTCCTTCTGTGTTAACATCCACTGCTCGTTCAAGATTACTGATACATACTTTTAACCATCAATTCAGGTTACTACCATCCAGTCGATAACTTATAAAAGTTCCATTAGCCATGACAGCTGGATAAGAAGTTCCAAAGAAAATTACATAAAAGGTGACCATTAATTTCCAAAAAAATCCACGTCAATACTCAGGTTTAATCCTACCCGATAGTTAATGCAGTGTTACCCATGGGTTTAATTCAGGGTTAAATTAATACATACTTTGACTCAGGATGAAATATTCACACTGCGGTAAGACGAGCAACTCGCCACACCGTTGTTCATTATGACTCTTGAACAAGTGGCGCTCATATCTCTACGTCCCCCTTACATACCGCTGTCTTCATCTATCTTCAATACTCATCCTACCAATAGTTTACCCGATAGGACTAATTATTCCTGATAATATGAACTCGTCTTTATTGTAAAATCAACTAAATTGCTATACTACATTACTCCGATAAATGAATGACTTTCAATTCATTTAGTAATATCGATTTAAGATTTCGTGGTATTTATTTTATAACCTTGCCAGCATTACGGATTTCTATCCTTATTTACAGGCGGACATGTAGGTATTTAACAAATGAAGCAACAGGTGACGCTAGGCATATGATTTGTTAAAATTATAATGAATTTATATGTTGGGGGAGAGTGGTGTAATTGAAGAATAATTCGAGTGGAACAGGGACCTAGTGATGGACACAATCTGCAAACACAATTAGAAGTAATTATAAATTTACTAGTAGTGGCGGTTTAAGACCCTCAAAACTCATTATAATGGAGAACCTATTTAACCATGTAACGTTCAGGTTAAAGTGAACGGTACAATCGTATGCAAATGTTTTTCAGTTATAACAATATTCTTTAAATAGTGATTTTACTTCCACAATAATATAGTTCTTAAGTTAATGACTTTGTGTGTAGTAATTATTGGTCACCAATAACACAAAACGCCTCTCTCGAAATTTATTCCTAACACATATTGATAGTGTTGTTGGATTCAGTAACAAGAAGAAGGCAATTACGTAAGAAGGCATGCATTTAAAGTGGTTAGAAGGTTAGGTTAGGTTAATATGTGAGTGGGCGGTGACGACCATCAGGTCTATTATGGCTCACTTCTAATTATATTTCACCCAACAAGTTCAGCATTTTAATAAAGCTGATAATCTTCTTGCATGAGAAATCGTTCAAGACCTCTGGCTCCTGTTACCCTTTTCCAAATAGTGAGAACCTGATTCTCTCTGCAGCGGGGCAGTCACACATAAAACGTGCTGTTGTTTCAACATCCTCCAGACACAGGCGGCTTTCAGTGTTCTCCACCAGTTCCATTTATTTATTTATTATGCTTTATTTCAATTGCCATTCTGTACAGGTTATGATTTAGTGCCTAGTATATAGGCCAATTAGAATTTGAAAAGGTCCCTAGAGGATACATTTCCAGGAGTTCTTTGGCACGAGTCCAGATCTATATAAATCCATGAAAGTATATAGATGTTGCTATGATTATAGACCAAACAATGAGGGTGTTGCAGAAATGAAAAAATATTGTTGTGAATGCGCCAATAGTCAAAGAACAGTTGACGCTTGTTCCCATATAGCTGCTATTATTTATCACATGCACAATACTTGTCAAAAATTGTAAGATCTGCTGAAATCCTCAGTAAATTGTTTATAGAATCCAATATGAATCCCCTTATTGAGTAAGACAGTGATAAAAATTAAGTGTCTCGCACATTAGAGTAAGGTGTATTGTTCAAATGATACTCATTTTATTGAGTCATAAGCTGAAAATTAATGTTGACTCCTGATTCTTATGGAATTACATGTATTAGGGTGCCAACTATGAAGTAAAACCCATTCTTATTCTAAAAAACATAAGTTGTTACTTAGGATATGAGCATATCACACACACAAAAATAGCGGTGTTCATCAAATGGTTCATAAAGAAAAAATTGTTGCAAAATTAAAATATTTTTTTTTTACCTTCTATTCATTTAATTGAGTACGGTTTTTTTTATAATCGACATAACGCTTTGGACTACATATATTTTTGCTCTTGAATTCATATTTGAGAAAATCATATTTTTTCATTTTTCAAAACTCTTTCATAACTTTTGTAAAACAAATTTGTTCAAACTGATTATTCCCGTACTGGTGAGAACTTGCCTCCCAAATAGGAACCAAATCCAAGCCGGGGCAGTTAACCCATGCTTATCTGGGAACGCTCTCCGTTTTCATAATTTTTTTTATAAACAGATATCGGACTTGGCGATTTAAGTTGATTTGAAATATTTTTGGAGAGATCACATTTTCTCATTTTATGTTTTTGTAGAGAGGAAAGATATTTAGGCCAACCTAAGTACACTTGGCGGTATTCTTTTACAGAGAATGGGCATTTTATTTACAGTATGAACAAGTTTATTATAGACTGTATTATTATGGGAGTTAATTAAATATGGTAAATTTGTTCATTTTCAAATTAGTATTAAAATTAATTCTCATACATATTTACTTACTGAAATGGTACATTAAAATTTTCTGGAAACCTAGAGTGATAAGCCATGGAAAAATGAAGGAATTTTATCATGAATTTAAAAAATGAACCCTGCTTATTTTAGGTATATATTTGTAAGTATTCATCATATATTTTTAATATTATCCCATCTCCCATCAGAAGCAAGCATCTTCTATTTTATTTGACCACAAGATGATTTAAACAATAATTTTTTATAGATATTCGAAATTAAAATGCAATAAGTTTGTTGGTAAAATTTTATTACATAATAAAAACATATTTTGACACTAACAGTATAAAAATATAAACTGTCTTATGAACCGCTGGACTTAAAATGGGTTTAAATAAGTTTAGCAAGGACAATAATTAGAAAGCTATCTTTATGTTAATAGTTTTGACACCATCGATGCTAAACTGATTTTATTTTCATTCTACCGATTTCATTGAAATTAAATTTCCTATTTTATGCTGATATGTCATCTTACTTCTTATTTGAAAAATACAAATACATATATCTGTACCTAAGGGGTAAAATATAGTATCTCCAATTTTTTGAGTTAATACTCTCCCATATATCAGGATCTTAAATTATATAGTGTTAAATGATCTTATGTCCATTACTATTAGTTCCTAGAATACAATATTTAGAAAAAATCGCATTGGCAATTTTCAAGGTAAAAAATCATATCTATTTACATCCGGTTCTCTACAAATTTGTAATAATGGACATACAATTGTTCACCTCTCAGGTATCGATATATATAATTTCAAATAAGGAAACAAATTCCTCAGTTATATGTATTTAAATATGTCCTCCTTCCTTTAATTTGCCAACCAGAGCATCAACATCAGGAAGAATAACACCAGCTTGACGAGTTGGTGGATCTTCTACACTTACAATTTGAATTCTTGGTGTCGTGTCAACTCCAAGATCCTTTGGAGTTAACTTTTGAATCGGTTTCTTCTTCGCTTTCTAAAAAAAAAAAAATAAAGATATTTTCTTTTAATTTTAGGAATAAATTTACATCTACTCTGATGATATTACAGTCTAGAAAGGTAGAGACTTTTTGCCAGAAAAATTGTGAAATATTTATAGAAATTGACATGGTGGACAGAAGCTTGTTTTTTAATTTGTTACATAGTCAGTAATATTGAAGCCGCCATTTTGTTTTAGAAAATAATACCAATTTATAAAGTACACCATGTTGTGTAGGCCCTTTCCAGGCAGGCTTTGGATTTTGAGGTAGTAAACAAAGATTTAAAGGAGTTTCTTTCGAAAAATGAAATTTTCATCTAACAGTTATGCATACAGTTGAAAAACAATATGCTGTTGTGCTTTGTTTTGTAAAAGCATGGTATATGAATCCTGGGCTATTATACTACGCTTTCATAAAATTCCACGAGAAACATGCATTCACACAAATTAATTTGACAATGATGAGGTTGTAAATTTACATCAAGAGTGGTTCTGGCATTTCAATCTAAAATACAGTGATGGATAATATACCTACTACAAATTTGTAATAAAACATATTCTTTATAGGATTTGGAAAACGGCATGAAAAGCTATCTGGTGATGTTAGCAATGGGCTTGTTCAACAACTTTTTTTTATTTCATAAATCGAAACTGCAAATATAAAATAATGGATTGCAAAAAATTAGAATTTTATTCATATGTTTAGTGTCCTAAAAACAATTACAAACCTCCACCTCGCGGAAATGGGGCGTGGCCAGGCGCTACATCAATAAACACATAGACTTGGCTATCTCAGTTCACTCCTTGCTTTTTAGTTGTTACTATCTGTATACTAATCGTGTTGATCTGCGCCCCTATAAATTGTGGATCGGATCTATTACAGGCTTTTCGTGGGGGGCAGTTTTTGGGACACAGTCAGTGTCATTCGATTCGGGAATTAATTCTACATTATTTAGGATAAATTTGGAGGGGTTCTTTTTAATGGTTTTTGAATAATTAACGCGCAAAAGTTCGGCTATTTCTCTCGCCTCTCAAATTTAGGCAGTAGAGGGATTGTAGGTTAATATGAACTTCATGTGAAAATATTACTGTGATGTGTATGGTGTGTTTACAAATAACAAACATGGAAAATTAAAAACCAGCTGCTATACTTTTATTAATGTATTTTCCATTTAATAAGATCTTACCATGATGTTAGGCAGAGTGGCATAGCGAGGTTCATTTAATCTCAAATCGGCACTAATTACTGCAGGAAGCTTACACTTGATGGTTTCCAAACCTCCATCAATTTCTCTAGTCACTGTAATCTCCTTGTCTCCTTTCTCTACCTGAAAATACATTATCATATATTTTATTCCGCAAAATCTCTGGTGGAATCAGCATTTTGTTGGGGGGGCAACAATTATTTAATGGGTAAAAATAAAATTAATGCATTAAAATAAATTTATTTTTATATCAGGTTTTCTTATCTAAACTTTGCTCCAGGGCGGGGGGGGGGACATTCCCTTCGTCCCCCCTGAATCCGCGCCTGGGTGGAATCTAGGAGGTTACATGCAAATGGTATTCGCGAAAATATAACAAATGAACGCAATGGGGATTTACCTTCGATACAAAGGAATTCACCTATAAGGAAAAGTTTGTATAGTAATAGCGAAAGTCATAATATCTAAATCGTTTTCACGTATTGGTGAATTTGTGTGTATCGACGGTAAATCCCTCTTGGGTTCATTTGTTTTATTTTCGCGAATTTCAATCAATTATTGACAAACGCGTAATGTGAAAAAATTTTATATTAACAGACGGACAGACAGACGGACGGGCGGACATTTTGAAAGTTGTTCAGAATTCAATCACCAACATAGTGATATGAACATTTTTTTTCTATGAGCAATATTACCGATTTTAGAAATGTGCCGATCGAATGCAATATACTCTTCGTTTTGTATTTGCGAAGAGTGCTTTAGTGAACTGGTACTGGTAGTAATAAGATATCTAGAAAATGTATAGAAGAGGGTTGAGATTTCTACATTATTCTTGCCGTGAAAGGTTCTGGGTTTTCCTAACAAGAAACAAACCAATACAGATTATGTATCTAAGGATAAGTACTTTGATCAAAGATTGGTGTTAATTATATATTTTGAGAATAAACAAATTGTATTCTTTTAATTTGATTTCTGTCCAAGGTGATACATTTTACTTACCTTTGAGGCATAAGTTGCTTGTGGCCAATCCAGAACTGCTGCAGTCATCTGTGCCGTCTGGTTGCAATCATCATCAATTGCCTATAAAAATGATGTTCAATTACTATATCATTTGTACGTTCCATGACTATAACTAGAAATTAGAAACTAGATTCTTTTTAAGAAAGTGCAATTTTGTATCCTTAAATTTATTGAGGGGGAGGGGGAGCTCGCAAACGAACTTTGGCATAAGGGAGTGGTGTCACAAATATTACCAAATACTGTAACGAAGAGTCAAAAATAGACCATTTTGTAAATGTATTTGTTGATATTGTTGTTATTTGAAAAAGAGTGAGCTACTTAAGAACGGTAAATTTTGCGGAAAAGACTTTAACAGAAAACAAAAGAATAATTTATTTCAAAAATACAAAAATTACTATTAGTTGAATAAATCTAAAGGTCTGAATTGCCTAGAAAGGAATTGTCTTACTATAGCAATTTTTTTGCTGCAACTTGTTGAAAACATTTCAAGAAGTGTAGTAAAGAATTTTGAATTAAATCTGTGTGGCAGAAAGCTTTTATTTAAACAAAAGAATGTTCAGAATTCTGTTTCTTCGCAGTTTTTTAAAAATATTTCTGGTTGTATAATCTGTATTGCAAAAAAGAAAGAGACAAATTATTCAAAATAAAATGGTGAAGAGAACTAGATTTGTCAGAAACTTCTTGATCAATATGCCAAGTCGTAAAATATAAAGACATTTTAGGGAGGCCATTTTGAAACAATGATGATAATTTTAATAATGCACATATTCTAACGAAACTTTAAACTAGGAAAATAGTATACCCCTTGCGGAATTAAACCATCAAGCCAAGTTTCAAGTTAAAATGTTTACACTAACTCTTAAAATACAACTGCAAAGTCGAGAATCGAATCGTCGATTGTTTGTGGGCATCAAGTCGTATTTCAAAAATTTGTATTTCAGATTACAGTTGTTCTTATGTTCTTTGTGGTGGTATAAATTAAAATAAATTTAAAATTTTTTAAAAGCCAAAAAATGTTCGTCATGTCTATTAGCTTGCTTATAAATGGTCATAATGCAAAAAAAATATCATATCTAGGGTCCCAATTGCCGGAGATAAAACTAATTTTGTTTAATAGCTCGTTTTTTATGTAATTTTATTTATATATACCAATTATTTTCATTTTTGGGTAAAATAAAATAATAAAATTCCTTTCTTAAAAAAGAGAGAATGGAAGAATTGAAAAAAATTGGTCTTATAAAATTTAAAATATATTTTTGCTTATGTCACCACAAAGAACATAAAAACAACTATAATCTGAAATACGACTTGTTGCCCACAAACAATCGACGATTCGATTTTCGACTTTGCAATTGTTTTTTAGGAGTTATTGCTAACATCTTAACTTGAAACTTGGCTTGATGGTTTAACCCCACAAGGGCTATACTGTGCGAAAGTTTCGTTAGAATATGTGCATCATTGTTCAAGTTATCATCATTTGTTTCAAAATGGCCTCCCTAAAATGTCTTTATGTTTTACGACTTGGCATATTGACCTAAAAGTTTCTCTTTGCAATTTCATTTGAAATAATTTGTCTCTTTCTTTTTTGCCATACGGGTTATACAACCAGAGATATTTAAGAAAAACTGTGACAAAACAGGATTCTGAACATTCTTTTGTTTAAACAAAAGCTTATCGCCACACGGATTTAATCCAAAACTTCTTACTACACTTGTTGAAATGTTTTTAACAAGTTTCAGCAAAAAAAATACTATAGTAAGACAATTCCTTAGAAATTTTAGTATTACTCCACTATATCCATTTTATTGACATTATATATCTGATGACAGTGTAGGGTACATATAATGACTCAATTTATGTCAATAGAAACATTATAGAAATAACATGACAACAGTTAATCTAGTAATTATCTAACATTATAAGACTTCCAAGATTCCATCAATAGTAAAATGAATTTAAAATATTGGTATCAAATACTATAGCCCAACGGACACAAGATGTTTAAACTATAATCTTCATTGGCATTGTCTCAAATAGGTGAAACATTTACAATTTTATTTGTGACAAATTTTGGTTACAGTACTTATATTGTCTATAAGGCACTGAAGGAATTACCAGATTATAAAAAAAAATCTCTGTATTCATGCACACAAACCTGTTTTCCAACAATTATAAGATCTGCTTTTTCATTTTGAGCAATTTTTGCTAGTATTTTTGACACATGAATGGGCTGTAAAGTCTCATAATCTGAACCAGTTACTTCTACGTGTATACCCTTATCAGCTCCCATTGCTAGAGCTGTTCGTAAAACCTCCTGTGCCTGTGTTGGCCCACATGATACAGCGATAATTTCAGATGCTATTTTCTTTTCCTTTAGTCGAACAGCTTCCTCTATGGCTATTTCGTCAAATGGGTTCATAGAGTGCTTCACACCTTCCGTTATGACCCCAGTTTTGTCTGGCTTTACACGTATCTAAAAAATGAATATAGGTACAACACTTACTTTACAGAAAACGGGCCTTAAACTCGAATTAATTTTCATGAAAGTTTCTGGGTATTTACCTTAACTGCATAATCAATTACTCTTTTAACTCCTACAAGTACACGAGCCATTCCAATTTTTATTTATAACCACAATGAATTAAAAGAAACTCTCCATAAAATTGAACTACACAACTATAAGTATAATTAGCGAATATAATATTAAATTGCAAAATTTGGACTTTGAAACATAACCAAAGTCTAAAGCCATGGATATATATAATATATAGAGTAGGTCCACTGTCGCTGTACATTAGTATAAAAGATGTATCTTCATTTTCAAAATAGTTGGTGGCGCCACTACACTGGACAGACCACGCATATGGTCTTTGGTCTACGATTGAATGTTGCATAAATAGATAAATACGGCTTAAAATAAAACCATTTGACTCCACTTTTGCTTTAGGACCGGTTTATTGCTGGTTTGTTGTTTGTTGAGTTTGTTCTGGTTTTGAGAAATGCCAGTCCTTGGATGTCAGGAACATGCGCAGTTACGGCCGTATGCACCGTTGTGACTTAATCCCGATTAAGAACTGATCGAGATTATTTCGTCATTTTTGTATGCACCGTCACCCGAGAGCGCGTTAAGCGAGATTATTTTTAATCGGTCGGCGAAGTTGGTTTAAGCTTAGGATTAATATTTTCAGTCGTATTTCTAACCTTAAAACGTCAGTGACAAAGTGTTTGATTGTTTTGATGAAACAATTTCTGAATATTCTTATGATTTCTAGTGAATAATGTAAGTGTTCGTTTTGGTTCATATACTTATATACTTCAACTATACCTACCTGTATAAACATGGAAATTGAAGACGAAATATTCATAGAAAATGATGGTGATATCTTAGATATTATAAATTTTGGATTTCCCAGGAGGCTGTATGAAAGGAGCGAATATTTTGAGACTATGGACGACATGAGTTTTTTTAGGAGATTTCGATTAACCAAAGAAACCACTTTGAATGTTTTGGAACTGACTGAAGAACAATTAGAATTTAATAATGATTTGTAGTAACTTTTAAGTCTCAAATTGGAGGAATTATATCACTAATATTTATAATTTTTTTCCAGGAACAATAGCGTATCTCCTATGAATCAGTTATTAACAACGCTAAGATTTTATGCCTCTGCCGGACATCAAAGTAGTATTGGTGATTTCATAGGCGCACACCAAAGTACAGTGAGTAGGATTGTCAAGAAAGTAACGCAAGCCATTGGTTTAAGTCGTCAGTACATACAAATGCCTTCAGGAAATGAAGCAATCCGTGTTGCAAACGATTTTTACCAAATTTCTCGGTTTCCACGTGTTATAGGGTGCGTAGATGGTACGCATATTAAAATTCAATCTGCAGGTACCTTCTCTATAAACAGAAATGAATAAGGAAATATTGTTATAATTAATACTTTTCATTAAAGGTGGAGATGCGGAAGTTTATAGAAATAGAAAATCTTTCTTTTCTATAAATACCCAAGTTGTATGTGATTCTCACTTGAAAATTCGAGACTTAGTAGCAAGGTGGCCAGGATCAGCTCACGACTTAACCATTTTCAACAACAGCAGAGTCAGAGCCAGATTTGAGGGAGGAAAATTTCGCAATTCTGTTCTACTGGGTAAGTATTTACATGAAAAATGTAACTTTAAAAAATTGAAACAGTATCTGTAAAGTAATTAAAAAATAATTCGGTCAATTTTATTCTTTTCAGGAGATAGTGGATATGTGGATTGAAATTATTTAATGATTCCTCTTGAAAACCCCATAACAGGACCTGAACGTCTTTATAACAGATCACAAATAAAGACACGGAATGTTGTAGAAAGGCAGATAGGAGTTTGGAAGAGGCGCTTTCCAGTGCTTGCTTATGGACTACGATGTAATCTTCAAAGAGTCTTTGACATAATAGTTGCAACTGGAGTTTTACATAATATTGCTATAGATAGACGTGAAGCAGCCCCCCCACCACCAGAAAATTTAGGCCCACAACAATTGGATTATTTAATAGAAATGGGAAATATACCCGATGTTCCACATAATGCGCCTCAACCCGTTCGTCGTGCTAATAGAATGAGTTATAGGCGAACATTAATAAACAACTACTTTACATAACTTTATAATTAAAGGCCGTTTTATAAACTTCACCGCAGAATACTTGATTACTGTTAAATATATATACTGAAATACCTGAGAATTTAGACATGCTGATGTATCTATTTACGTTGTTATCGTTTGTATGTAAAAATTTAAAATATTTGCTAGATGTAATAAAAGAAAATGTGAAAATCTATTTTATTTTTTTCCCCAACGTATAAGTATAATAAACATTTTAATTTAAAAAGTGGCAACTTAATGTAATTACATATTATTTCTTAGTGCAAAACTTTGTTTTAAAATGTTTTTTTTGTAGTCATATCTAATTGTAATAGTTCCAACGTCATTTTCTGTTCTTCTTTTTTAAAATTGTGTTCCTCTTCTAAATATTTAATTTGTCTATCAATTAACGTTATTCTTTTATTCAATAGAATGTCATATTTTTGTGCGACATCTGATGATGTTAGCGTTCTAACAGATGCTGTCGGACGTCGTCTGTTTGGTGTAAATGGTGCTTTTCTTTTGCATCCTACTGGAGTTGATTTACTAGTACCTGGAAGTGGCGCTATATTCTCCTTGCTCTGCCCTTGTACTACCTCAATTTCCTGCAAAAAATAAATAATATATTACAATGGTTAGAAACGAGAATGTACACATCCAGGCCATGAAATGTTGTTGAAATTTTCACAGCCATTTCTAATAAATTATTTTTGTCACAGAACTTAATATTATTTCAACGAAATATTATCTTACTTGTATATCATCTTGGTATTGTTGAACAGAGTCATTCTCAAAAACAAATTCCAATTGTTCAGTGGGATTATTTACAAACTCAGATACCTATCTGATCTGAATCATTCCGATTATACATTCCATGGACACTTTTTTCATTGACTATGGATAAAAGAATCTCATCTGTTTCCTCAGTTTTATTTACTGGCGGCATCTCACCACCACCAGTTAAAAAACGTTGTTTTTTTTCGTCTGCTAGTTTCTTTCTTAGTTCTTTCTTTTTATTTTCATACAACCTCCTCAATGATTCCGCATTTCGACGGTGTATGCCTGGAGACTTGGCATTAAAATCGTTTTCTATTTGTTTCCATGCTTTGTTTTTTTCGTCAATTGATGTCCTGTTCGTCTTCTTGTCTTCAATGATATCTTTATATTTGTCAGATATCAAACTCACCAAATAATTTTTTTCTTGAGGTGTAAAATTTGGGGTCCTTTTGTTAGGCCCCCCCATTGCCAGCCTCATCATTTAATATTTGAAAATCATCCATTTCTAGCACAACGTGTAAAAACTCGGGCTTTAAAAGCTGTCAGTACGAAAAATGAGTTACATGACAATTACGTTTTGTTAGTTGAAACTACAAATATCCCTAGATATTTCGACGTTGTCAAATTGATGACCGGATTAAGTAATCCACAAATTTGTATCAACGGTGCATAAGAAACAAAATTTAACTCTCTAATCGCGATTAGTTAAACTCGTTTAAATGTATAAACGGTGCATACGGCCGTTAGTAAGTTCAGAACGCGTTTTACTAACTGCGCATGTGCCTGACGTTCTCGTACGTCCTCGGACAGGGTATTTCCCAAAACCAGAACAAACCTAACCTATAGTTAAATCACAGTTTAATTAATTAATAATACAGTAAGGTGTAGGGTCACTTCCCTTACTGAGTCTAGTTCAGGCGTCACTGGCTAGCAGGAGTATAAGGCTACCGATGCGTGGATTACACTCAATAGGGGATGTGACCTACTGTATTATTAAACTGTGATTTAGCTATAGGATAACTAAACTTCAACCTCGCATTGATAAACCGGCCCCAAGATATAGAGCAAGCAATTAGTTTAAATGTTACTGCTTCTGTAACTAAGTTAATAGGGAATTATTGGAAATTTCAAATACTGCCACGCAGTATTAAGGGGCTACCTTATTTTATTAGTGCATCATCCTTATTTTATCAACGAAATGTTAATTATTGGAACACCTGCTTCATTTTTCGTGTCATTATTTCTGTGCAATTCGACGCTTACGCACTCATTCCCTAACCTTACAAAATTAATAAATAAACAATGTTTATATATATTTTTTTCTATCCTCTGTGGTATGGTGCGTGTGTACTGTTTTATTAAAATTCGATATGGAATCGGATCAGATACTTATAGGTTATATTATCTATGTATTATTGAAAGTTGCCAAATGTCAAAATACTGTAAATTTAACGCATTGCAGTATTCCTTCACAAATAAGGACAAGCACTATCCTTCTTAGAGTAGGAAAGATATAATCTATCTTTCCTAGTCTAAGCTATCCTTAATAAGGGATCCCTTATTTGCGGTTCAAACTGCGCAGGCGTACATGTCAAAATAACGCTTACTTTAATACTGCTTATCCTTATTGCACGTCCAATAATTCCCTAATATCTATTAATCTGTCACTCATATTAATGAGAACAGCGGAATATCCATCTAATTAATAACTGATTTTGCGTGATTTCGCTCGGTCCTAGGTCCTCTTCGACAATTGCGACACCATCTACTTGGCACTTATACGTACATAGTTAACTAACGTAGAGGTGTTTCAGAATCTCATGAGCCGCGAAATGCGCAAAAGGCAAAGTTTAATCTGAGTTATTAGTATGTTTTTGAAGACACTGGAGGCTGCCTTGCTGTATACATAAACAAGAGCTCGGGATAAATTGTAAACAATAAATATAATATTTTTAAGAAGTGTAACTGAGTCAACAGGACGGATTATGTCTCTGCGCATATGAAGGTCATGGCTCATGAGGTTTTAAAACACCTCTACAACATGTTTACTACTATCTTCATGACAATGCGCATGTCTAGTACAGTTTCAAACCATGATGTTAGATTTTGCACCAAGTCATACCAAGTTTCAAACCAAATTCTCGTGTTGTTTTATTTTTCATAAAAATAAATATTTTTAAACATCTGTTCCTCATCAAATTTGCAAAACGTAAACCGCATGATGCGTATATAAATTAATAATTTCTCTTTTAATTTTTCGTTATTACAAAACAAACCAACGCATCTCATAAATTTGCCCAATAAAACTTGAAGTTGCTAAGATGACAGGTGCTCCAGTGACGTGTCTAAAAGTATAAATTGCTTTATTTGAAATACTACGGTATAAATTTAATTATAAATGAGTTTTAACATATACTAGTTAAAATGAACTATAATGCAAACACAGGCGGTAGGCCACGTAAGTATATTTTATAAAATATTTAAAACTATTTTGTGTATAACCTAAGATTAATGGACAATATTGTTTTCAGCATTTGGAAGGAAAATAAAAAGAGTTAGTGATGTGAATTCAATGGGATATAATCCATACGACCAGGGAAATGTTAATGTTCAACAAACTGTGTATCCAAATTTAGATACCGAAGTAAATTCATTCCAGCAAGGTGAGAACCACAAATGATAATGTTTTATACTGTGAAGTCAGTAATAAAAAGCCACTGTACATTAATGCAATATTGTAGGTGGCAAGCAAATTTTTATTGCGAGCATGCGTACATTGAGATATTTCGATCAGCTAATGGCAATAGTTTTCATTGCATTGAATAAAAGCGGCTTTACATTTATGCAATGCAATGAAATGGATGGCATGCAAAACTTTGCTTGATAATTTTTGCATCTTGAAAACGCTTTACATTACTGCAATATTTTCTGAAATTTTTGGGACTACCAACCAGACGAGAAAAAAACTTTTATAATTATATTTATTGTTTATTTATTTTCTTTACAATCAGTGAATCACTATGAACAGAGGGAGAAAATCAAGTGATAATATTGATTTCCCAAAAGAATTACAGAATAATTTTTTTACTTTTTATTGGGTAGGTATTTTGCCACTGAAAAATATTTAAAAATTTTTAATGTAAAAACCTCTGCGCCAAACGGATCAGACAGAGGTTGGTTCTTGAATACTTGACTGTTTTAAAAAGTCTCACACCTAAAAATATATAAACTAGAACAATGTAATAAACTAAAAACTGAAAATGAAAGCTATAGGTAGTTAAAGTTTCGGAAGAGAATCTACTTCCGTTCTCAAAACTTTTTTGGCCGTCAACCATGACAGTTCTTTGTTTATCAGTTTATATATTTTTAGGTGTGAGACTTTTTGAAACCGTCAAGTATTCAAGAACCAACCTCTGTCTGATCCGTTTGGCGCAGAGGTTTTTTCATTAAAAAATTTTAAATATTTTTCAGTGGCAAAATACCCAATAAAAAGTAAAAAAATCTGAATATGCCACAAATAAACAATTACAGACCATAATTACAGAATAAGTTATGTTTGTTGCTTCAGTCCTTTTAAAATGCTTGGTTGGCAACCCCTATATTGCATCTGCAAAGCAATCAAATTAGAACACGTGCTAATTCAATGCAATGAAAAATATTGCCATCGGCTGATCGAAATTGCTCGATGTACGCATGCTCGCAATAAAAATTTGCATGGCACCTGCAATATTGCATTAATATAAAGTGGCTTTTAGCGCGTGTTCTAATTTGATTGCATTGCAGATGCAATATACTTACATTATTTGGGAATGTCTGGGTTGCCAACCAAGCACTAAGGTAACTGAAGCAACAAACATAATCTATTCTGTAATTATTTTGGGAAATTGGTGTTATGTTAATTTCTAATAAAAGTGTTGAAGTTGCGAGTAGCACTGTAATTACCTATAACTGTTTTCACTTGATTTTCTCTCTTTTTGTTCATAGTGATCAGTTATTGTAAAGTAAATAAATACCTAAACAATAAAGATAATCATAAGTTTTTCTTCTCGTCTGGTTGGTAGTCCCAAAGATTTCACAAAATATTGCAGTAGTGTAAAATGCTTTCAAGATGCAATAATTATCACGCAAAGTTTTGCATGCCATCCATTTCATTGCATTGCATAAATATAAAGCCGCTTAAAGAAACACTACTTAATTTATTAATTTATTACTAACTTCTATAAGTTAAGTTAATCCCAGTATTTCTTTTAAGTCTCGAGAGGTTTCTTACAATGAAATAAGAGATATTATCACCAACCTAAAAAATAGTAGTAGTAAAGATGCATACAATATTAATGTGCAAATAATAAAATCAATCAATGTATCAGGCTGAATATTTCCCCAACAGCACTTAAGTTATCAAAGGTCATCCCCATCTTCAAGAAGGGATCCTCAAGTGATGTCTCAAACTACAGACCCATCTCATTAGTTCCGATTCTGGCAAAGATTTTTTAAACAGTCTTAAAACTTCAAATGATGTATTTTTTCGAGAAAAATAATTTATTTCACTGCAGTCAATTTGGCTTTAGAAATAAGCTCTCAACTGCTTTGGCGATTAACAACCTGACACAGATCATTTTGCAAAATTTCTAATTACTTAACATAACCACTGGAACCTTTTATGACCTAATTAAAGCTTTTGATTGTGTATCTCGCCACATTCTCTTGGACAAACTATATCACTATAAATTCGATGAGAGCAGTATATCGCTGATACGATCATATTTAACAGACAGATGCCAATATATCTCTTAATATCGATTCTCAGCTAACCAAGATAAAACATGGTGTTCCCGTGTTCTCGACCAGTACTATTTATCATCTTCGCAAACGATTTAGCAAATTGTGATGATAATACCTTATTTCTATTATTTGCTGACGATACCACAGCTCCCAATGTTGACAGAGTCCCTAATCAACTTACCGAGAGTGTTGTGAGTGTTCAATCGAATATCAAACAGTGATTCTTAGCTAATAACTTGACACACAACTTGATCAGAACAAAACACAAACTATGACATTTAGTCTTCGTCATACAAATGTAAACCAGACCACTAATGACAATATAGTGAAGTTCCTTGGAGTATACCTAGATCCAACACTTTGTTGGGATATATGTACTATAAATCTATCCAAAACCTTATCAGAGAAAACGTTTCTATTACGCAATTTGACTAACACTGTATCAAAGCATGTTCTTATTACTGCATACTATGACACTTTTCACTCTAGTTTGACCTATGCTATCCTAAAATGGGGACACTCAACATACGGTGAAAGGATTTTTAAGCTGCAATATAAATGTCAGAATAATAGCAGGTTTAAACTGCAGAGATGGTTGCCGTGATAGTTTCAGAAATTACATTACGTACATTAAATGAAACTTATACAAATTTAATTGTCAGGATGATTTACACATTTATCCTACGCAACTCAGAATGAACATAAAGCATAGCTTTCTTAGACTCATAAAAGCTAGAAACGGTACAGGTTATTACTGTATAAAATTTTGTAATAAATTACCTGATAGTTTCAAAAATTTAGCCTTTCTTAATTATAAATATTAAATCAAATACTATCTTCAAAGAAAGGCCTTCTATAACATTGAAGAGTATTTACAGGAAAATTTTCGGGACATTTAATCTTAATTATACCATTATTTTAATATTATTTTATTCCATTTCTATTTCTTTAATCAGCGTCGGACTGGGATCCAGAGGGCCTACCGGGCAAATTGTTTTGAGGGCCACATATCAAATTTTTGAATATATTTTTTTACATACCCATCGACTAAGTACTTTTTCAAGTTAGGTATCCCCTAGGAGAAGAAATAGATAGTTCTTTTTTATGTATTTAAAATAAATATATACATTCCTGTTAGGTACATAACATGATCAAAATAAAATATATCCAATAATAATAGACCAGTTGTCGTAAAGTCAAAATCATCGATTTTGATCAGAAATTTAAAAGTGCAATTAATTTTCTTAGGAAAATTTTGCGCTGAACACCATGGTGATATTTAAAAAATTATAAAACATAGGCTTCATTGTTGAAAATAATGTTTTTTAGAGAAAATTCTCATGTTTTTGTTTTTTGACTTTTCAACGAAAACGGTGCATCGGCGTTCATAAATTAATTGTTACAAAAGCAAAAAGTATATGAAAAAAACAATGGATTTTTCTAACAATTGAAAAATAGTTTAATGTATTAACTTTATGTTGTCACAAGATTTTTTTCAAAAAATTAATAAACAATTGACAGTCGTAAACGCAAAATGGCATTTATCTCTGGTTCTAGTTAACGGATCGAGATCTATCTAGGCCCCAAATTTTCTTTTTTTTATTATCTTTCATTTGCTGACAATTGTATTTCGATATGACGTTTCTGAGCTGAGATGTTTCATTTGTTTACTAAGCAATTTTTTTGAAAACGTTGGCGGGGGTAAAAAAAATAAAAAAAGCTCCGAGACCACACAGAAACGGTAGTTTTTATCAATATTTATCGATTGCCGGGGGCGGAGAGTGCAAAAAATTCCATGGAAAGTCGCAAATCCTTAATGAACATATTAGCTTATTTGTATAAACAATTGCAAAATACACGAGATATGGACACAAAAAAAAACTGTTGTTGAACAGAAAAAAAGATAATTTAGAACCCTTAATTTGTTTATAACAATTGAACAGTCAATGATAAAACGACGCGTATAGGTAAAAGCTTCAGTTTTTATATCTTGACTTCTTTTTGTCCAACGCGCACCGTTTTCGTTAAAAAGCCAAAAAACATTAAAAAATTAGAATTTTCTCTAAAAACCGTTGTTTTTAACAATGAGCCTGTGTTTTATAAATTGTTTAATGTCGCCATCGTGTTCAGCGCAATTTTTCGTATAAGAATATAGTTTTAAATTTCTGACCACAAAAAAAAAGTTGTAACGACCGGCCTATAAATAACAAAATAAAAAACATGAATTATTGATTTAATGTGGGTAACAAAAGCGTAAATCTAGATCCCAATTTGCAAGAACATAGCTTAAAAAATAAAAACGTTATGCCTTTCATTCATTAGCGAAAATTAAGCTTTCTTTAAGGTGTATGATAATTCACAGCCATGCTTTGCAAAAATTGGTGGCTGTTTTTTGTAAAAAGCCTAGTTATATATTGAATATTACAAGAATGATTTGTGAATCAATTTTAGTTGACAATTGCGAACTCCCGAGAGGTCAAAGTTCTCCATTTTTTCCCTTGGTGGAATAAAGAAATAGGATTGCGCAAAAACTATTGCACCGAGAGCCCCATTTTTTGCACACTTATAAAGCATAATAAAACAGACTTATTTAAGACAGTTTTATAAAATTTTAATAACAAATTAAAAAGTAAAAAATGATAATAGCAGGTTTTTTTGCAATAACTTTTTTACCACTGGAGCGATTTTAATTTGGAAAGTCTAATAATTGCGCACAAGTAACCCATTCTTCACTTTTCTTTACGAACGATAGTATTTCCAGTATTCTAAGAAAACTGATTTTCTGCTATAATTGTTGATAAAAACGATGATGCAAATGAAATTTATTACTCACGAAATGAGAAGCCTCTCCCATTACCTCTTCCAAAGCCATTCTGCAAAACATCTACTAATCTACTAATATAGCTAAAAATTTTGTCTGTTTTACCTTCATTTACTTGGCCTATTAAGCATTAGAACACGAGCACAGGTATTTAATGTTTATTCTGCGAGCCGGGGCTCGGGGTAAAGATAAAAAATATGAATAAAAAATAGCGCTGCCGCCGCCGCTTCGCTTGTACAGGCGGGTTGAAATTACTACTAATCGTAAACAATCTATTTTCCTGTGCTGTCACAGTTCTTGAGTTTCGAATTTCGAAAATAAACAGGACGCTTTGGGATTGGGATTTCCGAATGTCCAAATGTCACATGGGGCAAGGAGATCACATTTTGGACCTATCGGGGGGGCCACATTTTAGATCTTTAGAGGGGCCTACCGGGCATTTGCCCGGCGCCCCAGTCCGACACTGTCTTTAATGTATTTTAACACATCTGTTTGTATCTTAAGCTATTCATTTTACCTAGCTACATTTTGTTTGTTTGTTTATCCAAACCTATTCTGCTGTTCCAGTTGACTCGTGTAAACATTTTTTTGTGTGTACTGACATAAATAAATGATTATTATTATTATAACCTTAATGTTTTTAGGTTATGGCAGTAATCCACCATATGATACCCAAAATTTTGCAACTACTCCAAAAGCCCCACAAGTACAAAGTTTTAGTAGCTTTAATGCTCAACAGCCTTATCCAAATATCAATCCAATTTCGCAATCGGTACCAAGTTTGGGAGTTTTGGGGCAACCTGTGGTACAGGATATGGCCATGCAATATGGACAGCAGGTGTGTAAATTTATCATGTAGTTGTTAAATGAAATATAATTATGACAAGAGGACAACTTAACTAGTCCTCCAAATTAATATCATCTGTTTTAAAAATAATGGCACTGTTCTGGTATTTTTTACTAATAATTTTTTTTTTTTTATTAGTTGGCAGGGGCTGGAAAGACGATGCTCAAGAAAGAAGTTGAAAGATTTGTTCCAGTTTCAAAACTGAAATATTATTTTGCAGTAGATACCAAATATGTTGTTTCAAAGTTGATGTTGCTGTTTTTTCCATTTACTCATAAGGTACTTAAAAGTTCTTTTGGTAAAAATTTAGATTCATATTTCGCCAAATGTACACTACACAGAAAGTAGCATTCCGGCTGGTTATTGGGGACACATAAGCAAATCAGTTCCTGTAAGGGACAATGTCTGGTTTCATATTCAATTATGGATAACGTTATCTGTAAAACTCATTCTGCCACAGATTGATGATAATCCAGACATCTCTTTCTAACACCAGCAACTCTGTTTACATTTAAGGCTATGTTTTGCGAATCGTACATTACAGTGAAGATTTAAAAACATGTTCTTATGCATGGGGGATAATAATAATAATAATAATAATGATTTATTCATCACATAAAATTTCACACAATAATGTATAAAATTTATCGGACGAGTCCAAAATTTAGAAACAAACATAAATAAGTACAAATATAGTATAGAAATAAAGAATATGAATAAGTAATTGTATATAATAAGTCATTGAATAAAATAGATAATTGTATAAGACAAGACAATTATGAACACATATTACGAACAAAAAAAATGGTGAATATCATTGCATTTCCAAATATTCGGCAAGAGAGTAGAATGCCATATTTAACAAATAGTTGTGTAGTGTTGATTTAAATTTATTAAAGTTACTAATTACTCCAAACAGAGATATGAATTTATTATAACAGATAATACCTTGGTATATGTGAGAATTTTGTCTAACAGAAAGTCTCGAAAATGGTAGATATAGATTATTTTTATTGCGTGTGTCATGGGTATGTACTGAATTATTTCTAATTAATAAATGTTCATGCTTCTTTGTATTTAGGATCAACAAATAAATGTACAGGGATGGAAGAGTGAGAATTCTAAAATTTTTAAATATCTCTCTGCAATGTGTTTGGGGATGTACTCCGACCATACAGCGTTGCATTATAAATACCTTCTCAAAATGGGCTGAGGAGCCCCAGAATATAAGTCCATATGACAAAATTGATTGTACAAGGCCAAAATATGCCAATCTTAATATTTCTGCCGTAACAGTATTACGTAGTTGCCTTATCAAAAAGCAGGTTGAACCTAATTTATAAATTGTAGAGTTAATGTCTTTTTCCCAGATCATTTTTTGATCTAAGGTCACCCCTAAGAACTTTGTGAAATCTACATGCTCAATAGATTGATGATTCATTTTTATAAGAGCACTACAGTCGTGGTTTACGGTTTTTGGTAAAAATGACATATATATGGTTTTACTTATATTAACTAACAAACCATGGCTTACGCAAAATTTATGAAATTCATCGGCATAGTTATTGGCCTTTTCAACAGCTAAATCGATAGTTTCATCTGTTATACAAAAGTTACTGTCATCTGCATATAGTACTTTCAAATTAGGACTGATGCATGATTGAGATATATCATTCATAAATATTATAAAAAATAGAGGACCTAAGATCGAACCTTGTGGTACTCCTACCCTTACATCCTTTGGATCAGATTTAACATTATCAATAACTACAATCTGCTTTCTCTCATTTAGATAATTGGACACCCATTCACTGGCGACACCACGCACCCCAATTCTGGTCAATTTTTCTAAAAGCAGTTTATGATCAACTGTATCAAATGCACGACTTAGGTCGAAAAATAGCATTATTGGATATGTTTTATTATTTAGTGATTCATAAATAAAGTTGCAGACCTCTGAGATGGCAGTGGATGTTGATTTATTTTTTTCTGAATCCATTTTGAAATGGAGCTAATAGGTTATTTGACTCTAGAAAATTACTTAATCTATTGTTATAACTTATATCAAAAATGTTTGCTAACTGGCTCTGTAGGCATATGTTTCTATAATTACTCATTTCTTTAATAGGTCCTTTGTTTTTGAATACTAGTGCAGACTTGGATAATTTTAAAGAATCGGGATATTGACCAGATTTGAAAGATTCATTTACTAAATAAGAGTGGAGTACAAATAATAGATGTCAATTCGGTTCAAAATGGCATGAAAAATAATCCAACTCGATCAAAGAATATTTTAGAGGTTTACAATGACTTTGAAAATTAAAGAACAGGTTTATCGTTTATGAATTTTTAATAATTTTCAAGTGGACAGTTATAATTTTTGGTAATGAGATATACAGACTGTCTATTTTACGAGGGCCACACCAAATATCTCGCTTAATATCTATTGTAGAAGAATAAAGTTTTAGAAACAGTTATCCCATTTTTTGTGAGCTATATTTCAGTAAAAAGAAATTTGAAATCCATAGCCTACTTTATGAGATATATTACAAAAACCTGAAAAATAGGAAAACCACAAACGGTTATAGCTTCCTTATTTGAGGAGATACGAAAAAAGTTAAAGGAATGAAAGTTAACGGCAAAGACAGTAAGAATAATAACGTGTAACAAAAAAATCGAAAAATGCAGTTGGCTTTGACATACGCTATTGTGCAAACATGAAAAATACATATCTCAACGATATAAAACATGTCACAGAAATTTTAACCGATAGTGTCAATATTTAATATTTTAGGAATACCGCAATTCATATAATTGAATCGTAACAATCAGCTGTGCCATAATAGTAAAAATTCACTTTATAATAATTATAATTCCGTAATTATTTATTACAATTTAATACAAACCAATAAATATCTCATAAATAAAAATACAAGTACAAAACGAACATCCAAAGAAAAAAACGAAAAACTATGTATAACAGTACTACCTACTACTATATTGAAAAGAAATTGTGTGTATTTATTTTTCTAACTACAAATGCTCAAATTGTGCACCATGCATTCTGACACATAAACGTGCTCTACGAGACACGTCATGCATTACATTTTGGAGCATTTCAGAAGTAATTGCCTCACATGCGTTTCGAATTCTGGTTTTGATGTCCTCAATATTTTCAGGGGCAGTTTGAAATACCTTGTCTTTAATGTAACCCCAGACGAAAAAATCCAAGGGAGTAATATCTGGTGATCGAGCTGGCCATAGAATGGGTCCATAGGTGCCTATCCAGCTATCTGGCATAACTTGATTTAAATAATTTGTACATATTACAGCAGTGTGAGGTGGAGCCCCATCTTGTTGAAAATATGAATAATTTAATCTTTCTGCCACTGTTAATTCATAAAGAAAATCTTGAAATTCGTTTTGCAGGAAATTAAGGTATCTACGAGCGGTTAATTTGCCATCATAAAAATAAGGTCCAATTACTTCCCTAAAAGACCCAACCAAACATTCGTAGAAAATCTTTCTTGGAAAGCAGTCTCTCTGCACCAATGTGTATTTTCTCGTGTCCACTTATAATGCATATTTCTATTGAAAAATCCATTATTAGAAAAATTTGATTCGTCCGACCAAAGAATTTTGCTACATATCAGCACGTCATTCCTTTTCTTATTTAATAACCATCTACAAAATCTTACTCTCCTTGGCTTATCTCCCTCATTTAAATGTTGAACTTTCCTCATTTTGTAGCATCGAAATCCGTTTTTTTTCAATATTTTTCTTGCACTGTCTTTTTTTATGCGACAGTTTCTCTGAATTTGTCTCAAAGAGGTTTCCTCATTTTGGTTAACATAATTCATTACTCTATTCACTTTTCTTACATTATCCGCAACATACGCTCGCCTTACTACTTTTTTTGAAAATGAACCGTGCGTTTTTAGATTTTGAACTAATATAATAATCTTTATTATTAGCCGAAGCTAAAGATAAAACACATCAATAGAATAGGTACAATTAAATAGTATAAATATAATTTTTTTTTTTTTTTTCACAAACATTTAAAGAAATGAATAAAAATGTTTTTACTTAAATGTACATAACACCTCATACAATGTTTATATTTTCCTGTATATATTGGTAACATAGTTTTTTAAATTTGTTAATGTTTTCACAGTTAGTAATTTCATTTGGTAACTCATTATATAATACAAGACCTTTATGAAAAATATTATTTTGTGCATAATTAGTCCTTACAGTTGGTACATATATATTGTTACTTGTTCTTGTAAAATGTTGATGAATTTCATTCACAAATGTACAGTGGTCTAATAGATGTTCTGGTAATAACCCATGTAAAATTTTAAAAATGAAAATGAATGTATATAATATTAAGGTTTGTTTAACACTGAGTATTTTTAATTTGTCTAACATTGATTTTATACTTGTATATCTATTGCACTTCAAAATTATTCTTAAAGCTTGATTTTGTTTTTTTTGTAAGACATTTATCTCAGCATTTGAGAGCAAAAACAGAATTGTTGAACAATATTGAAAATGGGGGTGTATAATTGATTGATATATGGTTTGTGATTGGGCCTACCCCTTTCAGCGGGTGCGACTAATAAAAAAGTGAACTGTATTTAGGATGAAAAGAAAAAATGTGTCGGAAACTTACCCAGTAGGTTCGATGGGTTCTCCTTCTTCGATGTCGGTCCAGGCAATAGGAGGGACAGAGGAGGGCCAAAAGGAAAATACGCAAATCCCCGACACACACAATTAATGTATGGCAAATTATTAAATTAATTAAAGAAAAGAAATTATTATAAATATTATAATTCACTTGTTACTGAAACAAAACTATAACTATTCAGCGGCGTGAGTGACTATATCTCTATCTATGCTTACTCTCTTCCTGTACGAGTCGCGCTCGACCCACACGCTGCTAAAAAACTCGTACTAAAAACTTCTTAGTATTATACTATAAAAAAAAATCAAAACATATATTTATTTCCAGGAAGGGCGCGTAACCATCCACCCGGCCTTGAAAAATTATTTTCAAACATACCCTAAAGAGAGAAGACATCTATTAATAAAAAAAAAACTAAAACATTCTAAGCTAAAAACAAAACAAATTATTTTATTGAGTAGGCAAAGGGCACAACTTGATAATAGGTCGCTTGTACGTTGTGTTTTTTGCTCTGACAAGCGCTACACGAACCACGCCGTCTTTGCCAGGATATACCTCTTCAATAACACCTAGCGGCCATTGAAGAGGGGGTATGTTTTCTTGCTGTATGAGAACTAGTGTTCCTTTGGTAACAGGACAAGTTGAACTGTTCCATTTTTGACGACTTTGTAAACTGCTCAAATATTCAACCCGCCACCGTTTCCAAAATGACTGTACCATTTGATCCAGTAATTGTTTGCGTGAAAGTAAATTTTTATTATTTTCCGAAAAATCTATTGCGGGAAGTGATTTCAATGGGGTCAGTGTAAGAAAATGTGCAGGCGTTAAAGCCTCTCTGGTTTAGATGGAT
Organism: Stenurella melanura; assembly: GCA_963583905.1. NCBI lineage: Eukaryota > Metazoa > Arthropoda > Insecta > Coleoptera > Cerambycidae > Stenurella > Stenurella melanura. The sequence continues at coordinate 63,112,225 of OY757310.1, forward strand.
CACTGCTCAACCAACATAATGGCCTAGAATTTAATAGAGCTTCAATCTGTGCTAAAATAGTGGTAAATTCCTCAAAAGTAAAAATTTGATTTCCTACAACTTTATACAAATGTGTTTTTACTGATTTGATATTTGCCTCCCAAATGCCTCCAAAGTGAGGTGCAGAGGGAGGATTAAATTTCCACTCTATCTTGTGCGTATTTAACTCTGCGCCTATAGTGCGAATATATTCACTAGATTGAATTAAACTGTAAATTTGATCAAGTTCAGCTTTTGCCCCAATAAAATTTGTGCCGCAGTCAGAGTGAATAGTACATACTGGTCCGCGGCGCGCTATAAAACGTTTAAAACAACCAAGGAATGTCGCAGTTGACAGGTCCGAGGCTAATTCCAGGTGCACCGCTTTCGTCGCCAGACAGACAAACAGACATATGTACGCCTTTTGGCTTTTAATGCCTCTGCGGCGTCCTAAAGTAATGTACACCGGGCCGGCGTAGTCCACGCCACAATTTAAAAAACATTTTACCTCCGTTACTCTAGCAGCGGGTAGATCACCCATTTGCGGATAAATGGCTTTAGGTTTAAATTTAAAACAATAATTACATAATTTAACGCGATTACGAACAACATTCCTTGCAGCTAATATCCAGAATCGTTGTCGGAGGAGTGATAACAATAAATGTGGCCCAGTGTGTAGGTATAAACGGTGAAAATGGTCAATTAAAATATTAACTAGGTGATCCTTTTTTGGAAGTAATAATGGATGTTTTGTGTGGTAACTAATTTGTGCGTTTGCTAACCTACCCCCTACTCGAATACACCCATTATCTAAAAAGGGATTTAAATGACGCAAAGATTTGTCACATGATTTTTCGTTCTGTAACAATTTAAATTCTTTAATAAAATATATTTTTTGAACAATTTGTATTAACACTAATTCGGCCTTCTCTAAATCTGACACAGAAATAATTTTCCTAATAGGTAATAATTTCGAAAATCTAAGAACGTAGACTGTGATTCTGCAAAGTTTCGACCAAGAAGACATTCTCAACATAAGATTACGTAACGGATTATTTTCACCAACCATAGTGGGCAGGACTACAGTTATTTTTTCTTCAATTATAGGTAAATTATTTTCAATAATAGGTTGAATAGGCCATTTATCCACTTCTAATTTAAGCCAATGTGGACCGGAGAGCCAAGTCGAGTGGTGAATTAGGAGCGCCGGCGTTAATCCACGTGAAAGACAGTCAGCTATATTGTTTTCACTTTCTACATGAAACCATTTTGCGGAAGGAACAGACTCCTGAATTTTAGCGACCCTATTAGAAACAAAAGTTTTCCACCTATGTGGGGAACTATTAATCCAGTGTAAAACTATTGTGGAGTCGGAAAATGCGAAAATCTTATCTATTTTAATGCGAGATGAACATGTATCTATAATAGATTTGATTAATTTTGCCAAAAGAACCGCAGCACAAAGTTCAAGTCTCGCTATAGTACAAACTTTCACAGGTGCAACTTTTGCTTTTGCGCACATTAAATTGATTCTTATATCATTATTAGGTGCAATTAATTTTATATAAACCATAGCCCCATATCCTTTTAATGAACTATCTGCGAATCCTACCAGTGTTGCACAAGAATTATTGTCCTGTGCCCCGATATAACGCGGTACTCGAAATTGCGATAAGAGAGGAAGCCCCTCATAAAATTCTAACCATTGTTTTTTAACATTTATTGGCGGTTCTTCATCCCAATCAACTTTAGAAAACCACAACTCTTTTATTAGAAATTTTGCGACGACAGTAATAGCCGATAAAAACCCTAATGGGTCCCAAATGCGTGCTAAAGTTGACAAAATGCTCCTTTTTGTACAAATTTTGCTCGGAATATTTACCGAAAATGAAAAATAATCAGTTGAAGGATCCCATTGCAACCCCAAAACCTTTAGTGCACAATTTATTTCAGGAGTTTCATTAAATTCTATTGTGGATGCTAAACGAATGTTTTCAGGAATTTTTTGTAATAAGTTCCGCGAGTTCGTACTCCATTTAACTAATTCGAAACCTCCGGTAGAGAACAACCGTATTATTTGATGATAAAGCTCTATTGCTTGTGGTGCCGTCGGAACACTAACTACTAGGTCGTCTATATACAGGTCGGTTTCGACGACTTTAGACGCGAGCGGAAATGTCTCTGCCTCATCGCTGGCGAGTTGTTTAATCGTTCTTAAAGCCGCAAAAGGGGACGATTTTAAACCAAATACAACTGTAGTTAATTCATAAATCATTAAAGGTTCCTCAGGAGAAAATCTCCACAAAATTCTCTGAAATTTGCGATGCTCTGGACAAACCCGAATATTTCGATACATTTGGCGTATGTCCGAAATCATAGCAACCTCAAAAAGTCTAAAGTTAAGTAAAATTTTAAAAATATCGGTTTGTAATTTTGGACCGGAATATAAAACATCATTTAGTGAACGCGAATTAGATGTTTTTGCGGAGGCATCAAACACGATACGAACGGGCGTGCTAACACTTTCTTTCAACACCGCAAAATGCGGAATATAATATGCGCTATTATCAACTTGATCATTCGAAACTGGGGATACTAGAGCCATGTGACCCTGAGTTATATAATCCTTAATAACCTCACTATAATGATTTTTAAAAGACGGGTCATTTTTAAACTTATTTTCGAGATAATGAAATCTTTTACAAGCTATAGTAAACGAATTTCCTAACACAGGCGGATACTCCTTAAATGGGAGTGCTACGGTAAATCGACCGGTCTCTTCGCGAGTGGTAGTGGTTCTAAAAATGTTCTCACATTCAGCGTCCTCCTGATTAAGCACAGGAGGTGCAGGTATCTCCTCTACTTCCCAAAATTTATGTAAAATTTTTTCTAACGAAGGTTCTATGACCGAACAAAATGTTTGCGAATTTTCGACTCCATCCGTTGTAGTAGTGGGTACGTTCCCCATTACTATATAACCCAAATTAGTTTGTACTGCCATGGGTAAATTAGGTGGCCCAACTACTTTACTACTGCCTAAAATATGTAAAAATAAACTGGCTCCTATAATACCGTCAATTTTTGAGGGTTCGTAAAAATGATCATCTGCTAGTTGAACATGATTTAAATAACTAAGTGATTTAACTGGTATATTAGTTGTTGGAAGTCGATCCGTTATTTTCTCTACCACTAAAGCGTAGATCTGATACTGAATATTTGAATCAAAACGTGAACTTAATGAAAAATGTAAGTGTCCTAAAACTGTTTGAGAACCACCGATTCCATTAACAGAGGAGTGATATTTTTGAAACGGTAATTTGAGCCGTTGACAACATTTTCTAGTGATAAAATGTGCTTGGCTCCCGTTATCTATCAAAAAACGCGCGGGCTTATATTCACCTGAAATCGATAATATGTTGACAACTGCTGTAGAGAGTAAAGTTGTATAATTATCATGTGAAACTTCACTACTGGAAGTTGAGCAATAGTTGTGCGTGGATAAGCTTTCTTTCTCATTTTCATTTGACGCGTTTTGACTGCTAGATGCTATATTTTCGTGGTCATTATTATAATTATTTTTAGAGGAATTTAATTTATCAAAATGTAATAACGAATGATGGCGAGAACGACAAATATTGCAAACGTTTATCGACTTACAATCGGCAATTTTATGAACTGAACTTAAACAATTTAGGCATAATTTTTTCTCTTTAGCTAAACTATATCTAGAATGCGGTGTAAGTCTCAAGAATTCAGAGCATTGAAAAACAGGATGCAATTGTTTGCAAATTGGGCAGTTGCCTGCTAAACTTTTATAAAGTTTTTTATTTTCCCCACCACTACTATTTGTAACAAATGATTGCGAGACTTGTTTAGACCTAGGAACACTACTACTAATATTGAATTTTGCGGAACTAGTTTGACTATTTTTTGAAAGACTATTAAGAGCTTTTCTTTGATTTTTAACAAAATCTACGATTTCCTTGTAAGTCGGGATCTCCGAGTGTTTAGACATTTCAAATAATTTACGTGTCTGGGTGTCTAACTTCGAGAGCGCTAAAGAAGCTACGAAAAAATCTGTCAGATCTGGGATATTTAATTGTTTGATAGCATTGACAGAAGTGTCAAATTTTTCTAGAAAATTATTAAGACAAGCTGCGGACTCCTGCTGAGCTGTTTTAAATTCCAGCATTTGACTGAAATAGGTATCAGCTAGTAAACGTCTATCCTGATATTTATCTACTAAAGTATCCCAAAAAATACTATAATTCGCGGGCGTCGGTAAAACACTAGCACAAACATCTAAAGCTTTACCCTTTAAAGCACCTAACAAGTAATGTAGTTTACTCGTATTATCTAAATTTGCCTTGTCATGAACAAGACTTTTGAATGTTTCAAAAAATATTGGCCATTTTTTAGGATCACCAAAAAATTCTGGTATTTCTATTTTTTGTAATTTAGCGACAGCTGGCTGATCAGCTGTTTGCCCATTTTGTGCGAGATGCTGATTTTCTAAAATTGTGGCTGCCTCTTTTATATGACAATATAGTGAATCTACAATTTCTAATGGTTGGTAATTTAATACATAATCGGAATTTATTTCTAAATTTACGTCATTAATCGTATCTATCATTTGTTTAAATAACTCGAAAGTTTCGTCTAAAGTGTGCAGTTGAATTTTAAATTTTGTTACATTTTCAGGATTTTTTAAATCTCTAGATAAATCGTACAGCTTTTGTATTTTGTTGAAATAAGTTTCTTTTTTGGCAGTAAGTTTATTAAGTTTTAACTGTAAGTTCTGATCAGTTTTTGGTGGCATTGTGAACTACTTGAACAGTCTAATGTTACCAAAACTATACACTAAATATCCAAATTATGTAAAAATTAAAACGATAAACGTAAGTAATAACTATTGATCAATAATACTAAGTAACTAATAATCAATTTATATGCAAAAGCAAATAAATCGTACTGGAAAATTATGAAAATAATTCATCAAGGCAAATACAAAATAAAATTTACTATAATGTGCGAAAATAAACTATTCAAATATGCGTGTTTCAGTAAAGAAGCGAATTATAATAAGGTGATAAGACTGACAGAAAAACTACTATAAAAATTCTGCCGGCTATAATCCGGACGAAGTGGCCATATGAATGGGCCTACCCCTTTCAGCGGGTGCGACTAATAAAAAAGTGAACTGTATTTAGGATGAAAAGAAAAAATGTGTCGGAAACTTACCCAGTAGGTTCGATGGGTTCTCCTTCTTCGATGTCGGTCCAGGCAATAGGAGGGACAGAGGAGGGCCAAAAGGAAAATACGCAAATCCCCGACACACACAATTAATGTATGGCAAATTATTAAATTAATTAAAGAAAAGAAATTATTATAAATATTATAATTCACTTGTTACTGAAACAAAACTATAACTATTCAGCGGCGTGAGTGACTATATCTCTATCTATGCTTACTCTCTTCCTGTACGAGTCGCGCTCGACCCACACGCTGCTAAAAAACTCGTACTAAAAACTTCTTAGTATTATACTATAAAAAAAAAATCAAAACATATATTTATTTCCAGGAAGGGCGCGTAACCAGTTTGTTTTGACCATTGTGTCAAATTATTTCCTATTCGCCCTAATAAGTTCACCTTCTTCGCTACTTTATTGGTAATATATGTTGCATGATTTGAAAAGCTCAAATGCTCATCTATTATAACGCCTAAATATTTTGTTTCTTTTACCTGTTCTATTTTATTGTTATTTACAATTACATTTACTAACTTCCTAAACATAGTTCAATTTGGCTGCGGAGCATCTGGAAATCTATCTCCGTAAACCGTGACTGCCATCTCAGCGTCAAAATTGCATTGACAATAAATGCTAATCATATCGAATTTGTTATTATTGGTGTACACCATAATTACTAATATAAAATTTGTCTTAGAACTCGACAACGCAACATACAACAGTGACAATCTGTCAAATTTATTAATAACTGTATACATTGTTTTTCACTAATTATGGCACAGCTGATTGTTACGATTCAATTATATGAATTGTGGTATTCGTAAAATATTAAATATTGACACTATCGGTTAAAATTTCTGTGACATGTTTTATATCGTTGGAATGAGAAAAAAATAACGGAATTAATGGCGTCATGGCCTACTTTGAGATATGTATTTTTCATTTTTGCACAATAGCGTATGTCAAAGCCAACTGCATTTTTCGATTTTTTTGTTACACGTTATTATTCTTATTGTCTTTGCCGTCAACTTTCATTCCTTTAACTTTTTTCGTATCTCCTCAAATAAGGATGCTATAACTGTTTGTGGTTTTCCTATTTTTCAGGTTTTTGTAATATATCTCATAAAGTAGGCTATGGATTTCAAATTTCTTTTTACTGAAATATAGCTCACAAAAAATGGGATAACTGTTTCTAAAACTTTATTCTTCTACAATAGATATTAAGCGAGATATTTGGTGTGGCCCTCGTAAAATAGACAGTCTGTATATGAGGTAATGAAAAAAATTATAATTGTCCGCTATATTGTTGTCTATCTCACGAAGTGTCGTATCTCAAGGAAATCGAAATTTAAGGTAGGTCGGCATATATACTTCATTTGACATGTTCTTGCATCTCACGAAACTGTCATCAGTCAAGCGCGTATATTATGCGAGAATGGGTACATGTAGACGTTGATGTATCTCAGTTTATTTCAGATTTCGTGCCGGTAACTACATATTCCAGTACACAACATAAGCAAAAAAACAAAAAAAAACAACAAAGTTGTTTTATATGTTTATGATTCATTTTAAAAACCACCAAAACTTAAAACAGCTGTAACGCTAAATCACAAAAACTGAGATACGACACTTTATGGAGATAGACGACGATATGTCAGAGCGCCATTTTACAATTAGATGTTTTCACAAATTTTAAATTCACTTTCACTGTGAAGATAATGCTTTATTATAGTTAAAAACACTTGAATTTTGCGGAACAGTCGAATAATACCTTAAAATAAGCCATTTTAATTTTGTATTGAAATTTTTTCGCCAATCAATTCACTACGCACTCATGACGTCATCAGTGTTAATCTGTGTTATAAACACGTTATTTTGCAGATAAATTTCCTAAAGTAGCTTTTACAAATCCTGTATTAGGTAGGCGTTACTTAATTAAACACATGTAAAACGTAAATAAAGTGAATAAAATGTTGTGTTTAACAATTTTTAAACGCGATTAAAGAAACTAATATAACTGATGAAGTCACCGCGTGTTTTGCGTACTCGTTCAATTACTGAAACTTTGTGTTGTTTATTTGTTGAAATTTTAATTTAATTGACGATAGAATGCTGTTTAAATATCAATAAGTGCCTTAGTACTTCATTTTAATAATATCAAAAAAGCAAATTTGCACATAGTGAAAACACCTAATTTATGAGGGACAGACTTGGGCACATTTATAATAATGTTTTTACTGTGTACTTACATATTTCATGTGCAAACTTGGTGGAATGTACACAATACAACACTTAGGACACCAAGACTATTCATTTGTGGTGGCACACTAATAAAAGTTATTAAGTTAGGGATCGTCAATGTGGAATACACCATTGCATGCAACCACGACATATAGTTTATCCTTGTTGATTCCACAGGAGTCCTGTTTCTATATAATATTTCACCTTACCATCATTTTCACTAAATACAAGTTAAGTATTGGCTCTAGTTCACTTCAAGTAGGCCTAAATCGTGATTTTCATAAAAAAATAAGTTCAACTTTATATAGGTATGAAAATGAACATCACAGATTTACTTTAAAATATACTAATTTGTTGATATTCCTGCTCTTTCCTCTATTCTTGGCAACGTTATATGCAGAACCCATATATCAGCAAGTGCTTTGATAAACATATTTCCTTTTTTGAATTGCATTGTGTGAGTGAAGGTTGCGTTTGTCTCTGTCTGTTGCACAACACAGACGATTGCTTGTAGATATGCATCAAATTAAGATAGGCCTCAGTCCGGGGTAGAGATGAGAAAAGTGGTTCCATTCATTTAGCTTTAAAGCACGGCCCCTTAAAAATAGCATTACTTTTGGATGATCGCCATGTAATGTCCTCGAAAAACGTGCAGGCACAGCCAACCTCCTGTAATTCTTCGACCATTACGAGTAACCAGATATTTTAGCTCGATGGTACATTGCCTAAAAATATCTTGATAAAATAGTGATACGGAACAACGACCCATCTCTAGTCAGGAGTGTATTGTAAATGGAGAGTGATTATGAAGCTTTGGTTATGTTTATCACAGTGAAAGCATTCTTACAAACATGTCTGAGTACTCCTCTCATAAATTATGAACTGGCACTCTGACATACGAACACTGATCATCACACATTTTATTTGCACTAGCAAATGATAATAATATATTACTTTTCTTTTATTTTGAGGCCTTTTGGCGCCCCAGTGCCTTGGTGCCTTCTTGTACTATACAACTTTACACTTATGCACGGCGTGAGCCTGCATGCACCACATTTTCATGGCGATCTACCACTCTAGTGTAGGCGAGCTAGCTCTCGAGGGACCCAGATCTCAGACTAACTGCAACCTCAGCAAAAAAAATACTCACATGTAGTAAAAAAAAAATCTGCCCAATAAAGAAACGAACAAAGTGAACTAAATTTGCACGTTTTTCAAAAATTCATAACTCCGTTTCAAATACATATCTAAGGCTGAAATTTGCATATATTGAAGTTTTAGTAGTCCTTAACCTACGCTCGAAATTTCAATCGAAAATACCGTATAGTTTTTGTAAACCGTTGCTTTCTGCAAGAAGGACTCTCTTTTGCACAGCGCCGCGAAAGCCCCGTGGCAGTCGGACTAATATTTAATCAACGCGGTTGTATTCTTCGAGATTTACTCTACGTGTTTTATTTTGTTTTGCGGAAAGTCGATCAGCATGCGAAAAACGTAAATTTTAGCGCTGATCGTCGGCGGTGCATGGAAGCGGCGAAGAGTGGGGGGTTTCCGAGTTCCTCTTCGCTTATGCGTGCTTACTGAGGCATAATTTCAATAACGACTTACGATTCGCGAGATAACATTTTTGCCTGAGGCCCGAGTTTGAAGCATAGCCCTCAGAAATTGTGCCTCAGCAGGCAAGAGAGAGCGAAGAGGAACTCGGGTACCCCCACTCTTCGCCGCCGGCGCTCAGCGTAGAAATTAACGCATTTTTCGCATGCTTCCAATCGATTTTTGGCAAATAAAAAAAACATTGTAAAGTAAATCTCGAAGAACGGGGTTGTACCCCGTTGATTAAATATCAGTCTAACCGCCACAGGGCTTTCGCTTTTTTTCAAAAAGCAACGGTTTGCAAAAACTACACGGTATTTTCGACTGAAATTTTGGGGGTAGGTTAAGGACTACTAAAGCTCCATGTGTGCCAATTTCAGCCTCTAATATGTATCTGAACTGGAGTTATGAATTTTTGAAAGAGCATGCAAATTTAATGGCTTCTTGCAAATTGAGTTCCACAAGAGCTCATTTTGTTCGTTTTTTTATTGTGCACATTTTTTAGCTGAACACTTTTCCATATAAATTCAACATTTCCTTTAAAACATGAAGAACCGTTTTTCGTGACCATTCGCAATTTTTTTTGCAAAATCCACCAAATATTCTTTTTCCAAATTAATATTGTCTTCCTCCAGACATCGCAAACTACATGTTAGTTTTTTTTTTTGCTGAGGTTGTGGTTAGTCTGAGGATGAAACCTAGCTCGCCTACACCTCTAATGAGAAATTGATAAAAATTTTCTAACATATCTTCTTTTCCAGGATTGGTCAGTTAAATACGAACAAGATGGACCAGTTCAGCCAAGATTTGAAATTAACGCTCCTGATTTATATATCCCAACTATGGCTTATGTAACTTACGTTCTCGTTTCTGGTTTAGTTTTAGGAATGCAACAACGATTCAGCCCCGAACAGATAGGAATATTAGCATCTTCTGCTTTGGCGTGGTGTATAGTAGAATTAGCTGTTTACAGTTGCACTCTGTACGTAATTCAAATAGAAACCAATTTGCGCACCTTAGATCTGTTAGCTTATGCCGGATATAAATTTGTCGGTACTATTCTGAGTATTGTAGTTAGTCTTATTGGTGGCAGAACTAGTTATTATACTTGTTTAATATATACTAATTTAGCTTTAGCATTTTTCTTGGTACGAAGTCTTAAAGTGCAAGTTTTAACTGAAAGCAACGTGCAGGATACTAGTTATTATGGGGCTCAAACTAGTTCAGGTCATAAAAGGAGGCTATATTTTCTTTTGTTTGTAGCAGTTGTACAACCATTTTTATCTTGGTGGTTGTCGTATCACCTGCTGCCATTAGAACTGACTTCTTCCACCAACAAGGCTCTGTAAGGCGTTTTATTGGAACATTCTGTGTTAACTTATTTACATAATTTAATATGCATGCTGAAATATACTTTATATATTATAGGTAATGTGTAACTTAATTTTATATGCGAGTGGAATAATAAAGTTATTTTTTATAGATTGGTTTAAATTTAAACAAATTCTAATATTCGTAGGTGATTTTAAAATACAGAATAGCTCATAGTTCCTATTGACTGCTTTAAAAGAATCGGTTATGATACATGGCCTGTAAACTCATGATTATGAGGTGAGGTACGGTACCAGTTTCAGAGGCAAGATGTTGATCGACGAAGTTAAGGTACGCCGGCCGAGATGGGTGACCGTATCTCATGTCAACGGTCTGGTTAAGTGGCAGTATTAGCTAAACTTCACCAGGATGTTAAAATAAATAAGGCAATTAAAATTAAATAAAAATTATTTGCTACCGTTCAGGGCTCATCATTTGTTGCAAGTTTCAAATTTATCACATTGATGTCAGTGAGTAATCAGTTTGTCGGTTCACGGTGGATAGATTTCTAAGAATCCATAACAAATAGTCTTCAGGCAGTTTTAAAAATCGTACCATTCTTTCATGGGTGCACTCTGTTGTAGCTACAACACCTAAATATATAGATAAATATATCTTTATTTGTGCTTGTAAAAATTCCCAATATCCAGAGGGTGTAGAACATGTCACAGCTTACAATAAAGAAAACTAACATACAGATATAATAAAATAAGATTAAAAGTTATAATGATAGACTAGTTACACATCAAAAGAGAAAATTTAAAAGTTGTATTAAAAATAATTTCGTATTAAGGTAAGTATGTGTTATTCCTTAAAAAGTGGTTTACAACTAGTTGTCTGTTTAATATTAAGTATATTTCTGACACAACTTTTCTGTAGTACATACACGATTTGTGCCTCCCCAAAAGATATTCAGAAGATGCCGTATCTAATTCTAGACTCTACATAGGCATAAGCCATGTATACTTTATCCCAAACTTATTGTCGGTACCATACTATCAAAGACGCTGGACATTTGTTGTACCCAGAATAAGTCTGAGATAAATATTAAGCTGCCTCAACATTAACATTTTGTGACATTAGGGCGTAACAATACTTAGCGTCGTTTTGTGCAAGCTGGTCAGTATGGGATTTCCAGTCAAGCCTAGAATGTCTCAAGTCTATATTATAATACCCAAAAAGGATAATTGAGACCCAGTGTTCAAGGTAAAGGTACCATTGGTGAAAATTTTTTCAACATTAGACTGTTTGAAAATGTAATAGCTTGCGCTTTTCCATTATTTAACCTAAGGTTAAGAGGAGTATAGTGTGTCTTTAGCATGTCTAATGCTGAGGACATTTTTTGTTACAGTGCTATTGAATCTGGAGAGCAATCTGCATATTGAACTGTATATTCATCAAGTACCATGGGTAGGCCATTTAGTATATAGATTATACAATAACGGTCTTAATACTGATCTCTATGGGATCCCTCTCTTTATTTAATAAATATTGCTATCCTGTCTTCTGCGTTTTGATAGATTGTCCAGTGATATACTACGTATATAGACTCGTCAAGCAAATTGGGTGGTTTGACTGGCATCTTATTTATTGACGGTGAGCCACAGTCCATGTCCCATGAACTACCAACTACAAGTCTCAAATGATACACGGCACCACAGAGTACAGACTACTACAGACTGTTTACTTTATTGGAAAGAAATGCCGATTGCTCTATGTCACTTCCACGTATTAAATTGACTATAAATTTATCCTCGTCTTTCTTCTGTTAAAGCAGTCGTAGAGGGCGGGACGCTACATGCATATTATATATGTTTCTACCATGCATATATGCAGTGTGGTGTGTACAGAAACTACTTCCGTAGTAGAGCACTTTAGTCCTTCTTGTATGAAAACTAATTTGGTTCCGAATAAATCTTGTAGATGGCAGAAGTAAATGTATGTATAGCCATTGTATATAGACTAATAGCCGTGGTTCACTAATTAGGTTATTATTTTTGTTGTTTTAGGTATAAACAAATAAACTTTAGAGATGTGTATTTATTTTTCAGTGATTTCACCTCATAATTTTTCAGTATTAATTAACTGTGGCAATTAGCGATAAGTACATAGTGTATAAAACTATTGACAGTGATATATTCTTTTAATTAGTGGATCAGCTGATTAGCCGAGACGGTCAGGTTTTAAAATGGCCAGTCAATTGTTTACAAAATGCAAAAACTGGAAATTATTCATAACAGTGAAATTTAATATTTGTCTTTCAAATTACGAAAGAAATTGTGCAAACGTAGGTAAATTTTTTACAAAATATAATATCATTGATTAAGTAGTCAACTATATCAAAATATATATAAGTTAGGTACTCTTAGTTTATGTTTCTCTATACTACAAAATATTTTAAATTAAAGATACTTTGTAAGAGTTTTTTTTTTTTTATTTGAATACCATTGCCATCTGTCGCAGCTGAGAATCAGGAGGGAGAACTGCTCAGATGAAAATGGAAGAAAGAACACGATATTTGTTCAATAACATACCTATTTTGTGAGGGCCATAGTTGTTTTTTTGGTGGGCTTTTAAATTTTTTCCTATTTAGATCAAAATTGTGTCATAGATCTTAAACACTATTCAGTCAAGTTACATAAAAAAATGTTTTGCAAAGCAATTTAACCCATTTTTGAGTTAATTAAGGTTATAACCTCGTCAACAAATTATTATTTGTCATAAGCAGGGTATCTTTTATACCGTCACTATCCTATATAGTAAAAAAAATAAGAACATAATATGTGTTTTTACGTGACAAAGTTGCGATGTAGTTTTATCACAATCCACTGGCAACCTCCATAGTGTTTATTTCTGATACATATAAATACCAACAGAAATTTACATTTTGATTTGTTCTGCTACAAACATTATATTTCTTTTATCAAAATAATTTGTTTTATAACCTGAAGTAAAAAAAACAGATACATGTTTATTTAACCGAAATACTTTAAGAACTAAGACTCAATTCTTAATTAAAAAGAGAAAAATTGAAAGCCTCACCAAATAAACACTAAGCCGTTTCGACCCTGACAATATAGGTTTTTTATCGATCAAATATCGTGCCCTTTCTACCATTTTCGTCTGACTATTTCTTTGGGAGACACTGTATATACGTAATATATGGGACACCCTGTATATACTCGTGACGTCATCTGTCGGAGACAGGTCGATTGTGGCTCCATCTACTGAGATTTCCAGCATTTTGCAAGTGAGTCCGAAGCGACATCTTCCCTTGTTTTGCAAGGAGAGTGAGAGAGTAGAACACAGAATTAAGGAAGATAGAACATTATTGCGGTACTAATTTTTGTATTGAGTGCTACGTCTGGAGTAGTCTGTGCACGGCACATATGTCTGGCTGGATCGCCTGATCACCTCTGTTGTTTAGAATAACAGGCCAGTGGCCAATTTCTCCGATTAGATTGTGGCCATTTACCTTCTATATTCAGTTGAACTGTCACAATCTCGCGTCACTAAAGCATGCGCACCATACCCAGAGTACTCTTAAAGGATAGAGAGACAGGCTTTCCTTGGCGTCAAGTTCCGAACGAAACTCACAATATAATATGTATAAATGTATATGCTATTATGAAATGGACAATAAACTGAATGAGCAAAGCTAGCTATTAATTGTAAAGCTAATTTCATTATTTTAGAACAAAGAATACTTTTTTTTCATATTACAGTGCAAATAAACATTTGTTTCTATTATTAACAATATCTCATTTCCTAATTATTAAGGGTATGTATTGAAGATATGTAACATGACTATATTTAAAAAAATATTTATGTTACAGACATCAACGATTCTATCTATGGCTAGGCATGTATGTGGGTAGGATCCCTCATTACAAAGACCCTTTAAAGCGACTAATTATCATGCGGAAGAAGAACAAGAAATTCATTTGATAGCATAACCTTGTTGTTTTTAAACTTAACCTATGGCTATAAACTATAAAGTTAACTTTAATAAATAATGGAGAAATTAAATTTTGCTTGTAAATTAGGTGTTCTTAGTCGACCCGATGGATCAGCAACGTTTTGTGAAGGTAAACCTCAAATATGCTTTTAAAGCACGTTGGTATTCGAAGAAAGTAGTTATTTCTAGACGTGATTTCTAGATACAGCCTAACATAAATAATTTTTAGGAGAAACCATAGTTACTGCAGGTATTTATGGACCTGTAGAAGTAAAAATGCAAAAAGTTTTAATTGATAAAGCATCTGTGGAATGCTCTTATAGACCTAAAAGTGGACTACCCGGTAAGGACTGATATATAAAGAAATGCCTGAGAAATGTTTCATGAAGTACATTTTGTTTCTCGCTGTTCATTTTAAGGTGTGGAAGACAGATTGTATGAATCATTGATTAGAAATATATGTGAAACAGCTTTAATGGCAGCATTATATCCAAGATCAGCAGTACTGGTTACCCTGCAAGAAATGCACAATAATGGACAGGTGTGTGTATAGAATTTATTAGTATGCATTTCCACTTAATTTGCAACATGGGGTAGCAATGTTCTAGTCATGTTGCAGGATGACGAAGTTTTCTGTTTCGGCTACCATCCTACTTATAGTGCACTGATTACGAATAAGAAAATATTTCAAATGCATCATAATTAGAATTGAACATAGACAGCCATATTGTAACCCTCAGTAAAATACTTATTTGCAGAGGTGGTTTCAAATGTTATGCTTTTGTTTAAAAATAATACTTAAGACGAAACAATCAAGGAAGTCTGCTGTCTGAAATATAAGGGCCTGTAATCAAGGATCTAATCTTGAATAGAATTGGATAGCTGTTAAGACTAGAAAATTGTTCACATTGTAATAGGCAGCTAAAAGTTGGTACATAGGTACATTCAGTTTTATAATGGGTATCATTCAGTGGCAGCTCGTGCACAAGATACTTGGGTGTTCTGCACAAGGAAAAATTACCAAATATGAAGAAAATACCACATACCTTAGTGTATTTTTTTAAGCATTGATGGGATATACGCCTTGCTATCAGCAAACTTGTCGATACTTTTTCATTAAAATTTGGTATGGTGGAAATGAATTCTTTTTCTATTGACAGCATTGATAGGGCCATTAGTCGCTCTTCACACATGGAGTTCCCAAGAAAAGTTTTTATGCGTTTCAGTGTTGAAAAGCTTCGTTTGGCTTCGGATGTGGTCATGGGTGTTGTGATAAGGATTTGTAGTAATTTCTTTGTTTCTTCCAATGTTGTATCTAAATTATTGGAAATCAAAAATTTCAGGAAGGGCACTGCACCATGCAAAGTTTTGCATTCATTATTAGAATATATTACAGTCAGCTCGGTCTTCAGGCGTTCTTTATTTAATGTTGGATATGCCAAAGAAGGCAAATTTAGCTCGTTGTCTTGAAATTTCTTAACATAATCAGCAAATTTTTCATAACAAAAAAGAGTTGCAGCTTCCAGGTGATCTGCAAAACGCTCTTTTGCATTATTTATAATTATGTCACATACTTCTAAAGCTGTAAAACGGCGATCTACTTTATTTCTACTTGGGTTTCCTCTGCTTCATTTAGAACAGTATCGATGTTCTGTTGAATAGTGGTAACACTTTTATTGAATGCACTTATAAGTAACTCTTTGAACTTCTGCCTGATCGATCAGCCTTTTTTGAAGTTGCATAAATAATATATCCACTTATGGCGTGACCTTATGGAAAAACGTCAACCAAAAAATAAAAATTGGATCCTGCAGAATATGTCGAATACCTGAAGCCCGGTGGTAAGTTTCTACATTAGAGTCTTCTTCTAACTCTTACATGCACTCAATCACTGATTCTCTATATTCATACACAACGTTGACAGTTCGAATATTGAAATTCCAACGGGTTGGAACATAACAAGGCTTTTTTTTTCTACAATGTTGAGGGGAATGACTAAAAAATCCAGGAATGGCATGTAAATTTCCAAAAAAAACCCTAACTTAGGAATTTACTGAACTAGCTTTTAACATAACTAAATTCAATTGGTGTGCATAACAATGCATTTAATGACAATTACTATATTTTTCTTTAATCTTAGCCTGAAGTCCTCTATGTTGTCCACTCATTACTGAGGCACCATCGTAACTCTGTGCAATGAGTTTACTGTTCGCACCCTTTAATAGAGGATTTATTATACTTAATAATGTTTCAGCCAAGGTTTAAGCATCATGTTTCGGAGGCATCAAGAAATTCCAGAAGCGCTGAACTATATCACCATCTTTTGTTATGTAACGGAATACTGTTACCATTTTTTTGCCGAAACATCTGTAGTCTCATCTGCCATTACTGCAAGAAAAGGCATTTCGTCGATGCCTTGAGCAATTTCTTCATGACATATTACAAGCATACAGTCTAAAAGGTCATTTTGTATTATTTTAGAGGTTTCTTTAAAAACAGTTGCATTTTGTAGATGATCACACAGAATGTTATCGAGTTCTGCCGTAAAATTAATAAATCCACGAAATATTCCGGGATTTTCAGATGTTTCAGTCTCATTATGACTACGAAGGGCCAATTCAAATGCCCCACAAAACTTAATGCAGTTTATAATTTTAGACAAAACGTACCTGTTTCTTGTTGTGTCTTCATTATATTTTTGAATGTTGAAGCAAGTTGAGCCTGAATATTGATATTTCCAAATAGGCTTAACTGCATTACATTTAAAAGATGTGTCTTCGAGTTTTCGAGTTTTTTAATTTTTTCACTTAAGTGCACTGAATCTCTTACTGTCTTCACCGATACATATTCGCATTTAAACAATACACAAGGAAAACAAAATAAGACATTTTTTCTATTACAACCAAAAATCCATCTATTTTTCAAATATATTTCATTATTAAATTGCCGTTTATAAATTTTACCACGGCTACTGCCCGTCATTTCAATATTAATAGCTGGCAAAGGGCGGCCTTGTTCTTTTATCAGCAATTTTTTCTCATAAGTGAGCTTCGAGAAATTTTTACATATGTTAAATATAATATTCATTTTAAAATTTAAATATTAAAATAATCAGTAAATAATAAACTTTAACACAACACAGCACAAAACAGCAAAATACATCAAAACAACTGAGTAACTGCCCAGTAAACACACACATATATGATATGTAGCATAGGAAGCTCAACGATATTTTGTTCGTTATGTAACCACTTTATGTAATTGATCCATAACATACCCACTTATTTCAAATATTACATTTATGTATCGTAGATATGTATATAGAATGTATTATATACTTGCCACAGATAGATATGATATGTTATAAATACATGTCCATGCCCACTAATAGACATATATTTTATGTTATATAACCGCAGATATTAGTTCAAACTTGAAACAATACCAAAATGGCGAACGTATGCGAATCGTGTTGCTATTTTGTATTGATTTAATTTCTAAATTTCAAAATATTCAGTATAAATTGTTGGCGCAATTTGAAGTGTTCAGTGTGCGTGATTTTTGGTGTATTGCGTCAGTTTTGATGAAAAATGGAAAAGAAAACAGTATAAAGTTGACATAACCTGTAAGGGATACCTATGTAGCTACGCTTTGACAAGTAAGTTTTTATTAATTTATCCAAATTCACTTTTTTAGTGAAAGCCATTTGCTACATGTTTGTCCAATTTTTTTTAGTTGTTAACTTATTGGGCAAAAAGAGGGATTTCGGAAATTTCACCCCCAAACTTGCATATGGCTAACGCCTTTAGAAATCCTATAACTATTGTAATGTTCTGCCGCAGTACAGTACCTTATGGCATGAGAATCTCGTTGTAGGCTCCCAGCATATGATTAAAATTGGCATAAGTTAGTGAAAATGGATATAATTTATTTTCAGTATCCACAAGTAATATCGACAGCAACAATCCCACAGAACATATGCATCGCCTCTCAAGGAAGGTTTATTTGATATGATAAAATGCTCTTGGCTAGGCCTGAGAGGAAATTTTATATTTTGCAATATAAAGAGTATGGAAATTATAAAAGGTATGATGATAGTGATATTTAAATTGTATAAATAATATCAAAATTCACTCAGATATTTCAAGTAGAATATGTTCAACTCGATTTAAATAATTTCTAGTATAATAAAATTTTATATAAAATTGTATAAAAACTGATTTTTGGTCTTTTTCCTTTCAGATGTAAGAAAATACATTTGTAACAACCGCTAGTGAATGGTTCCGTTTAGCTAAACTTCGACTAAATAGAAAAAAATGAAGTGAAATAAATAAATGTTAACCTAACTAAAAGAATTGAAATATTTCAGTTAGTATAGGAGAAAGTTTTTTTTAATGTATCTTTTGTTATCATTATATATAACCTATATAAATATATTTATTTTTATATTCTCTAATTATGCGTCTCTTTAAATATAAATATTTCAGTCATTTTTGTAAATTGGAAATAAAATAACTGGCAGAAAAATTTGTTAATTCAACAATTCCTTATATAATTTTAACAAGTCCACAAAGTATTTTCTTTTTTCAGAAAAAGCAATTTTTCTTCAGTACGTTCCTTGGCTCAATTGCATTTTCAAAATCATAATTTGAATGTAAATAAATAAAAGCTGAAAAAGAGTTATAATTTACCCTGTGTGCAGTATGTATTTATAATACATACATATTATTTGTAATGAATGATTTATTTGTGGCCTTTATTATTTTCTTGACTTCTGATGGGATATTATGCACTATTTCTATAAAGTATTAAAATGATTAATAAATAAACTTCTACGCCAAATAAAGGACACAGTCAGAAGTTGTCTTGATTAAAATCTATTTTTTTTGATAGGCAGAAACGGAGATTTTACCCATAAACAACTTCTGACTCCTTTTGGTGCAGAAGTTTATTTGTTAATCATTTTAATATTTTATAGAAATAGTGGCGTAAAACACCCAAAGAAATCACGAGAATGATACATACATATACCATATAATATATATGTGGCATGTACATATTTTAAGTATATCTGATACATTACATGAGATGTAAGAACTACATAGTCGTAATATATCAGACAAGTTACGAACAGATGTATTGTATACATAAGTGATACATGTTGATGTTGCTGACATAGAGACATAATATCTTATGAGAATGTATATTACCTGCTACATAACTGATATATTCGAAGGAACAGCAGTTATGTATTTTATACGTATATGTTACCTCTCCGTGTTTACTGGGTGACAGCAACAGCTTACCGCTCACCTCAAATAATAAACAAACGTGGTTAGAACTGCCAAAAATGCAGCACATTTTTTGCACTGGAATGCCCAAGTCATGCATTGTCGTGTAACCAATTGTGCTGATTCGTTGCATGGATTTTCGTGCTGGTGTCGAGTGCAGAACCATCAAAGTAACTCAGCTATTTTCTTAAGAAAGGTGCTATAAATTTAGGACGGTAAATAGTCGACTAACTGTATTGGTACCTAGAAGGAAAGCCCAACCAACACCTTTTAAAAGCAGGAAGTAATAAATAGAAATACGTAATGGGAATACCAATGGTTCGAGAGTGGATTTGACTGGAATCATTTGTCATCGTTTAAATAATAATTTATATAGATTAAATTTTAAAGGAATTAAAAACAATTCAAACAAAATGGTTATGGTCAGAGTGTAATATTTTTTGATAATTCTGCAGCTCTGCAGTACAGATGGAGAAACCACTCCTGGTATCATTTAAAAGTAAGACTCAAAGCGAATCTTGTCCATCATGATAAGTACTCTAATCTAAATCCAATATCAAAAACAGAAATTTCTGCAAGTAATGTCAGTGCATATCATATGCGTTAGACTTTAGACTGTGACCTTACGATTATGTATCAAAAATGGCCAGGAAAATTGCATAGAAAACTTTACAAATCAAAACTGTTATGAATTGGGTGCAAATATTCACTAGTTCTATTTGTACAACATATCTACTTATACTCTTTGATAAACATTCGTGTTCATTAAAAAATAGAAGAAAATCTGATTCAGAATTTCAGTAAGAATATAGGTATAATACAGTCTGAATCCCTAAGTGTAGTTTCACTGAAACTTTAAGATACCTACTTAAAACCTTGACATCTATTCACAGTATGTGTTGCAAGACTGCAATTGATTTACTTTCATTACACTGTATGTCACTACCATTTTGGATTTATGCTTCTAATGTCACAGTCTAGATACAATGTAAGTATGTACATGACATGCACTGACATGTACATATAAAAATTTGTGTCGAATTTGACGCAAATTGGAAGATTTAAAATAATTTTTTAATATTTGTTGGCCACCTCAGATTTTGATTAAACTACTTATATGTGACAAACAAAAAAGATCACTAGGTGTCTTGTGATGATTACTATTATAACAACCAAAGCCTGCACCAACCTCCAGCTTTCAATCATAAGAAAGACAGTCTGAATAGTCGTACTAACAGTATGTATGATCATGTAGTTTTTCGTCTCAAATAGGTTTTCCAACATTACATCATTGAACGGTTCACATGTCGCCCATCGCAAGCTGATTTTTATTTTATTCCTAGAGCTAGTAACACCCAAAAGTTTGTTAGGTTTGTTCTACCAGTTCTTTTTATTCTGGGTCCTGGTACCCCTGGCTCCCTCCTGGCTAGAGAACTGCTAAGGCGTAATAATATTTTGAAACCTCTCCTTAAGTAATGTGTATGAATGTGTTACGTTATTTAATTTTGTTTTTTTTGGTTCATCTTTTTTTGATATTGTTAAAAAAAATATCGATGCTAAATACTTAATTTTTATTTTTAGTTGATATCCTGTGCTGTAAATGCAGCTTGCCTGGCTTGTCTGGATGCAGGAATAGACATGAAGTTTATGTTTGGATCTGTAACATGTTTCTTAACGAAACAAGAAGAATTATGTTTGAAACCACCAATAAACGACAAGGATATTAAAGCATCATTTGTTTTTGTATTTGATAACACCAAAGGAAGAATTTTGGCATCTCACACAAAAGGTTGCTTTAGCAAAGAACAGTATGAAGAAGCATTGCACTTAAGCAGGGAAGAGAGCAAAAATGTATTTATATTTTTTAAAAAGTCTCTGAATGTAAATTGAATTTATAAATCAGGTAATAAATGTATATTTTTATGTTTGACTTTATTAAGAGAGGATTCATGCGTTTTAAGAATGAAATACTTTTGAAACTGCTTTACACAGTTGCATATGTCACATCTTGAATATGAACTGGTCATTGCTCAAGTCGACTCATTCTCCGCTGCAAAATCTAATATGCTAGGTTATTTTATAATTTTTAAGTACGTTCTTCTTTCACTAAGCAATAGAGCATGTGTTTAGGCAGGTTCAGCAATCTTCAATAGTAACGCAGTCGTACAAAAGTCACATGCACTTGTAGCTTTACATTACTTAATGTTGTGATACCGAAAACATTAGCCCATGGCAGTCATTAAATTCGGAGGCTGGCTTGTGGGCAAGAAATTTTATTATATTCAATTTTATTCATTTACTTAGATGTTCTATTTAGCGTTTAGATGTTATTTAGCATTAATATCATAGCAAGTTTTGCCTGGGCAAAACAATTGCTTAAGTAGTATAAGTAAATTAATTAAATAAAAATTTTATTGTTAAGAAACAACATGTACATTGTAAATGTAAATATAGAAAAGCCAAACTATGATTTTCAAGTTAACAATGATTATTTTGTTGTGTTTAATAGCAACATGAAAGTAGGCAAAAAACAGGTAAAAAAGTTGTAAAAAACTATAAGCAATGACTGGTAAAAAACGACAGAGTATTGTATTGTTTTAAAAGACGTAAAATACTGGTAACAATAACTTTCCAAATCAAAGGGAATTGTAAATATGCACTTATATACATACATACAGTGTGAACCTAAAGAAATGCACAAAATTCATCTCTTTGGTATGTCATTTGTCAAAAAAATCCTCAAACAGGTCGATTTTAGTTTTGTAAACGCTACATTTTTGTCACTATACCAAAATTTATGACGTCATTGGTTTTTGAGTTATGATGCCATCATAATTTTTTTTTTAATGTTTTGTTTACTGTTTTTGGCAGTATATTCCTTTAGATTTTTGGTGATATAAAAAAAAAATGATATTACCTGAGCCAATCTTTTGGAAAAATGACATTTTATGTAATAATACCTTACTTTCGCAAATTCACGAGTAATGTTCCACTTTCTTATGAACTGATAAATCTTGTTGCCTACATTTTTGTTTTAACTAGCATGAAAACATTTGATATAAAAACAAAACAAAGAATATAATAAAAAAACAATCACCTTAACAACAGAGAGGATACAGGTCTTTTTGTGTAAAGTATCGATAACTTTTTTATTCGTGGCACGTGTGGAACCTCAGTTTTGTGACACTTCTGAGACAGTGTAAAACTAGTGAATGTAATGCCATGTTTAAGTGAAAGAGAATGCGTAGAACTTTTGATGATGGTTGGATATGGTTTTGAATTATGACATCATGACTTTTTTTTTAATGGAAACAGACATTTTTGTTTACTGTTTTTGGTTTACTGGTTACTGGTTTGGCTTTAGGTTTAGCTCTCTGGTGATATGAAAAAAATTGATATTACCTAAGCCATTTTTTTGGAAAAAAATATTTTTATTGATTGATACTTTACATAAGTAATTATGAGAAAAAAAAATCATCTTCATTGCTTAAATTGCGACCCTCCAACCATTTGGCATAGACCAAGACGTTGGCTGTTCTGAATCATCCACCTTCCAGTGAAAGTGTCATCTAAAAACTGACGCACCGCTATCCCAAAATGAGGTGGGCCCTGTCTTGCTGAAACCAGACGTTTTCAGAAGGAATATCTTCATCTTCATTGTTCGGAAACATAACTGCTAATGCTGGCATTAACTCAACTCGCAAAAACTGTAAATATCTTGCGGCTGTAAAATTTTCTTAAAAAAAAGGTCCCAATAAACGATCACCAATCATACCTGCCCACACGTTTACTTTGCCTCGTCTCTGTGTATGGGCTTCTTGAGTCCAATGAGGATTTTCTCGTGACCAATACCTACAGTTATGCCAATGTACAGTCCCCCTTAAAGAAAATGTAGCTTCATCAGAAAAAACAATGTTCTTTAAAAAATGTGGGTTTTCATCGCACAAAGTCATCAACTGTTCACAAAACTGTAAGCACCGATTTGGATCGTCCTCATCAGGCCTGTAGCTAGGGGTGGGCCAGGACGGGCTACGCCCGTCCTGGAATAATTTTTGCCCGTCCTACGACGACTGCAGAGAATAATTAAAATCGCAGCACACCAAAACCATAGTTGGTGAATGGAAATAATTGTTGAGAGGACATAGACCAAGCTCTCACTGCAAAAATGGTACCCCATCGAACACCTAAAATTGAAAATATGAAAATGGTTGCAAAACATATAAAAATCATGTTACGTCCGGCAGGCAAGTAAGAATTTGTTAATTGTTATTTTTTACAACTTTTTTAATTTAGATTTAAGAAAAAGATTTTACTTTTTAAAACACCTGCTTGAAATTTACACAATTTGTGGTAAATGAACCATTTTTGAACAAAATTTGTCTGACTGAGAGAATTTTTGTTAAAAATTTGTTATACATAATTTTCTTCATGAAAGTGTACTTCATAGCACCTCCTTGATTTTTGTTTTAAAATAAAGTTTAAGATCTCTTCTATCTATCACAACTTGTCTGCCTGCCAATTTTTGTTAATTAATTCCTATAATATTTTGTTTTATTATTTTATGATTTTAATAAAAGTACATTTCATTACACCTCTCTCTTTTTACTTATAGCGTGAGGTCTCTTTTATGCGTAAAAATTGTCTGTCAGCTCGCTACAAAGCCTAAAGGAGTTCAACCACTTCTGATTAGTATACCGCCGGCGTTAATTAAGTCGTGCAGCACACAGGACTGGACTTCAAATAATGTATTTTCAAATTCAAACAATAAATTAAGGGATTTGAATACTTGTGCAATTGTTTCTCATTTTCATCGTATCATCAACAATCTTTTTTGTGAAGTTTAATTTTACTGCTTAATTTCAAGATAAACTGTATTTCAACAATAGTGTGAAAAAAATTAATAAATTTATTCATTAAACTTTTATGACACAGAAACAGTTACTCCATCCCTGGAAGTTCATGTTGACTAGATAGCTCATTTCAGCGAATCATCAATTTGGTAGGACAAATTTCAGCAAATTACATTCAGTGGGATCGGCCCATGCACATTCTTAACTCGTTAGGAAATATGTATGACAATTTTTTGTGATGATAATAAAAGCCGAACTCCTTTCTTATGATCTTCGTACATAAACTGAAACTGATTGCGGCCTGTATTTTTTGTTGGCGTCTTGTACATTCCAGAGAAGAATTTCATGTTATCTTGGACCGTTTAAAAATTTTCTTTCTTATTATTATTATGTCTTTTAGTAAGCTTGGTAAATTCATTTAATGCGTACCTGACAAATCCCGAAATCTTTTCCGCTCACATACCTACTTTAGGTATGTGTTTCCGCTGGATGTCGTGTTTTTTTAATTTGGAGTTAACGTCTCCTCTGTCTGACTGTCTTGTTAATTTCCCAATCTTTGGTAATATCTTCCCTTACTATACACACTTTTTCACAAATAAGAAAAAAGTATATTGCAGTTGATAGGCATTTTTGTAAAATCAGGTTGTAGCCTACATATGACAGGGTCCGCACCACACAGGGTCCGCACGACACACACACACAACAGATAAAAACTTTAAAAATTTTAATTTCGGATAGATTAAAATGAAAAATTTCTGTTTTAATATTGGTGGTGCAGGTCCTCATATCCTGTCAAGTGTCCTGGCCACTACAGCGACCAAAAATAAAACTGCGTGACTTTGTCCTCTAGTAAAGAATCTCGGTAATGTTTGACCAAACCGTTCCTTTGGAATGATAGTCTGCTACCTACTTTCAGACCTGCAAATAATAGATGGCAATGTAAACTGTTTGTTCATGGAAAAATAAAATCGCCAAGTTCAGTGCATCATTCTGTGACTGTGCGCAAGTTTGATTTTTGCATATTTGGGAACATAGACGTAAATCTCAACTTTGTGTTCCTTTTTTAATATAGTTGTTCATACATAGCAAAGTTAATAAGCCATGTTGAATGCCTTAATGGTTTTCAATTCTTTTTATTTTTATCGCGTCAATTCATTATAACTTCTAAATATTCTATAGTAAAATTTTTTACAATTTAATAATAACGTTTAACTAAATGTTGCTTTTTAGATTTTTAGTTAGAACATTTCTCCAAAATGCGATTTTTGTAGATTATTTTTCAAAACATTTCCGGAACCCGGAACAGGTCCACCCCTAGGGGTTTACATGTCCTAAATACGGCCCTGTCTAAAAGCGTAAATATTGCTCATGTTTGTTGAATTCTGACCGACTTTCAAAATATCCGCCGTCTGTCTGTTCGCCTGCCACGTGTTATGTAATACTGTTAACTTAAAATGGAAAAGTCCGATTGTATTGAAATCTGGAAGTAAATTATTGTTGTTAGCTAGAGAAAGAATCTTATTAAAAAAAAACTGATTGGTAAATTTGAAAGTGATGAACTATTTTAAGCAAAAAATTATACATAGAGTGTTGTAACCTTCATTAAGATTTAAGACACAAAAATAGGCAGCACAGCATTGAGCTTGAGCATTTCGCCAAACAAAACGAGATAGTCGAGAGATGACTATAGTTTATTCCAATTTAAAATTTAAAATGCAGTGCTTGTAAAGATAGGGAACACATATGTGTCCTTGTTTCTGATTGGTACATTTGCAACTTGCAAGCCGAGTTTACCTACACAGGAAAAATTAGTAAATCGGAACAGATTTAGTGTATTTTAATCTCACTGTAATAAAATAAGAACATTTATGCTGTAATTTACATTAAATAAATTCAATGTATTTATAACACGGCCAAATCCCTAATGAAAGTGGATTTAAACAGTTAATTTTTATTTTGTGTACCAATTGCTGACCTTGATTCGGCCTCGATGGGGATCACACTTACTTGGGAATTCCGATGTGCCTGTGTAAACTGTGCTCCACACATAACATGACGTAAACAACTGCGCTCTAATCTGAGGTTATACTTTTTTTTATAAAATCTAAAATTACAAATGTATGATACTTAGCAATACCTAGAAAGTTAACTTGTTTTCAAAAAACCACTGTATACTGTATAATTCAACAATCCGATGAAGAGCAAATATAGTGTTTTCCATCTAATTACTTTTCTGATTAGTTTATTCCTATTCCTCAAATTATTCGTGTATTGTTCATTCGAACTACTCAGTCAGAGCGCAATTCTGTTCGGTAATTTTGTCAATAGTTACAAAATCATAAAACATCATTATAGGTAAATAGTTTTTCGGATAAATAACCCTTTTTCATATATAGTATGTAAGACCGTTTAGATATCTATAATTTTTTGCTGTTCAATTGTTTGTTAGAATTAACGGTTGTGCTTTGTGCGGTTATCTGTTCAACTTTGTTGGTTGTAAAATATGCATGTTGTGTACTTAGTTCAATTTCCTTCCCAGGTGTTTTAAAAAGATTACAGACAGCTATTTAACAATCAATCAGTATATCAGTAATAATTACATATGTTCTTTGAGTTTTCTTTCTATAGTGAGAAACAAACAGTTGTTTGTTGTTTGACGGTTAAAAGGAGAAATGAAGCAGCTGAAGTGAACAGGGGGTAAGTATGTTATTTATACTAAATTTGCTTCTTTTGTCTAATTTATAGTGTTATTTTCATATTTTCAGATTCCCGATTTAACCCTGAATTAAGGTAAGTGCTAAGTATAAGTACGTATCTACTTATGTTGCTGTCAAGCAAGAATATGGCTTAAAAAGACTTAAACAATACACCACGGAATCACCACGGAATACTTATTACTCTACTTTGTTTCTATGACATATAAATGTGCAGTGCATACTTATATGTTTAATTTAATATGTAATTTATTTATGTTTTTGTACATCTCTTCTCTTTGTTTTTGTTTTAACGACAAGTTTAAAACTGTGACTTTTCTTATACAAATATTTGCCTTTATATAAGAATAAAGAATTTTGAATTTGACGGAAATGAGACAACACAAAGATTGTTTTTGTTGCTTGAAGTAACTGATTGTTTTCATAAGTAATTTATTAAGGTTGTGAGCTTATGTATGCAGTTTATTAGGTTAAGTGATTGTAAAGTTCCATATAGGGGGTATGTAAAATTACTAAAACATGTTAAGGCCCTATAGGTTTTATAAAATGCAATATAATCCATCACAGTCTTTATAGGTACATCGTTTAATAACTGTTATTTACTATAGTTTTTACAGTTTTTGTTTTTTTTATAAAAGTTGGAGTTACTTTCTAAAACTAAATAGTGTTCCTGTATATAGACGTTGGCTATGCGCCAATATTCTTGTCTAAAGATGACGGTCTCGGATGATTAGGGGTCGAGCTTGAGCTCTTTGCCCCAATCATTTCTGTAGACCTGGACCGGCCTCGTAAGGGGTGGGCCTGCTTTTCGCCTATTCCTCCCGCAAATGCGGACAGTTTTGGCGATGTTAGCAAATCTCTCCTGGTCCTGGCTGTTGGACCCTGCCAGCTGGGTCGTTTCTTCTAGCGCTCTTCTGTCTTGATCTTCTTTCTTCGCTGGCATGTATAGGCTCCCGGGAGCGTCTTTCGTCTGTCGTGAAAGGGAACGGCTGTTACCGAGCCCTCTCGGAGTTTGAAAGGGATTTGGGGGTGTTGACTAGTCGGAAGCACAAGGTGCCCGTTGGCATCATGTGCTCCGATTTCGTCGGAAGGAAGTGTGAACTGTGTAGCTCGGGATTGTGTTCGGTCAGAGACGCTTTCTTAGCGTCAGAGGCCGGCACGGGCTAGGGTAAGGGTACCGAGCTGGTTGTTTACTTGGTGCTCCTGGGATCGGGTAATTGGATGTTTTTGGCCATTGTCTCCTTGCGGTGTGGCTTGCAGATCGGGCTGAAACAGATAACGGGTTAGTTATACTTATCCATTATCCAGGATCTGGAGCTTCGGCCTCTTGTGCCTCGGAGCGTCGTTGGGGTCATAGTCAGTCGCCTATCTGTCCAGCGGATTCCTATGCTCTGCTGCACGGGCGTACAGGTTCTTCGCTCTGTCTCGGATGACTTCAGTTACTGGAGTGTATTCCAGGTCTCTGAAGATGTCGGCGTTTCTGACAAATCATGGTGCATTCACGGCGCACCGAAGTGCGACGTTTTCCACGGCTTGTATCCTCTTCAGATGGGTGGCTGGTTGGTATCCCCAGACAACGGAGGCGTAGGTCAGAATAGGTGCAATGAGGGTCCTGATAAGCTCAAGCTTGTTGCTCAGTTGGCTCTGTCTACCTATCATAGGGTAAAGTAGAGTCCTCCTCGTCCTCGCTTTCTGTATTAGTATTATCGCTTTCGTGTTCTGTCGTCTGCGTAGAGCGCCAAAGCCATCCTTTCGGTTTTTGGCATGTCGGAGGTGTAGATGGTGAACGGGTGGGGAGAGAGTACCGATCCCTGCGGTACACCTGCTTCCACTTCCACGGGCCTGTAGTTTGACAGCTTGTCGTTCACACGGAGTTGCCTCCGATGCAGGTAAGATCTCAACGTTGGCTATGAGGAATATGACTTCCTACAATAACAACAGCAACTTTTATACAACTTGGAGATAAGTGGAATTTAAAAATACTGCAGTTAAATGTCAATGTATATTTTGTTTCCAACTTTGTAAGTACGGTTGCTTTTACAAAACCATTGGTAGGTAACATTCGGAAATACTTCATACTATTTGCTACTTTGCTACGAATATGCGGCATATACAGGATGTTCTCTCTCGTGATCATTTTCTCGACAATAAAAGAGATATTTGCATTATGTAAAAGGTATCCAATATAATAGATGTACTTATATGAAAAATGAAAAATACTTTATTGTGCAACACAAGGGACAAGATACATTTCTCAATGATTTTACAATCTTACCCTATCATTAAAACATAATTATATTAATATTGAAGTTATTTAGTTTATAAGTTTATTAAGTTTATATAAAGTTTATATTAAGTTTATATAAATGACTGCAGCTTTAAGTAAAACCAATCTTTCTGTAAATTGAGGTATAGATGGCGTTTCGATGCAAAGAAATTTTCGATCCTAGGAACCTTGAAAAAGATGCATGTGATAGGATATTACATTTTAAGCAACTTTGATAATACGAATAATTTTCAAAAAACACTGATTTTCAAGATAATTAAACAAAATATATATCTTTTAAGTGAACAATGAAAATCACCATAACTTTTTAGAATTAAGCAAACATAAACTATTTACATAATTGTGTTAGTAACTGTTTTATTATCAATTAGGTATTTTCATAAATTTTAAGTTCTCTTTGTGTGTGAAGATAATGCTTGATAATTATTAATGACCCTTGAATCCATATTAATTTTGAATTTAAATTTTACCGCCAAAACACTACATCATTTCACTGTGCACGCATGACGTTATCAGTTGCATTGTCAGTAAACAAACGTCATAGTGTATTATAAACACATGTTATTTTGCAGTCTTGCATTTTTTAATGAGAATTAAGTGGTGCTTTGTGCCAAGATGCAAAAATACATCCAAAAACCTACCTGGAAGATTTATAGTGACAGTACCAGAACACTTTGTATATTCCGTTGAATATTTTTTACAGAATTCAAATATCATTTTCGAGTTATCGAAAATAGGATCTCGGGAGTTTTAAGTTGGGGACCCTGGTATATACACTCTCATACTAACATCGCGCAAATACGTGGGATTTTAACGGTTTTGAAAAATCACTTTTAGTGACCATTAGCGGTTATTAAATAGATAATATAATCATCATCATCATGCAATAATGGGTGGGTTTAGGAAATGCAACTATTTGCAGTTAAGACAGCAACTTCGTAAAAATTAAGATATTTGTAGTGATGTTATCCAAATCGCCTTTAATGTGAGACTGTCCTCGACACGCCAAACGTTAAGTTTAGATTCATTATACTGTAATTTAATGTTGGAAATTTTATGTAGTAGCTTGATGTCATCTGCATACATTAAAAAAAATAAACATCTAGATGCTATATCATTGATAAATATATTAAACAAGAGGGGGCCCAAAAACAGACCCCTGAGGTACATCGGAACAAGTTATATGAACAGTCGTCCTGAATCCATTGTACGCGACGTATTCTCTATCTGATAAGTATGATTTTGAAAAGCGTGTAAAATTCTGTGAAGCTCTAATGTTAGACAGTTTTCTGACAAGAATGTTACGATAAAGCCTTTCGAATGCTGCTTTAAAATCAAAATATATTACATCAGTTTGAACCTTATCAATGGCCTCAGATATATACTGTACATTTTAAAT
Source organism: Stenurella melanura (assembly GCA_963583905.1). Lineage (NCBI taxonomy): Eukaryota > Metazoa > Arthropoda > Insecta > Coleoptera > Cerambycidae > Stenurella > Stenurella melanura. Next base: position 63,143,193 of record OY757310.1, read on the forward strand.
TGGTGGTTGTAGATCGGGCTTTCATAAATCCATGCTGTTGAGAGGAGATACTGTTTTTGACATACGGATATATGCAATTATGTAACAAAATTTCAAAAGCGTTGCTAAAGTTACACATGATAGTGATTGGTCGGAAATTTGTAAAAATTTTTTGTTGCCCTTTTATTTTTAACGGGACAAACAAAAATGCCATCCGGTCCCATGGTGAGCTTCTGTTTCATTATTTTCTATGCTTTTAGAAAGTCTTCAGAAAATGATACTAATATACGATTCAAATGTGTATTGACCCCTCACTTTAACCGCGAATATCTCAGAAATAGAGGAGCGAGAAAATTTGAACACATATCATTATGTGTCTATTCTAAATCATTCACTGAAATTTGAAAAATTTACATTGAACTGTTTTGAAGTTCTGCTAAGTTATATTGAAAAATGTCCTACTTTTGAAGGAAATTTTGAACCCGTATTTAAGACCCCCTTGGAGGCGTGTGGGGAAGGCAGAAAGGTGTAACTTTTATGTATGTCATTTCTTATGATAATCCGAAGGCATATGCCAATTTTTACCGTTTTCCTTCGAGAATTTTCCATTTTATAGGTGATTTGTGAAATTTTTAATTTTTTGGTTAATTCTGAGTCTAAAATGGCCTTGTAACTTTATTTTGGACCATGGGAAAATTGTAACTTTTTGTACATGGTCTCAAATAGTTATAACAAATGTTTTGCCGCAAAGTAGAAGTGGTGTTCATTCGGTTGGATCATGATAAATTTTTAAATTTGCCGCGCTTTTCCCCGTACCATTATACAGACTATCGTATACCGCAGTTGTTAGCAGGTATTCATTCGGTTCAAAAATCTTCATTATTCCATGGCCCCTGGCCCAAAATCAACCCACTTTGGGGGCTTGCCCACTGGGCAAAGTAATATTTCAGCAATGTTCTAGAAATCTTATCTTGGAAGTTGTAACATACGAGCAATGAATATTTAGGTTCCCGCAACTTTGATGCAACAGCCCTAACGGCCATGCAGCAATATTGCAGTGCAATGTTACATATTGCAAAGTACCGGCAAGGTTTATGACTTTTGATTGTAAAGTTGTAGAAACTTTACAAAGCAGAAAATTAAAATATCAATATGATTACATCAATAATTTCCATGTACATTTCAATTATTTTTTTACTGAAATGTTCTAATGAAACTAACATTTGTCTTGAAAATGTAACTTTACATCAACGTTTTCTACGCTTATACAGAGAATTGTGGAAACTGGACCTAGAAAGTGGAGAAAAACAACTATACACCCTGCCTGTATTTTTGTTTATTTTGCATAATCTTTTTCAGGGCTTAATAAGCAAAAAGTGAATGTCATCGGACAAATTCTATTTATACAATTTATATTTTTAACCAGTATTTTTGTAATACAAGACTACGTTGTGGAAAAATAACATCCACTTTTTCGCTATTAAGCCCTGAAGATGATGCAAAATAAACAAAATACTTTACGCGTGGTAGTTGTTTTTATATCCTTTTTAGGTCCAATTTCCACAATTTTCTGCATAAGCATAGGAGACGTTGATATAGTTACATTTTCAAGACAAATGTTAGTTTTTGGCTATCCAACCCTGAATAAGTTTATATCAAATAAACAAAATATGGACAAGTTAAATGTTTTTCTTTTCTTAGTCCATACATTTGTCTGCATAAGTAACTGACAAAGTACGATTTTCTTTTTCAAATAGTATGGCATGCACTCCCACTTGATCTACGAGATTGTTTTTTTTACAGAATACATTAGTTCATAATATTCCCAAGCACTTAAATTGGCCGAGGTAACAAATCATATGCCGAATCTAAAGGAAAAATTTATTTTGTGCTTCTGTAGATATCAAAATTAGTCTTAGTATAAACTCAAATTGTTTAGTAAATACAAAATAAAATGCAAAATGTTATACATATATTTATTTATTGTCACGTGATGAATAACTTACATTTCTAATTTTATTACAAATTAGTTTGTAGTTTTTGTATTATTTAACACGAATTTTATAGAAAAAAAATGTTAGCAATAACAGAAGCCAAGAAAACATATCTGTGGAGTCTATCTTTATCTATTGATGACTATACTTCGTAGATATCTTGTTTTCGCATGTTGGAGCCACGCCATGGAAAACCTTTCAAACTGGTCGTCACTTAAATTCGGGAATTATATCCGTACCTACTGCAGCTGCAAAATATAACAATATTAACTACCTGGTTATTATGCTACCAACTACTGCAGTGAATATTTTAAAACTTTATAATCAAAGTACTATTACAGTACGAAACAATATATGACTTTTTAAAAAGTAATTGGACACCTTAGATATTGTACAGGTAATAGGTATACAATCCTTTACCCCCTTGTATGACATAGGTTAGCATATTTTGGGATGTGCCACATACATCCAATCTCAGAGCATACTGAAATTAATCACTTGCAGAAAAAAAATTCTAGTGGCCAAACGTAGAAAATTACGATGAGAAGTAAGTCTCTAGACCGAGCACTCAGTTTTGAAAATTAGTAAGCACTTGTTTAATTAAGACAACGAAATTAAGTACCTATAGCTTAAAAGCAGGCCTTTAACTTAGATTTAATGACATTCATTGATGCACATATTTAGTAGCATTAAACTATTAGAGAATGACGATTTCATTGAGACGTAATTTTATTAACCTCAAACTTACCGTTCTATCACTCACTTTTTTCTTCACCATATTGAAAACTCCATTAAAAAAAATTATAAAATGAATGTAGGTACCGCTTCTATGTTTTTTATTTAATTCCAACCCAATTCAACGACGCTTTCACTTTCACAAAAATGCCGAGACAAGCAAGTGAACTGACATTCGACAGTTAGAAAATGGCGTGCGTTTGGAACTACTAAATTGTAAAAATGGAAACAAGTTGAAAAACAATAAGGACTGGATTTTGCAATTTTCATGTTACTTGTAATCTTTAGTTTAACTCAATGTTCCACAAAGTTGTGCTTGCAATGTTACTCTTGTCAATTAAAATCAAATATATAGTGATTTACAGACCTAACTTACAATATATTTGCAAAATTAACATTGAGGCAAAGTTTCGTTTGTATTTTACATTTGAACTTGTAATGTATTTTGACATAAACTTACAAATTTTACTTATTTCTTTTAAATTTGCTGAAGCTTTCCAGCAACTGAACAATTAAAAAATACTAAAATTAACTAAACGCAACATTGCAGGAAACTTTTGCAACTTTCAATGCCCAGTGGGTGTGACCCCCTGCCTACGGTGATTAGTATAATATATTCCTCAGTATACCACCATTGTTAGCAGGTATTCAAAATAGTCGATTTTGCACACTGGTTCTTAAGCTAAATGTACATTATTCAAATTTCAGTGAATGATTTAAAATAAATTTAAAAAAATCCCGCTCCTCCGTTTGTGAGATATTCGAAGATAAAGCGAGGGGTTAATACATTTGAGTCGTATATTAAATTGATGCTATTGTTATTTAATTTAATTATCTGAGTCTATTGTCTGCCGGTTCACTTGCTAAAAACGATTAAAAAAAAAAAAAAAGAAAAATGCGTAAGCGTTATTATATCATTTCTTCTGGGTTCTTGTACTATTATATTAACGATTTTATACAGAGCTCCTATGACAAAAAAGGTACCTCATCGAACACCTCAAATTTAAAAGGTGAAAATGTTTGCAACCATGTAAAAATCATGTTACGCCGGCCAGACTAGTAAAAATTTGTTCATTGTTATTTTTTATGAATTTTTGATAATTCAGCTAAAACAAAATTATTCTACTTTTCAAGAGTTCAAAGTGTGTCGAATTCGGTGACAGGCGCGTGTTTCGTGGCTCCTACAAGATCTCGAGATAAATCCGGATAAAGCGTAAAGCGTAAACAATTCTGCATTGATTGATATAAATTAGCACGAGTCTGGCTATTTCATATAGTTGATATTTGATTAAATTATCTTGGTTGAATAAAGCAACACAAAAGAGTGTATATATAAACAACTCGAGAAAGTGTACTGCTTGACCGTAAAATCTATACTTCAGATACGTTTTTGGTTACTTTATTTTAATTTAGTTTAGCTCATTAATGAAGTCTATTTCCTTATTTAAATTGAAAAATTAGAAATTAAAATTGAAAAGATATTTATTTATTGGTTTATTAATCCGTGTCACAGGACAGTTTATTAAACAGAGAAAATAATTTAGGTAATGTCAGTGGCGCAGTGCTAAGGTGTTTGCGACCATGGAGTCCCGGGTTCGAATCCTGGCTAGGGTATGGATGTTTAGTAGTGTTTTTCATATGTGTTACCGAGACGGTAGCAGTGAGCTAGACCGCTGTTGAGTGGCACAACATGTCTAGTCGCTGTTATCTCTCCTGAGTTCGAGTCTCAGCTGCGGTAGATGGCAATGTCGCATGGATTAGTTGTTGTGTTGATGTCTATGTATACGCGTCCTGGTTGAGTGGTAGAACAGCAATAGCTGAACTCTGCCAGGACGTTAATATAAATAAGGCCATTAAAAAAAAGAAACAGAAAATACCCGGAATTGGAAGGCGGCAGTTGAAAATATTTACTGTAAAATGAAACTGATTGTTTCAAAGGAACGACATACCTACAGGGTGAGCAAACTATCCCTTTGGACCTCTTTTCTCATAACGCGCCAAAAATATTGTTACCGCGAGATAGGGCCCTTCCTAGCAACTCCACCGTAAATGGATATTTACCTGTGGAACGGTTAATAAATAAAACCAAAGCAAAAATGAAAGCTGCCAAATTCAGAAACAGAAAACTTAAAAGAAGAAAAATAAGGAGATGACGATAGATGGAAACTTAAAAGGAGCATGGAAACTGAAAACAATCTCACAAACACCTGCACATTCCAGCCGATGATGACCGACGGAAACTTAATAGAAGCATAGAAACTTAAAAGAAGCATTTCACAAACACCTACACTTCCCACACCATGCGCCTCTCGCTGCTGACAAAAAGCATGTCCAATGTCCAACCCGGCGTATGCAGCCGGTCCGGCGGCATATAAAACATTCAAGATTTAGTTCCGGCACGCGGTTTGCCGTCCGTTGGGGCGGGTTCGACAGACGACCGGGCTACGTATTGGAACGAACCTCCATGGATGCCCGGAATCGGTAGCAATGCCCACATTACGCTAGCAAATCAATCAACAAAATTAGTCTACTTTTCAAAATACCTGCTTGAAATTTTCGCAATTCGTGGTATCGGGGCCCGGGGGTAGTAACATACGACTCTCGCCAATCTTCAATATAAATTTCGAATAGCAAAGGATGGTATTCATAATAATAAACTATTTATGTCTAGCAAAATATCGAAGAGCGGGGAGGAGTATTCCTTGGGATTGAACATTTATCTCGATAGAAATTTTAAAGAGGGGGGGTGATATTCCTTATAATTAAAAAGCTATGGATGGATGGATATTCCTTTACCTAACAATTTCATATTTGCCTCATTATAAACAATACAAGTCATTCGAAACTCGTTACCGAACTAATCATTTAAAAGTATACCTCTTCCGTTTTACGTAGTGCAAATGCAGATCTCCAACTTCGGGTGGAACCCGGGCCCACTCAAGAGCACCGGGCCCCCTCGAAAACCACCGGGTCCGCTAGGAAACACCCCCCACCCCCCCCCCCCCCTCTCGACGGGCCTGGTGGTAAATGATGAACCATATTTGAAAAAATCTATCTGACAATTTTTGTGAATTAATTTTTTATAAATTATTTTTTTACGAAAGTGCCGCCTTATTACATCCTTCCCTTGTTCATTACAACTTGCCTGGCTGGTAATTTTTCTTAATTAATTTGTCAGACTAAATTTTGAATGCGCAGCATCAATGCATCAGGATCAATCACTGGTATCTCGTAACACCTTAAAAAAAACAACTGAAGTTTAAGATCTCCTCTATGCATAAAAATTTGTCTGTCATTAATATATAAAAAATTAAGTCTGACAAATTAATTAACAGGAATTGTCAGGCAGACAATTTTTTTCAAGCAGGTGTTTTGAAAAGTAGCATCAATTTTTTTTAGCTAAGTTCAAAAATTCATAAAAAATAACATTTAACAAATTTTTACTGGTCTGCTGGGCGCAACATGATTTTTACATGTTTTGCAACCATTTTCACATTTTAAATATGAGGTGTTCCTATGGGGTACCTTTTTTGTTACGGGAGCTCGGTCTATTTGGTCATGTTTCATCCTGACATCAGGTAGCCGCTTCACCTAAATAGTGTTTTGCTTTTCAACGAAAATGGAAACACCTACTGTAGCCTAATTATTATATTATTTACGAATTTTATCAAATTCTTAGTTCCTCAATAATCAATAAACACTTTAACTGTCTGGCAGTAGAATTATAATGCATGCATTGCGAGATGCATTGTTACATGTTAATGACTAATTGAAACATGAGCAATGTAGTTTTTTACTTAGTTAGAACATAGTTTCAATTACTCTGGTACCAGGCACGAAACGATCACTCAAATTCATAAAATATAAAGTTTGAAATGCGCTCTCATGGGGTGAGGTAATGCACTAATGGAACATTATTCCGCTAATTTGTAAAACGGTGTGGATGTTCTAAAACCGTTGCGGAAAGACAACCAAATCAATAAAATATATGTTGATGTCGAAAGTATTGGTTTGTCGTCGGTTTGGTCATATAGGTACATAAACGATAATAAATAATGTTGACGATAATGCTAATGGATATCGTGCTTTTAACAGTGTCACTCATAGGCAAATGACTTAAAATTCTACAGGTGTAGGTAACGGCGACATGCGGCTGTCCTTTGAGGTAGATTTAAATTAAAATTAATAATGGTTATGTTTTTAGTGTACTAATAAGGTTACCACATTCTAAACATTCATTTTATTAAATAATTTCCCCACCCCAGCAACTTTCCTTTGGAAAACATGCAGAGTTACATAAGAGACGAAATTCCGTAGGCATATAAACAAAGATTCTACACTGGCCGTATAGACCAGAGACCAGAGACAACTAGGAATTGTATACCTCCACATTTAACAAAAGCTTGACACGGAAAAAAATATAGTTGTCTTCACATATTTAATGCAAATAAAAAAAAAACGATAAAAACTGCTTCCAACTAACAATTTGATGTTTTGTAGAAGCTGAAAGAATGTTTACAGAACATTTTTTATAAAACAAGATTGTTGATATAAACATTTTCAAACCGTTTATACAACGCTTATAGATGCAAAAGGGGCACAGTTTATAAAATAAAGTAGTTCGTTAATTTATTTTATTATAGCTCTCAGAGGTTATAAATCAATTGTATAAACGTTTACAGAGGATTTAAAAAATTAGTAGACGATAATTATAAAATTCGAGATACGACAAAACTTTTTTATAAGCATTGTGTTATTATTTCCACTAATACTTTTTCGTTATGTACAGCAACAACAACATAAGTTATTTATTATTTCAGTGTTTTTATAGACAATAATAATTCTCAAAATAGTTTTAAAATATTACAAAGGTAGGTATATAGATTCTATGTGACATGGCGGCTTAACTAACAAGTTTAGTGAAACTGAGATAAATGTTAACTGATTAAGACAGCAAATCAATTTTCGGCTGCGAAGGAATTTTTTCTGTGAAATATGAGGTATATATACAATGAAATTTTTGTGCGGCCTAAAAATAACGAATATTTATCAAAATTAAAAATATAAAATGAAAATAATTTCTTCTATTAGATCTTTTTGTGGTATCGCAATTATGTTTCGCAGATAATATGTTTCATAATAATATAGATTGTTGTTAAAATGGTTATATCACAATAATTTTTATTTTTGAACTATTTTTATTTTAAAGTCCAAAATGGCCACTATACAAATAGCTCGAATATAAATTACATTATGGTTTCCATCTTGTAAATGATATTTATAACATTATTTATTATAACATTTATAGAACAAATATATTTTCCGAAGAATTGTATATATTTTTTTGTAATTAGACAGAAACGTATTGCAAAGAGCAAAGGTAATTTTCATTAATATTTTGTTCCGAATAATTTTGCCCGCAATTGCCTTTTAATTAACTACGAGGATTTCTCATCAGAAAACAACGGTCAGTATGAAATTAATAAAATACAAGTTGTAATTAAATAGTACTTTTCAGTATACTTTCAAGTAAGTATTTAACTGTTTTAAAAGTTTTTAGTTAGCTTCACTTGTAACAATGTAAACAAATCTTCCAATCAAAATTTCGACTAGTTCTAATTGAATTAGAGCTTTAAAATTTTGCACGCGTGTAGAATACGATAAATTATGTGATCATCCTAAATCCAACATGGCGAACGCCCTAAGATGACAGAGTCTTGTAAAAGACCATTGTTAATGAGAAAACAATATGTCCCATAAACACCTACCCATGTTTTATAAAAGTGTCACAGAACATATAGCTTTTAACGGCAATTTTTAGTTTTTTAACTATTTTGTAAGTGTTTTATGAGAGCAATGTGTGCCTTGTTTTTATAACAATTGATTAGTAGCTACGGCCGAATACAATATGCTCTCAGAAATAATATTGTGTTAAGAAGAATGCTAATAAAATCGTTTTATTAATGCTTAGGTGAACTCAAAGAATAGTTTTATAGATGTTTGCAACTTGACCAAAAAGTGCCGGGGTTCATTGCTATAAATCTGTTATAAATCAATTTTCCTCCATAAGCTAAAACATCTTAGAATAATTGCTGTATAGACGTTTATAAAACAGCGAAAAAATTCTACAAAATGTTTTATAATTTAGCTGTAAGAACATTCTTAGTACTTATTTATATGATGATTTAGTTGCAAATACTAAATAATCGCTTTGGCGGTTTTAATAAAACAAAATAGCCTTTGCAGAGCAGTAATGTAACAGTAATAAAATAAAATTGCAATATAATTTTAAATTTATAGAACAACCTTGTTAGTTAGGAGGCCATTAAAATATCAAAGTCGGTATTTTTTACCTACCGAGACGGTCCTATAGAGCTGTACTTCAAATTTTTGAGTTTAGAATAAACAAAAAAATAACAGAGAATTAAAAATCGTGTTTTCGGCAGAAGCGTAATGACGTTTCTAGTAAATTAAAAAATCTTACTCTTTTTGCGTCAAGATATCTTACGCATCGGTGGACGTATTGCCCGTCCTTCGCGATATTGATGGATAAATTGAAAGTACGGCTCTGCTTATCTGCTCCCTGGGTATGACGTTCTAGTAATGGGTGATTTACGCAACCATATTTGAGGAGTAACTAATCAAATCGCATTATGTCCACTTAGTACAAAATTCAATATTAACTGGTTTCGAATCTATCTTAGCCTACCTTAGAGTGCTATGTAAACACATCAAATAGAATTATATCAGTATGTAATTCAAGTGCAAAATGACATCACCCAATAAATTCGTATTATGTCCACCAATACAGTCTGTTCAAAAAGCATTATGTCATTTGGCCACCAGGACGCTCATATACTCTTCACCAACTTCCTGCACTTTTTATGTAATTGTTGGACATTCTATAGGATACTCTTCGCAGTTTTTTTGTTTTTTTTGTGACGTTTTTTGTTTAATTACCAAACATTTTTTTTCAAATTAAAAAAATTAATAACCTTTTTATTTATTGATCAATTTTATTCAAAAACAACAGGTTTTTTTCTCTAGCTAGCCCAAGTTTCAATACAATCGGACGTTTCGTTCTTAAGTTATCGTGCTTACTAGAAACGTGACGGACGGACAGACAGGCGGATAGACGGATGGACATTTTGAAAGTTGTTCAGAATTCGATCACCTACACAGTTATATTGTGAATTTTTTTTCTCTACGAGCAGTATTACCGGTTGTAGAAATATGTCGATCGAATGCAAGATACTCTTCGTTTTGTATTTGCGAAGAACCAGCTCGTAGTGCATGCTCTAGTATACTGGCTGCAAAAAGAGTCCCCAGAGTCCGTGCAACAGATAGTTATGTATTTTCCAGTACGCGGCCATTCGTATTTACCCGCCGACAGAGTATTTGGTCGCGTGGAGAAAAATGTACGGAAAATTGAAGAAATTTTGAGTCCTACTGGTTACCGTAAAATATATGATGACGTTGGGAAAATCATAGCCCTAGGAAAGGACTGGTTCATTAAGGGTTATAAGGAGTTGACCACAATTCTCAAAAAAAATTGAAATGAAGTGAATCTTCCTAAAAAAAGTAAAAAAAAAAATATTGAGGTGAAAATTAAACTTGAGCCCACCTATCGCTATGAAGATATTTTCAAACCATTTTCCGTAATAGCTAAACTGGGTCATAATCTGAACAGAGACATAACAAATCGCTGTAACGTACCACTGTTTAGCAGAATCAAACAGACTGGGAATCTAACATTCCACTATCTTCATGGTTTGATAGACCATATCCTGAATGTTATTATAGAGGACATAGTAGTTAATGAGGATGAAAACCAGTGCGAATATCTAGAGGAGGACCATGGAATGGAACATATTTAAATAACATGTTTGTTTATATAAATACTTTGTTTAATAATATAATGAACTTTCTTTTGTAACTCTTTGTTATTTATTTTAATGTAATAATTATTATAATAATATAATGTAATAATTGCATATGCCGCTGCTACAAAAAGCAATATGTCCAATATCAATCACAACAAAATGGTTTATGTCCAATATAATGCATCAAAAAGCATAATATCCAACAATTTCTTATTTATTTCTATTGTTATGCATTACACCACCTTGAAACTGGAGACTGATAGGCCCATGACTTTCTACATTGTTTTGGAATCGCCGTCGAGAAGAACTCTAGATGTATATTCTCGAAAAAGGTTTATGCTAGATTTTTCTAGATGTATTCCTTTTGGATATATAAGGCGCGATTCACGGCGGAAAAAGTTACGTTAAAAAGTGACAAAGTGAGGCTAGAAATCAGAAAGTAAACAGAAAGTGTATGTCCACGTAAGTTAGCCTTTTCCGTGGCGTACGGCTGTGATTCGTTACGTGCAGTAATGGGTGGCCGGCAATTTTCTTGCTGCCGGGTAATGGAGGCTAGGTTTGAAGTGGTCAGAGCCAGGAGTTGCGCTAATTGTTCATAGCTGGGTAGTCCCAAGCTCGGTTGGGGTTGGTTCGTTATGGCGGCAGAGGGGACTGGGATCGTCCCAGTCGTTTGGTTTTGGAGCACTATTTGTCTTTGGGGCGTAGCACTAGGTCTTGCCGTCTGGTACGGCGGGGTGACGTGGTAGGCGCCGGCCGACGAGGTAGGCGTGACGAAGTACTGTGCGTTGGGCGGCGTGCTTGGACTTGGGCTGGTTGCAGTTGGTGGTACCATGCAGTGAGGGGTGGCCAGCTGGCGGCGAGGTGTCAGCGAGGCGTCGCTGAAGAGTTGGGGCCAGTCGGGTGTGGCAGCAATGGTGTACTGACCGCTGGGCAGCCCTGAGCCAGAGTGGGAGGCTTCCCCATGTGTGGAAGCGAATCCAGCGAAGCGGCGATCTCCCAGCGTCGAGGAATCGTCGTTGGCCCGGGATGCTGTTGGGTCCACCATACAGCGAGGGGGCATCACCATATCATCATCACCGCCCAATCTCTGTTCCATCGCCGAGTTTCCATGCCACGATGCTGCGTTGCGCTCCATGCAGTAGGGGGGCATCGCCTGAGAATCGTTGCTACTCCATTCCATATTTGTTGCCTGGGCTTCGTGCCAGGTGGCTGCGCTGCGTGTCATGCAGCGAGGGGGCACCGTCGTGATGACGTCGTGCGTGACCCCAGTGTCGTGTCCTATGTTGGTGGCGAGTCCTGCCTTGCTATGCCTAGGCGCGGAGCCCGGCGACGCACAGTAGTGGGGCGCCGTCGTCGCGACGCCATGCGTAGCACTTGTGCCTGTGGAGAAATCAGAGGACATGCTTACCTCGCCGAGCCGGGTTGCTGTGTTGCTTGCTGTGCAGTGTGGGGCCACCGTCGTGGAGACGTCGGGCGTGACCCCCGTACCCCTTGTCAGGGCGTCGTGTTGGCGGAGCACTTCGTGGTCAGATGCTGTGAGGGGCGTCGTGCAGTGAGGGGGGGCCGACGTGGAGACGTCGCTCTCGACCCCAGTGCCTACTGCCTCGCCACTCCGGGTATGCATTGCCACTTGACACTCAACACAATAAAACTCAATTAAAACACACTGTCTGGTTACAACACAAGAGGAAGGGATAACCTCATCAGCATTGGCGTTGGCGTCTGTGCTCAAATGACTTCTGTTTCGGCAGAAGACTATTAGTTGCTGAAGGCTGGAACATTACTACTTGAAGGATCGATCACTACTTGCTCGCTGAGAAAAAGTGTTGTCTTATATAGACTTTCTTTGTGCTCAAATGACTTCTGCTTCGGCAGAAGACTATTCTTTGTGCTCAAATGACTTCTGTTTCGGCAGAAGACTAAAACATGAGCACAGCGCGCTAGACAAGTCATAACTTGTTCGCGACGCCGACGCCGATGACACCACCCCCCTTTTTTGTGACTTTATTGAACATTAATAAAGGCATACAGGTTATGTTTCAGTTCAATAATTTCAATTATATAATGTAAGAGTGAGTGGATACAATATTTTCAAAACTATAAACTAAGAGTAAGTGTTAAGATATTTCAACAACTAAGATATTTTAACATATATAGACTAAGATTAAGTGTGGTAAGATATTTTAAATAAGTAACTAATAATAGGTCCACTAAGATATTTTAGGTAAAACAAGATATTTAAAATTAAAGTATTTTATGTGACAAATCATAAATGTATTCTAGTTTGAACAAAGTTTTCGCCCTGTGGCGTTGAATTATTTACATTGGTATATTATCGCAAGTTTCGCTCTTCTGGACGTCGTCTCCGCGACGCCCGGGGCTGCCTGATCCTGTTGTGAATTGGGGGCTGCTAAGTCCTGCTGTGTTGCTCGCTAAGGCAACGGGATTCTGGAGCGAACCTATGAGGCTGCAACGTCCTGCTGTGTTGCTTGCTAAGGCAACGGGAGTCTGGAGCGGTTTATTGAGGCTGCAACGTCCTGCTGTACTGCGGGCTAAGGCAGTGAGATACTGGAGCGCCTCGTGGGGGCTGCTAGGTCCTGCTGTGCTACGTGCTAAGGTAGCGGGATCCTGGAGCGGTGCGCCGGAGCCGGCTGAGCTCGGGCTGGCGTTCGAGTTGACGAATACTCGTGTCCGGACTGGGACAGGCATCTGGCTGGCGGATGGCTGCTGTCGGTCGTGGCCAGGCGTGGTCACGGCCTTCGCCCAGAACGGCATCGGGAACAGTATGGGCGTCGTGTCGAGCGGCTGCTTTTGTCTTGACGTAGAAGGCCCAGGGTCTGCTGGCGGCGGCGGTGCGGCTGACAGCGCCGGGGACTCCTCATTCTTGTTTGTTTGTCTCCTCTTGGCTGAGGTGGATGGGCCAGGCACGACTGGGGGCAGTCGGCGGGCTGAAAATTTTGGTTTAGCGGCGGCTGTGGTGCTATGTCCACGTAGATAGTCGCCATGTCCACGGAAGTAGGTACCAGGTCCACGGATGTAGACTTGTGCGTTGGCATCTGGCTTTGGGGCAGCGGGCACTACTGATCCTGTGATAGTAGGCGTGACTGGCTTCTGGGCAACGGGCGCTACTGGTCCTGTGACAGTAGGCGTGGTTGGCTGTTGGGCAGCGGGCACTACTGATCCTGTGATAGTAGGCGTGACTGGCTTCTGGGCAACGGGCACTACTGGTCCTGTGACAGTAGGCGTGGTTGGCTGTTGGGCAGCGGGCACTACTGATCCTGTGATAGTAGGCGTGACTGGCTTCTGGGCAACGGGCGCTACTGGTCCTGTGACAGTAGGCGTGGTTGGCTGTTGGGCAGCGGGTGCTGCTGGCTCTGGGGCAGCGGGCTGGTGTCCTGTGACAGCAGGTGCTGCTGGTTCTGGCGGGGCTGGATGACCTGGATCCTCGGGATCGTCATCCTCGTCGTTGCTGTCGTCATCGTCGGTATCATCATCTTCGGTATCGTCATCTTCGGTATCGTCATCTTCGGTATCGTCATCTTCGGGATCGTCATCTTCGGTATTGTCATCATCGGTATCGTCATCATCGGTATCCGTGATTTGTTGCAGAGGTTGTCTGAGCAGGTCAGTCTGGCTGGACTGAATCCTGGGAGGCGGCTCGGGGCCTGGCAGGCCGAGTGGAGGTGACCTCGGGGGAGATGGCTTCGTGCTGACATCTCGGGTATGAGTTGGCGGGAATACCTTGTCCAAAAATACAGAGGCTATTAGTGGGGCAGTGGTTGGCAATACTGACCTTTTATCCTCCCAGGGAGGTCCAACGTCCTGCTGGTCCGGGAAGGCGTCCATACTCGCTACTTCCTTGGGTTCCTGTTCACCTGGCTGAGGCTGAGGAATGAGCGTGGTTGACTGGGCTGAGCTGAGGGAGGTAGCATCTTGCGTCACGGTGTTGACTGGTGACCGCCTGTCCAGGCGGCCCGGGCAAAGGAAAGCAAAGGCGACTGCTCTGTTGCTTTGTTGCCGTGGTGTCAACGGGCGTGGTTGATACGTGTCCTGTTCCTGCTTGGCTGTAGCTTCGTCGATCTCATTCTTCTTGGTCGGTGGTGGAGACACCAAGGTTGTGGCTTGTTGCTGGGCTTGTAGTTGCAGCACTGCGTCCTCTGTCTGGATCGGTAATTCTAGGCTGTTAATTTCCAGCGGTGGGGCCGGGCGCCCTAGTTCTGCCCGACCCATTGGGAGTTTCCCGATGGCGGTGCATTGCGGGGTTGTTGCCTAGTGTTCGACTGACTTCTTTGTGGTGGTGCCGTGGATGTCTGTCCTGGGCCTGGGTTACTGTTTGGACCTACTTGTTGGCTAGGGTTGTTTGAGTTGGTGCCATGCCCTCGGAAGTTGTTACCCCCTGTCTGGACATTTTGTTGGCGGAAGTTAGGGTTTCCCTGTTGGTTGGAGTCGTGTCCACGGAAATTGGGGTTGGCTCGCTGGTTGGAGTCGTGTCCGCGGAAATTGGGGTTGCCTTGCTGGGGCTCTGACTGAGTTTGGTTGGTGGGGCAGTCTCGGTGATAGTGAAATCCCGGGCACTTGCGGCACTTTGGTAGACTATTGGTAGTATTACTCGCAGGCGGGATGGTGGCTGGCCTCGGCAGCGGTCGGAGTTGCCTCTGAAATTCCCTGTAGTCACCCTCGGCGTTTTCAGCCACTCGGCTCAAGCTTTCCATCGTGGCCACTGGGACATTTCTAGTTGCGAATCTTAGTTCCGGTCGCAGGAGCTCGCGCACCTCCATAACCATCTCTTCTTCCGGCGTATACCGTTCTACCCTCAGCCAGAGTCCAATTTTGCGTTGTATAAAAACGGCGGCGGGTTCGTCGTCTTTTTGCCTCTCACCGTGTAACCTGGAGCGTAGCTTCCCCAGGGTGGCAGTGTCGTTGAACTGCCGCAAGAGCTTTTCCTTTAAGAACTCGTATGTGATGTTGTGGGACTTCCACATCTCCAGGGTGCGTCTGGCTTGACCCTCGAGCTGTTCTATAGCTACTCTCACTTTATCCCTGCCGTGGATGTCTTCATGGAGCATCGCCTCCTCGAGCTCATCCAGGAAGTTGACTGGATCCTCCCATTCCAGGCCTGAGTAAGTGGGCAGCGCTCTCGTTCTTCTTGTGGGCATCCTGTGATGACCTTGTATTGCGTGTATTGCGGCTTGAACGCTTCCCTCCATTAGTCTTGTCATGCTCTCTGCTAGGTTTTGTGTTGGGCGCCACTGGGGGTCCATTTCCCCAGAATCTGTGTAGTCGGGTCGTCGTGGATCCTCTTCCCTCCGGAAAGATCTGGCCTCACGTTGTTGGTCGCCATGTCCACGTAAGTTAGCCTTTTCCGTGGCGTACGGCTGTGATTCGTTACGTGCAGTAATGGGTGGCCGGCAATTTTCTTGCTGCCGGGTAATGGAGGCTAGGTTTGAAGTGGTCAGAGCCAGGAGTTGCGCTAATTGTTCATAGCTGGGTAGTCCCAAGCTCGGTTGGGGTTGGTTCGTTATGGCGGCAGAGGGGACTGGGATCGTCCCAGTCGTTTGGTTTTGGAGCACTATTTGTCTTTGGGGCGTAGCACTAGGTCTTGCCGTCTGGTACGGCGGGGTGACGTGGTAGGCGCCGGCCGACGAGGTAGGCGTGACGAAGTACTGTGCGTTGGGCGGCGTGCTTGGACTTGGGCTGGTTGCAGTTGGTGGTACCATGCAGTGAGGGGTGGCCAGCTGGCGGCGAGGTGTCAGCGAGGCGTCGCTGAAGAGTTGGGGCCAGTCGGGTGTGGCAGCAATGGTGTACTGACCGCTGGGCAGCCCTGAGCCAGAGTGGGAGGCTTCCCCATGTGTGGAAGCGAATCCAGCGAAGCGGCGATCTCCCAGCGTCGAGGAATCGTCGTTGGCCCGGGATGCTGTTGGGTCCACCATACAGCGAGGGGGCATCACCATATCATCATCACCGCCCAATCTCTGTTCCATCGCCGAGTTTCCATGCCACGATGCTGCGTTGCGCTCCATGCAGTAGGGGGGCATCGCCTGAGAATCGTTGCTACTCCATTCCATATTTGTTGCCTGGGCTTCGTGCCAGGTGGCTGCGCTGCGTGTCATGCAGCGAGGGGGCACCGTCGTGATGACGTCGTGCGTGACCCCAGTGTCGTGTCCTATGTTGGTGGCGAGTCCTGCCTTGCTATGCCTAGGCGCGGAGCCCGGCGACGCACAGTAGTGGGGCGCCGTCGTCGCGACGCCATGCGTAGCACTTGTGCCTGTGGAGAAATCAGAGGACATGCTTACCTCGCCGAGCCGGGTTGCTGTGTTGCTTGCTGTGCAGTGTGGGGCCACCGTCGTGGAGACGTCGGGCGTGACCCCCGTACCCCTTGTCAGGGCGTCGTGTTGGCGGAGCACTTCGTGGTCAGATGCTGTGAGGGGCGTCGTGCAGTGAGGGGGGGCCGACGTGGAGACGTCGCTCTCGACCCCAGTGCCTACTGCCTCGCCACTCCGGGTATGCATTGCCACTTGACACTCAACACAATAAAACTCAATTAAAACACACTGTCTGGTTACAACACAAGAGGAAGGGATAACCTCATCAGCATTGGCGTTGGCGTCTGTGCTCAAATGACTTCTGTTTCGGCAGAAGACTATTAGTTGCTGAAGGCTGGAACATTACTACTTGAAGGATCGATCACTACTTGCTCGCTGAGAAAAAGTGTTGTCTTATATAGACTTTCTTTGTGCTCAAATGACTTCTGCTTCGGCAGAAGACTATTCTTTGTGCTCAAATGACTTCTGTTTCGGCAGAAGACTAAAACATGAGCACAGCGCGCTAGACAAGTCATAACTTGTTCGCGACGCCGACGCCGATGACATGTAATATCAAGTAGTAACATTGTTAAAGATTATTTTTAATCTACTAAAAGTGAATTTAGTTCAAGAAAGTATTGTTAAGTTTCAGTAAGTTGTTAAATAAGGTGTTAACGGTAATCCTTGTATATTTTATTTGGAACCTACGGAAATTGAAGGGGTGGTTTCCCAAAGGGGCGGAAACTCGCAACACAATATATCTGTAGAAATTTTGATTTATCAGCGCTACTTATTAATATCTCCCAAAATGGCATACGGTGCAGATATTACATTAAGTCAGTAAAGTAATATAAGTTTTTTGCTTCTTCCCAAAAAAAATACTGTGACATAATGCTATTTGATTAGTTACTCCTCATTTCATGAGTTAAGAGATTTTAGTTAAAAGAGGCTTGTTTCTGATTATTTCTTCTTTTAATTATGACAGAACATACTATACATGAGAGCAATGTTGTTCTATGTATTAAATAATACATTATATTTATGATTTACAATTTTCTATTGAATTTGAACATGCCCCCGCTCTCCCATCTATGCGTAAGCGGCTCAACTTTGAAGCTTTTTATGTGCAGTAAATATATGGATACGCGTATTGATAGAGATATATTTATTTTTAAAAAGTTCCTCGCAGCCAAATTTAATACTTCTATCAGTAAGCACATACATTGGTAAGTTGAAAAATGCACGTACAAATTTTTATTTAAATATTTATATACAAGGCGCGTTTATACCATCGCTACAATAAAAAAAATATGGCACAAATTTGCCATGTTGCCTAACTAATTTCTTGTCATTTTATCTACTTAGGCCGCTACAGTTTTAGATCATGCCTTTCTTAACACATGAGAAAACAGTATATTAGATCTTTTTTTAAAAATTTTCAGTCACATTTTTCTTGGATGACGTACTTTACAGTTTACCTTTTTTAAGTGTTCACGGGAAAATTATCATTTTTGTTTGTATTTATTGTAATTTCGTGCGCTATGACAGGGCCTTTGCCACGATATAATTACGGTTCTGTATACAGTAGGTCCCAGGAGCTGTATGTATTGATATCTCCGTTATAAAAAATATAAGGTCGGTTGAACTAAGAAAGTTTTAGATATGTTTTTTAGCATTTCAATGTTTTTAGATTTTTTCTAACTTTTCTAGTTTTTTAAATAATTTGGAATTTTCAAAAATGCACAATTGTGGATTACGGAGTGTTTTTGAAAATTCCTTCTATTTCCTTCATTCAACTCGCACGCTGTACAGGCAGCTTTTAAAATTCTTTACAGCAAGGGTAAGAAAGAAAAATATTGTTCTTTATTTTTGGGTAGGTAATTCACTAAGTACAACTTTTACATATGATAGAAAAATGAAGCAAAAGGTGCCAAATATGGAAGGCTTGCGTAAATACATTTACAAATGTCCACCATAGTTAAATAATTATTTCTTAGGATTACCACCCTGTATATTTTTCAATAAACTTGTAATAGTTGTCTTCCTTGCCAATTGTGTTAACTATATGCCAAATATTATTGCCCTCTGTCACATTTTTAGTTGCACATTCACCTCGTGAAGTGGACGTATAGTAGTCGTAAAAAAATCTTCAAAATTTTTTTTCTTCAAATAGATTTATAATGTCATGAAAAATTTGAGCGAAAAATATTTTTTTATTATCTATTCTCTTTCGACGAAATTCGCGCCGTACTGAATTTTCCAATTTTCTCGACAGATTCGTAACCGTGAGAACCCCCGATAATAATTTTTTTCCGAGATATTTGCAATATTAAACTGTTTATTTCATTTGTTTTCTATGCATGCACATTATGCTCCAATGCATGCAATTATGTGCTCAAAATTGCCTTTAGAGGGCTATACATGACTGTGTATGTGATGTTTAGATAATAATAAAACAAAACATTTCCTACCGATTTTTAAAACTTTTAACCGATTATATTTTTTGAAGAATAGCAAGAAATGCACTTTTTTGCATAAAAGTGCATACAAATATAATACATGTTCCCCCAACTAACTTTTTTTTCGGAATACGATTTTCTTGTTATAGGTATACACCGCAAATTAGACTTCTATGAAGAAAAATTCGATGGAAAGAAAATATCTTGAAAATCGACTTTTTTAATATTTCCAACGGCTTCACAATAGTTTGTTAATTAATATCACAAACTTACGTAATGAAAACTTGAAGTTGTACTAACTAGTAACAATTTTTAATTGCTTAAAGTAATAAATTCTCACCACAAACCTGTAATTATACTAGTTTGTAGTTTAAATAGTTTTTTGAATGATCCATTTTGTAAATGGGATATTTATTTTAAGAGAGACATCACAATTTCCCTTAAAACGAGCTAGTTGTTTCCACCAGGAAACCTAATAACCATCAAATATCTACCTACAACAAATTACTAAAAAAGGAAAATGAGAAGAAATCTACATAAGGCTTTCATTTGAATGAGTGCTGATAGAGATCGCGATGTGAATGTTAATCCCACAATATGAATTTTTTTCTTCTGCGTTGATCGTTGATGTGTTAAATAGTCTCAGGTTAGTTTGAATGGTGTACTAAATAAACGGATGACAAGATGTTTTTACATGAATTCCTCGGGCAGAGCCGTGAAGTGACCGGCAGTTAATGAACGACCTGGCCGTCTCTAAAACCATTGAATTTTAATTAACAGATGTAGGAACACGACAGCCTGATAAGACTCGAGCTTTTGTTGCTCGCTTAAATCGATTTTAATCTGCTTAGAGGTCGAAGTAGAGGGAATAATTTACTCCTCATTGTTGTCATTAGTTAGCCCAATATCATAATGGTTACATAAACGTGCATATTTAAATATCTTATTATGTCTGTTTTACAAAGGCGAACGTAGATAAAATCGATTTGATTTGCCTTAAACCTATCATCAATAATATCATGAGGGCTTACAATATGATAATAATAATAATCGCCTTCATTTATATTTCTGTTTTGGCGAAGTTCGGCTTGTTTCTCTACTTATCCACGGCAATTTGCATACAGAAATAATAACATATTATAGGAAAAATTGCGCAGAGCACGATGTTGACATTTAAAAATTTATAAAATACAGGCTTCATTGTTAAAAACAATGGTTTTTAGCGAAAATTCTCAATTTTTGATGTATTCTGACTTCTTATTGTAAAGGAAATCGACATATAAAAAATCGGTAGAGGTATTTACACAGAACTTCCCTCGTTATTTGTGCATGGCGGTCATTATTAATTACGAAATTACATTGAGAATAATAATCAGAATATAGTTATTGCTATTATTACAAAGAAAACCTGATAACTTTTGGTCAAAAAAGTATACAGAGTGCTCATCCAACAGCAAAAATTCAATACTAAATAACAGGTGCCAAATATGGAAGGCTTGCGCAAATACCTTTACAAATGTCCACCATGATGAATTATTTCTTGGGATGACCACCCTGTACATTTTTCAATAAAAGTATAGTAGGTGCATATGCCAAATATTATTGCCATCTGTCACATTTTCAATCCCACATTCACGTAAGGGAGTGGATGTATAGTGGTGGTTAAAAAATTTCATTTTTTTTTAATTCTTCAAAAATGTTAAAAAAAATTTATAAATTTTTTTCATCAGAAATAGGTTTAGAATGTCATGAAACGTAGAAATTTTAAATTTGAGCAAAAAGGAAAGTTTCCTTCTATTCTATAGTAGTGGTGAAAAAAGTTTACAATTTTAAAAATTACATGTTTTTTTTTAAATAGGTTTAGAATGCCATGAAACGTGAACATTTAAAATTTGAGCAAAAGCGTTTTTTTTTCATATATTCTAGTGTTACTTAAATGTTTTTTCTGAAATGGTAAAAAAATGTTGCAATTTTTTTTTTTCGAAATGGGTTTTTTTAAATTGTTCAAAAACATTTTTAAATTTGTTTGAATAGTTTTAGAATGCCATGGAAACGTGGAAATTTTAAATCTGAACAAAGAAAAACAAATTTTTATCTATTTTAGTGGTAATATTTTTTCAAAAATGGTAAAAAAAAATCTGTTTTTTTTTTTTTAATAGATTTAGAACGCTATGAAACGCGGGAATTTTAAATTTGAAGAAAGGGAAAAACATTCCATTTATTTAAGTGGTAAAATTTTTTTCAAAAATGTTGAAAAAAAAAATTTTCATACATTTTTTTATTGAAATGGGTTTAGAATGCCATGAAACGTGGAAATTTTACATTTGATCAAAGAAAACAATTTTCTTCATCTATTTTAGTGGTAAAAAATTTTTCAAAAATTTTCAAATTTTTTTTTTTGAAATAGGTTTAGCGTGTCATGAAACGTGGACATCTTAAATTTGAGCAAAAAAAAATTCTTTCGCTATTTATTCCGTTTAGACGGTCCACCCTGTATATTCCAATGAAAGTTTAACCATTTCTTCGCTGACAGTAGGGTCAACTACCTACCAAATTTGACTGCTCTCCGTCAAGTAGTTTTTTAGTTAATGCACCAACAGACAGACAGACAGACAGACAGACTGACTGACGGAATTGAAAAACCTATATTTTCGGAGGGTGATTTTTTCTCGAATACAATACTTCCCTTCGGTATGCGAGGGAAGTAAAAATGAAGATTTTATCAATACACGTCGTTTGCTCTGTGTGGTCTTGCCCCTTTTTTCTTTTTTTTACCCCCTGCCAACGTGCTAAAAAAATTGCTTAGTAAATAAATGAAATATCTCGGCTCAGGAATGTCGTATCGAAATGCAATTGTCGGCAAATGAAAGATAATAAAAACATGACAATTTTGAGCCCAGATAAACTTCGACCCGTTAACTAGAACCATTTTGCATTTACGACTGGCAATTGTTTATTAAGTAATTTTTGAAAAAATCTTGTGACAACAAATATGTATTAATATTTAACTAACCAGTTTCCAATTGTTAAAAAAAATCCTTTGTTTTCTTCATACATTTTTTGCTTTTATAGCAACTAATTTATGAACGCGGTATAACGTTTTTTAGTGTTTACGCTCCGGAGTAACTTGTGTAATTAGTTTCAGTTTGAATTTAATTGTTTCATTCTTCAAAAAATAAAGGGGCAATACCACACAGAAATGGTAGTTTTTATTAATATTTATTGATTGCCATGGGTGGAGAGTGCAAAAAATGCCGTAGTAAGTCGCAAATCCTTGATAAATAAATTAGCTTATTTGTTTAAACAATTGCAAAATACGCGAGATATCGACACAGACAAATAACTGTAAATTCTATGAACAATATACAACATTTTGACCATAATAAAATATCCTTATGACCTTCTGTTGAACAGAAAAAAACTGTTAATTTAGAACCCTTAATTTGTTTATGACAATTGAACGATCAAAGTCGCTAAGCTAAGTCTCAAACGACGCGTATTGATAAAATTTTCAATTTTTATATATTGACTTTTTTTGTCCAACCGTTTTCGTTAAAAAGTCAAAAAACATAAAAAATGAAAATTTTCTCTAAAAACAATTGTTTTTAGCAATGAAACCTGTGTTTCACATTTTTTAAAATGTCACCATCGTTTTCAGCGCAATTTTTCCTATAAGAATAGCCAATAAAATTGATGTTTTAAATTTCTGACCAAAAAAAAGTTTCGACGACTGGCCTAATAGAGCAAAAAGGAAAAAAGAGAGAAAATGCATCTCGTATCGTTACAAAACTATGAAGTTTTGAAAATTCACAAAAACTGCTCGAAATGACTGCCACCATTTTCAATACAAAGCTCACACGTATGGATAAGAAACTGAGCACATGCATGGCACTCTGCTGGGGTGATCTCCCGGGCTGCTTGAACAATCCTTTCCTGGAGGGCTCCGCATAAACCTTGTCCTTCATCGTACCCCATACAAAAAAGTGCATAGGAGTCATGTCCGGAGAGCGCGCATTCGGGTTGATAAGTCTAGCTGCAATATTTCTTGACATATTGGACATTGAATATGCTCCAAACATGCATATATGTATACACTGAGGGGAATATGAGGCTTGACATGTGAAAGAAGGCTAACAAATATTTAGAACCCGTTAATATATTTATTGCACCCAAATAATTATTTTGTTATAATGAGAATTTGCTACATATTCATTTAATTGGTAGAACAAAATGATTTATTTACGGCGTATTTGTTCCTCGTAACTAAATTACAATACAAAAATAATAGATTTAGTTGAGAGACATATTTGTTTGTCCCAAATCTATTACAATATTACGTTTATTTCCTAAAAAGAAATATTTTAGCACAGAGTCAGTCAAATAAATATTTATTTCTAGGAAGTCATATTTATTTCTGACAACAAAATATTCATATATGAGGCTTTGCGCCGAAAGTAGCCGGCTAGGCGAAACCGCAAGCCGCCATTACCCCACTTGCAATCTCACACAAAGAACGACCAGAAGTTTATTGCTTTTATGCTTTCTGTATTAGTTTAGTTTTGTGTTTCATTTACTAAATATGGATACAAATATTCAAGATATTAGTGTTGATAATTTGTTGTTTAACTGGGGCCTTGGGTCCTGCAACAAACCTTTAAAGGTAAGTTTTAAAGTCATATATATTGCCATCATTCTATTATCTTTTGGGTATAGGTATGTTTATAGAACTATTTTAATAGTTTAACCACTGACTTTTTTGCATGATATGGGTATAAATTTAGATACATCAGATTTAGAAATATTTATACAACTCGTATACTTCAATTAAAATATTTCTATTCGATAATAAAATAAACTAAAAAAGTTCAATTAAACCTTTTGGTCGCCATATTTATCCCTATTGCATTAACAATTTTCTGACAAAAATATCTATGGTTTTGTTTGTTTTGCAAGTTATGCAAAAAATAAAATGATGGCAATATAACTTTAAAACTTGCATTTAAAGGTTTGTTTCAGGCACCCAAGGCCCCAGTTAAACAACAAATTATCAACACAAATATCATTACAACTAAATCAAATCAAAGATTGCTGTTGAGAAAGAAATATGTATTTATTACAAATAAATATTTGTTCGCTACAAATAAATCCAAGAAATTTTATAAACAAGGTTTATGACAAACAAATATTTATTGCTCAGAATCAAATATTTCTTACTCATGAGTATTTATTTACTTGACAGTAATAAATATTTAGTTTCCATTTTCAAATAAATGCCTTGGTATCCACAAAGAAATATTTAATTGGCCAAATACAAATAAATCATTTCTGCCGTGGAAATAAAATTAGTTTCTCTCAAATAAATAATTCTCTCAGTGTAGGATAAGGGATATCTTACAGAGCTGCACTTAAAATTTTTGTGCACAATAATAGTAGAAATTTAAAAGTATTGTATTTGGGAAACAAATTGTTATTTGGTACACTGATAAGTTCGGTAAGAGAAAGTTGGGTAACTATATCAAAATAATTTGAAATTATAATTAAAACACGCTGAGACAATGATATATTTGAATGAAACAAATTTTATTTCCACGAAAGAAATGATTTATTTGTAATTGGCCAATTAAATATTTCTTTGTGGATACCCAGGCATTTTTTTGAAAATGAAAACTAAACATTTATTATCGTCAAATAAATCAAAATACTCATTATTAAGAAATACTTGTTTCTGAGCAATAAATATTTGTTTGTGATAAACAAGGCATCTTATAAAATTTCTTGGATTTATTTGTAGCGAACAAATATTTATTTGTAATAAATAAACATTTTTTCCTCAACAACAGTCCTTGATTTGATTTAGTTGTAATGATATTAGTGTTGATAATTTGTTGTTTAACTGGGACCTTGGGCGCCTGCAAAAAATCTTTAAAGGTGAGTTTTAAAGTTATATATCTTGCTATCATTTTATCTTTTGCATAACTTGCAAAACGACCAAACCATATACTTTTTTGTCAGAAAGTTGCTAATGCAACAGGGATAATATGGCGACCAAAAGGTTTAGCTGAACTTTTTTAGATTATTTTATTATCGAATAAAAATATTTGGACTGAAATATACGAGTTGCATAAATATTTGTATGTATCTAAATGCATACCTACATAATGCAAAAAAAAATCAGTGGTTGAACTATTAAAATAGTTCTATAAACATGCCTGTACCCAAAAGATAATAAAATGATGGCAATATATATAACTTTAAAACTTACCTTTATAGGTTTGTTGCATTCACCCAAGGCCTCAGTTAAACAACGAATTATCAACACTAATATCTTGATTATTTTTGTCAATATTCAGTAAATAGAAAACAAAACTATAACTAATGCAGAAAGCATAAAAGCAATAAACTGCTGCTCGTTCGTTGTGTGAGATTGCAAGTGGAGTAACGGCAGCTTGCGGCTTCGCCTCGCTGGCTACTTCATCAGGTGCTCGTACTTTCGGCGCAAAGAACCATATAAAAATTTTGTTGTCAGAAATAAATATTACTTCCTAGAAATACATATTTATTTCACACATGTTATGATTCACTCTGTGCTAAAATATTTCTTTCTAGGAAATAAATGTAATATTGTAATAGATTTGGGAGAAACAAATATATTTCTCTCAACTGAATCTAATATTTTTGTATGTATATTTGTAAAGTGTCAGTATTAGGTTTATCAAATATAAAAATTGTTCAAAATGGCCACCATTACTTAAATTACAGAGCTCATATCTTTTTCTTAAATTATTTAAACAATTAGAAACAAAGCTATTATTGTCCTCGTTTAATACGTACATTGTTGTAATTTTAGTTTTAATTATTTCAACATTCTGATTAATATCATAATTCACTTTGTCTTTTAAATACCCCCACCAATGAGCATTTAAAGGTGTTAAATCAAGACTGTTTAGTGGCCATGGATATGGTCCGAAATTACCAATCTAAGGGGCAAATTCTCCGTTTAAATACTTCCTGACTTCCAAAACACTGTGTGAGGTCGCTCCGCCCTGCTGCCAAATTACTTCATTAAGTTCCTCATCAGAAAAGTGTTCCTTTCTAAATATGTTTCCATGTTAGGGTAAAACTGAAAAAAATTAGTCCTACAATTTTATCTCCAAAAATTCCACGCCAAATTTTAATAGATTTTCTACCGGATTTTTTCTTTGTCGTTGATATTTTTTCTCCCGCCATCGTTTATTTTTCCTATTGAAAACCTCTGCTGTAGAAAACAACGATCCATTCATCCATAGTATATATTTAAGAAAATTAGGGTTTGCTCAGACTTTGGAGCATTTGCTGACAAAATTCTAACGTTCTCGCTTGGGATTTCTTGAAAACTCCTATGCCGGTAATAATTCAAATGGCCTACAGTTATTCTTTTTAAAGTCCTCTGAATTTTCGAGTAACTTTTTCCAAGTCCACGTGATGCATTCCATAAACCAGTTTCAGGATTTTCTAAAACAAATTTTTCACATAGCCAAACATCTCAAGAAAGCTATCTGAATACATGTTTTTAGTCATCGAGGATCTGTTTTACAGTAAATCTAGCAGTAATACGGATGTGGTAATAAAAACTTTAATATACTTTTGATTTTAATTTTTATAAAATAATTTAAGAGAATATGTAAAAATATACAGGGTTTTCCATTTAAAAACAATCTTCATTGTTATATCACCTAACCTATGCAAGCAAATGTTATTTAATTGCATTAAAAAAATATAGACAACCCTACAACTTTTATACGAAACTTTTTTTAATCTCTAATAATAACAGAAATACAGGGGGGGGGGAGGTTCAAAATATAATTTAATAATAATTTAGCACGTAATAGTCGAATCACATTTAATGTATAGAATACTTGGCTGAAGCAGAGTTAACAAAACAAGGTGCTGCTAATCCACAGTTGTCACTGAGCTTCAGGCAATTCGTCGGAAGACCCAAATGAAAGCTGCTGAACAGAAACATCTGTTCAGACAGTATATCGATAAATCCATGCATAATGTGTATACTATAAGAATATAGAATCACTGCACTTCTGACTAGGTTGACATTCACCTTTTTAAGATGAGTTGGATTTAAGTTAGAAACCGAGAGATTCATGATAGCCTGCCAAGATGGTGTAAATAACATCTTGGTTTACCGAAGTCTCGTAATGGGTGTAGGGGTCCGTGATATCATCTGCAAAACCTGCTATCAGGCGCCGCAATCGAATATGTACTTGCTTTCTGCATGCCCGATATATGTAATTTCGGTCTACATCCACCGCCATAACATGACGTTTCTCATGCTACACTATCATCTATGGCACTCGTATGGAGTAGCTCAGATACCAGTGCTGCCTCACATCCACTGATACATCGAGTCGGTTATCGCGATCGTGAACGAATTTATTAGAGTTACTCAGTTCTCGACTGATAGGTTTATTTTTACCAACAAGCCTAACACACTCTTTATAGACCATCAGAACAAAGTGATGTTTGTTATCGGATACTCAGCATCTACTGAGGGAAACATCGCTTTGAAGGAGGTATGAACTCCAAGTGCTTGCTGTACCCAGGCCACTCGGTCGAGATGATGGTCGTCCTAATAATCGGTGTACTCCGAGGTATGAAACCTACGCTGCTCTGAGCACTGAAGATCATACCGGCCTCTCAGAAATCTGCCGAGTAGATGGTAAGCCAGATGCAGTAGGCGGCTATCTTGAGGAAACCGTTAGAACCAACAGAGGGTTTAAAACAAGGATGTTGTCTCTCCTCGACACTGGTTAAAATATATGTAAATGCAATATTAACGGAGTGGAAAAAAGTGTCAACCAGTGGGCATAAATATAAATGATGAATACTTACAAACACTTTTATACGCGGACCGTCAGGTCATAATAGTCAATGAAGAAGACGTCATCGAAAAAAATAGAAGAAACATACAGAAAACATGGGTTAATGATAAATTTTGAAAAAACAAAGCACACAACGGCGGAAGAGGATGGCGCGCATTTAGAAATATCCGGAAACGAGACAGAACACTGTGAAGAATATGAATATCTGGGATATATAGGCTTGGAAGGGGATAGAAAAAAAGGAAATAACATAGAGAATAGGACAAGTTATAAGCAAGTCATCAAGACAAACCCTGTGTGGTGGTCAAAAAGGATATGGTCCAAAGTATACTCGTATGGGTCAGAAACCTAGGAAATAAGAGACAGAGATAGACTGGAGGCAGTCCAAATGGATGTAATACGTAGAAGCTGTAGAGTTTCCAAACTGGAACATATACGTAACGAAGAGATCAAGAGGTGAATGAAAGTAGATAAAACCATGGTAGAAGAAATAGAAACCCTTCGCTTAATATGGTTGGATCATGTAAAATGAATGTCACCAGACAGATGGCCATGCAAGAAGAATATAAGAGTGGTATTCGCCGGGAAGCGAAAAAGAGGGCGACCGAAGGAAGAATGGATGCAGCAGGTAGCAAAAGACATGCAGAAAGAGGTCTAACGGAAGATCAATGTCAGGACAGGGAAGCGTGGCGTTCAGGATGTGAATAACGGCCGACATAGTTCTGTAGCAAACCCAGTATATATGTACAATATACATATAACTCTACAGGTAGTGGGATGTTCGTGTAATAAAATCGTCGGCACGGCTATCGTATGATGTCAGTGGCTACGAATTCCTGCCCTGTATCGACGAACCGAAATAATAAAAATAATAATAGTAATTGCTAATTTATACAAGTTAATATAGAGTACATGATAGCTATGCAAATTGTAACATATATTAACTATTTCATCTTTAAGTAAAATTTGTAAGTCACAATATTTTCTTAGTTCATTTGGTACTCCAAAATGGAAGGAATTACATCAAGTTTTTAAATAATTTTTATACGATTTATGATTAAGTGAAAGTTATTTATTATTATTATTTGATATTTTCCTAGTTACCTACAATTTCAGGTCAATATTTGGAGAGTTATTATTAGCGTTACAACACGTTTTGTCCCACCCAGTCTTATCCCTATAGTTTTATTTCTTTGCCGTATAATATGCATATCTGTAAAACATATCATTTAATAAATTCAACCTTAACTCATCGTACAACATTATAGAGAACGTAGCCAGGAATTAAAGTAATTGGAGGGGTGGTAAATGTAATTATGATCTACCATATAATACTATAGCACGATATAAAAGTAGACATGTAACGTTAAATTAGAATCTGGTCTGGGGTCCTACCTGCCCACCGTTTAATTTTAATGGGTTGCGGAGCGACTAATGACGATTGGCCCAAGAACAGAGCGAATAGTTGGTTGCCAGGATATACCGTGATCGGAAACAATTATATTCGCGGCTAAAATGGATGGTAGTAAAATGAACTTGGCCTCCCTGGCCCCCGGCTCTGCACGCCCTAATATATACCTTCAACACAACCGCACCAATTGCTTATAACGATAAAATAACTGAAAAAGAAATACACTTGGCAAACATCGTGATAGTGACCGAGGAGTTTTCATAAATAATAAAGTATTGCAATTATTGATCTTATCGTCGGTAATGTCGTCAGAAATAGGTTTAGAGCTTAATGAAAAAATGTAATAATTGTGACCACTGGCGTAGGAAATTGCTACAATAAAGATTGCAAGATTATTCGTAGCGCTCGAGTTGCATTATATATTTTATTGCTTCAGCGGATATGAATAAATTAGGAGAAGTGTAATGAACATTAAACCGAAAGAACTTATCTAGCCAATGAACTTACTTGAAATCTAAAGACTGTTAATCATTAATTTAAAGGTCAACGGTTTAGAGCTAGGTTAAAAAAAAGTAGCAACATTTACAGATTTAATATTTCAATTTTAATTACAAGCTGATAAAGGTAATAAGGATGTTATGTTAGATAAAGAGTCCTCTTATGAAAAGGTAGTCAACCTAACTAATAATGGTCCTATAAAAACTTAGTAAAAATCTAATTCCAAAAATTATCAATGAAGTACACAGTGGGAGGAATTAGACCATGGTTTGGCCAAAATTTTGAAACTTACGAAATTGTCCAAAATGAGCTAGTGATTGCAGATTTTTTTTTTTTAAATGCCATCGAGAAATTGGGGTCATTCCAGGGGGTCGAATTCGAAATAATTGAGTAAAATTCTGAAAAAAATTATTCACAGAGAATTCAATCTACAAGTTAATATAAAAATATCTTTATAAAATAGGGTGGTTTTGAGGGGTGGAAATAAAGAAAACTAAATAAAAACCCAGAAACTACAAAATTCTGTCTGCAAACTCATGGATTTATTCGGGATATATTTTGCAAAAACGAATGAAAATATAGTACTAAAAACTGGAAACATATATTACAATAATTTAAAATATAATTACAAAATTAAAATAAAAACCAGAAAACAAATTATTATTTACAAAACCTGAACTTAAATAACATATTTTAGAAAATAAAATCCTGTCATAGTCAGTTTGTGCCTGACTTGAATCATTTTCAAATGTGGATGTACTCAATTCATCAACATCAAATGAAATTGCGGTTTCCATTGATGCTGATGTACTTGGAGGTATTTCTGTGCCTTTCTATGTTTCGATCTTTCACTGCTTTCATTAAAAGACAATTTCTTTTTCCCTGCTAATGCAGAAGTGCTGGGTAAATCATTATCCACCACAACATGATGATATAAATCATATAAGTCGATTGAACATGCAATCACCCTACTTACAAAAAAAATTTACGAAGCTATTGATAACTCTAAACCTTCGCTATGTTTATTCTTAGACTTAGCGAAGGCATTCGATACAATTAGCCACACGCTATTAATGCAAAACTTAGATGACATCGGTATTAGAGGTACAGCACTCAAATTAATGCATAGTTACCTATCAAATAGGAAACAATGTGTAGAAATCGGTAACTATAGAAGTAATTTCACAACAATTGAATTTGGTGTACCACAAGGAACCATATTGGGCCCCATTTTGTCCATCATTTACCTTAACAATTTGTTTGAAATTAACTCGGAGGGTACCATCATCAGCTTTGCTGATGATAAAGCAATTTTCTATGAAAGTGATACCTGGAACAACTTGCGGGAAAAGGTGCAGAATGACTTTGAAAATATAAAAGCATGGTTCGATAATAAGCTGAATTTTGAAAAAACAGTGTTTGTACCTTTTACCTCGTATAGTTGCTTCCTACCACACTTCAAATCCCTAGAAATAAAAGATGATCAACAGAATAGGTTTTTAATATCTTCTCAAACATATCATAAATACCTAGGATTAATTGTAGACTGTCATCTAAGATGGGACAAGCAAGTAAACTATGTTACAGAGAAACTAAGAATATCTTTTTAAATTTCTAAAACAAGTACTAGATATTAAACACTTAAAAATAATTTACACGGCCCTTGTAGAGCCACACATTAAATATGGCATAATAGGATGGGGAGGCGTAATGAATGTACATTTAAACAAGTTAGAAATGACACAAAAAAGAATCCTTAAAATTATGTACAACAAAGATCATACCTATTCCATTGATAATTTATATAGAGAAATGTCAATTATGGATCCACGTCAGCTATTCTTCTTCAGTCTGACCGTTGTTCAGTACTCTGAAAGTAAAAATATTCTACAACATGAATATAACACCAGACATAGAGGCAACCTAATACCTGTTAAACAAATATACAAAACAATTGGGCAACGATCCCATGTATTCTTAGCACCTAAGGCGTTTAATTTTATACCTGAAACATTAAAAAAATTATTAAATAAAAAATTATTTAAGAAATATGTAAAAAAATTTATAACAGAAACTCCCGGAATTGAAATACGCAAATTACTAGACTTAAAAAACAGTTAAAAAAAAAGCTAAATAAATGTGATACTTACCAAATTTTAAAAACTATATGCCCTATCAACCGACCATATACTTCGAACATAAAACTGCAAATAAAAAAAATAAATAAATTAAAAAAAAGATGCTACAAAATTGTTAGAAATTGAAAAATTAAACAGTACCTAAAATATGAAACAGAGTATGATTGTCTATACTCTGCATTCTTATTATTTTATTTCCCAAATAGGATATCTTAAATGTATATTAATCCTTTTTTAATCATTGCATTAATTTGTAAAAAATTTTTTCTATGCCCCTTGTTACAGTCACATTCAAGGTTAAATTGGACCTTCTGTGATTTCTTTTCATGTTCATTTGTATTTAGATGTAAGTGTTGTCTTATATTTATATTCTTATCTAAAATAAACATTATTATTATTATTATTATTATATTATTATATTATTATTATATTATTATATTTTTCTTTTCGCCAGTCAGTACTATTGTTTAAAAATCGCTTTTTTACTCTTCCATTTTTGTTCCATCGTTCTACAATTTTGTTACAAACCCCATATATATTATGTCGTACATCATTTCGAATCTTTACTAGAAGCTCCAGTATATGTAGCTGGTTTAAGATTACATTTACAACGTACTGAGAAGAATCACAACCAGATTTTTCTTTTCATATTTGAAAAATATGGGTCCTACTTAGTCGGTCTTCATTTCTACTTGGTATAACAAAAAATTATTTATACAGTTAATAGGATAAAAAGTAGTAAGATTGTATTATTCTGTTAAAAGTAGATTAAAACATTACATAAAGGAAAAATATTTAATTTTCCCCTTTTCTCAGCAGCTAGCACGTAGAATTTTAATATAAAATAACTCGAACAGCAGCAATGCAAAGTGCCTAAAATTTTCGTCATTTATTTTACTACGTATAACGTACATATGGTTAAAAAATTTGCGCGGGTCTAAGCGGGTCTAAGTTTATAACTCAAAGGGAGCTTTGATATTTAATAATCTTTATCAGCAAAGTTCAATGAAATAACGGAATGATTATACATTCAGTATAAGGGCAGTTTATTATTCTTGGAACTATTACCTAACTATGTACGCATTTAGATAAGTAATCCTTAGGAGTTGATTTTTGGATATTTTGGATAAGGCATTCTGTCTCACTATGAAGTACAATGAACGTGGAGAGCACAGAAAAAATTTAGGGCGAACCAAGGTAACACCTTTAATAATACTGGTAAAATGCAAAATATGAACAGTAATGGAATATTAAGAGAGCGATATTACCTATATTAGTATATAGATGACTCAGAGTTGAACCGCCAAATGTTCAGGATCGATTTTTCGGGTTAAAATAAGTCTTATCTCATCTATAAATGCACCCCCTCCGAGCTAAACCAAAACAGAAAAATAGAGAAAAATTTGTCACATTTCATGGTATTTTTTACCAAACTGTGAAATTATTCATAAAATTGTTTTAATCATAATTTTCGCAAAAATGTAGTCATACAGCAAACCAGGTTGGGGTCTCTTCCTACGAAACCGGAAGTCGCAGAAACTTAACAGATAGATCAAAAGTGTTGTTTTGGTTATATGTGACCCATAACAAGTTTCATCTCGATCCTTAAAATAAATAAATGACGGCCGGAAACTGATCTCATTGACACCCGGTATATATAGTCTATCTGGAAATGAAGAAGAGGAAAAAAAGCTCATTTTAAATGTAAATCTTATAAAACATAGTCAGCTTATTAATAATATCTTTCTACTATATACAGACTGTCTATTTTACGAGGGCCACACCAAATATCTCGCTTAATATCTATTGTAGAAGAATAAAGTTTTAGAAACAGTTATCCCATTTTTTGTGAGCTATATTTCAGTAAAAAGAAATTTGAAATCCGTAGCCTACTTTATGAGATATATTACAAAAACCTGAAAAATAGGAAAACCACAAACGGTTATAGCTTCCTTATTTGAGGAGATACGAAAAAAGTTAAAGGAATGAAAGTTAACGGCAAAGACAATAAGAATAATAACGTGTAACAAAAAAATCGAAAAATGCAGTTGGGTTTGACATACGCTATTGTGCAAAAATGAAAAATACATATCTCAAAGTAGGCCATGACGCCATTAATTCCGTTATTTTTTTCTCATTCCAACGATATAAAACATATCACAGAAATTTTAACCGATAGTGTCATTATTTAATATATTACGAATACCACAATTCATATAATTGAATCGTAACAATCAGCTGTGCCATAATAGTAAAAATTCACTTTATAATAATTATAATTCCGTAATTATTTATTACAATTTAATACAAACCAATAAATATCTCATAAATAAAAATACAAGTACAAAACGAACATCCAAAGAAAAAAACGAAAAACTATGTATAACAGTACTACCTACTACTATATTGAAAAGAAATTGTGTGTATTTATTTTTCTAACTACAAATGCTCAAATTGTGCACCATGCATTCTGACACATAAACGTGCTCTATGAGACACGTCACGCATTACATTTTGGAGCATTTCTGGTTTTGATGTCCTCAATATTTTCAGGGGCAGTTTGAAATACCTTGTCTTTAATGTAACCCCAGACGAAAAAATCCAAGGGAGTAGTATCTGGTGATCGAGCTGGCCATAGAATGGGTCCATAGGTCCCTATCCAGCTATCTGGCATAACTTGATTTAAATAATTTGTACATATTACAGCAGTGTGAGGTGGAGCCCCATCTTGTTGAAAATATGAATAATTTAATCTTTCTGCCACTGTTAATTCATAAAGAAAATCTTGAAATTCGTTTTGCAGGAAATTAAGGTATCTACGAGCGGTTAATTTGCCATCATAAAAATAAGGTCCAATTACTTTAGTCCCTAAAAGACCCAACCAAACATTCGTAGAAAATCTTTCTTGGAAAGCAGTCTCTCTGCACCAATGTGTATTTTCTCGTGTCCACTTATAATGCATATTTCTATTGAAAAATCCTTTATTAGAAAAATTTGATTCGTCCGACCAAAGAATTTTGCTACATATCAGCGCGTCATTCCTTTTCTTATTTAATAACCATCTACAAAATCTTACTCTCCTTGGCTTATCTCCCTCATTTAAATGTTGAACTTTCCTCATTTTGTAGCATCGAAATCCGTTTTTTTTCAATATTTTTTATGCGACAGTTTCTCTGAATTTGTCTCAAAGAGGTTTCCTCATTTTGGTTAACATAATTCATTACTCTATTCACTTTTCTTACATTATCCGCAACATGCGCTCGCCTTACTACTTTTTTTGAAAATGAACCGTGCGTTTTTAGATTTTGAACTAACTTCCTAAACATAGTTCGATTTGGCTGCGGAGCATCTGGAAATCTATCTCCGTAAACCGTGACTGCCATCTCAGCGTCAAAATCGCACTGACAATAAATGCTAATCATATCGAATTTGTTATTATTGGTGTACACCATAATTACTGATATAAAATTTGTCTTAGAACTCGACAACGCAACATACAACATACAACAGTGACAATCTCTCAAATTTATTAATAACTGTATACATTGTTTTTCACTAATTATGGCACAGCTGATTGTTACGATTCAATTATATGAATTGTGGTATTCGTAAAATATTAAATATTGACACTATCGGTTAAAATTTCTGTGACATGTTTTATATCGTTGGAATGAGAAAAAAATAACGGAATTAATGGCGTCATGGCCTACTTTGAGATATGTATTTTTTATTTTTGCACAATAGCGTATGTCAAAGCCAACTGCATTTTTCGATTTTTTTGTTACACGTTATTATTCTTATTGTCTTTGCCGTCAACTTTCATTCCTTTAACTTTTTTCGTATCTCCTCAAATAAGGAAGCTATAACCGTTTGTGGTTTTCCTATTTTTCAGGTTTTTGTAATATATCTCATAAAGTAGGCTATGGATTTCAAATTTCTTTTTACTGAAATATAGCTCACAAAAAATGGGATAACTGTTTCTAAAACTTTATTCTTCTACAATAGATATTAAGCGAGATATTTGGTGTGGCCCTCGTAAAATAGACAGTCTGTATATATTATATCGGCGAGCTATACTTTTTTGATTGACTATGCTTTTATAGAATTTCCGTCTATAATGAGCTTTGAAATAAAGAAGAGTAATGCTCTTCCTTATTTCCAAATAGAGAATAGTAGCTACCCGAATAAATGTTTTTTAAGATATTACTTTATGCCTGTATAGCGGTTATAACAGCCCATAACTGTCCAATAGTTCAGCCATGTAGGCTCAACACTATCTGAGAAAAATACCTTTGACTTACAGACGGATCTGACAAATATAAGAGCACTACGGAACCTAAAAAGTTAGTTCAAATCTAAAAGCATCACTGAAATGCCCAAAAAATTCTCTAAAACTTTCTCCGACTTTCTATCTTTTATAGTAACGGAAGATACCAATACATGAAGCGTCAACTTGGAACACACTGCTTAAGTTATAGGGTACTAACTTTTAAACTAGAAGATTTTTGAGTTTATTGTGGCACTATGGATTTAATCCTGTTAACCTCAAAAGAGATATTAAAACTTTGAATTATCACCCGATGATGCTAATGTGTTTATCGAAACGCGTGTTGAGTGTTGGTATTCGAGTAATGTGTTCACGAATTTTGCTGTTATGGATACTACATCCCCAGAGGCAACGATAGTTAGTCTTACTTGGGTGTCACAGAATTCGAGCTATTAATACTAGAATTATGTAATAGAATTTATACCTTCTACTTGGATAACATAAGATAAATATAGCGTTAGAGAGGCGATTGATTATTTATTTATCTGCTGTAAAGAGAACTACTTTATAGTTACTTATTTATAGTAGAATCCTATGTGGCAACTATTACTCCTTACATATTTTATTATTACACAATGCGTTATAGGAGTTACGGAGACCTCCACAAGTTCTCTACCTTGATTTCGAGCATGAAATTACCGAGGAATCGTGCAAAAAGACCATTTATGTGATCACCAATAAAATATGTATCTCGGATAAAATCTCCCGAACAAATTCCAACTATAGAATACGAACATCAATTAATCAAAATACAAAAGGATGGCCTCAGAACTTAATTAGATGTTCGTATACCCCAAACCGAGCCAGCATAATTTACCCGTAAAAGGGATTTTATAATTACGAAATATTTTTAATAGCATTAAATTAATATTCAATTAAAGCCTTGCCATATATTCTCCCAGATATAGTAACCTGATAAAAGCATCAAAATTGTTAATACAGTCGTAATAAATATCATTCGAAATGGTTATTACAAACAACAAATGAAAAATAAAGAAAACAAACCTAAACCTGTCTTATAACGGTTGCACGGGGATTATTCATTCTACAGGGTGGTACATTAAAAATATTCCTAGAAGAATAACCATTTCTTTTGCAGGAGACACCGCCGTATTAAAGGGGAACGTAATTTCCTTAACAATAAATTGTTATAATTAGTACTATCTCAATGTTTCTGTAATAACATAACATATGCGGGCATATACTTACTATCTGTTTATTTCTTAAGCTTTTTTTGTTACAATCAATAATGTTTGTTCTCTGTTTCTAGTTTAACATTATTTTTCAATTATGACGACTTATACTTGCACTTATATTTCTTTCTTTATTCTCTTCTTGACTTATCACATATACAATTTGTATCTAACATTGACCAATAAATTATTATTATTATTATTAAGACAGTCATTGCATTTTTTAATAGCAAACTACTACTCAATAAATTGTAACATCCCCTTTCAGTTGGCGGCTGAGCAAAAGGTGAGCGAGACTGTAACAACCAGCTTAGCTCTGCGGTTGGAACGAGGTTCGAATTGAATTTTATTTTTGTTTTTGTCTTATTTATTTGATTGTCAAAGAAACAAATTTTGGGGCGCCAGCGTATTCAAGAAGGAATGTTTTCTATACAAAACGAATAAATGATATTCTTGCAACTTGTCTAGGTCGAAACAGTCAAACTGAACTTAAAAACAAACATTATATTAAATAACAAGTGATAAAATTTTAATTTAAAATGAAAATTTCAAAATGACTATGAAAATCTTTGATTTAATAATAATTCAGTAATGATTAAAATTGACTAGGAAAAAAATTGAAATTTAATAATAAAATGAAAATATCAACTGGTTTACAAATAATCTTCTGATCAAAGTTGCTGCTGATATGAGCACAATGATAGTTGGCTTACGCAACTTGGTGGTAGATGGCGTCGAATTCCGACGTCGCGTCGTTAGGCTCCTGGAGTTGGCCACGGGTCCCCGGGAATTGAGGACTTCAACATACTCGTTCTTGTCTACGAGGAAGTACCAGGTTGACAACACGTCTGGGAAGATGTCCAGACAATTGTGGTTTATTTCTCCAGCCAATAGCAATTTCTTTCATGTGCTTTCATCCAATTGATGGTTGGTCCAGGTATTTACATGAAACACAGGTAGTTGTAAGGTACCAGTTGATAAAAGAAGAAATTGAGAGCAAATGAAATAATTTACTAATTTAAAGTGACAAAAATACAACTACAAAAACGTCACATTTATCTTAAATGTATTAGAAAAATGGATGAAAACTATGACACCTTTGTCTTAGCTAAAGTCACAATTACTACAAAAATTGTAAATCAGTAAAAAGAATGGAAATTGTAAATTTAACGTAATGAAATATTACAAAGATAAAATGCGACTAATAAAACAAACTCCACTAAAGATAAGCTTGGAATTTAAATTAAAATTTTAGTCCTGAGGACTTTAATCAAAACTAGCATTTCCGGTTTATGACAAAGAATAAACCTGTTAATAAAATAGAGAAAAAATGTAATGAATTAATTATACGATATTTAATAAATTTTTGACAAATAAAAATTGTCTGGAATATCGCCGAAAACTGAGAACACTGGCGGTGTTGTGCAGAAGCAAAAGACGACTTCTCATCATAAAAATTACCTATCAAAGAAATTCTTACTTAGATCGAAACTACATAAAAAAAAACGAAAAAACGATAGTTGATTAAGTATACTAATTAACAAATTACAAAAAAATCAAAATAAGACAAAGTCGACTATGGGTTTCGATATCTTAAAAATTCAATAAGCATGACAAAATATGAATAAAAGTCTTATTTTATGGTGAGGGATCGTGTGTGCAACAATAAAAGATTGTAGATTATTCACCACGAAGTTATTAACTCACAGACATAATTATTACCATGTTTTTTCTTAACCTAGGGCATTACACAGGGACTGAGAAGTCTCCTCCAACAGCTGTGAGCAACGCTGAACTTTACCCTCAATATTAGTGAACAAATATACGAAAACAATGAGTTAATCTAATTAAAGAGAAGAGTTCACTCACCTCAAGTAGATTTCTCAAGAAAAGTAGTTCAGTGGCTTTAACCTCGACAACGAACTCACGTGCATTTCCTTTCGCAATATAATCTGCCCCTAAAAAATCAAATGCCAGAGAAGTAAGTATCCCAAGCAAATTCATTATAGACCGAATCTGTAAGTCTCTCAAAATTAATAATAGGCACTACTATTTTCTATACATGTGTTCTGCAAGGCGGCGCATGAACATAAAATCACACACAATGATGCCTCCAAAATTTGCAAAATACATTAAATGCTTTTGACTAAACCAAAAATAAATACTTTATAACGGTAATCCCATAACAATCAACTATTTCATAATAATATTTATTCAATGATTACTCAGATAAAATCTAGAATTCTTAATTAAGCAGACAAATGACTCCCATTTGATGGCAAAAAACTAAATTCCTTGCTCATCCTCGCCGGAAGAACATGTGTCGCCTTCTTTCCCTTTCCCTTTGCTCGCATGTCTACCCTCGTGCAATAAGATATGACCCTTTAACTTGGATATGCGTCGAGTATGTGTCCAGGTGCTGTAGTGACAATTTATGGAACGGGACAAAAGTCTGGCTACAAAATATGCAAGAAAATGTACTACTTTTTACCAGCTATAAGTCTAATCTGCCAAATTATCAATTTATTTCAGTTGATTACATTTCGAACGCATCAATATGCTATTTATCTGCCCCCTTAAGAGTCCATGTCTCAGAGCGTAAAGAAAGATAGAGACAACTGAAGTCTGATCTTTGTCTCATGATATTCCTACCATGTCAGATTTTGTTCAACTGGGATGTTGCTGATCTTGCCACCTGTATTCTTCATCGAATCAGATACTCGCAGTTTACGGTGTTGTCCACAAGGGCTCCGAGGTAGACCAGCTTGTCCACTACCTCACAATTACCTATCTTTAACATCCCTGGAAAAAGTTGGAAATAAATGATTGATTGATTAGCCAGTGTATGGTAGGCATCGCTGCCACTTCCGGATATCCATTCTGGATAATTTTATATACCACCGTACCGGCTACGTATGCTGGATTGGATGTGGGACATGCTTGTTGCCAGCAACGAGAGCCACACGACGCATGTGGTAGGAATATAAGATGGAAAGTGTAGGTGTTTGTGAGATGCTTCTTTTAAGTTTCCGTCTATCATCATCTCCTTCGTTATTCTTCTTGAGTCTTCTGTTTCTGAATCTATCACTGTGCACTTCCTCCTGTCCGCTTGCGTCCAGATATGGTTTCATGTTTCCCAGAAATTTGTGTAATCGTTTCAATGTCCTGTATCAGTGGGCCCATTTTGTTTGTTTGCCAAGACATACATTAGCTCGCTGTAAGAAGCTTTTATTTATTAACCATTCTACAGGTAAATAGCCATTTACGGTGAAAGTGCAAGGAAGAGCCTCGAGAGAACCTTTGAGACACCCTGTATACCGATCTGCCAAGGCAAAGCAAAATAAAAAGTAAAATCTGCAGAAAATAAAAAAGAGATCTAAGAGAACATTTGGGACGTTCTATATAACAAGCAGACCCCAACTACTTTGACCTGAGAAACATTTTTGTATTTGTAAATATGGATCATGTGACAGCTACCAGTCGAAACCTTCCTATTGTGGGACCTGCCTTATGTTTGATACATTTTTAATTTCAAGAAACTCAGTGAATTAGATTAAATAATTAATAAGGACTGATAAACTAATACTACTAACAGAACTTTTTCGTCTGTGTGTATATGTTGGTAGCTTCCCTCTTTGTTCTGTAGGATTCCCACACTTTCCAAGAACAGTTCTAGTTGGAGTTTTGTTACTCTTAAGTCACAACACAGCTAATATACCTGTATCGCTTTATAAACACATGTCGCTCACTTGACACTAAACAACACTTAACATTCAGCCTTCTTGACCAATAAGCACTTGAAAGGGTCTCAGGTAGATCGATCTCTGGAAAAACTTGGACATAATTATATTAAAATTGTAATTAGCAACTTTAAGAACTACTGTTTGAATTTTTTCGTAATTTTATCACTCAATTGTGGTTATTACAGTCTCAATTTTTTTAAATCAAATGTTGATTTTTTTGGAGTTTCTTCAATTGTTTAATAAACTGTCCTGTGACAAGGATTAATAAACCCACAAATAAATATTTTTTCAATTTTAATTTCTAATTTTTCAATTTAAATAAAGAAATAGACTTCATTAATGAGCTAAACTAAATTAAAAGTAAAGGAAACAAAAACTTATCTGTTTCATTCACATCCACGTCAGGCTGGCTGTTGCTTATTTTCTGTCACCCACTTGAAAAAGGGACCGCATCCATCCAGGTATAGATTTTACGGTCAAGCAGTACACTTTCTCGGGTTGTTTATATACACTCTTTTGTGTTGATTTATTCAACCAACATAATTTAATCAAATATCAATTACAATTTCGACGTTTTGTTGCCGCTTTATCCGGATTTACCTCGAGATCTTGTAGGAGCCACAAACCACGCGTCTGTCACCGAATTCGACACAAAAATATATTAAGACAGTATGCAAAATACTTTCTTACACTGTAAACTTTAGTTAGTAATTTTTAGAGATCATTGCAAAAGGTTTCGTTTAAATATGTGAAGTTCAATATATTTTCGCAATAACGGACTGTCTTCGTTTAAATACACAGGACTAATAAGAAAAAACGCATTACATTTTAAATTCATGTATTCTATAAATTAAGTTTACAGGGGTAATTTAATATGAAATAAAAGTCCTGATACGAAGTAATATCTCAGAAAATCTCAGCATTGCAACAAGAACTGGATTTTCTAGTTTCACCCAGTACAGCATCAGGCATTAGTATTCTCTGACATGCGACACGGTGCATAGATATTATTGTAGTATAAAAAGAATTACCGACAATAAACTTTTGCCGGAGCAACATAAGTCAGCGGGTATTGGTAGTATCCTCGGCCGAGCAAAAACTATAAGATCTCTATTATAATTTTACAGCCTTCCTTAACAAGAAGAGACTTGGATAAAAAAGCATGTGGACATTCACATATAACGATGGAATCTTTATGAAAGTTTCTACAAAAAAGACCCACATCAGAACAATTCCGAGCCGCAGCAATTCATTAGCGAAATGCCGAGATTTATTAGTGTATCCAAAGGCGGAATCGGTTCAGTTATGTGGAGGCACAATCGGAAAGAAACATCATCTATGAAGCAATCAAACATTCATTTCTGTTTTCTCCTCTTTTATCCAATTAGTGAAATATTGATATTGCCGGCCGATGGTATTCTTTCTTGGGGATATTATTACATGAAAATGGCATTCGACGAATATATAAGGGAATAGATAAATATCGGAGCTGTATTTTATTGCCATCACGATTTTGGATGTTTAAAAAGTGAGATTCAATAGATTTATCATCAACAATACATTTTTCAATACAATGAAGTACTCGTGGATGATAGTTTATTTATTCAGATATCTAGATGCATAGAGTGTCTCATAAATAAATGGAAGACGGACAATTATGTACAAATCATATTAAAATATGATGATTTAACATAACAAAACTTTCTTTATAAACTATTTGACATACAAGGTACAAGTGAGTGGAGTTCCAAATGTTGAAGAATAATCATAAATGGGTGGAAAAATCTCAAAAATGCATCGATAAGGCAACAAATGGATATCTGTCAACATGCTATTTGCAACCCCAGAGAATATTGTGACGACAGAACTTTTTTTAAAAAAATTCATAGAAAAATGAGACGTAACTAACTCAATTTTTGCATACTTGTGCATGCCTCGAATTCATATAAAATGTTTTTTTTTTCAACCACCAGAGTTTCCGGAAACCACCTTTGTAGCATCTGGAACATACGAAACCATAGTACGTAGCAAGTTAAGCTTGGCCTAGCCGCCTCCGCGTTTTTTCAACAAAGGTTTATGGAAAACTTTTCGGTACATATATAAAATATAAATTCTGTGAAAAGGTAGGCATTGCTGCCACTTCCGGATATCCAGTCTGGATATTTCTATATACTGCCGGACCATATTTATACGCTGGATTGGATATGGGACATGCTTGTTGCCAGCAGTGAGAGCTATGAGGTAGGAATATAGGATGAGAAGTGTGGGCGTTAGTGAGATGCTTCTCTTAAGTGTTCATGCTTAGTTTTAAGTTTCCATCTATCATCATCGGATGGGAAATGTAGGCGTTTGCGTGATGCTTCTTTTGAGTTTCCATGCTTCTTTTAAGCTATCATCAGCATACCAGCCTCCTCTGTTTCTGAATCCAGCAGTGTGCACTTCTTTCTGCCCGCCTGCGTCGATACAT
This sequence comes from Stenurella melanura, assembly GCA_963583905.1. NCBI lineage: Eukaryota > Metazoa > Arthropoda > Insecta > Coleoptera > Cerambycidae > Stenurella > Stenurella melanura. Next base: position 63,187,195 of record OY757310.1, read on the forward strand.
GGTTTCATGTTTCCCAGAAATCCGCGTCCTGCATCAGTGTGTCCGCTTCGTTTGTTTGCCAAGACATACACCAGCTCACCTCAAGAAGCACCTATTTATTAACCGTTCCGCAGGTAAAAAGCCATTCAAAGTGGAAGTGCAAGGAAGAGCCCCGAGAGAACACCTGAGGTAAGGTGTACACCGATCCGCCAAGGTAAAGCAAAATAGAAAGTAAAATCTGCAAAAAACAAAGAGATCCAGGAACACAATGTGGACATGTGACAGCTACCAGTGAAAGCTTTCCGTTGTGGGATCCGCCGTATGTTTAATACGCGTTCAATTTCAAGAAATTCAGTCAGGTCCAACTATTAGTACGGATTAATGAACTAATACTACTAACAGAACTTATCTTTTTCATCCAAGGGCATATGTTGGCAGCTTCCCTATTTGTTCTGCAGAATTCCCACACTACTTGCTCTTGTTGCTTCACCCTTCTTAGAAACCAGCCTGTTGCCATTCATTGAAGATAACTTTACGGTGCACAGTTTATATTATATTTCCAGATGTTTGTGTTCCATTTTCAAGTTGTTTATATACGATTTTAGATGATGCTATATTCAATCAATATATCTTAATCAAATATCAATTATATGAAATACCCAGAATTATGCTAATTTATATCAAATAATGTAGAATCGTCCACGCTTTAATTCAATAAAATTTCATACGATTTCTCACAGTTTCAACCGAGTTTATTCGAGATTTCGTAGGAACTACATTGCGTGCCTGCCTCCGACGCCATCCGAAACCTAAACTAATTCTTCATTCATTAGTGTTTAATAACGAAATATATTTTATATTTAGGAAATGATTTTTTCTCCTAATTGGCTTTGCTGGTTGGTTTGGTTTGTCAAAAAAGTATGATTTAACTCTAATTAAAAGTAAATTTAAAAAATGTTTCAGTCACTTCTTTAATAAAGATATTCTGCGAGTACAACTAGGAAACATTTTCTGTGTCGTTATTAAGGATCTTCCTATAAAATATTTTTTTGCAAAGTGATTGAAGAAAAGATATAGATAGAAAAAATATTTTTTTTCTCATGTAACAACTCAAAAAAACTCTTCATTTATTCACTACTCAGGCCCACATAAAACAAGTGGTCTGTGCCGGGGTACTGACCATACCTATCCCTTGTATTTTGAGCTGCTGAACACGAATTTGACCTTGGTTTTGCCCAGCACGTCAGGATTCTTTTAACACCAATGTAACGGATTTTTTTCACTCTTTTTACTGTTTATCACATGTTACCTCTTCAACATACAACAAAAGTCTGCCGTCATATACTCATCCTACCTTCCTAAATATCGGAGCTCCATTTTTTTAATATCTTAGTGGGATATTTCGCCTTGTTCTTCACTGTAATCGCGCCAAGATTGTCTGGGAAATGTTGAAAATGTGATTTGAGAAAATGTAATTTCAAATTTATCAAGCATCCTGGTTGCCGGTCGTGGTCGTTCGAAGATAGAGTTCTCGAAATCAAGAGATCAAATGAAGTCACCTAAATAGAAATTACCTGAAAAGATACTTCACTTCCAAGGTTACATTCTCATTGAATGCCCAGTTAAGAAATCCCCAATTTGCTTTTAATGAATCGCCAAAATTACGGAGTTATACGGTTAAAAGGTTTGCTGTTTAAGAGTTACGGAGTACGGGCTATTCGATTTCAAGATTGCGAGAACACAATCTTGTGAATTCTAGATTCTCCACATTTTTCTATTATATCCCCAGAGTTATGTAGTTATGGAGATACAGGGTTGCTGGGTTATGTAGTAGAAAGGTTTGTTGATGGAGCGCTATAGACTTACTTGGTAACAAGGTAACAAAGTTCCGAGGGAACAATCTAATTGATTTCCCAATCTAGAGCCTCTTGGTTTCTTCATTGAATTCTCAGAGTTATGGGGTTATGTGGTTAGAGGGTTCGCTGTCGAAGAGCTATTTGCGCCATAAGGTGCCTGATTCCAAGAGTTAATGTCACAATGACACGAATTTCTCTACTTAGAATCTCAATTTTTTTTGTTGTATCTTCAGAGTCAAAGAGTAACGGGGTTATGGGATGCTGAGGTGATAGAATCATGGAGTTGTGGATGCATGATACTCAAGTGCAAGGATCTAATGCCATGGTCTCATTAACTTCCCAATCAAGATTCCCCACTGTTTTCATCTGATTCCCACGGTTATGGGGTTGAGGGGTTATGGGATTAAGAAGTTATGGGGTTTTACAGTTTCTTTGAGTTATGTGGTCAATACTGGATTACCACAATGTTTATGTTTAATGTAAGGCTTTAAAGTAGAATCACTTTTGGAGTCTGATTTAAATGAGCTGGGTAAGCAATATTTGGTTTTAAAAAAAACCTGACGTGCTAGCGGAGGTCAAATTCGTGTTCATTGGCTCAAAATACAAGAGATTATGGTCAGTATCCCAGCGCGGACCACTTTTCTTGTGGGTCTGTGTTATTAAATAAATAGGTACACGGTGCACAGAAAATTAAGTAAGTATATTAAGTATACTTGAATATTCCCTTAAACTTTTTTTTCCACTATGTATGGTTTTACATAGCTTTTAGATGTCCAGAGTAAAGAAGTTGTGCCTTTTTTTTTTATCGCATTCCCGTTTTTTCTACCATCACCACCACCATTACATTGTCTTTAACTTTTAATACCCGCGCTTTCGCCATAACTAAAAAATGAATATTGCTTCTCTTCGAAAATTAAGAGAGCAGGAATGCGATAAAATGAGAAACTTCGTTACTCTGGACACCCATAAACTATGCAAAAGCATACAACATGGAAATAAAATTGTAGGGACGTTATCAAAAGGACCTTTTAAAAGATTTCATTTAACTTGCAATGTTAGTTTGTTAGTGTATTGGATTGTTTAGTTCAAATCTTGCAATCAAAATTTCGACTGGTTCTAATTAAGCTAGAACTTTGTAATTTAGCACACGTGTATAAGTCCGGTGATAATGCTACATAGTATAGCCATTATCGGTCTAAATCCAATATGGCGGATGTCCAAAGATGGCGGATCGCCTTTTTCTTCACAACGCCCTTGACATGAGTATTAAATGAAAGGGTTTGACGAGTAGATTATGATAAGCTATGTGACGTCATTCTAAATTCAATTTGGCTGACTCCCCAAGATGGCGGAGTATCTTTTTCTTCACAACTCCCTTGATATCGGTATCAAATGAAAGGGTTTGATGAATAAAATAGGATAAGCCATGTGGCGTCTTTCAAAATTCAATATGGCGGATGGCTCAAAATGGCGGAATATTTTTTCTTCACAACTCTCTTGATATGGTTAACAAATGAAAAGGTTTGACGACTAAAATACGATAAACTATGTGACGTCATTCTAAATTCAATATAGCGGACGCCCCAAGATGGCGGAGTATCTTTTTCTTCACAACCCCCTTGATATGGGTATCAAATGAAAGGGTTTGCTGAGTAAAATACGATAGACTATGTGACGTCGTTCAATATGGCGGACGGCTCAAGATGGCGGAGTATCTTCTTCACAATCCCCTTAATATGGGTATCAAATGAAAGGCTTTAACGAGTAAAATACGGTAAACTATGTCACGCCATTCTAAATTCAATATGGACGCCCCAAGATGACGGAATATCTTTTTCTTCACAACCCCCTTGATATGGGCATGAAATTAAAGGGGTTGATGAATAAAATACGATAAACTATGTGGCGTCGTTCAAAATTCAATATGGCGGACGCCACAAGAGGGCGGAGCATCTCTTCACCCAGCTGTGATAGATGACAATATCGCAGTGAATGGTTGTTGTGTTGATGTCTGTGTGTACGTGTCCTGGTTGAGTGCCTAAATAGCAATAGCTAAACTCCACCAGGACGTTAATATATATAAGACGATTAAAAAAAATATAAATAAGTCTTGATACGGATTCAATTCGAGTCGAGAAAAAATGGAGATATACGTAGATGACAATAAAATGAACAATTTTCTTTATTAATAATTTTTCTCTAAACCCAACGAGTTTTAGCCCTACAATGTTACGGGTTTTTTCAAAAATTCGGATTTCTTAACAAAATGTACGATAATATAACCCTCAGTTAGGGTAGCTCATCCGATCATGGCGTGTTAGTGGCAATCACACTTAGTCAGACTCTCTATCGTGTACTGGGTTCGATCCCCAACTCCAACCTTGGCATTGCTGGAGAGTAATGGATGTTGTCTGTGTTTTTTCAATTGTTTAACCTCATTCCGTGCAGCCCATGCTTTGAATTTGGGAGTTATGTACTACTGAAATAATTGAAATAAACTTACAAATTTATAATATTGTATAATATTACAATTTTTTACAAATTTTTATGAGAACCGAAATAGACTTACGAGCTAGGGTCCCAATGAAGGTTTTATAAATTTGGTGCAACTGCTTTAATCCATTTGAAAACATAATAATATATTTTACCTTGAAAAAAAAACTTTGATTTTAGATAAATCTGCAAAAATTTTGGAATTATGGCAGTCCTATTGGATTGGCCATTTTGAATTTTTAACATCGATTGCGAATCAGCTACTCCGAAAATATCTAACTACCAATTTTACTAACATTTTTCCAGATATCACGTTTTATTAGATAGATTGATAAAAATAATATGACCACCGCCGAGACATAGTCTACAAAAACACGCACACGGGTCGAATTGGGAAACTTCTCATTCTAAAAATTTTTTAAAGTTGGCTAAAAGTACTATTGCCCTAAATAAATGGTAAAAATAATGGTTTGTTCAACATCTGCCATCCGTATCGTTTTTCCAACTTGTGCCTTTGAAAAACAACTACAATATCGCCCGAAAAAATGACTGTCTTATTGCAAAAGGTACTTTAAACAAATCATTAGCATGGATGTTAAGAACTATGGGGTCTAATTATGTACCTTGTGGTAGTCTATACTAAATTTTACGTATTTTAACCGATTCGATAATAATAATTTTAAAAGCATGTAAATTTGTTTTGGTTAGACCCTGGTGATATTTTCGTTTCTAGAGTACTTTTAGGACATTGACACGTGGGCTACAACATTGTATACATGTGTGTTAGTACAGATGAGTTTCTTGCTCAATCCACTTACAGAATCCTGTAGCAAGAAGTACATATAATAGGCATTAACATTTACAATACATTGTGGGTTATCAGTGGATCTGCAGTTAATTACGAACGATCCTACATTTCTACACTGATTTACATTCCTCAAAAATAATTTACATAAGTATAAAAATTGAAACGATGTAACAAGTAATTGCAGATAAAGTTTTTCCTGTGACCAATACCTGTATTGATAAAAAAGCATCTTTTATAGTTAGTATATTTTTGCATTGATTTTAATACTCTTTTATCGGTAGTATAAGCCACATCATAAATAAAAAACTATTTTAACTTAGCTATGCAATTGCAGTAAATATTTTATAGTATGTAAAATGCATTAACATGAAATTATAAAAAGGTTTTATGTGTTTTACGATCAATCGTATCGCGGTATATAAACCGAGTATATAAACTTTTATAGGCGAGGAGCTGATTAGCTGATTGGTAAGATACCTTCTTTTCGTACCTTAAGTTTCTTAACATATTTCTCTAGAATTTGTACTATGTAGTTAAGAGGCCAGACACTGCACTTTATTGTGACATTTGTCTTAGCAGGGTTGGCTTGTATAAATTTATCTTTAGATTTTACGAAAATATGTCACAAGAAGTTGAGTGTCTGTGTTTGTGTACACGGGCAAGTATTTTGTACCAAGTGTCTCATTAAATTTGAACTAAATAACAAGAGAACAGTATTTGAAGATGGAAATTAATCTTCTCATGAGACGGTTCATATTTTAACACCCAATGCATCTCGACTGAGAAGATGGTGAACCTAGAAAAAAATATCGATAACGAAAAAAAGCATGTTTGAAAGTGGTGCTTCGTCTGGACTTATCGTAAAAACAGCTGTTGACGGTGGTGCTCATCCTATAAATTTAAGAGGTGACAGTTTAACAATACCAGGAACTAGTAACGAGCTGGTGATGAATGCAAATGAACTTAATATTAATTATAATAATTTTAACTCTTATAAAAATAGACATTTTATAAAAACTTTTCGGCACAATCGCGTGTGCTATTTGTAGTAGACTTTTATTATGCTTTTTCTCTTTAATGTGTACAGCTATTCAGGGGCGTAATTTCAGCATTTTTATTGGGTAGGCAGGAAGTTTTCACGGATAACCCAATAGATGGAAGCAAAGCGAACCCTGTAGTTTTTAAACGTTAACCCGATAAACCAAATGACCGAGGGAAAGCGAGTGCTACAAAAAGTTAAACCATAGACATAAGTTTAAAAAGTTGTTAACGTATAAACACTGAAAAATTGCGTTTCTTAGCCTTTCTACCTTTAATAACTTTAGAACGGAGAAAAATTTTTAGATTCTGAAAAAATATTCTGAAAATGCAAGGCTTTAACTTCAAAACGCCGAATTAATAATAAAAATTACATCAATATAAAAGTTACACCCATTTCAAAATTGGGAGTTTTCGGTGCAGCGCGCCATGTTTTTGCGATTACAGGGCGTGTCTCTGACAACAGGCAACCTAAGTATAGTAATCATAGAATGCTGTAACTTTGGAACCATTCATGTAATTTTTATAAATCGACAATTTGAGGTTGAAGTTTCCGATTATTTTTGCAGAATCTAAAAATTTATTTCGATTAAAAAATTATTAAAGGTCAAAAAGACTAAAAATCGCATTTTTTCAGTGTTTAAACATTAACAACTTTTAAACAATAAATATTTCCAACATGACATACAGTGTGTCTCACTTAAAAGTGTAGAAGCGTTATCATTCTTTTGTTTTTTGTCCGATTTGAATCAAACTGATCATAAAATATACAGGTCACCAGTGTCTATTTAACACCACAAAATCACTTTCCATCTTTAAATGCAAGGCTGTGATCCTAAATTGTATGAAAAAAATCAAAAAATCATAGTGGGCATTACTTAATAAAAAAATGTTGTTAACAAAACTTGTTCGAAATTATTCAGAAACCCTGAATCCGAAGTTCTGCAACCCTCCGAAAAGTTATGAACAATAACAGAAAGCGAATTGTGGCATGTATATTAGGGCTGATGGAAGTTTGATAGAACATAATATTTAATTCTTTTGATTGTATTTATTATTCATTTGTGTAAATTGTTTCAAAAAAAATTATTTAGAAATAATTTTTATTTAAATGCCTCAAAAGGATTTTTTCCAAGACCTCATTTTTTTTTTTAGAATTTAACTAAACTTCGGATTCAGGGTTTTTGAATTTAGTATCGTAGATGGCCTTGCATTTAAATATGGAAAGTGATATGGTGGTCTTAAATAGACCTTGGTGACCTCTATCTTTTAAGATCAGTTTGATTCAAATTGGAAAAAACGAAACAAATATTACGCTGTTACACTCTTAAGTGAGACACACTGTACAAATAAGAGATTTTTTCTTGTATTAATCTATACTTACGATACAAGTGTCTTGGAATCGAAAATCGTGTTATTTATGATTTGTTTATAAAATTGTTAATTTAAATTTAAACCAGGTTTTAGAAACTTGTATAAAAATTAGTAAAATACCTAAGCAAACCATTCACCCATTAGACCTTAAAGTATACTATATGATCATAGACGTACCACGTAAAAGTAATGTATAATTATAATTAGTAGCCTATGATATACTTGCATGTCTGCGGTTTACGAGTATTGAACTCGCTTTCCCTGGGGCATCTGGGTTTAACTCGCCTGTTTATGGTTTTACGAGAATTTCAAAAAGGCCCCGCTCAAAATCTAGCCATAGGCCCCACGAAGTGTTAATTTCGTCAGATTTGCCGTATACATTTTAATGCTCTTTCAAAATATTGAGGGGAGGGGCAGTTGGGGCAGTTGCCTTGCCTTAATTAAATGAATCTTCGATATATGGGCTGTATTAAACAATTTGTTATATTATATTACATCAATGTTTGTAACATTATTATTTTTTAACATTGATACCATAACAACGCAACATATGAAATATAAACTTGGAATTCAATGGCGTGAGGATGTACTAATACATTTAGATGAACAATATTTCTAATATTAATAAATATAGAACAAACAAGAAGACCTTAACAACTTTGGTTTCAAAAGATTTGAAAAATTCTAGCGCTGTTTCAGTCATTTTCATAACCTATAACTGATTATACAGATATACGGTCATTAATTTCTAGGGGTGACTGCACAAAATTGGAAAGGGGGACTTCTCCCCCCAAATTTTTTAATGTAATTGTCTCATCGGAATATGATTCCTTGGCTATAAATACAAAAAAAATGCGATAGGTCCAACGGGTTTCGAGAAATATGAATCTAAATGAATTTTTCCAGTCTTTTTATGTAAACAGAATTAGTTTCAATGAATTTTGAACATTTCATTTGATTTGTTAATCTTTAAAACCTGTTAAGTCACTTAATTTAGTAATAATTTGTTATTTTTCCCTAGTTTATTCAAGAGAATAATAAATGCAGTTTCACAAATTTTGGATGCCTTTTTCAGAAGCCCGCAGAGTCCTTAGGAAGGATATCCGGACCGGACCCAATGAACTTTTTTTCATATTTCCTATGTAGAGTCACCCCTAGAAATTAATGCCCGATTACACCCTGTATACTTTTAGGTTAGAAGCTTCAATTCAATCGCATGAGTTTCTCGCACTAATTTTTTATGATTAATATCGAATGATGTAATGTTAAACGCACAGCGCTGATTGGATAAAACAACTTTCGAGGATCATCAATGATTTTACACTGCTTTCGGATCATACGCCGGCCTAATTTCACATCCTAGATCGTCCGCAGTTACAAGTGGTTCAACTACCCTCTGCCAGATGACTCCACCAGTTACACATTCGAAGGTTGGCCCGCTTCACGGCTATAAAACAATTTAATAACCACTTTGGTGGTTGTTATTGTACTATAAAAGTATCATGGGAAGTACTCATCTAGTGCAAATATAGTAGCCACAGTAAACTGGCAGCTCTGAACAGATACAGATCGTAAAGTAAACGAGGTGATCACATTTATGCCGACGATACCATAAACTCGAATCAAACGTTATGATGAAGTTCGTTTTATAGTTTTATACTTATTCAGTTGTTTGTTTTCCAGCTTTTCCTGTTCACAGATTTGTATAATTTTTTTACCATTTATTTTACTAGTCAAGGATTGAATATTATATAGTTGCGCGTTACATTTTCTTATTATCGTTGTTAGTTGAAGAGGAACAAAATGTGCGCCAAAGAGTAAGTAACAAAGATAAACTATTCAAATATTTTCAGAAGTATCGCTTCTTCGTAATTACATCTTACAATATATACAGGTTAAACCAAAAGGGGCGGACGCAACTGTAGGGAGGTTTTAATTATACAATTGGTGTAATACTTATTACCTGTGTTCGATTCCCAAGAGTTACTGAGTTATGAAAAAAACATCTTAATTTAAAATCGTTAATAGTTATGTCTATTTACCATTGAAAGATAACTTACACATAAAAAATGGTTTCTATCAGCTTATTGGCAAATGAGTTAGTTTAATTATCAAATAGTTTTACTTTCTCTTGTAGCAATGGAATATATTTTCTCTAACACTATTTCAAGAACTACAAATTCCACAACTAAAAATTGTGTCGGAACAAGTATCATTTCAGCACACTGTTATGGAATAATACCGCACAGCTTTCGACAAATCAGAAGTCTTTAAGTCATATTTAGTGGTTTGGTTGCTATAGTTACGTCAAACAAAAGGTATTTATTTTGAGCTTCGCATTTGACGCTTTGAACAGTTTTGAAGGTTTTTGTATGCTTTCTAAAATTTTGTTAGAGAAAGTGTAGTCTACACCACGTTTGGAATGGCGTATTCCACACTCGCGAACTGTAGTCCTCGCCTTCAGCTCGGACTACAAACTTATCGCTCGTGCGGAATTTGGACTATTTTCCATAACTTGTCATAGAATATACTATTATTATGTGTCATGGCAGATATGTCGCAGCCACAGCTGAAATATGCCGGATATTATTAGTATGGCAGACATTCTAACCATCGAATCGTACAGTGGATTGAATTCCGTAAAACGTGGTCAAAGTCCATATTAAAATTTGTTTCACTTGTCTCTGTTTTACTGACTTGAAAGTTAATACTCCAGACCTTCTGAGAATCGGTACAATAACCAACCCAGCTGAGTTCTAGAAAATTAGATCTCCTAACCCAGCGCACTTCAAGAAGAACAAAATGTAAGAGAAGCAGTGTCTGTGTTGCATTGAGAAATTGCTAGCAACATGACTTTTGAACCAAATATGTATAGAATTCTACAACATGGTCAATATCTACTTACATATTTATAATTTTATTTCTTAATGTTAAAGTAACTTTTATTATTTATTTTTTATTTCATATTTTATTATTTTTAAGAAAAAGCTTTTATTTTAAAAAACTGTACAAAAAATTAAAAAATGTTTTAAAAATTCGTACACCTGGAAATCAAAAGCTTAGAGGACGGCCATGTAGCTCTATTGCATCGTTACTTTGCTCAATTGACTGCCCTCAAAGCTTTTGGTTTCCAGGTGTATGAATTTTAAAAAACTATTTTTTAAATTTTTGTACAGTTTCTTAAAATAAAAGCTTCTTCTTAAAGTGAGTTCACAGTATGTCGAATTCGGTGATAGACGTGTTTCGTGATTCTTACAAGATCTCGAGATAAATCCGCATAAAGCGGCAATTGTATTGAATTAAAGCGTAAACAATTCTGCATTGATTGATATAAATTAGCACGAGCTATTTCATATAGTTGATATTTGATTGAATTATGTTGGTTGAATAAATCAACACAAAAGAGAAAGTGTACTGGTTGGCCGTAAAATCTATACCTGGATGGATGCGGTCCAGTGGGTGATATAAAATAAGCAACAGCCAGCCAGACGTGGATGTGAATGAAACAGAAAATATTTGTTTCATTTACTTTTAATTTAGTTTAGCTCATTAATGAAGTCTATTTTTTTATTTAAATTGAAAAATTAGAAATTAAGATTGAAAAGATATTTATATATTCGTTTATTAATCCTTGTCACACACACCCCAGCCGATGGTGACAGATGGAAACTTAATAGAAGCATGGAAACTTAAAAGAAGCATCTCACAAACACCTACACTTCTCATCCTGTATTCCCACCCCATGCGTCATGCGGCTCTCCTTGCTGACAACAAACATGTTCAATGTCCAACCCAGCCGGTCCGGCGGTATATAAATCGGCAGCAATGTCCACCTTACGCTGGCAAATCAATCAATTAATCAAAAGCTTTTTCTTAAAAATATTTTTTATATATAATTTACTCTTGAACGATTTTCATGTTTTTGGCCCTACCCTGTATACTATTTAAGCCATTCTAAGTGCACCTGAAATAGTTATCGGACATGCAATAACTTTTGGCGGTATTTAAATTTTGGTTGTGCAACTAAAAAAAAAAAAAAATCCATTTGTTGCACACTTAATCGACGACACTGTATATCCTGGGTGTAGAATCAGGTCATGCCTATCATAAAAATGCATTGTCATCGAAACTAATCAATGTGTAAAATTTCAACTCCATAGGATAAGAGGAAGTGGTTCTAATTCAGCTTGCAATATTTGACTTAAACAAACTAACACACTACCATTGCAAGTTAAATAAAAGCTTTTAAATATACTACTTTATCGGATGCTCTAGTACAATTCTTTAGCTATTTAAATGTTAAGAGAGTTTTTCCGCATATATCCGCCTTTTTATGAGAATAAATAAAATGTTACGACCTATGTTGTGTTAAGTCGCATCACTTTTCTTTATTAAAAGCTTTTCTAAAGCTCTTATTTAACTTCCAATGTTAGGTAGTGTGTTTGTTGTGTTTCTCTTGCAAGCTGAGTTTCGACTAGTTCTAATTAAGCTAGAGTTTTGAAATTTTGCTCACGTGTATAAGTCCGCTGACAATGCAACATAGTATAGCCATTATCGGCCTGAATCCAATATGGCGGACGCCCCAAGATGGCGGAGTATCTTTTTCTTCACAACCCCCTTGATATGGGTATCAAATGAAAGAGTTTGACGGGTAAAATACGATAAACTATGTGACGTCATATTAAACTCAATATGGCGGAGTATCTTTTTCATCACAACCCCCTTGATATGGGTGTCAAATGAAAGGGTTTGACGAGTAAAATACGGCAAGCTATGCAACGTCATTCAAAATCCAATACGGCGGACGCCCTAAGATGGCAGATTATTTTTTTATCAGCCCTCTTGATGTGGGTATAAAATATATCTTTTTATTCACAGCCCTCCTGATATGGGTATAAAATGAAAGGGTTTGACGAGTAAAATATGATAAAGTATGTAACGTCCTTCTAAATCCAATATGGCGGATGCCCTAGGATGGCGGATTACCTTTTTCTTCAAAACTCTCTTGACATGGGTATCAAATGATAGGGGTTTGTCTGTCTGTTTGTTTGTAAAATAAGTAAAGACTAAAAAGTGAAAAACAAAATTATTTAAAACAATGTGCTGTATGGCCGTCCCCAAAGCTTTTGGTTTCCAGATGCATGAATTTTTAAAAATTATTTTTTACTTTTTAGTACTTTTTTTTAAATATTTTTTTATATAATTTTATTTTCTGTACCTCACTTCATAGGACTTGTTTATATTTTTCTCTTCAAATTTATATAATTATTTGTTTGGTATAATATATATAATAGGAATGAAATAACTTATACAAATTCTAGGTAGTTCAGTGAAGGAGTATTCTATTGGATAAGACATGAGTGAGTCTATTTTTATAGTATTACTTCTATTTTATAGTAATTCCTAACTATCAAAGAATGCGAATGTTTTGTTAATGGTGTGGCTTGCGATGCAATCAAGTGTTCTCTAGGTGGGGCTAGAGATATTGAGGCATGTTCAACACTCATGGAAGGGCCATTGTCAGAGTAAGATTAACGCTCATAATGAAACAGACGGTCAAATTTACGAAAATACATTCTTTGTAGATGTTATTCTTGACCGCTGCAAATGCATTTTTATCTAAAAAAGTGGAATAACGTGGCAACGCAACAGAGTAAGTCCAAAATAATATATGCCTGGAGAGAGAATTAAGAGTCAAATATAAATATATAAAAAATGTTGGACGTTACATAAAAAAAAATTCAAGTATTAGCTTGCCATCGCTATTTGAAACACCCTGTAAATCTAAAAATAATTCTGAAATATGCTGCTCTTGGTTTCCTACAATTTCTATCCGAGAAATTTTTTCAAATTACAAACGGCTGAGGAAGATACTGACCGTCCATGCACCAACTCATTTGAATCAATCACAACATAGATATTCGCATTTCAATAGAATCGTACTCAGTCAGCTGTGGCCCAGTAGAGTGACGTCACGTGGCTTATGATATAGTTCGCTACAACTTCAACGAACGACTTCACTTTGCTACACTAATAAAGTTATATTAAGAAATATACAATAAAAAGTAGTCGTATCCATGCATAGATAGTCATTGCCACTATACGTGTTCTTTGGCGGTTGGGGCTATGTGACGTCACAACGCGACTATGTGACTATCCCTGCGTTTTTGAAAGCCCCGGCCTCAATATATTTTTTTTACAAGAAGAAGCAGTCAGAAAATTCTAATTTTCGGCATAGTTAATATACTAGTCAAGCTGTTTCAGAATATATGATAAAAAATATTGTCAAATGGCCCTATTATATTGGAGGCCTCTAATAATGGTGGCAAAATATATTTGAAAAAGTTGAACGGCCTTTAAATAGCGATCGCTAAAAATTATAAAATAAACCTAGTTTCAGATCTCGTTATGATACATACCAGTACCTTTCAAGTCAATATCTTAACTACTTCCACGTCCAGTAGAGTGGAAGTATAGTGGTTGTATAAAAATCTATTTTTTTTTTGTTGAGAATGCCACGAAACATCGAAATTTAAAATTTGAGCGAAAAAAAATTTGCCTGTCTGTCTGCAACTTTTCTGTGCGCACGTATTCGCTAGAACGGTTTAAGATATCGACTTGAAATTTGGTACCTACATTTAACAAAATAAAATTGAAACATTCACTTAAAATTTGGTACACGTATGTATTATAACAACATATGGAACTTGTTTATATTTGGAGACGATTTCGTTGAAAGGTTGCGAGTGACGTAGGGGTAAATAACTCTTTACCACAAGAATTGAAATCTTTACCAAACAGACAATTTAAAGCAGCATTTAAAGCAGAAAGCATCTTTTGGTCAGTGCTTACTATAATGTGTCAGATTTTAAATATGTATAAATTTAGATTAATGTTTATTCTTTGTTAGTGTACTTGAATTAATTGTCCTGTACTATATTACACAAACGACATTAGGATTATGTCATTTACACGCATTTGACTGTACTAGAATTAGGTCCTAGTATTTAATACAATCATATTATTTGTTTGTTTCTTCGCTTGTTTGTTTGTTATTTACTTTGACTATATTAGTATTATGTCCTAATGTTTTATACAATTATATTTTTGTCTACTATTCATATTTACATTTATATTTTTTCATTTTACCTATTTGTGTTGACGTGTCAAAACACCATGGTGTATTTTTTAAATGACCAATAAATTATTATTACTATTATTATTATTAATAAATAAAGCAAGTTAGTTAGACTCCAGAGATTTGGTGTATATACTAGAAGCAAAGGTCTCAATTTTTTTAATGATATTTCAAATTTAGTATACGTTATAACGTATGAGAATAAATAGGGGTAAGTAAGCTAGTAAGAGTTCAACAACTTGAGATTTGGTATATATACTAGAAAGCAAGGTCTTAAATTTTTTTATGCCATCTGCCACCCCTCACTCCCCCGTTAAATATTGTGTCGGTCAGTCGAAAAGATATTGAAGTGGCACATCGTTTTATAGGTTTTTGGGTCAGACAATTCCAAATGTTATGTTATTAAAATTCTATGAGCAATTATTTCCACATGTTGAGTGCAAATTTGATAACAAGATGCTTCCGTTTAAAGAGACTTGGATTGGAAATCTGGATGTGAAATAGTGATTCCTTAGGCAGCGGTTTTTTGTTTTGATAATCCATTGAATATTGAGAGTGGTGGGGGGTTGGCAGATACCATACAAAAATGTTAGACCTCAGTTATTATTAATAAAACACGATGTTTCTTTCAACGTATATTTATTTACTCATGCAGGGAAGCGTTTGAAGAAAAAAGTAGTTTCGGTTTTCTTTGAACAACCCTAATGTGTATAGAATGTGATCTTAATACACGAGTTCCATTTAAAGGCACATTTAGCCGGAAAATCCAGTCTTAGTTCACATAAAACGGGAAGATGTGTAGATGGCTGAGTAGATAGATAAAAATAAAACAAACGGCGCTCAAAGTTGGCATGAACAACAAGGGTTAAATCGGTCCGCGCGGGCAAACAGGAGCGTATAAAAAAAGCTTCCAAGAGGATATCTGGGGTGGGTAGACAAATGGGTGTCGCTGCATATGTAAAACGAGGAGCCCAGTCACCCTTTGTCTGTCATTTGTCACTGTCCGAGCGCTGGGGGCGGCACACGTAGTCATGGAAACACGCACACGACCGTTGACGGCATCGTCATACTCTCATCCAAAGCTCACTTTGCATCAAACTGATGTGAAAAGGAAGAGTTATTTATTTACCTAAATCTAGCCTGAGAGCCACTCTTCGATGTAGTAAAACTGCCATTCCTGATGGCTAATTTTCGATGTAATACTTCGGGGAAATTCTGTGTTGCGTGACGAGATCTTTTAAAAACATTTTATGAGATTATTTTTTTTACTTTGTCATTATTAAAAATAAAAACATTGAAAAATTTAATATACAAAAAATTAATTTTTAAAAACAAATACATCAACTTTTTATGTTTTTTTTTTAATTTCGAATTTATAAGAATGTGTTCCTTTCTCATCTGTATCTTTTCTACCGCGAGAGAGGAGTGCAATTACATTCCCACAATCAATTCAGGAGTGAATGCTCATTTTGAAGAAAATGCTAAGTAATAATGGCATAATTTTTATATATATATTTTTAAATTTTATTTAGTTAGGCGGTGGTCCCCTATTAATTTCATCATCTCTAGTGTAAGGTGCGCAAAGATAGGAAAAAGTATTTTTTATTCGAAAATAAAATATGTTTAAATTAGTACGTAGGTATTCTCGAGTAGTTGATACTGAATTTGATGTTAATAGTTAAACATTCAGAATAGCGAATCCAACAGCACTGTTGTAATTATATGTCCTTTGCAGATTTACATAAAATTTGGTTAGTAGAAAAGGCGAATAATTTTATTTTTAACGGAATCGCCTTTAGAAAATCGGTCACTAAAAATTATGAATTAAAACGTCATCAAGGAGGTTGTGAAGACAAAGGGATCGGCCATCTTGGCACGTCCGCCATAGTGAATTTAAAACGACAATAGATATACTATATTGCATTGTCACCAGACTATGTGTGCAAGTTTTAAAAGCTCTAGCTTAATTAGAACTAGAAATTTTGACTGTACGTCCACCATATTGGATTTAGAATGACGTCACATTGTTTATCATATTTTATTCATCAAGCCTTTTCATTTGATACCCATATCAAGGGGGCTGTGAGGAAAAAGTTGATCCGCCATCTTGGGACTTCCGCCATATTGAATTTAGAACGATAATAGATATACTACATTACATTGTCACCCGATTTATACACGTGTGCAAAGTTCCAAAGCTCTAGCTTAATTGGAAATAGTCGAAATTTTGATTGCAAAAGAAAGCTACTACCAACAATTGGAGAGAGTGTATCATAGGGCACCAAAAAACGATATAAAACTCATAATGGGTGATATGAACGCTAAATTAGGAAAAGAGCAACACTTTCTAGGCACAATAGGAAGGCACTCTCTGCACAATGAAATAAATGAAAATGACGAATTCCTAATACACTTTGCTGCCAGCAAGAACATGATCATAGGCTCCACATGTTTTCCATACAAAAACATTCACAAAGGGACCTGGATATTACCTGATGGAAATTGGTCTTGACCACCGCGACCCTATTGTGGTGCTCCTGTTTGTTTTCCTTAGAGCTCCTTATACAGCTTTGTCCTTTGTATCAGACTCCACAGCCTTGATAGGGGCTTCCTTAGTGTAGCTATCAGCTCTTGGTTTTTCATCACCAAGTAGTTGGAATCTCAGTCTAGCAAGGCCTTCACAATGGCAGGCTAACTTTAGATGCAGGGTCAACATCAAAAAGACGGAATAGCGACAAACAACGAAGAAACTAGACAAAAAAAAACTGAAAGACCCAGCCATGCAAGAAACCTTTAAAGAATAGGTCGAGCAAAAATTGACAGAACTAGACATATCAGGAACTGTGGAATAAAATCAAAACTGCTGAAACAGATACGGCAATAACAGCAATAGGCTATAAGAAAAGGCAAAACAGAGCGACATGGTTTGATGAGTGCATGCAAGCAATTGAAGAAAGGAATCAGGCACACAGAATTTATATAGTTAGAAGGACAAGAGAGAGACGCTTAGATTTTGAAACAGCAGGACGAAAAGCAGATAAAATATGTAGAAAGAAGAAAAGTGAGCATGAAACGCTCAAATACAGAAGATGGAAGAAAATTTTAAGGAAAACGAAATGAAGGGAGCATATGAGTATCTGAAAAAATTGAAGAAGGGTTGTAAACCTCAAACTAGCTTATGTAAAAATGAGGAGGGTCAAATTGTTAACAACCAACAACAAGTTAAACAGATATGGAAACAACATTTCCAAACCCTATTAGATAAACAGTTAGACCCGGAAGAAAACCTACCAGATATGAACCTCCTAATAGATGAGCCAGAGAACAATCCCCCGTCACTTGAGGAGGTCAAGGAAGCTATCAAGGCACAAAAATATAATAAGGTTCCAGGAATAGATAATATTCCCTCAGAGCTATACAAGGTAGGTGGCGATCACATAATAAAACATATTCATGCCTTGATCGAGTTTATATGGAGGGATGAAAAAAATCCCGAAGACTGGAAGAAAAGCATCATATGCCCCATTTACAAAAAAGGTGATAAGCTTGCATGCAAAAACTACCGTGCAATATTCCTATTGTGTACGGCATACAAAGTCCTCACACACATTATAAATCATCGACTTCAGCCCCTGGCAGAGACTATTATTGGTGAGTACCAAGCGGATTTCAGACGCGGTAAATTCACGATGGACCAAATCTTCACACTCAAGCAGATTCTTAGTAAGACATGGGAACACAACGTCGATGTCCACAATGTAGATTTTAAACAAGTGTACGATTCAATCGACAGAAACAGACTGTACCAAATACTGCTTGAATTAGCAATACCACTTAAATTGGTAAGACTCATAAAAGCCACAATGGAGCACACTACGGCCTCGGTACGTATAAACAACGAGCTAACAGGCTCATTTCAAATATCGCGAGGGCTAAAACAAGGGGATGGGCTAGCACCAACGCTCTTCAACCTAGCCTTGGAATTCGCTATAAGACAAATGGATGTCGGAAGAGAAGATCTACTGACTAATAAGCCTGTCCAACTAGCTGCCTATGCAGATGACATTAACATCATGTCCCGAACTGCGGTGAGGGCGCAACAAGTATACTCAGAAATGAAAAACCACACAAGAAGGATAGAGCTAGACATTAATATAGAAAAGACAAAAGTCCTCTCACAAACAAGAGCAAATGGAGTTAGACGAAACATAATCGAAGGGACAATATAGAGACAGTAGATCAGTTTACGTATTTGGGGGTCGAGCTGTGCAAGGACGGAAGACAAGGAAATACATAAAAGGAGAATACACGCTAATAAAGCATATTTCGCGCTTACACATATATTTCGGTCTAGAAATGTACATCGACAAACGAAGCTAAGAGTGTACAAAACAATAACCAGACCAATAGTTAGCTACGGGAGCGAAGCATGGGTCCTAACCGAACAGTTTATAAATAAACTAAATGTATTTGAAAGGAAAGTTCTGCGAAGAATCCTAGGACCAGTACTTGACAATAGAAGTAGAAAAAATTATAATAAATGTTCCACATGTTGTCTATTCTGATTGACACGCATCTCTATGCGCTTTGAAAGGAAGTTCCCACTGGTCCCAAAACTGCCGGTGTGATAGATCTAAAGCCAGTCAGTTATTATTCTTTCCTTCATATTTTGTACTGTTGTTGATTTGTGTCTATAAACAATTTCCTTCACGTATCACCATAAAAAGAGATCCATTTTTGTAAGATCTGGGGATCTAGCAGGCCATCTAGTGGGTCCATTTCTTCCAATCCATTGATGAGGCTAGGTATTATTTAAGTGGTCCCTAACTGCATTTAAATAATGTGGCGGAGCACCATCTTGCTGAAACCACATTCTAGTTCGAATTCTTTCAGGGAGATTTGCCAATAATTGTGACAGATAGTTTTCCAAAAAATGAAGATAAATAGCTCCAGTCAATGAACCATCAAAGAAATGTGGCCCTAATACATATTCTCCAATAATTCCTCCCCAAATGTTTACAGACTATCTGTGTTGGTTATCAACCTCATAAAAAAGTGAGGATTTTCCGAAGTATAATAATGGAAATTGTGTCTATTAACAAATCCATTTTTGTGGAAAGTTGCCTCATCAATGAATAAAACATCAGGAATCCTTATTTCAGGATAACGTTGGTGATAAATTCTATTGTCAAGTAAACAATTTCTGTCTGACTCGCCCAAAAATTCAATACAAATTGTAACTAACGACCGATAAGTGTGATAAATGCTCCGTTGTACACGACAATTTATACCATACTGAGGTTTTTGTCGAATAACGAAAACGGCAAAAACATGTACAAAAAAAATTACATTAAAGGACCTGTTAAATACTATTTACTCATTTCAATGGATTGGAAGACATGGTCCCACTAAATGGCCTCATTTCAAAGTTGCACAAAGACGTCAATCATCATGTCAATCAAAATGGGCAACACGTCGAACACCTATTATACATTTTTCTAATGAATTATTTGAATGAACCTCTTTTTTAAGTTTATTCTTGAATTTGACATTTATGTATAATACGAAAATGGTTGCAATTAGCCATAGGGAAGTACTTACAAAAAATGTTCGTTTTTCATTTCTACATCGCATCGTTGAAAAATATACAGGGTGTTCCAGTTGAAAAAATTGAGTAAATTTAATTTAAACAGTTCTTAAAATAATTTTTGGCCACCCTGTACAGTTTAGGAAATAAAAATGATTCTGGTATTCACGTAAGTTTTTCTTAAAGCCCATAATTGGGCCTGTGCTGATTTTTTTATCCATCTGCAGATTGCATTATTTCAATAAAAAAATGCATTACATCCAAGTGGTTGGGACATATTCAATGCTAATATAGGAATGAATAGAGCCTAGAAAGAGGCTTCAAAAAATGATATACATAGCATTCCATTTAAAAATAGGGCATTTGGTGCTGTAATTTCGTCTTGGCTCGCCCTGTATGTTCGAAAATAATTTCCAGTTATAGACTTTTTTATCTAGTTTACTTGCAATTTTTTTAAAGATTTCTAGCAATCGTAGAACTCAAGGTCCGATTCCCTATTGCCCCACCCTGTATAATAACAATCTTGTAGCAAGTCTTATCAGCATTTATTTTGAAGAAAATAGTTTTTTTGGTGCGATGTTGTTTACGAGATATAAGTGAAAAACAAAACAAAAATAACCTTCTGCGTGCCCCCCTACACACCGTTCACCTCGTAGGTCCGGGAACTTTCAGTGTATTTATCTCCTGGATATACCAAACACAGTGCTGAAGTCAAAATTTCTGCTCTTTACCATGTTCTCTACACCCTGTACATTGACTGGACTAAAGTTAAACAAAAGCTTCTAAAAAGTGACATTCATTTTATAACTAATATACAATTCAAATGTATTGACCCCTCACTTTAACTGCGAATATCTCAGAAACGAAGGAGTAGACAAAATTGAATAAATTATATGTTTATTATGAGTATATTCTAAAGTAATTACTGAAATGTGAATAATGTACATTAGACAATTTTGAAGTTCTGCTAAGTTATATTGAAGAAATGTCCTACTTTTTAAGGAAATTTTGACCATACCAGTTTTAAATCCATTATATCTTGGAAAATATACCCATTATGTAAATAATATTTTAGACACCGATAAAGCATGGCATTTTTTGTACGAGAAAATTTTTTCATAATTTTCTGTTTTAAAATTTTGAAGTTATTCTCAAAAATGTGACGTCGTGTTTATTCGGTTATTTATCAATGTATTTAAACAGGTTTTCTTAAAATAGTCAATTATATAAAATGTAAGCATTGTAAAAAAAATAATTGGTATTTGTCAAATATTAATTTAGTTATCAAGCGTAAAGGATAATATCATTGCAAGTTTGCAAGAACATTATCAATTACGTTTGATAACTAAATTAATATTTAATATATACCAATTGTTTTTTCTGAAAATGCTAACATTTTATATAATTAACAATTTTGATAAAAAAAAATTAAAATACATTGATAAATAACCGAATAAACATGACGTCACGTTTTTGAGAGTAACTGCAGAATTTTAGGGTAAAAATTATGAAAAAATTTCCTTGTACAAAAAATGCCGATCTTCATCCGTGTCTAAAATATTATTTATATAGTAGGCATATTTTCCAAGATATAATGGATTTAAAATTGATATGGTCAAAATTTCCTTAAAAACAAGGATATTTTTCAATATAACTTAGCAGAACTTCAAACGTGTTCAATATACATTATTCAAATTACAGTGATTGATTTAGAATAAACTCATAATGAAAACATCATTTTTTCATTTTTTTCACTCCTCCGTTTCTGACATATTTGCGGTTAAAGTGAGGGGTCAATACATTTCAATCGTATATTAATTATAAAAAGAATGATTTGAAATTAAAATAGGCGAGTCTGCCTGGGGTAAAAAAGAGGTGATTTTATTTTGTATACCATTTGAGTTAGCAACGGATTCTTATAGGAAAAATTTCGCTGAACAAGATTTTCTTGTAAAACATTTTCCTAAACCGCGAGCTTCATGGTCAAATAATTAAACTAAGTTAAACTAAATTTTTTTCGTTTTTATTTAATAAAATGAAAACAGTTTGACGGATCCGAAAAGGTCTTGATTTAATCGAAAGATATTTTCAATACGCATCGTTTGGCGCCAGGCACAACTCATTTTGTCAACCCGTTCATTTGTTAGAGCCAAAATAAATTTCTTATTTAGCCAATTGATTACTCCGAAACTACTGAAGTCAGGATATTGTTTTTTTTTCGAAATACTTACATTTTATACCAAAGAATATACCATATTTTTTTTGGCCCGATATCTTCAATTCTTTTTGATTGTTTGAACAATTGGCATAATTTGTTAATTAGCAAATAACTTTTTTTTCGAAAGTTTGACCGACTTCAAACCAACTTTAATTGATAAATATTGATGTCGGGCATAACCCCCATAGAAGTCTGCACGAATGCAACTTTTGGCTTTTGTTTATTTAAAATTTAAATTAATATTACAAATTAACAAATGGAATATCTCGGCTCTGGGTAAGCGTATTGAAATGGGGCTTAGGGGATATGAAAGTTCTTGGAAAAATGAAAATTTTGAGACCAGAAAGAACTTGATCAGATAACCGGAACCGGAAATAAAAGTGATATTGCGTGAGAGGCTCTAATTTGTTTATTAACAACTTTTTGGACACGAGGTTTGGTGCAAATGAAAGCTAACAACCATAAAAAGTTCTACAAAAAATATTCAATCCCTGAAGAGTTAGTTATACGCGTTTTTGACCCTTAAAAAGATCTCTCCCGCAACATGAAAATAGTAAGATTTGACGCGCAATGGGGTGGCCGGACGATCCTCGGTGTGGGCAAATGTTTTTTCCGTCAAATTTTCTTTTTTTTCATGTAACCAAGTATTTTTTATGATAATATATTTTTTTTACTTTCTAAGAAATTTTTGAAAACGTAAATATTTTTTTTTGCAATTTTCATTAAATAAACGGCTATCTTGCAACAAATGTATGATTGTTCTTGTCCAACAAGGATTTGTCGGTAGTTTTTGTTTTTTTACTACTTTTTGTTAAATAGATGGCTTGTTTTACTTTATTTGAGGGGGCGCCTGTCGATAAAAGACCAAATATAAAAAGGAAACAAATTTATTTTTCACTTCTTTCTTATAATGAAAAAAGTTCATGTTTCATGAAAAAAACACACACTTTGTTATTTGTTAATGAGAATTAATCAAAAGATTTAACTATTTTAATTGCATTATTATTTTATTTTCGGTCTTTTCTCGACAGGCAACCCCCTCAAATAAAGTAAAGCAAGCCTTCTCTTTCGTTTTCACTTTATTAAATAAAAATGAAAATTTTTTTATTTAAACAATTATTTGACCATGAAGCCGCTTTTTAGGAAAAATTTTTATAAGAAAATCTTGTTCAGCAGAATTTTTCCTGTAAGAATCCGTGGTTAACTCAAATGGTATAGAAAATTTTTAGGAAACATTCCAGGCAGACTCGCCTATAAAGAGTTTGTTATTTTACCAAAGGATCAGAAAAAGATATTTTCATTTACGTTTCATATTTTCCCGCTAATAATTTGTAACTAGAATTGCCCTTTCTAATCAGAAATGTTAAAGGCATCAAGAAACCTAATTAATAGTTTTAGTACAACATTTAATTCTAACATATAATAGTTCCTCCATTTAGCAATTCTCACGCAGGTTTCATAGACGTAAATAAAATTTTCGATTGAAAAACTTCAGAATTCATTTAGTATATTTGATGAGGTGAAGGTAAGAGAGTAATACACAAGGAAGTTTTTGAGCAGGGGGTTGAATTAGGTGCTTTTGGACCGGGTTGAGCATCAGTCAAAGCACGGTCCATTACGCAGGGCTAAGCGATAGCGGCTAATGGCTGAAAACCGGAGATGAATGGCCGGTTGAAAAGCTAGCCCCGCTCAGCTTACTGAAAATCATCGACCTAAAATTCTCCCTGATGACGATATGTTAATTTCATCCCGAAAATGCTATTAGCGACAGGATTACATAAAATATTGAGAGATCTTTTATTCGCATTGAAATCCAAATGGTCGTGAGAGATTGTGCTGTTGTGAAAAACAACATCATAAACATGACCAAAAAGACATTTGTTGGTTTCGTGTTCATGTAACTGGTGACCGATTCATATGTTAATATTAAGAAATACAGAGTGGCCACGTAGCGTGGCAACGATAAATTTATAAATCAATTACAAATAAAGTAAAAAGTCCAGTGTATTTAGATGAAAAACGTGGAGAAATTGGAACGGAACCTCTTGCAATTTAAGTGCACCGAAAATGACAAATTTAAATGTACCTATTAACAAAGTTTGACAATTAAGAAAAAAACTAAAAGCATCAATATTTTATTTTAAAAATTTTGAAACTATGATATCGACAATTCAAGTGATAAAATTGCGAGAATATTCAAGCAGTGGTTTTTGGGGTTGCTGATTACGTGTTGATATTATAAAATCAGCATCAACATGACCGAGTCAAGATGCCTGTCGGTGGTGGAATTGAATTTAGAGGGACAGAGCCGTACAGAACATATGGAAAAGAGGTCCCGGTCAAATTGTCTAAAAATTTAGTATGTTGTAGTTCGGATGGTCTTGATCAAAAGTTTCAATGGGCACAACGCCTCAAGACCCATAAGCTCCGAGATATTCGAACCTAAAGGTCGCAAATGGCCCTAGATTAGATTAGGAAGAAGGAGCTCGCTGATTGGTCTTGACCACCGCGAGCCCCATCGATCTATTGTGGTGCTCCTGTTTGTTTTTCTTAGAGTTCCTTATCTAGATTTGTCCTGGTTTTTCCTAACCAGGTAGTTGGAACCACAGTCTAGCAAGGCCTTCACAATGGCACAATACATGGACTGAAGTTTTCTCTGCCTCTTAGCATAATCTGCATGCTGCATCCTCTGCCAGACCCATCACACTCAGATGTCTATTAAGTCGCCATTGACCGGTTATTCTAATGGCATAATAGGTTCTCTGTAAATTTGGCTGATCGTTCTTTAATGAACTCGTTAGCCCCTCTCTGCCGTGGGAAATTTTTACACCACTCCAGATATTTAGTTTGCACCCATTTGTTAATGGATGCTCGTATGCATCGCTTGGCCACACTTCGGGTCCTATAAGGGCGTTACGTGAGCCTTCTCTGACTAGTTCATCAGCCTTTTCATTTCCTTCGTGTCCCTTGTGTCCTGGTGCCCACGCCACGATCACTTTTTTCTGACTTCCAAGGTCTATAAGGGCATTTATGCAATACCATACAAGTCTCGACTCGACTTGTATGGAACCGATTGCTCTTAGCGCAGTTTGACTGTCGGAAAAAATGGCAATCGACTGATTAACATTTCCTTGCCTTATAATTTCCTTTGCGCACCACTCTATTGCGGCCGCTTTAGCTTGGAATATTGTGGTGTATTTTCTTAGACGAATTGGGATTTTCGTTTTTGACCTTATCCCATACACCACAGCTCTGACTCCTTGTTCTGTCTTAGAGCCGTCTGTATACCAGACTGTTTGGACCGGTATTGGAGGACCGTTTGTCCAGTCTTCCCTGTCTGGTATTTTAATTTTGAAATTCTTATTAAAGTTATACTTTGAGACGGTAATGTCCGTGGGTATTTCTAGAATGGGATTTGCCTTCAGCCCTAAGTATAACTTCTGGTGCTCTGTTCCGTGCTGTTGCCTTGTTAGTGTAGAGCCTTGCATTAGCCTGTGCACCACCGACCGAGCTTCTCCTTGGATAAATATGTGTAGTAATGGCAAGTCCAGGAGGACTTCCAATGCAGCTGTTGGAGCAGTTTCTATGGCTCCCGCGGCGCACAAGCAAGCCTTTGTACGCCACTTAACATCCTTATTGCTCCTAACTGCACTTAGTCCACCATGCTACCGATCCATAGGTTATCATGGGTCTTACTATCCTAGTATATAACCATAGGGTCATTGTGGGATTTAACCACCAATTTTTTCCACACATCTACCTGCATCTTCCGAGGGCTATTATTGCTTTCTGTGTTACTTTTTCGATGTGGGAATTCCATGTCAGTCTTTGGTTAAAAATGACTCCTAGGTATTTTACCTCAATGACAATTGGAATTTCCACATTGTTGAGCACTAGGGGCTTTGGGCCTTCCAAGACTCTTTTTCGCGTAAAAGTGATGAGTGTGGTTTTGTGGGGATTTATGGAAAGTCCTTCATTACATCACCTGTCAACAATAGTTAGGACTATTTGTGAACGCTCTGATATCGTGTTCGCAAATCGCCTCCTGACAACTATTACTATATCGTCAGCATATCCTAGGCAGTAAAAGAAATTCCGCAGAAATTTTTCGGAGGAGGTCGTCAACAAGGGTTGCCCGCAGTAGTGGAAATAGTACCCCTGTGCTTACTTTTGCCTCGCTTAAAGTGGATACTATTATCCTTTTCTCTAAGCTGGCTTTAGTCCACTGGCAAAGCACTGTTGGGATTCCTCTGTTTAACAATGCATTCGTTAACGAGTACATTGTTAAACGCTCCTTCTATATCTAGAAAAGTGGCTACTGTACTTGGACGAGTGACACTTCAGGGAAATGTAGCGATCTTGCCTCACCTTCTGATTGCTTGTATATCAAGGCATACGTAGATGCTATGCAATCATAGGCGGGGATTGTGAATATACCGTCCTTCGGACGTGATGTAGAGCAGTCGGTCTCTTGTTAATGTTGGGTTAGTAAAAATCCCTACTCCTTTTACGATATTGGTTATAATGACTTCAGGTGACAAAGCTGTCAATATTGCTGAATAGGAAAATACCTTATTAAACAACTATACTCGAAGCAGCTTTATCGTTTGTCTAAACTATGTTTTCTTTAAACCAGATTTAATCAGTTTGTTTTACTTTTCGCAATTATCTGTTACGAAAAAGTCCTTTTTATTATGTTCTCAAGAAACAATATGTAAGTATAAGTACTTTATTTAACTAATACTCTAAACGTGTCTTAATATAAGCTTAGTTCATTAATCCTGATGTTTTTTCTCTATTAACTAAACATTTTGTTAATGGTTAGCTCCTGGTATAAATTTAGCTTCAGATAGTTTCCTTTATAAAATACATTATATTTTAACTGGTCTGTCTCTCTCCCGTTGTGTCCACATTATCTAATTTCTGCACTAGTACATCTACATCATAACGCAAAGTGACCAAGTATTATATTGCATTAGATAGTATTAAATTTACAGGGTTCTCCCTCATCCTTTTCATGTAGGAGTTTCCATTCGAGCCCGGGAACCGTATACATATTCATATAATTGTAATCGCATCATGCATGTGTCATTTGAGCACTGTAACTACATTTCCTGGGCATTGTTGGTGGGTTATCGCAACCCCTCGCCCACCCCTCTCAACTTATATATTAATTCACCCCCTATTTTTAATGTATGTATCATTATCAGCTAAGCGCGAAATATGACGAGAATAAAAACTGACAACCGAAAGGAATGCTTCATTTAAATATTTTCGTTTTTTATTGGAGTTATACTAAGGAATTTTATTTGGAAATTGCTTGCATACAGTAAATGAAAATAATATCTATTACAGTTTGTCTTGCATTTAATAAAACACTTTTTATAGGATTTTGCAAACAGCAGAAAAACTAATCTATGAAAAATAAAAAAAATAGATTCTATGTATGAAAATATTAACTTCCAATCTTGACATTCTTTTGATGGTACCCAACATTTTGGTTATGCTAGAATCTGAAAAAATCTAATATGAATTTACCTGTAAAAAAATAAAATAAAATGAAATAAAATAAGATGCTATAGGATGAGATGGGGTGGGATGGGATGGGAAGTGATGTGGTGTGATGGGATGATATGGGATGGGATGGGATAGGATGGAATGAAATGGAATGGAATGGAATGAAATGAAATGAAAATAAAAATCTAACTTAAAATATCACTATTAATCTTTGTGATTCTCTCAACACACATCCGGTTGTGCCAGAGATAAAGTACTCTAAACTGAATTTATTTACAAAAACAGCTGCCTAAATAATCATGACTTTCACGTATATATTTTTCATCCAAGTCTCTGTAAACGAAAACATCTTGCACTGTAGTGAATGAAATTGTCTGCCCGGAGCTGGCGCAATGAACGTGGATGATTTTCAAAAATTTCCACGTTCTATGTTCTAATACACACATTAACACCCAATATTATTTTAATAACTCCTTTAATAATGTGTTGGGATGTTGAGGTGGTGGTGGGGGTGGCAGATGTCATAAAGAAAATTGACACCTAGTATATACTCCAACTACCACTAGCTTGCTTTATTTATTTATCCCGCAACACTTCAACGAAATAAGCTCAAGATCTCGTTATAATAAATACGTGTACCAAATTTTAGGTGAATATCTTAATTTCATTACTATAAGCAAACAAATAATAAATAATTCAATTTTAATCTTAATTTCATTTTGTTAACCCACTTAATGAAGTGGAGGTGGTAATGGGGAGTGGCAGAGGTTAAAAAGCAATTAGAAACCTTGACTAATAGTATATACACCAAATCCCAAGTTTCTGGACTCTTACTACTTTGCTTTACTTTTCCCATTATTTACTTCTATTTATCCCCCAACCCTGCAGCGGAATCATCTTGAAATATAATCTAGTTCCAGATGCCGTTATAATAATAATTTCTTATTTGCCCCCAACCCTTCGCCGGAGTAAGGCCAACATATGATCCAGATTTTTTCGCTCAATTTGAGAATCTCGTCGTTTCATGATATTCTAAACCTGTTCCTACAAAAATATTTTTGAAAATTTGTTTACTATACTTCCACTCCACTACGTGAATGTGGAAGTAAAATTGTTTGAAACTATTGTATTCAAAAGGACTCGCCTAGAAGTATTATCTATCATTCTACCTCTTAAAAATGTTTATATTATAACTAACTGCATCAGTACATGATGTAACATGATGTAAGTACATGATGTAAATGAATAAAATCATTGAAATTGTACAGACGAGGCAGTATTATCGTTAAACAAAGATCATTCAGGAATATTGAAATTACAAAATAGCGGAAAAATTGATAAGTAAATATATTTTGGAACATGTGATCAGTTGATATATAGTTAGATAAAGTGTTTAAAGCTAAAACTTAATAGCACGTGAGCTTCCGCTGCTACAGCCTAGAAAAGACTTCGGAGATAGTTTTTTGGCGTATATCTCGTAAACTATAAAACCTATAACAAAAGACAAATACACTTGGGTCGAATTGAAAATCTCTTCATTAAAAAAAAAAAAAATTGAAGTCGATTAATAAAAATGTCATTCAATTTTACTTCCCTTGATTTTCGAAGTCAGTAAAAACCAATACTACCAGACACAGACTGAATGCATAGTGATAGAATTCATGTAATTAATAAGTAGGACGAAATTCATACATAATATATCAGTACGTTTTCTTTCTCTTTTGTCCATTATAATATATATTGGCATGATTTGACAAGCATTTTTCCAAACGGCGTACCCGCATGTGAGGTATATCAACAATTCTTGGCATCAGGTGTTGAATGATACGTTTCATCTAGTTAATCATAATTTAATTTATATGCTATCAATCGTATCCGTGACAGACTGTTGTCATAAACAACGCAAACGATTAAAGCTAATCAGATTTTTCACATTACAGTGATTTTATGTTATTAAGCTGTAAATGAATAAAACGATTTAGAATTGTATTTCATAATTTGAACGTTCCACATTGAAATACAATTAAAGTTTTTTCAAGAATACGTATTCCGATAATCCTCCAAAACTATTTAAAGCAGTCAAGTGTTTATAATATTCTTTTTTTACCAGATTTCAAGTGAATATCTTATTTTTATTTTATCAGCCTCTTTAATAATGGATTGAGGGTGGTGGAGGGGGGTTGACAAATGTTATTAAAAAAATTGGTGCCTTTGTTTCTAGTATATACACCAAATCCCAACGGTTTTCTGTACTCTAACCAACTTGCTTTACTTATTTTCCTATTTGCCCCTATTTAACCACAACCCTTTATCAGATTTATCTCAAAATATAACCCAGTTCCAGATGTCGTTATAAATAACGTATGTACCAAATTTCAAGTGAATGTCTAAAATTTTATTTTATCAACCTTTTTAATAATGGTCGTTGACAAATATTATAAGAAAAATTGAGGCCTTAACTCCTAGTATACAGGGTGTTTCAAAGTTAAAGGTACATACGTTACTTGTGGATAGAGGGCACTTTGGCGGTTCCAAATTACCCGGCATTAATGCATCCATCGTCCTTCCTTACTGAGATACAGGATTTTTTATTGATTTTGGCCAAACCTTTCTTTGATCATAACTATTGAACCATCCTGTATAATCGGTTCATACTTAGAATATATGTTTCACTTACTTTTCTTGATAGAACTTCATAATAAACCAAAAAGAAATTCAGGTTCGGCTTAATGAAAAATTGGCAATATTATGTTGTATGTCAAAATCAACACACTGTATGACAGAATTTTGTAGATCTGTTTCGATATTCGAAAAGAGCGGAAAAAATTAAATAGAGGAGCTCACTTAATTTCTTTGCGCATTTCATTCATCAACTTTGATTACTTGCCGTAAATCCAATTTCATTAAAATGGTGGAGACAGTTGGAACTTGAATATTTATTTCAGGGTTTATTTAACAAAAAAAAAACTAGCAGCAGTGACAATTCCTACACTTCTGGACTAGGTAAGTGAACTATTGTAAAATAATTTTAAGAACAATGTAGTTCACCTGATAATCTATCAGGGAGGATATGTGGCTCAATCAAATGATTGTTCAAAACACCGCACCAAATACATACATATTAACAGCAAATCGATGTTGGGATTTATTCTGTCTTATAGCATGTGGATTCTTTTCTGTCCAAACATGTGAATTTCTTAAATTTTAAACACCATCTCTTATAAATTGTGCGTCATCTGTAAACAGACATCTGTTAAGAATGCTTCGATTCCGAATAATCCATTTACTAAAACTTATGAGATGATTTTATAACATAGCTGCTTTTTCGTCAAGTAGGCAATGCTGAAAATTTTAGTATTTGACAGTTCATATTTACTTGTTCGACATACTTGCGTTTTATTATTTTACAATATTTGTTATTTGTATTAATATTTTTACACACATTACAAAGTACATAATGTGCCTTATCAATTTTCAAATGGCGAATATCCGGATATAATCTATGTGTATGCATTTTTTGATGGCAATGGACGGGCTGATGTGAGAGAATATAAAAGAAGATTTCCTGGACGCCGAATTCCTTATCATAAAACTTTTGCTAGAGTTGCCGATTATTCTAAAAATCATGGTCGGTATCCAACGGCCACCTTAAATGAGCATCAAGTAAGGCAACCTTTAGCTGTAGACGATAATATACTAAATATTGTTGCAAATAATCCAAAAATTAGCATAAGAAAAGTGGGTCATGCTTTAGATGTTCCACATGTCAGTGTTTGGAAAACATTAAAAAAAAATCTCTGCCCATTTCATGTTCAACAGGTTCAGAGGTTAGAGGAAAGGGATGAAGTTCATCGGTTAAATTTTAGTAACTGTATTATTCGGAATCGAAGAATTCTTAACAGATGTCTGTTTACAGATGAGGCACAATTTACAAGAGATGGTGTTTATAATTTAAGAAATTCACATGTTTGAACCGAAGAGAATCCCACAAGCTGTAAGACAGAATAAATTTCAACATTGATTTGCTGTTAATATTTGGTGCGGTGTTTTCAACAATAATTTGATTGGGCCACATATCCTCCCTGATAGATTATCAGGTGAACTTTATTGAGACTGCAAAATTTTTTACCCGTGTTATTGGAAAATGAAAACATTTCGGGAATGTATTACCAGCATGATGGCGTTTTACCACATTTTAGGAATATTGTGAGAAATTTCCTAAATGACAATTTTCCAAATATGTGGATAGGTCGAAATGGACCTCATCATTGGCATTCAAGGTCACCGGATTTCAATCCCGTTGACTATTATCTTTGGGGACATTTAAAATCAAATGTAGGTATATGACGTAGCCATTAATAGTAGAGAGGCACTTTTGGAACGCGTTAATAATGCATGAGAGGAAGTTAGAAATAATCCAGATATGATTAGACGTGCAATTAGAAATATTACTACTAGAGCAAGGAAATGTATTCAACGAAATGGAGGCCACTTTGAACAGTTATTGTAGTTATGTATTTATTACTTTCACGTATTTATTGTTATTGTACATACATGCATTAAAAATAATATTATCTTTAAATGTAGACTCACAAAATTAAGTGGTATTTTGATTTATGTGCGCAAATCTACATTGTTTTAAAAATTATTTTACAATAGTTCACTTACCTAGTGTAGAAGTGAAAGAATTGTCACTGTTGCAAGTTAAATTTTTTTGTTAATTAACCCTGAAATAAATATTCAATTTCCAAGTAATCAAGGTTGATGAATGAAATGCACAAACAAATTAAGTGAGCTACTCTATTCAGTTTTTTCCTCTCTTTTCGAATATCGAAACAGATCTACAAAATTTTGACATGCAACATATTGTCAATTTTTTATTAAGCCGGACCTGGGTTTCTTTTTGGTTTATTATGAAGTTCTATCAAGAAAAATAAGTGAAACATATGTTCTAAGTATGAACCGCTTATACAATAGTTATGATCAAAGAAAGATTTGGCCAAAATCAAAAAAACATACTGTATCTCAGTTAGGAAGGACGATGGATGCATTAATGCCGGGTAATTTGGAACCGCTAGTGCCCTCTATCCACAAATAACTTATGTACCTTTAACTTTTAAACACCCTGTATACACCCCATCCAAAATTTCCGTACTCTTGCCAGCTTGCTTCACTTATTTTCCCTTATTTACCCCCCATTTAACCCCCTACCCTTCACCCGAATTAGCGCAAAATATAATCTACTTCCAGATCTCGTTATGATACATACGTGTATCTTCAGGTCAATATCTTAAACCGTTATTACAACCAAATATTATAGACATACGAACAGACCGAAAGACACTTAATTTTAAAATCTCGACGTTTCATGCCATTCTAAACCTGTTTAAAAATGAATTATTATTTGTTTGCTTATAATTGTATTGAAACACATTCTTTATAGGATTTTGCAAACAGCAGAAAAAATAACTATCTAAAACTAAAAGAAAAACTATGTGTAAAAATATTAATGAAACTTTGCATTCTTTCGATAACCTGAATTCTGGTTATGCTAGCAAATTAAAATCCTAAAATGAAACATCTTTATGAGTGGCTTTATGTCTTTCTGATGAGCTCCAGAATAATGACGAAATACGTTTCAAAGGCTAAGCATTTCCAAGAAACAGAATGATAGATTTCATGAAAATGTAATCCATTAGAATGAAATTTTTTTAAGTCAAGGTAGATAAATAAATTCATTTTAGACCTTTGTTCTCATTTCTATCTGAATCTTCATGATCGTAGGGGGTTATGTAGATACTAGTTTAATCTGCATGGCCGTAGGGGACTGTGTGGATGCTAGTGTTAGAATGAGAATTGTCAATAAGAAATTAGACAAATTCATTTTAGGATTTTAATTTGCTAGCATAACCAGAATTCAGGTTATCGAAAGAATGCAAAGTTCCATTAATATTTTTACACGTAGTTTTTCTTTTAGTTTTAGATAGTTATTTTTTCTGCTGTTTGCAAAATCCTATAAAGAATGTGTTTCAATTATAAACCTATTTCAACAAAAAAAAAATTGAAAATGTGTTTACAATTACTATAATTCCAGTCCACTATGTGGATCTGGAAGACAAAATGACGAAGCTTATAGATGATGCGACATTTCACCCTCTGTAGCTCTTACATTATATATTTGGAAAATATGTTCATAATCGACGACATAGAGGTTGTGGATTTCATCCATTTACATTAATTGTACCACATTATCTAACACACCTGTCTGTGAATATCTAGTCGAAAATATTAATTATATGAAAAAACAAAAATATGTCCCTATTTTTCATCTTATGTACCTATGTATCTACATACCATACAAACACCACATTGCTTTATTAACGTTCTTAATAATTTCCCGTCGATGCACACTTGGTTTTCGAAATATACTTTGAAGGAACTATTTAGTATTTTGACATTATTTGTAAAAACTATTTCAGGGGCAAATACTAACAGAAAATACCAAAGTATAAAAATATATGTAATCAAAATAAAACAGTTAAAAGGAAACAATTACACGAAAAGTGTATAATAATATACACTATTAGCTACGGATGGTTTATTTTCGTTATATTCCGGGAATGCATTTCAAACAAACGCCACATGCTTTTGGAAACAGTGTATGATAAGTTGCATGTGGAAATCTGCACAGCAGAGAGGCTGGTATGGCACACAGCTCCGCAGGATGCCACCGGGCTTTAATTAAAGGGAAACGAGTGCCCCTTTAATGCGGCATATCTCGTGTGCGCGATTAAGGGCCTGTCAAAAACAGAGAAATTCATTTTTTCGCGTTCGTTCTTTAATTCCTTTTTTATCAGTTAAACGGCATTCATCTGCTGGCTCGGCTTGGCTCGTCAGGGGCGTAAGTGAAGGGGTTGGTTTATTTTAGTTTTTCGTTGTTTCCGTAACGGACAAAAAATATACCGGGGCCAAAGATGTGTATTGCAAAAATACTAGATGTTTAAAATTAAAGATTCTAATTGATTTATTATGCTGAATTAATAGTTGTGTGTAATAAAATACTGGTGCTTAGAGTTTTGTCGGTAAAATTTTTTGGAGAGTATAGTTGCCTGGTAATATAAAGAGCGTAAATTGGCAGATTATTATTTGATTAAATCCCGGACGCTTTAGTATGAGGAATTTTTGGTAAACTACCAATTTACATGAATATTTGGAAACTTAGCTTCAACAAAAATGTACAAATAAAAGTTAAGAGCACAAGTGATTTTTGCGGAAAATATTTCACGAAATAAAACATGACTTAAGTATGTCAGGGTCTACATATTATAATTGTAGCGACAAATATGTCCAGGGAAGATTTACAAAGATAATACTGCCCTAGACACTAAATTTGCTACTAACAA
Organism: Stenurella melanura; assembly: GCA_963583905.1. Lineage (NCBI taxonomy): Eukaryota > Metazoa > Arthropoda > Insecta > Coleoptera > Cerambycidae > Stenurella > Stenurella melanura. Next base: position 63,222,606 of record OY757310.1, read on the forward strand.
TGACATTTGATTGGCTTACAAGTTAATGAATGAAATAATCAAAATTATTCCTTTCGTTGTGAACTCGCTGTATATTTAAAACACAACCCGATTTTGACTCCTAACTCTCGAGCTGCTTCCACTTGATATTATTATTATGATAATTTCACACTCCTCTGTGGGGAGAAAATTTTACTGATCTGGCATAACACCAAGGAATGCAGCTTTGTTGGAGACTCTTACAGGTTATTGGACTCTTATGGCGATGTTGGTCATGTCTCCTTCAACAGATCTAAGTCCAAATCTCAACAAGGGATCGCAGAGACTCCTACTCCAGGATTTTTCTTACAATGTGCACGGTTCTCAGTAGTACGCTCTTCTGCACTTCTTGCGTGCTTAGTTGACCAGGCAATTGTTTCATGGTCCTCCTTTATAGTTCCGAGGGCTTCTACAATTACTGGCACGACTGTGGTCCTTTTATTCCAAATTCTGTTCACTTCTGTTTGGAGGTCTTTGTACTTTCTCAACTTCTCAGCTTCCTTGAGCGTCACGTTGACATCATTCGGGATGGGCACATCGATTATCAAACAGAATTTCTCTTTTTTATTATACACGACGATGTCTGGCCAATTCGCATGAATTTTCCTGTAAGTTACAATGGGTACGTCCCACATCAGTGGCACCATTGGCTTTAACAACTTTTTCAAGGGTATATTTTTAATATTCTTCCAGTATCGGTATATCGTCCTACTTACACATGACCCGGTGGAGATAACTTGCTATTCTGTTGTGTCGGTAAGTGTATTCCGATGGTGCCAAAGTACTACATCCCGTCACCATGTGACTGACATGTTCCTCTGACATTCCCCACTTGCAATCAACAGGCTGTTTCAGGATCATCCTCTGGTGGTATCTCAACTTCTCAGCTTCTTCGAGCGTCACGTTGACGTCATTCGGGATGGACACATCGATCAGTAAACAGAATTTCTCCTTTTTATTATACACGACGATGTCTGGTCAATTCGCTTGAATTTCCCTGTAAGTTATAATCGGCACGTCCCACAGCAGTGGCACCATTGGCTTTAACAACTTTTTTAAGGGTAAATTCTTAATATTTTTCCAGTACCGGTATATCGTCCTGCTTACACATAACCCGGTGGAGATAACTTGCTATTCTGTTGTGTCGGTGAGTGTATTCCGATGGTGCCATAGTACTACATCCCGTTACCAAGTCACTGACATGTTCCTCTGACATTCCCCACTTGCAATCAATAGTCTGTTTCAGGATCATCCTCTGATGGTATCAGGTATTTAACGCTTGGTCCTGTTTCCCTTTTCACCCCGAGTTACTTGACCACTTTGTAGACACCTTTTCCATTGTTGGTCGATCAAGGTCGCGGAAGAATTGTCCATGTTCGGCTTTGTTCAGAGTACTTATATTTTCCTCTTTTCAATCCTGTATTTAATTTTCTTCCTGACTTCCTCGTCAGTGGTTTCGGTTCCCAGATATTCTTCCTGAATTTCACGTGTTTCCTTCTGAATAGAGTACAAGTTTTTCATCTGATCATGTTCTTTAATTAGCCGTGTCAGATAATTCTGTCAGATATATGCACTCAGTCCTACAACAGAGGAGTTATAAGCAGATTCCAGCTGTATTAATCCGCGGCCGTCGTCCAGCGTGTTTTTCGAAAAATCTGAGTAACTGGTGTGAATTGATAATGGGAATGGTTATGCCTAGGGTGGTAATGGCTGGTCTGTGTTGCAACTTAGGAAAGTCATCAAGAACCTCTCTAGATGCATCATTATTCTGTGTACCAGTAGAAATGAATGTTAGGTCAGGATTATATCTTCCATCCACCTCGGAGTAAAATGTAGCTTTATGTTTAGCGTCGTAAAGAGATTTCACGTTGTTTCCCTTTACCTAGTCAGTCAGTTTATTGCAATTCTCATCGTTATCTCTGTAACCCCACAGCTGGTGGTGGCTGTTGAAGTCGCTTGTGTATATCGTTAATTGGTTAAAGGTAGGGAGTATATTGCGTAGCCAGCTCACAATGGGAGGTTTGTATACGTTAACGACAGTAACCTCTTCTATTTTGACTGGTAAGGTGAAGATATTCTGAGATAAAGAATAATGTACTACAGAGACATTGTTTGTGCTAATCTTCGCAAAAGTGGCAGTTCCATATGGGAAGTGGTTAATTACTGCAACGAGGTAATATCCTCGCTTACGGATCTGAGAATTGTCTGCTGAGTAGATTTTCTATAGTGTGTAATGTCAACGTTTTGATTTGTGAGAAGCTTGCTTAGGAATCCACATTTGCTTCAACTAATTAATGCCTTCTATATTTAATTGGCATACTCGGATGGATGGTCCATTGTCAGATGGTTCTGGGAAGAACCTCTCTGATAATTTGCGTTGGATTGCATAGTGTGTGACGCAATATCTTCGCCAGGAGATCTAATACATTTGACAGTCTGGCTTTTCTGATGTTTGTTGTTCATTTAATATTACCCAGGGTGCACGTCTAGCATTCTGCCGCGGATGCGAACAGCTGTGCACCCCATTCTATTCTGTGAGTAGGGCATTTAAGTTTCGTTACATTATAAGTATAGTTATTAGACGTCGTGTTTTTGTTATCCAGAATTTAAATTTTTCGTGTTTTTTTCTTTAGTATCTTTGTTTATTTTTCGGAGAGTACCTACTTCTATCAATGGAAAAACATGTTATTTCAATTTTGGGTGACGGCACTTGTTTATTTCGCCATCTTTCTAATTCTTCAGTTAATAATTATGAATATCGTGAAATTTGCATTCAAGTCGTCCAAAGAATAAATAATGGTAATATTATGAAAGTTTTGTTGTTGGTGATTCACCTTATAGAATGCCCATTCGTAATTCAACTAAATATGAAAATTTGCTATCGTTAGATGATCATGTTGAATTGCATTAGTCAATTATTTCTTAATTATTTGTTTAGGTTATTGTGTATAAAGACGATAATAATGAATGTTTTGGCTATTGTATAAAAAATATGAACTTAACTAAGCTAAACCTGTTGTCATACGACCGAAGGTGTATATTATTTCTCTCGCTTATTCAACGAAAGTATTGTAATTATTGTAAAAAAATCACTCTCCGAGATTTTTCAGTCTAGGTATTTTATAAAACAGCCTTCGTTGATCAGTTTGTATGTTGATCGGCTGTCTCATTGTATTTTGGTACTATATCTAAAAAATTATTTGATATAAAAAAATTATATTTAGTAGGTAGTGTCAACTCTATTGCCAACGAATAAATGGGGTATAGTTTTGATAAAAAATATGCAGAGTGGACACTGTAGAAAAAAATAAGTAATATAATAAATGTGATGGAGGATAATAAAATGTATGATGTAGTAACACAATTACCAAAGAAGAAACTTACTATATTTTCAGTGAAAAATATACAGAGTGGACACCCTTAAAATATTATTAACAAATAACAGAATCAGACATATTTTTAACCGAAATATCGATATTAGGTAATAAAACCGAATTAACCGAACGACTAAGGAACTGTATTTCATAATATTTAAAGACCGTTTTTTAAAAGGCGGTTCTGATAAAGAAAGAATTCACACTTTTCAGTGGTAAAATTTCATGTAAATCTACAAAAGCTATGGAATTATCGCAGCCGTATTGGATTTACCATTTTGGACGGTTAACTTTTTATATCAGATTCAATATCAGCTACTCTGAAAATCATAATGACTAATTTTAAGTCATCTGTTTTTCCTGGCGACTCCACCAAAACTCGCAAATGGTCAAATAAAAACATTAATTTTCCCGGTTTTGCTCATCTTGTACTAGACATAGATTGATAAAACTAATATTGGACCATCGTTGAGTCATACTCTACAATTTACAAATAATTTCCATGGAAGTCGCCTACAGCATTTCAGGGTATTTGAAAAATTAAGTATATTTTAACTTTCTATTCAAAGTCAAGAATATCTTTTTGACGTGGACGTAGATAATAGAACTTTTGAGAAACATAAATATCACGATATTCTTAATTTTTAAAAAATATTCACTTGCAGCGCAACGCAGGTGTCTACCATTCCTCACTGTTCTCACCCCTTGACCACCGTACTCTAATTTGCTCACTCACTTCCACGAGTTGCCATTAATTACTATCTATTTAAACATATATTTTTACCGTAAGGTCCATCCACATTTTTGCCTCTTATTAAAGATACACGTACAATTTTCTTTGTTATATCGATTAATACCGTCTAAAAATAAACGTCCTTTATCAAAATCTATCTCATTCTAACAAAATATAACTTGATTTTATCTGTCTTTATAATCTTTATTTATAATTGCTTGACTCCTTGTCGCAGAGTTTCATTTTTTAATTTATTTGGGATTTAGCAATGTAGCGCAGTTAATTACCTAAGAACATAATCCAATTTTTGACTTAAATTCCATTTATATTCCTTAACTAGGTGGATTATTGTCAGTATGAGAGACAAGACTGCGGTGCGAAAATATTTAATCAAAAAATCTGCATTCCAGAGGGAAGAAAAAAGCGAGAGTGGTGAGAACGAATGCCAGTGTAGTACGGCGGGATGGAAAACTAACACTGGGAGAGGCTTATTGTTATAATTTCAATAATTGCAATTACTGCTAAGTTTAGATTGTGCTAAATTAACATAGTAGTGAAAAAATGAACTAGGTCGTCCCAAATACTTGTTTATTTTAAATTATGAAATTTCATAAAAGATTGCATTGTTTAATTTAAGAAAAAAAAGGGTTTTATGCGCTTCTCCTGATGTAAAGTAGACACTGTCGACTGTTCAACTATTCAACTTCTACTCAGATCCCACAGCAAAATGTTCCAAAGATGGCTTCTACGTGACAATAATAATACAACAAACTAACCATTATACTTTTCGCCGATTTACTACACTTGTTATATAATTGTTGCACATTCTATAGGATACTCTTCGCAGTTTTTTTGTAAATGATATTAGTTTCAAACATTTTTTGTTTAATTACCAACAATTTTTGTTTTAAATTTCAAAAATTAATAACTTTTTTATTTATTAATCGATTTTGTTCAAAAACAATACGGTTCTTCCTCTAGCTAACAGTAACTTACTGTCCAAATTTCAATACAATCGGACTTTCTTAACAGGCAGACAGACAGACAGACGGACAGACAGACGAACATTTTGAAAGTTGTTCAGAATTCGATCACCAGAACTGTGCCGATCAAATGCAATATACTCTTCGTTTTGTATTTGCGAAGAGTATAATAATGTAAGCACCTGACATTAAGATATAATTTAAAAAGATATAATATATTCTAAACATCCAATGAAACATCTTGAGACAATATAGAAACGATGAAATTATGAAATATTGGTAATATGTCATAAACTTGTTTCATCAATATGGACAAGATGACACTTTTCCGTTTTGCTTTGTACAATACATACAGTGTTATTGCTTCAGTCAGACAGTGAAAATTCGAGGACAATAACAGTGAAAGTTTTGAAACTTAGCAAAAGATGTTCTATAAGGTTTACTAATAAACATACTAAAAGTTTCCATATCTATCTGTCGCTTGAACCGACATCTTGAAAATATGGTGCTCAAATTCAATTCTTTACCTATATCGAAATTATGCACCATATATAAAAGAAAGCTTACAAAATTTTCTACGAAAAATATCATACATTCCTTCCGTATCTATTGTTGTACTCTTCGAATATGCGTTTTGGCCACGAACCTAAACAAAAATTGGATCGACACATTTCTAAAATCGTAAATGTTGCTCACAAAGAAAAATATTCATATCACTGTATTATTCATGCATTTCTGAATAATCTTCAAGATGTCCATCATCTGTCCATTGGTCTGTTGATTGATCTGTCTGTCCGTTCGTCTCTCCATCCGCCATATTTCTTGTAAGCACAATAACTTAAGAATGAAAAGTCCCATTTTATTAAAGCTTGAATGGTAAGTCAGCGTTAGATAGGGGAAGATGACTTTCATTATGGGAAACATCGACCAGAAAATATGAAAAATATTTTTTTAAATGCAAAGAGAGTTATAATCGTTGCTAACTTAATGTTTGAAGTAATTGCTTGTGGCCTTAATCATATTCCGATGGTACTATCTTCATTGGCGAAACATCTACTAGTGTAAAATGTAGAATTTTTGTGATTATCGGCTCAGACAATTCGTCAGAAACTATTTCTCCTGATGAATTTAATAATTATTTTGGAAACGTCGCTCAAAATTTAGTTAACTCCTTGTCATCTGCCACCGACAATTCTGAAAATTATTTCACAAGTTCCATAAAAACGAATGCTGACAAGGATTTTATTTTTACAGAAGTCAATTACAATCAAGTCCTAGGTGTAATCGATAGTTTGAAAAACAAACAGAGTAAAGATGCTTATGATATCAACATGAAAGTTCTCAATTGTATCAAATACAATATTATCATTCCACTCACGAAACTAATTAATGAATGCATCGGAAAGAATGTGTTTCCAAAATGTCTTAATCTGTCGAAAGTGTTACCTTTGTTTAAAAAAGACTGTATTGATGATCCGGCTAATTACAGACCTATTTCTATCATGCCATTATTTGCCAAAGTCTTTGAGGTACTTCTCAAATCTCAAATCACGAATTATTTCGAAAATTATCATTATCATCTATTTAATAGTTGTCAATATGGTTCCAAGTCAAAATTGTCAACGACGTTAGCAATTAATTCGTTGACGAATGTAATAAATCAAGGTTTCGAGGAAAAAGAATTTGTGCATGTGCAATTTTTAGACCTAAGTAAAGTTTGGAATGTGTGCCTCGCGATATTTTAGTGAACAAACTGAAATTTTATAAATTCTCCGAGGGCAGCAGAAAATTGATCATGTCATATTTAACTGATCGTCATCAATTTGTTCATTTTAATAATACTAATTCGGGTAACATTGATATTAGCTTTGGTGTCCCTCAGGGTTCTGTTTCGGGGCCGGTCTTATATCTTATTTATGTTAATGATTTGCCAAATAGTAGTCCCTTAAGAAATTTCACTCTCTTTGCTGACGACACGACATTGGCTCATTACCATAATGATTGTAATATTTTATTATCAGACGCTCAAAACGGCCTGTCTATGGTTCATAACTGGTTTTTAAATAATAAACTAGTATTAAATAATAACAAGACAGACTATGATTTTCTCGTTACGACAGCTCTCGGCACAGATCACCACCCATTGCGTTAAATTTTTGGGCATTATTTTGGTCAGTAAGTTGACATGGGAAGAACACACGTTCTACTTTTGCAAGAATATATCACGTAATATTTTCTTATTGTGCAATTTAAAAAATTGTTTGTCACAGTCAACAGTTCTAATGGTATATCACGCAATAATTCAGTCTATCATTACCTCTGCCATTTTAATATGGGGCTACTTGGCACATACCTCAATAGTTTTCTCACTGCAAAGAAAGGCTGACAGAATCGTTGCTGTATTATCATATAGGGATGATTGTAGGAATGCTTTTAATAGACCTAAGATACTTACCTTGCCCTGTGCTTATATTCTACAGTGCCTTGTCCATGTTAAAAGTAACAAACAATTACATAACATGTGAAAGTGTACATACATACTCAACTCGTAATAGGGGTACCTAATATATATTTGGATTTTTTGCGACTTTCAAAAACCAGAAACGAGGCAAGCTATTATGCAGTAACATTTTTCAATGTGTTACTGATTGCTGTACAATCACTTGGTTGTACTCCCTTCAGATATGTAATTAAACGATTCCTCCTTGATAATGCATTGTATGATTTTGACGAATTCCTGTTGACTGATTTGTCTCGTTTAATTTTATAAACTTGCTTTTGTATGATCATGATTATTTGTTCGTTATTCTATGTGCTATATTGTTATTGTTATTTACTCTATGTGTTATGGAAGGAGCATATTGAATCAATTATAAAAAAAGCAGAGAGGTATAAATATATTGAGATCTGTAACACACACATCATGGGGCGCGGACGCTAATGTATCACTACTTTTCTACAAAACTTTAATTCGGTCAGTACTGGATTATGGTTCTATTTTCTACGATCAAGCAGCGAAAACACATTTAAACAAATTAGACGTAATTTCCAACAAATGCCTAAGACTATGTCTCGGAGCATTTAACAGTACACCAATTTATAACCTACTATCAGAGTGTACCGAATTCCCATTATATATTAGAAGAAAATTACTCTGTAATAGATTCATATTAAAACTCCAGTCAAAAAATAGTCCAGTTATAGAAAAAATTCACCAACTTTTCATCGAAGATCTAACAAACAAGTATTGGGCAAAAAAGAAATCTCTAATATTAACAGAATGTTACAGTAAATCATTAAATACAGTCAAGGACTTATATCAAGATAATATTAACCCTATATACAACATTAATTTCACTGAATACAATAATATTTCAATATACCTCTTAAGAGATTACTCATTATTTCCCGAAAAAATTAGAAACAAAATGTTTATACATGAAACAAACGAGCTCTTCCCCGATTATCATTTTATATTTACTGATGGATCCAAAAACGAAGAAAATACAGCGTGTGCTTTCTTTTACTCGAATACTAACACTCAATTTATGTTTGCACTAAATGGTAATTTATCTAACTACTCTGCGGAACTCATTGCTATATGGCAAGCATTACTACAGGTTAAAAATTTACAACAACAAAAATTTGTAATTTTTTCTGATAGCAAAAGCTCGTTAGATAAATTAAAAAAGTTTCTCTAGTCGCAACTATATAATATCTAATATAATAAATTTAATAATTGAAACACAAAAACAAAACAAAATTGGGTTGATTCTACGGTTGGTTCCTTGTGAAACATTCTTCAATAATTTAAATATACAGGAAAAATTATGCTTTTTAATGTTTCAAAAAGTTTTATTAAAACTCTACACGTGTTTCCGCTTATTAGGCCTTTATCAAGAGTACAAGATAATACTATAATAGTATTATCTTGTACTCTTGATAAAGGCCTAATAAGCCGAAACACGTGTAGAGTTTTAATAAAACTTTTTGAAACATTAAAAAGCATAATTTTTCCTGTATATTTAAAAAACAAAATAGTACATTTAGCATGGGTCAAGGCTCATTGTGGTATCTTAGGCAATGAAATAGTTGACAACATGGCGAAACAGGCCGTAAATTTGGGGGAGGTGACTGAATACCCTTGCCCATTTGAAGATTTAACTTCTATAACAAAAAAAATGTTTTTACGAGAATGGAACTTTTATCAAAATTCCGAAGAAGGGGCTTATTATAAGTGTATTGAGCCATTGCCTTCAAAAGAGCGCTGGTACAAAAACTGCTATTCAAAAAATACAATTAGTAAAATATGTAGACTAAGATTCAATCATACACTGGTACCATCATATCTATTTAGAATTAATAAGAGAGATAATGCGTTATGTGATTGTGGAGAAGTAGGGGATACGGTACATATGATTTTAGAATGTAAATTGAACGAAGATAATAATAAACATTTTTTTGCTATATTTTTAATTTTATTTGACGTGTCGAAGCATAATTTGTGTTTATATGACGAATAATAGATCTATCTATTTATCAATGGCGCAGTGCTAAGGCTTGTGACCACGGACTCCCGGGTTCGAATCCTGGCCAGGGTATGGATGTTTAGTGGCGTTCCTAATGTGTTACCGAGATGGTAGCAGTGGGCTACACTACGGTTGGATGGCACAACATGTGTAGTCGCTGATATTTCCTGAGTTCGCGTCTCAGCTGAGGTAGATGGCAATATCGCAGGGAACGGTTACTGTGATGTGTCCTGGTTGAGTGGTGGAATAGGAACAACTAAACTCTGCCCGGACGTTGATATAAATAAGACAATTAAATATATAAAATAAAATAAAAAAATACAGTCTCATCAACGATTATGATCCTCTTCACGTATATTCACGTTTATTAAAATGGTTCACTTTCATATTTATCGATTGATTTTTTTTTGAAAATTGAAAGGGTTCCTCCTCTATCTAACACTAATATACCGTTCAAGTTTTAATAAAGCGGACTTCCCGTTGTTCTTAAATTATTGTGCTTACTAAAACTTGGCACATGGAGAGATAGATGGACAAACCGACAAAACTAGGCAGTAAGTTAGTGTTAGTGTTAACTGGAGGAGGAACTTGTTTGTGAAAAAGATATATCACTAAACATAATATTTATTAAACATTTTAATTTCCAAAAGTGCACGTGAAGAGGACGGCAACTTTGATAAAGCAAAAATACTGCATAGTGTACTGATGACCGTTTTGACATGATCGAGAAATGTTTAGAATTAAAGATCAATTCTCTCATTAAAATATAAAGTAATTTCCAAGTAACTGCAACGAGTATCCTATAGAATTTTAAAAAATTACATAAAAACTTCATTAGACTGATAAGATATATAATGTTTATATCTAGTTAATGATAGCTATGCTGTTAATTTTAATAGTAATTTAATTAGTAGTACTTATTGAATAAGTTGAATTTACCATTTTTAGTAAGAGCAAACTTGATACGATAATATTCAATATATAAATATACTTTGTTAATAAAAGTAATAACAAATATGGTTGTCAAATAACTCATTATGTTATGTTAATAATTATTGATTCAAAAGTGCTATCAGTATTGATCTTTAGATATGATAAAGGTATAGATTGTAATATTTACTAATAAATGTTAAAAGTACGACGTAAAGTGAAAACACATGGGCTTAGACTAGTTTTTCTTAAATCTGTCATTGAATGCGTCATATTATTTTTCTTACGTGTCATTATAATTAATAGAATGTTTTTGAAACAGAACATTAATTTTTCATAAAAATACAATACAATTTTCTCGAGTTTCTATTAGTTCAAAATAAATTAGTGTTGAAATATAATGTCCCATCAAATACATCAGTTAATATAATAGGAATTGTCAATAACACAATTCTCTTTTGAAATATTACTTCAACGAAATACACGAACTAGGAACTATTAGTCAAGGTTTACCGCAAGGCTCTGCTTTAAGGCCAGTGCTCTTTAATATATGTACTACACACTTCCTATATTTGGCGACGAGGTTCGCATTGTTGACATTGTGTTGTACTCAATTCCAAATTCATTCCACAAACGTACAACTCCATTATTGCCTACAGTCTTAAAGACTGATTGGATATCTACTCGTCATTTCGAATTAACTGAAGACAAATCGGCGAAAATGTTCATTAACAGACACAAAACACTAATAGGTATTAGTGGACCAAAAATTGTTTTGGCATATTCTGTATACAAAGTTATATTAAAAACTGTTGGAAAAGTTAAATGGGGAGTCGGCGCACAGTGGGGCAAAAAGCTACATTTGTGGACAAAAATCGCCCGCCAGCTCAAATTTTGATCAAATTCAATAAATTATTTTTTAAAATGCTCGTGAGGAATCATCAACGCCCGACTGCTACAATTTTGAAATAAATAAAACATAACCCAAAAAATAAAAAATGATACTAGACAATTTTTGTACAATATTTTTATCTAGATAAAATGAATCTATTATCGCAAATATGTTATGTAAGGGAAACTCAAGGTAGAGAACAGAGAAAAATACTTTTTCGAATACACATTCGAATACGTGTTAAATAACCAAAAAATTTTTAATAAATCCGTTTCATTGGCTAACATCGCCTGTCAGCTTTATATTTAGCCAAATGTCTTTTTTTTATTATTCAGGGCATTTTCAGTGGACATCTGTTACAAATTCGATAACAGTAAAATAACCTGAGAAATCCAAAATTATAGTAGATTATTTTTGTAATTTTTTTTTTATCTATATGAAATGAGCCTATTGTAGCAAAAAATGTTCTATAATGGAATTACAAGGTAGCAAATGAAGAAAAATACTTTTGCATAACAAAAGACATACAGATTTGTCTTACATCTTACCTAAAAAATAGATAGAAATATAAACGAGCAGAAAGGTACACCCAATAAGCTGTAAAAACCTACCATAACCTAATGGATCAATCCACGAACGAGCAGAAAGGTATACATAAGTCTTAAACCTAACATAACTCAATGGATTAAATCACAAACAGCAGAATGGTATACACGATAAGCTCTAAACATAAGAAAACTTAATAGAACGAATTATGAACGAGCAGAAAGGTAGAGACGACAAGTTCAAAACCTAACAAAATCTAACAGATCGAGCTATAAACAAGCAGAAAGGTACGCACGACAATTTCTAAACCTAAGATAAGCTAATGGATCAAACCATGAACGAGCAGAAAGGTATACACGAGAAGCACAACTCAATGCTAACAAGGACATAATTTGTCAAACTATAAACGAGCAGAATGGTTTACACGACAAGATTTAAACCTAATATAATATAAAGGTCGAATAGTTAATGACCAAAAAGGTATATACGACAAGCTCTAAACCAAACATAACTTAATTTTTCAAACCATGACGGAACTAAAGACATACACGGCAATAAATCTGACCCAAAACCAAACAAGAAAATCTGTGAATTTATTGTAGGCTTCTGATTAAATTTTTGTCAGCATGGAATATGTTTATTGGAAGGGTACTATAGAGGAATGTCGAACAGGGGGGTGGGGGGTGGGGAGTGTAATGGACATGTACATTTTGCAGATTTCCCTACTCTAACGATGAAAATTCGGAAAAATATCCCGATTTCTAGAAAATTCGTTCGTTTAAGCACATTCAAGAAATAGTAAAAATGGCCAATTTTATCAATTTCCGAACTCGAATGACGGAAATTTGCTCTTTTATGCCCATATTCTAGAAATCGGGACACTTTTCCGAATTTTTATCGTCCGAGTGGGGAATTTCCCCAATTTACATGTCCATTATTCCATTCTAGAACATTTTTTGCCATAATATGCTCATTTTTTGGGTTGTTTTATTTCTTTCAAAATTGTAGCAGTTGGGCGTTGAAACTACATTCCTCACAAGCATTTAAAAAAAATTAAATTTGGTCAAAATTTGAGCTGGCAGGCAATTATTGTCCACAAATGTAGCTTTTTGCCTCACTGTGCAGCGCTAGTACATCCTTCATGTTTTACATTACCAACATCTGATAAATTTTGACTATCAATGCTATATATTCTAGTGGTCCACATCAAATTGTAGCTTTAAACCCCTGGACGAAATGTAGTATAAAGCTCGTCTAATATGTCTCGAAGCAATGACATCATCTCCTTGACTTCTTGTGATGCCATATTATGCGAAGCACAGCAGCCTCCATTAGTTTCGCATAGAGAGTAAATAAATATTCAATAAATTTATGTTAAAACTCATGGAAAATCACAACAGTTTAAGCAACCTCAGTACAAATTGTGTAATTAAAGAATTTTGGGAACCGTAACAATCTGATGCTCTTAATAGATGCTTTCTTAGAGACTAATGATTTTAATAACATTATAATATGCATGAAAATGATATATTATAGTGTTCAACAATTATATAAACAATTCAATAAAATAAAGAAGAATTTTTGCATCTAGTGCTCCTAATATGTCTTAAATCTCTAGCATGGGCTGGGTCATATGGTGACCATCCCTAAATATATTGTTATGAAATTCACATACTTTAAAATCAATTTTGAATAATGTACGGTCTATTGAGAAATATTTGGGAACTAGGAAAGGAGAGCATACATTTCGTTTATTTTAGTTTTTGGTTATTAGATATGTGTTATATTATGAAATAGTTACCTCTCAAGAATTTAAATATTTTAATAGATTATTTTCATGTAAGACTAATATAATTTTTCTAACATGATATGGTGAAAGAGAAATTCTCATTAGCCCATGCATAGTATATATTTTTCTACTACTCCCTTATATATTTTTGCTGTTTTCTGTACACTCTATAGAACGTAGGAAAGTAGGCAATTCCAGTTATCTGAACGGATATATTTCATATCCTATCTAGGATGGATATGAAACAGACCAATCACAGTTCGTGCATTAAGTACATAGCCAACTATTCGTTTGAAAAAATTCAAGTTACTGCGTAAGCTGTCAAAGTCACAGTTCGTATATTAAGTACATAGCCAACTATTCGTTTTAAAAAATTCAAGTTAGTGCATAAGCTTTCAAATATTTTAAAATTGTGTAGTTTTTTCTTAAGCTGGTCGTATAAAAAGTATACTGTACAACTCGAGTGGATTATCCATATCGCACTCGAAAGATTGAGGCACTCCGCCTACGGCGTCGTGCTCAATCTTCTTTCTCGTGCGATATTTATTTATTTATTTATTTATTGCATACACTGTTCAGCAGGTAAGATACCCAATTACAGAACAGGAATAAAGGCATACAAAGCATTAATTACATATTATACAACAACACAGAAAGAAAGTAAAATGAAGAAAAAATTTACTTAAATGTACAAACTATGAATAACTAATGATAACGAAGAAAGAGAAAAAAAAATAACGAGAAATGTTTAAATATAAAAACTGTATATACAAATATACACATATGTGATTCAAAGTAAATTAATAAAAACAAAGACACTCACTGGTTATTTAATTTAGAACATTTTGTTTTATGTCGTCACTAGGGCTGCAATTAAAAATATCGAAGTCGCTACATAATTTGTTAGAAGTACCTACTGCAAATCGTATATAAAGGTGAATTATTTAGTACGTTGGTACGCGGCGTAGGTAAATAGAAAACTTGGTGATAACGAGAGGTTAATCTGGGAACGTGAAAATTAAGCTTACTAATTATTTCGGGTGCGTCAAAATCATTGAGTAGTAATTTAAACAAAAATACTTGAGAAAAGTACGTACGCCTATTAAGAGTAGTCATAGAATATCTTTCAAGCAAGTTACTTTGCGGAAAACCAATCACTGGATAGGTACCGTCGGATTTGAACTACAGTAATTTAAGAAATCTACGTTGAACTGCCTCCAAGTTATTCTTGTGAACGTCATAACTGGAACTCCAAATTAGCGATGCGTACTCAAGTTTCGATCTGACGAAGGATTGATAAAGAATTTTCAGAGAATCAGTATTAGTGAACTCTCGACTAGTACGAACGATGAATCCAAGGGCTTTGGAGGCCTCAGACACAATGGTATCGATATGATCAGTGAAGGATAATTTACTATCAAAAGTTACGCCGAGGTCGCAAAACGTTATAGGTCTTTGAAGTATGACATTATCTAACCTGTAATCAAAAATAAAAGGTGATGTTGGTAAAGAAAAGGACATTACGTTACATTTACTAGGATTCATGAATAATTTATTTACTATACACCAGGTGTTTATTTTGTCAAGAGAAGTCTGAAGTTGAAAACAGTCATCGATTTCATCAATTACTGTGAAAATTTTTAGATAGTTGGCATATAAAAGGTGAGGCAAATCAATTTAGTTCACTATGTCATTAATAAATATGTTAAAAAACGAGGGCCCCAGAATAGATCCCTGGGGAACTCCAGATGTGGCAGCAAATTCGATCGATTTGGACCCATTTACTGACTCCTATTCATTAAATAAGATTCAAACAAAAGGAGTAAAGAATATGAGAAGCCGATTTTTTTCTAATTTATTAAGTAACAACTGGTGATCAAGTCTATCAAACGCTTTGGAGAAATCGGTATATATGATATCTACCTGCCCACGTTCATCTAAGGATATGGATATGGATATCTTACCCACTCTTGTTGCACAAACTACTGTTAAATAGCCATGAAGTCAGTAAATATCGGTATGTATCGATGAAGATATTGATGTCACTAATAACAGATAAATTAAATTAAATCAAATTTAGATGCTACTAAGCTAGGAAAATATTTGCAATAAATTAGTTATTAAGCAATTTGCTATAATTATAAAATCTGCCTGTTAAAAGATATTTTAAAATTTTACATTTGACAATTAAATAAAAATGATTAAATTATAAATTAATTAAAACACATTGTATTTGTTAAAATTAAAAAGAAAATATAATTTATAATTTAAGCAACGTTAAGTTAGGAAATTTGTAAATCAAGTAGGTACATTTGAATAATAGTCACTAGTTTTGGCAGTAAAATTTATATTTCAAGGATTTAGGTCATTTTATACTACTGAAGAAGAGACATCGTTTTTAGAATACAAGTTAATCTAAAATAGTTGACAGAAGAAATAAAAATTGATAACCTTAAAGAAATAAGAAAATTATATGAAATAAACATTTTGAAGCCAATAACTAAAACAGATACAAAGTTAAATATAAATAAAGTCATTAAATTGTATTAATAATTTTGGAAATTTGGAATTTGGAATGGGAATTTGGAAAGAAACGGAAGAGGATTGGAAAATATTTGACGTTTAGGAATTTCAAGTTTAAAATTGTAACGAATCGAAGAGGACTAAAAGGTACCTTTGCTAGAAAACAATTTAACTCTTGAGCAAAATAAATTACATGTTTTGTGTGATAGAATTAAGTTTGAGTTTGTTAATAACATTAACTGAAATATATTTAATCCTTTATACAAATGAGTAATTAGATCACAAGATGATTTGAGAACCGACTAGTGATTTAAGAGTTATCCCATAGAGGGAGTTATTTGAAAGTAAATAGAGATTAGGTAAGATATAAATTAAATTCAATATTAATTAAATCAAAGATTATTACAAAATAATTATTCAACTTTCATTCTTTCATATTTATATTAGAAAACATAATAATATATTCTAAGTACTAGCGAGGGAACCATATTATGATAGTTGGGAAAAGTAACTATACAACTGTTTCTATAATTAAGAAATAAACAGTTATTTTCATAACAATTTATTATAATTAATTACATGCTCCGGGATGATGTCGTTTAGTTAGTTCCTCTGATTTCACAATAATGTCATTTCTTAAAGCCCTGGTAGAAAATTGTTACAGATTACAGCGCAATGTTGAAACAGCATTAGGTGAATTGTATCATTAAATTTTTCCACGTTTTGTGTTATATAATCAAGTTGGATGCTTTTATTATCATGTAAAAATGTATATACAAGAAATGTAACGGTATTCTCAAAATTTTTAACTGTTAATTAACAATAAAGATGTTACTAAAATAATGATTTTTTTTCAAATAAAATGCCAGCCTGAACTTTTCATTAGGCATTACTTACAGTTCTTGATTTTTTTAGAAATACACAATAATAACAACAGATATCGATGTATCATAAACATTTTGTGAATGTATAAAAAAATGAATGCATCATTTTAGAATTTCATTACCTTATATTGTTGCGTACATCTGGCAACTTTTAGTACTTTTATTAAATTCTAATAAACTAAACTTAAGATTTGAGAAATATGTACAGGTATTTACCATACTCTAGTAACTAAAACCCCAGACATTAAATTATCATAGGTAATCTGTTTAAATTTAGGAATGTACACATTTATTATATTTTCATGTTTCAACCATTTAACTCTTTTTTTATTCCAGTTTTTGCTAACAGCTCTCGTAGAACACAAAGGCTTCGATCGAGTAGTAGATATATCAGTATTTCACAGCACCTATTTCTTAATTATTGGTTAAACCAAATATACTGCAGGAAGTATTGTGGGTTGCATAGAACAACGCGGACCCAAATTCTTAGTAATTTTTAGTTTATGAGGTATGGTAATATGTTAATTGAGACTTGAGAGGGGATATCACTTTTATTAGCTGGCTGATAGCAGAATTGGCCATTTCTGTAGCCAATTCTGTAGCAGCATATACTTAGACTTTTTGATAATCATTCAGTCATGAGTTGTGTCTCTTCTGCTATTATCAAACTTTCTCTTAGTGGTCTATCTAATAAAAGGTAATTACATTTATTTAATTGATTCCTCTCATTAGTGTTTAACGGCCTTCAGCCATATTTTTCATTTCTGCTAACTAAACATAACCACAATTCTGAAACACGTGCTGATAATATCTTTTCTTCTTCCCAAACGTAGAGTTTTGCAGCCAAATAATTTACACAAATAATTTACCTAAATAATTAATACAAATAGTTTACACAAATAATTTATCGAAATAATTTACCGAAATAATTTACATAATTTACACAAGGAAAATCACATCTTTCGTTTGATGATTAAATGCCTGCTAGATTTCATAAGACAGATATTCCAGTCAAACACAGTTTAGTCAAGTTCAGCATAGTCTAGTGAAATTTCGTTTAGTCATGTCCCGTTTAGTCCAGTCAATCCAAACCAACAGCAAAACCCTAGCGTTATACAGGTTAGCAAGACGTCAAACCACGCCGAGGAGCCGTGTGTGTTCGGAGAGGCTGTTAGGAAAAGCTACCAGAACTCACCAGGAGCCCTCATCCACTATCTATCCATCGTCAGGAGGATTGGTGAGATTCTGAGAATTTCATTGATTTTTTGTGTGTAATATTTATTGTGTAACTTTTATTGCATAAAGTATTTCTCTTCTATTAATTATAAGTTAATTAAGCTATAAATATTTCCTTTTGAAAATTGTGGTAATATTACTTAATATTTTTATTTGATAAGTGATTTGATAACATTATCTTATTTTTTTTATATTGATTGAATTCGTTGACTTTTTCATATACTGATGATTTTTCTAAAGGTATTAATAAATATGTCTCTTTTATCGTAAAATTCAATTTTTCATTTTTTCTGTTTGTCTGCCCGCCATAAGATCAAATCTTTCCACGGCGGTTGGTTTCACCATCACAGGGGTAGCAGTAACTCTTAAATTTTTCTGTGGATGGCACTCATAATATTTACATCATTTTAAGCTACCTCTGAGTGTTGGAACAAACTAGCTTAGTAAAATATCACAAAAATATTGGTTCAACCTCTGGCTGATTTAAAAAAGAAAAATAAAAAATATGTATTAACTGAACCCACGAAATCCCAGCCACGCACCAGATCAGCTAGCCGTTCGCCGTCATTACTTGTGTGTTGGTTGAATTGCCTTTGGTGATCACCTTAACGGGTGATATCATTGTTAATTTTTCTAGTGCCAAGTAGTGATGTAACAATATGTACAGGGTATTCATAAATAACTACAAAAGAATTTGGCCCCTGCACAATTATCAAATAGGTTTTGAACAGATTGGAAATTATCTTTTTCCGTCAGAAATAAGGTCAAATAAGACAGATAGATAATCATGCCATCCTTAAAAAAGCAACATTGTATAAAAATCAGGGTTAGATTCCAACAAAATGGAGATAAAAATAACTCTTTTGTAGTCAACATGACAATTGTTTCGCCACACAGTGGCTTCTTCGGATGTTGAGTACTGGTGCCACACAGTGGCTTCTTCGGATTAAACTAATATAGTTTTCTTCCCAATTATTATCATGGATTTTCATCAAGTAACGGCCCAATCTGTTCTTTTGTAGTCTTTACGCTGAATCTTATTCAAATCACATGTGGTTGTTTGATTCATTCTTAAAAACTTTTTTAAAACTGTTTAGCCCTCCATGGAGGAAAGTCGAAATGTTTATTGTAGTCGCCTTTCTCTGACCCTCTGTCCTCAAATGCTTGAAATTGATCTCTATTTGCAAAAATTTAGGACATCTTGTATAGTAGGAGAGGACACAATAATTACACGTAACAGACTTGGACCCGTTATTATTAATACATTTATAATGATTATAAAGATTAAGATACAGTAGAAGAAATTATTTTATTTTATCTAAATTCAATTAATAAAGGATTAAAAATGTTTTCTTTGTAGCCAAGTATAAAAACCTGGATTTAACAATTATTGTCATTACTGATACGGCATTAAATCATTTATATCTAAAGTAAATACATTAAATACTGTTTCTTTAATCCCACAGATATAATAAAAATGAAAAAGGAAACTTTGAACTACTATATTTATACGTATTTAATAAAGTTGAAGAGTTATTAATATATATCACTATATAATATGTTTTACAACACTCTTAATTAAAAATTCGAATGGCCCGGTTTGACTATTAATGTATTCATCGACATTAGAGAAACATAATATGATCATACAAACGTCTGCGCTTGGTTAATTTGAAAAATTTCTGATACATTATAATATTCTTAAATATAATTATAAATCTGTTTCTTTCGACACAAGATTCTGTTGGCACGTTTGTTTGCAGTTGTGTCTATACGATATGTAACTCAGAATGTTTTCTTAGGAAATTAACTAAATTAAATTTATCATATTTAAGATATGACCCTATGGGTGAATTTGATGAATGTAGTACCACTGAGAACAGGGTTAGTCACCATGCCCCAGTTAATTTTCATTTTTCTTTCTCGATTTACTAGCACACAACTTTTACACCCAGCGCAAGAACATTATAAACTAGCACATCTAGAGGGGTTGTAATATATACGATTTTCGACCTCAACTGGACGATTTTGAAAGACGACATAGTGTGGTTGAGAAAGCAAGTGAAATAGATACAATACTGTCCCTAATCTCAAACAAATCTCGCAAAAAATTGTGTTAAAATAAGTAAGTAATACTGGTTGTAGTTTATGTTGCATTTATAAGTGTGCGTTGTACGCCAATTGAAAATTGGAACAATTTATTAGCACTTATTGAGGTAGGTATAGTTGAGATCTATGAGTACGCAGACAGAAATCGTTTTGACTGCACAAAATTGTGGAACAAGATTGTTTTATTTTTTAAACAATAGGAAAATTTCAAGGCTACGTCATTTGATTAATTTTACCTTGTTATGTTTTTAATTTGCGCTGATTCTAATTAAAAATTTGTACAATTTTCGTACCTCAGGGTTTCTCCTTGAACACCTCAATTACTTACTTTTACTTAAAAATACATCAGAAAAATCGTGATTTGAACTGCTACAAAATTTGGGGAATTATTTACCACATCAAACTGTATCCTTGAAAAATCCTCGGATTAAGTTTTTGTTACCCCACTTTTTAACATCCAAGAAAGTTACCGATGATTTCAACCTTTTTTTAAAAGGGGTCGCGGCTCCCTTTGCTAGCTGTCGGACCCCTCTGAAAGTGTTCATTTTTACCACCTTCTTCCGTGGTTTTTCTCCAAGGACATGAATATCTCACGGCTTTTGGCGGCCTATTAAGCATAATATATTGTTTAAACTCCATATCTTTTTACCATTCTATTTATAATAAGTTTTAAACACCTGTTTAAAAGGATTTTCACAAATTGAATAATATGAAAATTGTGAGTTTATAAACGTTTACTATCTTTGTGAAAAGTTTACTTCCACCTTATTCATTTTTGCTTTATACGAAGGCGTGGAAAGGACATAGTAAAAATATTTTTATAATTGCCAGTTTAAACTTGCAATTATCTATAATTGCAACTTTAAACTTGCAATTATACATAATTGCAACTTTAAACTTGCAATTATACCTAATTGCAACTTTAAACTTGCAATTATCCATAATTGCAACTTTAAACTTGCAATTAGGCAATTATACCTAATTGCAACTTTAAACTTGCAATTATACCTAATTGCAACTTTAAACTTGCAATCATCCATAATTGCAACTTTAAACTTGCAATTATCTATAATTGCAACTTTAAACTTGCAATTATACATAATTTCAATTAGAATTAATTGCAAGTTTAAAATTGCAATTAGGTATAATTGCAAGTTTAAAGTTGCAATTATGTATAATTGCAAGTTTAAAGTTGCAATTAGGTATAATTGCAAGTTTAAAGTTGAAATTATGGATAATTGCAAGTTTAATGTTGCAATTATAGATAATTGCAAGTTTAAAGTTGAAATTATAGATAATTGCAAGTTTAAACTGGCAATTATAAAAATATTTTTACTACGTCCTTTCCTAGCTTTAAAATAAGAGTAATCTAACTCTAATTTTATCAATGCCCTCACGAGAAACTATGTAATTGAATATACTATTTACTATCGGTTTGGTGACATTGTTTTAAGAGTTTGCGCTATTGTCTCAAATAAAGATTGTTGTTTGATGGTAATCGGTACTTTAAAAAATATTTTCAGTAAGTAACGGTAGACGGAGATATAAACTTGATTTTCAAGTTGTTGTCTTAGATATAGCCTGGCATTGTGAATGGAGACGGCACAGACATTTTTGGTCAGTTTATTCCATGTTGACGAGAGTCAAGAAGCTGGAACATCCACAGACTGACCATTAAAGTGGCTCAAAAGAATCAAGTTAATTTCTTTTCTCTCATCCCCAGATTTGTTTGAGATACCAAAGAACCGATTTCCTTCAAATTTGAGTAAAATCAGTTAATATTAATGCGATTACATACATTAACAATTTTTGAATAATTTAATCAAGAAACCATCATAGTCCAGTCGATAAAGTAAAAAATACACCAGAAGCTCGCAAAAAATGTTATCTGAGATTTTCATTCCGTAACTGTTAGTGCGAGGATTAAACATCGCAAAACTACAAAAATCAGTTCTGGGGGTGCTGCACAACCCCCTCCCCCCGAAAAAAAACGCCTCTTCGGTGAAAAAAGCCTTACTTTACTGATAACTTGTTAACCGTTGAAGATATAAAAAAATTGCTCATCATAAAAAAGTAAGCTTGACTAATTGTCGAAAAAAGCCCTCCTATAATTTTCTTGTATATGTATTGTATTGTATCTGTTTTCGAGGAAATCGATATTGAAAAAAATTGCAAAATATGTATTTTCGTTTCTTTGAAATTTTCTGCGCGCGGCCTATAGAAAAAATTGAATTGCTCGAAAACCAAACAAGCTAGGAAGAAAAATCAAAGTGGGTTTTAAAGGGGATATAAAATACTCTCTTGTGTTGCCATTTTTGAGGGCTATGGATATTTATTAGTATATAAAAATAACAATATAATATAGTTATCTCTTAATTTTTTGTGCATCTGACTATTCATAGGCCCATAACAAATAACAGACTATAAGTTATAAATGCATTATCTTTTAGTTCAAGGTAGTACTTCAATGTAGAAAGAGTTAGGAATAAAAATATTCACATTTACAAATTTAGCAGCATGTTAAAAGTTAGCAAAAAAAAATCCAAATCAATTTTCTATGATATTTTTTTAATACATTTTTTTAAAACTATTAAATGATTAGAAACAATAGTTATATGATAAACTCAAAAGAAATTTTTTGAGATAAATTTTCAAGGTGGTTTTTTTTTAATTTTTAGGAAACAATAAAAAATTGACCAAAATTTGGCTAACTTCAACATGCTGAAAATGTGAATATTTTTATTCCTAACTGTTCCTGCATTGAAGTACTACTTTGAACTAAAAGATAATGCATTTATAACTTATATTAAAGTCAGTTATTTTTTATGTGCCTGTTAATAGTTAAAAGTGCAACAAATCAAGAGGTAACTATATAATATTGTTATTTTTTTGTACTAATAGATATCAATAGCCATCAAAAATTGAAACACAAAAGAGTATTTTATATCCCCTTTAAAACCCATTTTGATTTTTCTTCCTAGCATGTTTGGTTTTCGAGCAATTCAATTTTTTCTATAGGCCGCACGCAAAAAATTTCAAATAAACGAAAATTCATGCGCATTAAAAATACAAATTTTGCAATTTTTTGCACTATCGATTTTCTCGAAAACCATGGCATATACGAGAAAATTACAAGAGGACTTTTCTTTAGGCAATTAGTAAACCTTTCTTTTTTATGATGAGCAATTTTTTATATCTTCAACGATTAACGAGTTATCAGTAAAATAAGGCTTTTTTCACCGAAGGGGTGGTTTTTTGGGGGATTGTGCGGTACCGCCAGAACTGAATTTTGTGGTCTTGTGATGTATGATCCCTCCACTAACAGTTACTGAAGAAAAATCTCAGATAATATTTTTGTCATGAAAATCTTTATAATTATTGGACTAACAGATCGTGAACCATTCGATGAACTTGAGATTTCAATTTTCAATCATTGTGGATTCAGGATAATATTTAAAAGCGTTTTCCCTCATTCTCGTGTCCTGGTTATTGAGATTATCGGTCGGGTAACGAATGTATAAGATAAGAATGAAAATGATTCATCAAACGATTCGGTTCCAGACCCTGCACTTTTTCCACTAGTTTTTTACTTATAAGTAAATTACAAATTAAAATAAGGGAAAATTCCAAAAAAATTTAAATTCTTGAGGTGTGTAGACAAATTTTGTAATAATTTTTAATTAACACCACCGGGCTACCCAATGTGTCTTTAAGTTTAAATGGGATTACTTTACCATTTTAGTCCAATCGAATAATGAGAAATTTTAAAATTTGGCGATTAAGTAACAAACACACTATATGAAGTATCGAGCTGGTATAGTATCTTTCATAAGACCATTTAAGTTAACTGTGAATCGATTACGCTATTCAGTTTTCCGATAAAAAATGCCTTACAGTCGCTCTCGAAATTTTAATCCATTTAGGGGACTTTCGCAAGCCATGAAAATATGATTTTTTCTTAAATTGTCGAATAAGGCTCATCAAGTACTATGTCAAAAAGAAAACAATGAAATTGGGCGAAGCGTTCCACAAAAGCAGGGTTATTAAATAGCACACACTGAATAATATTTGTATATTTGTATATTTTACTCCCAAAATTGGAACAAAATGTAGTCTGTATAAAACCTGATTGTTTACACGCCTCTGACTATCACCTTCTAATCGAATATGGTTCAATTTCAGTAGAGATTATTCTACCATGCTACAAAATATTAAACTAAAATTGATTATGACCTAATGAAACAGTGCATGCATTACACCCCCTAGGAAGTGGAGACTGATATTCCCATGACTAATATTGACTGTTCTAGAAATTTGTAGATAGACATCGAGCTTTCTGGAGTGTGGTGGGAGAAGACTCTCGATTTGGATCTAGGTGACTCTGGAACCATCTTTAGAGTATATAAGCCGAATGTAAACACGCGGAAGAAGAAGTTGTAAAGTGACAAGTGAGAGGTTAGAAATCCGAGGTCATAGTAAATACAAAGTGAAAATATTGAGTTGTAAACATTGTTAAAGATTATTTTAGTCTAGTAAAAGTGTATTTTAGTTCATTAAAAATATTGTGTAGTTTTCAGTTAGTTATTGTTAAATTATTTTGGAACCCACGGATCCTGAAGGGCGTTTCAGGGGTGGAAATACGTGATAATATTATAGAGATTCGACATCTTGTACATCTTCGTATCGTAGTGTGTTTGATCAAAAACCTTAGTAACATCTTGGTCTAAAATTATGATATAACATTATATAATTGTTTAAGGTGTCTGGCGGGTGTTACCCAATTTTAGGTGCCAAATTTGAAATAAACACTACTTAAATACTATCTACTTTAAAATATTATCATGTCTACAAACACCCACACCCACACGGATACACAGACATTTGTCGTTCAATATTAGAGTCCAGTCTATTACGAAACGGATTTATGTAAAGCTTTTTTTCTGCAATGACGAGGAGTTCAAAGTGTGTCGAATTCGGTGACAGGCGCGTGTTTCGTATCTCCTACGGGATCTCGAGATAAATCCGTATAAAGCGGCAACAAGACGTCGAAATTGTATTGGATTAAAGCGTGAACGATTCTACATTGATTGATATAAATTAGCGCGGGTCTGGCTATTTCATATAGTTCATATTTGACTTAATTATGTTGGTTGAATAAAGCAACACTAAATAGTGTATATAAACAACGCGAGAAAGTGTACTGCTTGACCGTGGAATATATACCTGGATCCGTCCCTTCTTGATATGGGTGATATAAAACAAGCAACAGCCAGCCAGATGTGTGAATGAAACAGATAAGTTTTTGTTTATGTAGCATTAGCATTGGTTTATTTATTTGTCTTTATTAAATTTTAAACTAGAAATGGAGATCAATATTGAAAAAGTATTTAACATAATATATAGGTGATGAAATGGAAAAACTGCCTGAAATTGAAACCGATTGTTTCAAGGAAACGACATACCGGGTGAGCAAACTATCCCTTCGGACCTCTTTTCTCATAACGCAAAAAAAATTGTTACCGCGAGATAGGGCCCTTCCCAGCAACTCCACTGTAAATGGATATTTCCCTGTGGAGCGATTAATAAAAAAAAAACCAAAATAAAATAAAAAATAAAAGCTACCAGATTCAGAAGCAGAAGGAACAGAAAAGTTAGTAGAAGAAAAATAGGGAGATGACGATAGATGGAAACTTAAAAGAAGCAAGGAAACTGAAAAGAAGCATCTCGCAAACACCTGCACACGCCAGCCGATGATGACAGATGGAAACTTAATAGAAGCATAGAAACTTATAAGAAGCATCTTACAAACACCTACACTTCCCATCCTGTATTCCCACCCTATGCGTCATGCGGCTCTCGCTGCTGACAACAAGCATGTCCAATGCCCAACCCGGAGTATGCAGCCGGTCCGACGGTATATAAAACATCCCAGATTTGGTTTCGGTACGCGGTTTGACCGTCGTTGGGCGTGTTCGACGGACGAGCAAGCTGCGTGTTGGAACGAACCTCCATGGATGCCCGGAATCGGCAGCAATGCCCACCTTACGCTGGCATATCAATCAATCAATCAATCAATGACGATTAAAAATGTACGTTCTGTTACAACAAACCTATTTGATTAGATATAATAACACTAACATCTATTACTGCATCCTATTGAATGATCGCAATATGACACATTCGCTAGAAAAATTCATAGACATGACTCTTGTGAGCTAAAATATCTTCAGCTGAATTGATGCGATAAACTAAAAGGTGTCTACCTAAAGTGATTGTATACTTAAATATTTATTTGACTTATTGATATTTGTAATAAATTTCTCAGATAGAACCTCGTAAATATTTACGCTATTCTATTACTACACTCATCTCTAGTACAGTAAATATTAATATTTGGTGCCGGTTAGTGACAAAAGTTTTCCGTTATTCCCTCAGAGTGTATTTTAGAAAGAGAAAGTGCATTTTCCAGATGAAATTGTTTCCTGAAATATTTCGATATGTGACTATCTGCGGTGGTGGTTGTATGGGGTAAATACCAGTGGCGTTTCGAACACTGTTCACAAGTACGAGACTAATATTTAA
Source organism: Stenurella melanura (assembly GCA_963583905.1). Classification (NCBI taxonomy): domain Eukaryota; kingdom Metazoa; phylum Arthropoda; class Insecta; order Coleoptera; family Cerambycidae; genus Stenurella; species Stenurella melanura. Next base: position 63,249,734 of record OY757310.1, read on the forward strand.
AAAAATTAAAGTACAGTCACACAGCAGTTTTTTAAATATGTGGTTGTTTCTAAACTAATAATAATAATCTGAGGGGGAAACAAGGGATGTTCTGGAAGATCCACATATTGGAGAATATTTCCTCTTAATTCAAGATAATGCTAGCCCGCACGCCGTTCGTTGTGCCTTTTGTTAATGTCCGTTTTTGCCTGCGTGTGTCTAATTTATTGAAAGTAACAGTAATAAATATATTAATTAACTCAGCCTATTCATTATTGTAATTGCACAAAAATAGATTTGTATCAAAAAGATTTCAAATAATAGTTAATTACTTCCACATCTACGTTATAGGGAAAATAAATAAAGCAAGCTGGTAAGAGTACAGAAATTTGAAATTCGGTGTATGTACTAGAAGCCAAGACCTCAAATTTCTTTCTAATATTTTTCAACCCATTTTTGACGTATATGGTAGAAACCAACGCCTCATATTTTTCTATGATATTTGCCCCAAATATTATTAAAATTGTATGACCAATAATTTCCACATACTAGAGTGCAGATATATTCAAGATGTTTCCTTTAAAGTGACTTGGATGAGAAATCTAGATGTGGAAGTAGTGATTCCTTAGGACGCGGTTTTTTATGATAACTTAGTGTTCCTACTACTATCCATTTTGGACCATAAATCAGTGCCGGTCCAATGACTATTTTCAGCCTAGGCAAAGTTTAATTCTGCCCCCCCCCTCTTTTCAAATCGCTTTGTAAAAAAGGTAAAAAACGAAGCGATAAACAATAGTTACCTATCACTGTTATAGTTTATAATTTTAAATTATCGTTCATATGAATTCAACAGGTATTAGAGTAAAACTTAAAGCAAAACAAGCCAAACACTTTCTTTTTAAAATATATATTTGAAATGAACTAAAATAACAAAATAACTTCTTAAAATTGATTACTATAAAAACGAAAATTAAATCCATCTTGCAAATTCAGAAATTAGTTCATCAATATTGACACGATTGAGTATGTTATTTTCTATTGCTAAGAGCGAAAGTCCGTCCAATCTCTCCTGAGACAAATATGATTGAAGGTATCTTTGAATTAATTTAAGTTTGGAGAATGACCGTTCGCCTGACGCAACGATAACTGGCAACGTCAAAAGAATCTGCAAGGAAATTTTCAAATTTGGGAAAAAACCAATCATATGTTTTGTTGACAAAAAAATCATAACATTTCTTGGTGTTCCTTCTATGTTCTGGTTTTTTATTATGCCAAAGAGAACTGTGATTTCTTGACATAACTCCATAGGTTCAATATCAGAGCTTTCCCCAGCGGTTAGTATAGTTGATAAATTGTGCAGTATTTCAATAAATCTTCATGTTGGAAAGGTTTCGAGATATTGTAGAGGAAATTAAAATCATCATTGTGCTCCTTTAATTATAAAAACCATTCAGATAGTGAAAAAAAAATTATAAATCTCTTGGATAACACCAAAGAAGGATATTACGTCGGATGAGCAAAGTGCAGCATCATTCAGCACCAAATTTAGGGAGCAGCAATTGCATGGAAGGTAAAATGCTCGAGGGTTGACATCTAAAATCTTTTTTTGGAAGCCCACGTTTTTGCCCTTCATATTTGACGCATTATCGTATCCCTGGCCCCTCAGATTATTTATTACTCAATCCAAGTTTTTAAGTTCCTCTGTAATTATATTAAATAAACCTTGCCCAGTAGTGTCCTCAACAGGTAAACACTTTAAATACGTCTCTTCTATATTTATTTCCATAAATGCTTCAATGGTAACATATCTTATAACAATAGACATTTGTTCTGTGTGAGACACATCTGGTGTGCAATCTAAAATTATAGAAAAATAACGAGCCCTTTTTATACGAGATGTAATTTCGTGTTGTATGCGATCGCCCAATATTTGCATAAATTCGTTTTGTACTCTTTTACTCAAATAGTGAATTTGTGATTTTTTATTTGAAATTCTATGTAAATGTTCAGACATGATATTGTCAAACTAAGATATATACACTCTACAAGTTGTAAAAAATATCCATTATTTGTCTCAAAAAGCTTGTCACTTGAGCCACGAAATGCAAGTCCTTGTTTACCGAGAAACCATAATATAGAAAAGCCTTTTTAAAACTTCCCTACAATGCTCTGTTTCCTTCCAAATCAGTTTTTGATTCTCAATATAAATTGTTTTATTTAAATTTAATCGCTGTTTCAGTTCATTCCAAGAATAGTAGGATTTGGTATGATTTACTGCTTTCTCATGGTCAGACAAACTTGTAGACAAATTTTTTAAATCTTTGTATCCTGAAGTTTAGGCAAATTTCAAAAAAGTCTGCAGCAAAAACAATATGCTGCATTTTTGGAAACACTATATACCAACCAGTCTCGCTGAATATATGATCCATTTTGCAGTTTCTTTCATAATAAGCAGGACTAAATTTTCTATTGCGAGCATCAACAACAAAAGAAATATTTCTTACTTGAACAGGGCCTTTCAGAACCAAAATTTGGCGCATTTGGTCGATGATCTTTATTGGCCATGCTCCAGAGTCAGCTTCGCCGAATACAAGTTTCAGATCAATTTAGGTATTGAACATAATATTTGTAATAAATATTATGCGACTGCAACTGTGACGTGCGACAGACTTATGTTAACAGAATACGTCATCACGTCAACCATATCTTAAACTCCTGTTAAGTTTAAACTATATTAAAGTTAAAAAAAAAAAACCGTTTGTTGGGCAGTAATGCCACTGCAGTCACTGCACTCTGAAGGTCAATTCGCAAAATAAAACTTTCTTTATCTAATCCCGAGCCTCAACCTAAGTTTGTCCCTCAGTCGCCTCCAAAGATTCACTCTCGCTTCCCCGAGTCGAAGTAGTTGTCGATGGCGAAGCAGAAATACCAGCTTCATCTTTAGAAGTGGAAAAGGCAGCATCATTTTTTGCCGGATTCAATTACCATTTGCTTCTTTCTTTTTCTATAAAAAGTACCTTTTTTACCCGACGGCCCCGACGCCGACATTTTGTATTTTAGTATAGAACCTAAAAATTTTTCCAGTCAGTAGTCAGTCAGTAAGTAAATTCACTTAACCAGCTTTTTACCTACTTCAATCTGCAGTCAAAATAAGTTTATTTCATATGCCAAAATAATTTAAATGGCGTTTGGCACCCCTTAATCGTGGCGCCCTAGGCAGTTGCCTGGGTTGCATGGGCCTATGTCCAGCCCTGCCAGAAATTCTGGGATTGCTCATAATCAGTCCTAAATAAGTTACTATTATTATTTAAAGGAACTATTGAGGTGTTGTTACATGTTAGAAACAATTGATCTTTTTTGCTCATTTCCTTGTTTTAAACTGTTTTCAGTGCTATCGGATGGTCTTCATCGAAGACACTTTACAATTGGCAGCTACCAACTGTCAAATGTCACTTTTGACGTCGGAATTGGAATTAGTGACCATAAAACCCCCTCTGAACGACATTTTATAAAAAAAATACACTGATATCGATAACATTCCGGAAAATCCACTTTACATCCCCGATATCTGGAGTAATGCCCCCTGTATTTAGAGCCGCTGAATCCGATGCCATCGTCAGAATTACTCCATCACGTCAGGATTTTTTTCTAATCCCCTCCTAATTAAGATTTTCACTGATTTTTAGCAATTTTTTGAGATTAGGGAAAAATTCTGATGAGGTGGAGCAAATCATAACAGAAAAGAGTTTCTATTTAAGCAACAGACACTGAAGCTACTAGATACACCTCAAATCTTCCCATTCTACCAAACTGATTAGACGATGCCTGATGGTGGTACATTTCATTGATGAAACGTCGTAAGAATAGTTCTTCTCGGGATCAAAGTATAACGCGAATCAAGAAACAAGAGTCAAGGCATGAGAATCTTAAAAAAACATCGTGTATATCCTTAATACTAATGAAGCTGTCACCTAAATTGAAATAACTTATACCGATAAAGTTGTATTAATTCTATAATACCTGCTGAGTGTTTGCGTCTCCACTTTAAAAGCAAAAAATACCTATAGGCATGATTTTAAAATAATTTATTTGTAATCAACATAAATGTATCATCGTTATCCAAATATCAACAATTATGTAATATATAAAAAATTAATGAGCCAATGAATAATATCATAATTATTATAATGTTAGCTTTTAGCTGTCAACGTTGATAGGCAATAGAGAGATATGAGCATCAAGAGCTCAGCGTTAAACATGACAGATCATATATTATTGTGGGTATTTTAAAACATCGATAGAACTATGAATATCTATTAAAGGCTGTTTTCTTTTTCTTATGATTTCGCTAAGGCACTATATATAAATTTAATATATCCAAGCACCAATAACTAAATCCAAGGAGTATCTACGGTTGCCTCTATAAAAAATAGAATTGTTAGAATCGTTTTAGAGTATCATACTTATTGCGAGGTATACGTACCTCCCTTTTTCTGGTTAAAAGTTATTAACAGTAACGTCAAGTAATTCCGATTTAGACTGTAATCAGAAAACTGCGGTAGACCATATTAGAAATTATATGGTCACTGTCTGGTTTACAACGAATTGAATTATGAAACTGTTAAATTTAAAGAATTTTTCAAGAAAGAAGACTTCAAATTTTTTATCCAACACATGCATAGAATATGGCTATTATTATGGTGATTTTACATATAGAGTGTGATGTGTTACACACTAGTGAGAGAATATTCAAAAAGTCACTAGTGAGAGAATATAAAAATAGCTGAATTTGATTTGTCAGTTCTTGACTCGCTTTTTAAATTGGAATCAGTTTTTCGTATTTAGAAATATCAATATTTTTATAAACCTTCAAAGTTGCTTTCAGCATCGAATACTTTTTCCGCATTGAAGGAGCTGAACACTTTTTCTATATGCTAAGAAATTAAGTCAGCATTTACACTTCTCTTCATTTACACTAGTAACACCTCTGCGCATTGCCCAATCGTTATATTCGCTGAATTCCTTGTCATAAAAAGCTTGGGATTTCTTAGGTAGTAAGTTTAAACAAACTTTATTTGATTTGTTTCTAATTTAAATCTAATTTAAAATTTAAAAAATCGATTGTGGAAGCCGTCACTTTGTGATAGTTAATCATGACGATATAATAAAGGAGACTACTGTGTTTCCTATCACTGAATTGATTGTATAGTATGCGTAATTGCTAATAGGCCAACTGTTAAGGGACGGGTGAAACGCAAGACGAGGTAAAAGGCAGAGCCGGATTACCGGTGATATTGAATTAAAAATATCTACACGCGCATTAAAACACATCTAAGAAGTAAGTGCTGCCAGCTGCCACGGTTCTGACTATTGCTTGCACGCTTTGGCACACGACTTGAACAGCCCATGACCTTCTGTCTCGCTTTATAAAGTAAGAGGTGAAAGACGGACGATATTGTCGGCGCCTTTTACCTCGTCTTGCGTCTCTTGCGCCGGACTTTTTACTGGTTACGCATACTATAACATACACGTTACTACAGTTTCGGTAACTTAACGTACCATTTTCAAACGATGATTCAAACGAATGAATGCATTTACAAAGATCCATTCATATTTATACTAAGTACTATAATTACCCTATTCTAGGTACTAATTGATCAGATCTTAGAACCAATAAACATTTAGAATTTAGATAAGTAGTAAATTATGTGAATTAGGTAAGTTACTTAGTAAAGGATTATTTTAATGCATTAAACAGAGTGGATTGATATAGGCCCAACTGGTCATTCAGAATATTGTTTCCGAGAATATTGTTGAATTTAATAATTTCTATTAATTCTAGTAAATTTAATTTTAAACCTTTGTCAATCACGTGTAATATCTTTAGGTCCTTAATATTTGGAAAATTGTGACTAGTTTATAAAATATGATTTGCAAAGTTTGAGCCTGTTTTTTGAAAATTAAAACAACGCAAATGTTCTTTGTATCTCATTTTGAAATAACGACCAGTTTGACCTATATACAAGGCATTACAATCTGGACATGTAATTTTATAAATTCCTGACTGTTTTAGAGGATTACCCTTAGCATTATACAATATATTGGTTTAAAACTGACTTTCAGATTATGTGCTGACAAAATGTTACCAATTCTATCAGATATATCATCAAAGTAGGTTAGGGTTACATATTTTTTATTACTGCTGCTGTCTTTAATATGCGGATACATACTAACAATTTGAATTGTTTTTTGTTAATTAAGTTTACTATTGTTTTTTCTTGAAAACCGTTATGTGGGGCTATGGTGTCTAGTTCAATTCTTAAATTTTCTTTTTAAAGAGGTAATGCTAAAGCTCTATGTATCATGGAATTATATGCAGCTATAATTTATTAGATTTGGGGCTCCGTGAAAAATTTGTAATTGTTGTATCCGTGAAAGTTGGCTTTCTATAAATATTAAAGTGAATTTTAATTTTGTGTGTTAGGGTTAGATCCAGAAAATAGATTTTATTATCTTTCTCTGCTTTCTGCTTTCACAGTAACATTTCTTTTCAGCTTATAAACAAGGAATATGTTGAAAATGTTATTAATAAAATTAAATGTAATGCAATTGATAACGACAAAATTAGTGTAAAAAATGTTATGCATTCCTTATCTGACACCCATAGTGTTTACCTATATTGTTTATATAGCTGATATTTCCAATGAACAAAACTAATAAATCTATAGATTACTCAGAACTCAAACTAGTAAATATCCTACCAGTTCTATCGAGAGTTCTAGAAATACTGGTATGCGATCAAAGGTGTGATTATATTCAAGTAAATTGAATTATACCTACCAACCAATCCGACTTCCTTGAGAATCATAGAACTTTTAAACATAAATAATAATACTATTAGACGGTTGAATAAAGGGAAGGTTACTACTACTCCTTTCACTTGAGTATAGCAAAGTATTTGATACTATGAACCATAAAGCACTATGTTCTAAACTGTCTAATCTGTATATGGTGCACATCAAGGGTCAATTCTGGCCCCTTTGCTGATCATTTTTAAGCACATAACATACAATTATATTATACCTCAGATATTCGACAGCTTGAAAATAGTGCCGATCTGTTCAATGGAGAAACTTATGCCTTGGTTCTTATTTCAAAGAATCACTGCCTCTCTATAAATCCTGACAAATCATGAGCAGTATCTGGTACAGTGAAAGATCGCCGAAAGGCCCTAAATGACATCTCTCTATTAGTAAAAGGACATAAGTTAGAACATGAAAAGGAAATACAACGTTTTGGTTTAAATATTGACATCCATCTTTGGTTTGTTAGCCAGGCAATCGTATTGTTTATTAAAAATATTTACGCTAACATTGTGTCAATAAAAAATTAAGAATAATTTTAGGTAAGTATGTGATTTTATTTTTTATTATTTAATTCTTTAAATGAAATGTTGTACTATGTTATTTAGTAATCCATTATTACTGTTTCTAGAAATAAATAAATATTATTATTATTTTTGTTCTACTATCAATGTTTAATGTTCAAAATTCATGTATCAGATTTATTCATGGTTTGCGTCGTAGAGATTGCGTATGTCGGAAATTGGATGTAAAATGTACTCCATATTGCTGGCTTTACACACAACAAACGAGAAAGGCATGTTTCACTATTAATTGGCTTGCATTGCAACCGGCACAGTAGCTCAGTCGGCTAAGCGTCTTAACGGCGAGCGCGCTTGATCAGACTGCCTAACGTGTACTGGGTTCGATCCCCAGCACCGGCACTGGCAATGTTGGTGGGTAATGGATGTTGTCTGCGTTTTTTCAAATGTGTAACCCCTTTCCGGACAGCTTATGGGAGGCTATGGATTTGGGGGTTGTCTACTATGTGTGGTGTTTATGTTATGTTATATTATGTTATTATAATAATGTCATACTTCACTTAGTTTTCAAGATATTGACGAACAAGCATAAAAGTTTCTTTACGTTTTTGCTATGATTGTTAATAATTTCTTAACCAGTAGAAATGTGGCGTACATTCCTCACATTGACTGTGATGCTCTAAACTAATTTAATTTTTTATGACTGGAACCTGTTGGAGACAAACGTCATGCCTGCCTTATATGTAATAACAATTTATTATTTCTTACTCTAACTTATAAAAATATTTTATAGTAATTCCATTTTTTCCATTTAATCTTTTTCTAACGTGGCCATTATCTCTTCGATTACGGCTATCCCTCGCTTACATTAAGTAAGCATATCTCTAATTTTGCCGTTTTTTAGAACTTAACCGATCTAGTTCATCAGTTTTCCCTTTTCCCTTTAAACCGCCACTGGGGTTCACGTACTACAGGTGCGCTCCTAATATAGCGAAGTGTTTTGGGATCCTCCTGGGACCCCAGGAAATGGATTGGAAAACTTCCATCCATTGATTTGTATTCGCTTTGCGTCTGCCTGCCGCTGTACTCACATATTCACCGAACAGTTACTTTATTCGCTCCTAATATATACATATTATTATATATTATAGGAATAAATTAGTATTCAGTGACATTTATTTACGAACTTTAGATAATTGAAGGTGATTAAAAACAAATATTTTTGGTTTTTTCTATACAGAGTGTCTCAGAAATATTGGGCAATAATTCGGGAGTGTACAAAATCAGTCTTAATTGTAAACATTTTCCTGTACTTTCTAATTTAGTTATCCCTAGGTCAACCAATTTCATCAAATAATTATATATGATATAAGATTGAATGTAATAAAAGTGATATAAAATATACAGGGTGTTTCAAAATTAAAGGTACATACGTTACTTGTGGATAGAGGGCACTTTGACGGTTCCAAATTACCCGGCATGAATGCATCCATCGCCCTTCCTTACTGAGATACAGGATGCATTTCATTCATCAACCTTGATTACTTGCCGTAAATCCAATTTCATTAAGATGGTCGAGACAGTTGGAACTTGAATATTTATTTCAGGGTTTAATCAACAAACTTGCAGCAGTGACAATTCTTACACTTCTAGACTAGGTAAGTGAATTATTGTAAAATAATTTTAAGAACAATGTAGTTCACCTGATAATCTATCAGGGAGGATCTGTGGCACAATCAAATGATTGTTGAAAACACCGCACCAAATACATACATATTAACAGCAAATCGATGTTGGGATTTATTCTGTTTTATAACATGTGGATTCTTTTCCGTCCAAACATGTGAATTTCTTATATTATAAACACCATCTCTTGTAAATTCTGCCTCATCTGTAAACAAACATCTGTTAAGAATACTTCGATTCCGAATAATCCATTTGCTGAAACTTAAGAGATGATTTTATAACATAGCTGCTTTGTCGTCAAGTAGGAAATGCTGAAAATTTTAGTATTTGACAGTTCATATTTACTGGTTCGACATACTTTTTACTTTCGTTTTAAAATATTTGTATTAATATTATTACCCACATTACAAAGTACATAATATGCCGTATCAATTTTCAAATGGTGAATATGCGGATATAATCTATGTGTATGAATTTTGTTGTGGCATTGGACGGGCTGCTGTGAGAGAATATCAAAGAAGATATCCTGGACGCTGAATTTCTGATCATAAAACTTTTGCTAGAGGCGTCAATTATTCTAAAACTCATGGTCGGTATCCAAAGGCCACCTAAAATGAGCAAGTAAGGCAACCTTTAGCTGTAGAAGAGAATATACTAAATATTGTTGCAAATAATCCAAAAATTAGCACAAGAAGAGTGGGTCATGCTTTAGGTGTTCCACATGTCAGTGTTTGGAGAACACTAAAAAAAATAATCTCTATCCATTTCATGTTCATCAGGTTCAGAGGTTAGAGGAAGGGGATAAAGTTTATCGGTTAAATTTCAGTAACTGGATTATTTGAAATCGAAGAATTCTTAATAGAGGTCTGTCTACAGATGAGGCACCATTTACAGATGTTGTTTATAATTTAAGAAATTCCACATGTTTGGACCGACGAGAATCCACATGCTGTAAGACAGAATAAATCCCAATATCGATTTGCTGTTAATATTTGGTGCGGTGTTTTCAACAATCATTTGATTGGGCCACATATCCTCCCTGAGATTATCAGGTGAAAGGTATTATGATTTTTTGCAAAAATTCTTACCCGTGTTATTGGAAAATGAAAATATTGTGGGAATGTATTACCAGAATGATGGCGCTCCACCCCATTTTAGGAATATTGTGAGAAATTTCCTAAATGACAATTTTCCAAATATGTGGATAGGTCGAGATAGACCTCATCATTGGCCTTCAAGGTCACCGGATTTCAATCCTGTTGGTTATTATCTTTGGGGATATTTAAAAGCAAAGGTATATGACGTAGCCATTAATAGTAGAGATGAACTTTTGGAACGCGTTAATAACGCTTGCGTAGAAGTTAGAGATAATCCAGATATGATTAGACTTGAAATTAGAAATATTACTACTAGAGCAAGGAAATGTATTCAACAAAATGGAGGCCACTTTGAACAGTTATTGTAGTTATGTATTTATTACTTTTACGTATTTATTGTTTTTGTACATACATGCATCTACAATCTACATTGTTTTCAAAATTATTTTACAATGGTCCACTTACCTAGTCTAGAAGTGAAAGAATTGTCACTGCTGGAAATTAAATTTTTTTGTTAATTAACCCTGAAATAAATATGTAAATTTCAACTGTCTGGACCATTTTAATGAAATTGGATTTACGGCAAGTAATCAAGGTTGATGAACGAAATGTGCAAACAAATGAAGTGAGCTACTCTATTCAGTTTTTTCCGCTATTTTCGAATATCGAAACAGATCTACAAAATTTTGTCATGTTGATTTTGACATACAATATATTGTAAATTTTTCATTAAGCCGGACCTGGATTTCTTTTTGGTTTATTATGAAGTTTTATCAAGAAAAACAAGTGAAACGTATATTGTAAGTATGACCCGATTATACAGGATGGTTGAATAGTTATGATCAAAGAACGGTTTGGCCAAAATCAATACAACATCCTGTATTTCAGTAAGGAAGGGGGTAAGGGGTGATTTGGAACCGCCAAAGTGCCCTCTATCCACAAGTAATGTATATACCTTTAATTTTGAAACACCCTGTAGAACTTTAATAATCCAAACTTTGAAAATAAACACCTAGATCAAACCCATGAGTCGTTTTGTTTTTTAACAACATATAGGGTATCACAGGAGTATGGGATAACAATTCGGGAACGCCGTTTTTCGAAGCTCTCCAACCTCGAAAGTTTTTTGCTGATAGCTTCCAAATTGCTTTATCAGTTGTATTAATATTTGAACAGTATAGATAGTGAACATATATCTTTAATTCAGAAGTATGGTGCCTTTTGTATCTTGTCTAGGAAGCCAGAAGAAAATCACCACTAATGCTTTTTACTCCTAAATTTTGACAAAATACTTTTTTAAAGTTGAGATGACATTATTAAATTTTTTAAACAAGTTTCTAAAAAAAGGATGCTCTTGCTTGACCAGAATAAAGTATTCCGTTTACGAGAAAAATTGATTTTAGTCATAAGGGACAATGATTGACATCTTCCTATATGGACGAACTCTATTAGAAAAGTGTTCCTGATGAAACCATTTGTTTGGATTCTAAACCTTTACCCATAGCAAGGTTTATACATAAAATACATGTTGGCGTATTTACCAGACGAAATAGCTAATTATGCAACAAGTTAAGAAGGGCAGTTTCTTTATTTTCGTGTTAGGCGTTTCGAGATAGCCGAGATCAAGAATACACGGCATACGGAAAAACACTTTTCCTGCATGTTGCACACACGATTTTTTTCTGCTGACGTTTAGAAAAATGATTAAACCGCGATATTTTTTTAATTTTATATTTGACATTTGTATACTTATTACTTTCTTTGAACATTCAAAATTAGAAAGTTGGATTAAGAAATCTAATTTCGTTATTAGGGAATGTTGGTAGTTTCTAAACGAGGAAATATAAACGTTTTTATTTCGGATATACCTTTTCCGCTCTAGTTAGGAAAAGTTTGGCTTTTTCTAATTCAAATTATTGCTGAAATATAGAATATTTCCAAACGTCAGTAAAAAAATATTATGCCAATAAACCTCTATTACACATCGAACTACTTACAACTCAATTCTAGGGTGCATTCCCTTAAATTAAAAAAATTGAATATTTACTTAAGAAATACTTTTTATCAATTGATGTTGTGACCTAAGGTAATTGTATAGAGTGGAAAGTTTTAAATGGACAAAATCAACTCAACCCAAGAAAGAAAAGGAAATAAAATAAAATAAAACAGCAATCACAAGACGCTGCAGAAAGACAGATAAGCTATAAATTAATTTATTTTATTTTATCTGATTTAATTGATATTATTCAATTCTATCTTTCTATCTGATCTTTACCATCTTATTTTTTATCAGCTCGATTTATTGACTCAAAACATAATATTTTCTTATTAATTTGGAAACCGGAAATTGAAACCAAGTGTCTCAAAGACACGACATATAGGGTGAGCAAACTATCCCTTCGTACCTCTTTTTTCTCATAACGCACAAAAAAAAATTGTTACCGCGAGATTGGGCCCTTCCCAGCAACTCCACTGTAAATGGATATTTACCTGTGGAACGGTTAATAAATAAGAGCAAAACAAAAAAAATAAAAAAATGGAAGCTGCCAGATTCAGAAACAGAAGAAACAGAAAACTTAGAAGGAGAAAATAAGGAGATGATGATAGATGAAAACTCAAAAGAAGCTTGGAAACTGAAAAGAAGCATCTCGCAAACACCTGCACACCCCAACCGATGATGACAGTTGGGAACTTAATAGAAACATGAAAACTTAAAAGAAGCATCTCACAAACACCCACACTTCCCATCCTATATTCCCACCCCATGCGTCATGCGGCTCTCGCTGCTGACAACAAGTATGTCCAATGTTCAACCCGGCGTATGCAGCCGGTCCGGCGGTATATAAAACATCCGAGATTTGGTTCCGGCACGCGGTTTGGCCGTCCGTTGGGCGTGTTCGACGGACGACCAAGCTGCGTGTTGGAACGAGCCTTCATGGATGCCCGGAATCGGTAGCAATGCCCAACTTACGCTGGCAAATCAATCAATCAATCAATCAATCAAGAAATACTGTTCATTTTTCAATTAATTATTTCTTATAAGTCAAATTTGACGTTTACATTTATTCAATCGTTTTCTTAAAGTTTCATACGGTTGTATTTTGTGGCATTAATTACACAGACACACAAAAAAAGTCAATTTTCCGATGTTTCACATATATGCTGCCACGTATTTTTGACCGCTGAACGCGATCTCGATGTCAGTTTTACAAAATTAGGTCAGAATTTTCTGTTAACCACAAAAAACAGGTTAATATAGGCCTGAATAGGATTTAAAATATAAATGAATAGTTATTAATTGTATAAGGGGATTAACACGCTTTTAATCTACGAGAAAAAATGTGCACACGAGGCGCAGCCGAGAGTCACATTTTTTCGAATGGATTGAAAGGCTGTTAATCCCCGAATGTAACTTAACGTTTTATCTATGACCACGGCCAAATTAGGAGCGTGAAAGCCGTATAAGAGCAAGTGAAAAATTCTGATTTTGAGAAACGTCAGATTTGATGTTTATTTTAACTAAGAATCTTTTGATTTTGAGCAAAAGAATAGAAGGTTTAGTTTGATTAATCCCGGTCAAAATGCCAAGAAGATCGTTATTGATATAAATGTGAATGTTAATATTAATAATAATTATAAATAAAATTCTATAAAATCCAAGTGTGGTATTATGAATTTTAATTCACTAGTGTATTAAAGGGCCTTTAATGCACGGAAGATAGACGTATTATACCTTTCTAATATAGTGGTCGTAGATAAAGGATTTAAATAAGTAGATCTAATCATGTATTCGATGTATTTTTGACTCCTGAACACGATACCCATGTTAGTTTCAACCAATAAGGTTATGACTTCTTATTTATCCTGATTTACTCTTTTCTGTGGTATCATACTCATTTGTCTTCAAATGATCTGTGTAATGGTTTTATATTTAGTTTTATTCCTTTCACTTTCATATCTCTTTTCAATGTCCAACAGTAGTCTGCCATCATATTAACATCCCATCGACCTTGATATCTACGCTCCATCTCTCTTGTGTCTTGGTGAAAACATTCACCATGCTCTATAATCATCTAAATTTTCTGGAAACTGGTCTATATGAGAATGCAGTATAGTTTCAAATTCATTAGACGACCAAATTTTCCGAATTTTTCTACCATGTTGGATATTGTTTCTTTGTAGTCTTATTGTTTCTTGAAAATTTATCAACAACTTCTTTAAAGATCTGCCAAGCTCCCTTTTTCGTATCTGACATTGTAATGATGAATTTCTTACCTCTTAATATTTTCCTTATCTGTTGACCATCAAAAATGCCTTCCTTCAATTTGGCTTCACTTGTCTGTGGAAATTGTATTCCCAAATACTCAAAACATTTTCCTTCTTTTTTCAAAACTTTTGTAATTTGCTGCATTAGACTAAGTTTAATATGGAGTTGGAGCAGTAATATATTTTCAGGTTTAACTAATGAGTTTGCTATAAAACCAAATTGTAGGAAGGCATTTTTGATAGTATATAAATAAGAAAAATGCTGAGACACGAAATTCATCACTACAATGTCAGATAGAGAAAAGGGAGCTTGGCAGAGCTGATACATTTTTAACCTATTTTTCGTAGTTAACAAAACCTGAAGGAGCAAAACTGACATCGGGATCATATTCAGCAGTCAAAAATACATCGAATTCATACTCTATATATTTAAAATTTTTAATTTATATTTTAAACCCTATTCTGGCACGTTTTAACCTGTTTTTCGTGGTTAACAAAAAATCCTGACATTGGGATTATGTTCAGCAGTCAAGAATACATCGATCACATGGTCTACTTATTTGAAAGCTTTAGTTTTTATTTTAAACCCCATTCAGGCCTGTTTTAACCTGTTCTTTGTGGTTAACAAAAAAATCCTGACCTAATTTTGTACCACTGACATCGGGATCAGAAATACGGACTACATATGTGAAATCTCAGAAACATTCTTTCTCGAAAACGGGCCGCTCTATTGAGCATATTCTTTTAGAAAACTATTTAACGTTTTGTAAATGTTACTGCTAGTTTCAAAAATTAATTTACAACAAAATTTAGGGGGAAAAGCATTAGGGGTTTTTCACTCCTGGATTCCTAGATAAGATACGAAAGGTTCTTTACATCTAAATCAAAGATCCTTACTATTTATACCGATAAAATTTTAGGATAATCGATAAAGTAGTTCGCAAGCTACCAGCAGAAAACTTTTCAAAATATAACCTTCACGTATTAATAGCTCCGAATGGGAGCACCTTAGGAAAATATAGGATATTTAGTGTTATTTTGACCCCAACTGTGCGTTACCGAATTATTGCCCCATAGTCCTGGGACACCTTGTGTAGATGAGTTGACGTTAAACCCATTCATATTTCACTGTTCATTTGCATAGACGTTTCCAACTCGAAAATAAATGATTCATTTAACTTGGCATTCCTTCTGAAAATCATTGTACTCTATTTGTCTGTGGATATGTCTTTATCACACCTCAACATGGAAACGTGCAACTTCAGATAAATGATACTCAGGTACAGGGCATTGTTTGCAAGAATTCGCTCCTTACAAAGTTCTTGCAATTTGAAACAATCTTTGGTAATTATATTCGTTATGTAAGAACGCGTAATTGCGTCAAACGGCATGGTATCAATATGAGTTATTAATGTTGGGTGAAATGTTTCTTATGTCATATTTTATTAAAGGTTTATTAATTTGATTGCTCGGGAGCGCACTTTCCATATCAGCCTAAAAAAGATTTTTGTTGAACTCAAAAATGTAAAGAAAATTGTCGAAAGTTTCTGCAAAAATATATTTCTCTTCTATTACACATCATTGATAATATGACGCCCTGTAATCCAGAGGAACCCTTGTACGGGAAGGGGCTACATATTTTAGGCAACGGACACACATTCAATATCCGACTATGCTTCTTCTGAAAGAATCCAAGAAGTATCACGACAGGAATTCGAACGGTGCAGTTCAGGTCGAGAGCCAAATGTGCTTGCTTGTAGACATTATATAGTTATGATGTTATATTATTGATTGTATATTCATGAAATAGACTCATGAAACTATCAGTCAAATAGTCAAAAATGAATATTCCATTAAAAAAATCGTAACTTTCTCATACTCAATTGATTTTCTAATGTACGAATTGAACATTTTGTAGAAATGTCTGTATTTGCCATATAAATTCATATAAGTTTCTTCTGCTGCTGCACAATCAGCTTCATTCTCCAAGAAATTCGTTCCTTAAAGCCACTCTCCAACATCGTATTTTTCCGAATTTTTTATTCTCTGGCTACGTCAACTGAAGGGAGGATAATACCGGGTGATTCAGTTTGGTAGTCCTGTATCTCTTTTATTTTAACAAAAAACTAAACAAACCATACATATTTGTAAATCGCTTGTTAGGCTCTGTCAAATGACGTCTTTAAATCATCTGTGATCATATATGCCAAAGTAACGATAGTCAACTTTTTAAAAAAATGATATGCTATGCTTTTTTTTGGCGATTGTTGTAGAGATTCTTTTTCAGCATTCAACTGTCTAGAAAAAGAGAAAATTAATAAAATATGATTAAACTTCATTCAACGATTTTGTCTCTGAATCAACATAGTTAGCCATGGAAACAATTTAATTTTGACAATGTTTAGCTACTTCAAATTGAAAATATTGTTATTTGTGATTGTGTTACTAGTTTTTGTTTTATGCTATACTTATAAATTGATTTACAGTAATGAAGAAAAATTGGAAACTATATTAATTTATAGAGAGTGCGGAAAAACAGTAAAACAGGCAAACGTTTATATCATGAACGCTATCGAAACAGGCCGGCGCCATCAAACAAAATGTTTGCAAAATTGGCAAGAAATATGGGCGAAAGTGGAAGTTTCGAGAAAAAAAAACGTCTATAAACACAGAACCGCATGAGATGAAGAACATATAGTTGATGATACTGACATTTCATATTCTTCAATTCAAAGAATTCTAAAACTGAGACTATATAAAATACAATTACATCATGGCTTGCTTCTTGCAGATTACGAGAGACGTCTAAATTTTGAATCATGGCTTGCCGTTGCTCAAGAAATGACTAGCTTAGATCGTATCATATGGTCAGATGAATCCCGTTTCCATAATAATGGAATAGTCAATCGACATAACTACCATTATTCTCAGGATAATCCTGAGTGGCTTCGAGAAACAAATGTTCAATATTAATGTATGGTGCGGAGTGCTTAATGGACAAATTATAGGACCAAAGTTTCACGAAGGCACACTTACCGGAGAAAGATATCTACGGTTTTTAAGAGAAGAAACGTTAAATTTCAAAGAAGACGTTCCATTACATATTAGGCATAACATGATATTACAACATAATGGGGCACCGCCACATAATGCTATAATTGTAGCGAACCTGCCAGCTCTCCGGATCTTACACTGTTGGATTTTTCCTTTGGCCCTATGTAAAAGAAAGAGTTTACTTTACATCCTCTAAATGACGTCGAAGATTTTAAAAATAGAATATGATTTGAATGTCGCTGATTAAATGTTGAAGTTTTCCATGAATCTAAGGCGTGATACACAGAGGGCATGCTTAGAAGCTAATGGAGGCCTGTTCGGACACGTGAAGTCATAAATAATGTTTTTATTATCTTAATTAATTCGTTTTCTTAATTATTAGTACTTTCTTTCATTGGTAATTATTATTTATTTGTAATTGTTATTTTAATATTATTGTGGAGTATTATTATTATTAATTAACTAAAGATGCGATTTTAACTGTTCATTTATATAAAAATTAATTACATAACTATTTACAGAACTTTGTTTGGTCAAAACATCAAACTTTGCTTCGAAATTTTTACGTCTCAAAAGTGCCGTATACAGTCCTCGATAAAATCCTCCTCTTTCAAATCAGATTCGCCTAAATGGTACTAGTTACATTATTACAATGTTTAAATTCAATTGTTTCCATGGCCAACTATGCTCAATGTATACTTTTTTACACAGTTATCTCTATATCTGCAACAATTGGCAAAAAGTATAGCATACCATTTGAAAAAGAAATGTTGACTATCGTTACTTTGGAATATGTGATCTCAGAGATGATTTAAGGACGTCATTTGATAGAGCTTGCCAAGCGATTTACAAATTTGTATGGTTTGTTCTGGGTTTTTGTTGAAACGAAAATGACACATGGGCGCGAATACCAAACTGAATCATCCGGTATAGATACGTTGAAAGTTCAAGTAAAGCCACACGGCAAGAGGTGAGAATGATGCCCTCCAAAACGTTAGACTGATGTCACCAAAGAGTTGATGGAAAAATACTTTTATGGGGACGTGTCTCTACAGCCAGATGGCGTGAAGCTGTCAGACGTGCCATGCAGCAAGAAAAGTCCAACTAGAATAATTCATGGATCACTAAACGTCTGCCAAGACATTGTTAATAAGAAAAGATGAAGAAGAATTAAGCGAAATAAATAGGATGTGCAACATAAATGCATCACCGTGTGCATGATTAAAAATAAAACATATCCATTAATACTTGAGGTATGATAGAGTGCATTTAGAACTGTCATATTTCAAATACCGAAATGATATTCCCATTAACATTAAGTTCACACAAACTAACATAGTACGTTATGAGCATATTTAATAACGGAATTTCCCTCGCATACCTCAACAGTTTCTTTCCTTAGTGCAGGGAACACTTTAAAGACATGATATTAATTAAATAAGTAAGCAATGCAGTTGGACAGACACGGTGAATGAATAACAAATGGGTGGTGGCGTGCCATGTCAATCAAGTGTCTGCTGAACGTGACCGATGTACGTTTCCGGCCAAAACACCGCCATTTTCGTAGCTCGTTAATCCTTAGTACCTTGATTATGTCCCGCTGCGTTTTCATATCGTCAGCAACCGCATCGCAGCGTCCTTACTGGGAAATCATCCTTGATTTCGAAGAATTGTTGTCAGTCTATTATTGTCCATGTCTATGTAGGTTTAGCTGGGTGATTTAATTGAAACGGAGGCGTATATTTATCTCAGTCTACATACATTCTAGGATACCGAACATTATCCAGAAAGCTTTTAAGTTGGCCTACGCAACTCTAGTGTCGTCTATTATTTTTTCTGTGTCAATCAAAGCTAGTAATCAGAGTAATGAGATCGTCATCCATTAAAAGGCAATCGATATATAAAGTTAAGTTTGACTGGCTCATGAATATCACTGTATTTATGCATTAAGGAATGCAATGCATTAGGAATGCCTTTAAAGAAGCAAAATATTCTTAGTAAATTTAACTAAAATAAGAAAAATATAAACAAATGCCATTTTCAATGTTGGAATGTCAAATTATGTTCATTTTAGAAATCAGATAATAAATATAATTTAATTAAGATCAAATTTATTACCTGTTTCCTGTTATACATTTGCAATAGATTTTATTATATACAGCATGCTACCACCATCGATCAGAATATAGTTGCGTCGCGTCGCCTTATTAAAAAATCCCGATCGAGTTTGGTAACAGGACTCCCTATTACTATTATTATTATTGACAGACGTCTTATGACTCACACTTCTTCAATCTTTCTTTGCTGTATGGCATGTCTATCAGCATCATGTGCCTGTCATATGTATCTGTTAAACGTATGGCCTTAACAGCAACGCTTTTTTCTATCAGTTCTTTGGCAGCGTCGCGTCGGCACAACGTTTTGGAGTTAGTCCTCTTCGCGTCTTGCCATTTTGCTCTTCCTAAATTATCCACTTAATAGTTCGGATCTTTTTCGAATAGCAAGAAGGATTTAACGTAAATTCAAACTTGAAATGTGGTCAATTACAGAATCCAACGGTATGCAGTACTCTAATCACTAGATTACTGACGTTTGGTGCTAGAAGCTTTTTAAGGAACAGGAAATGTTTGACAACTAGACTACGAATGTGAACCTCCAATATTTAAATCGGAAATGGAGAGAGCTGGACAAGAAAGGCTTATTTTGAAAAACTTTATATGAAGAACCCACCTTCATCATCGATAAGGAATTGGTAGTTACATTTTTTGCACGTTATTACGGGACACTCTGTATAAGCAATGTACCTCAGTACATTAAAAGAAGTTTGCTATGATTTTGAGACAATACTATTTTAATGTTGACTTACGTTATTTTAATATTCTGTCTTTCACTAAAGCCTTTTAATGACTGTTTGTTCCGCTGTGGTGATGATGAATTAGTAAGACATTTTATGTTAAATCTCCTGTTGGAATTTGTCGCGGGAACAAGGAGCAATTAAACGCAGTTTTGAATTGTTACTTATGAGAACAGTGCTCATAATTATGGTTACTGTTAAGTGATGGTTTTGGTTCCGTTCACATGAATTATGTTATAGTCATTATTGGGTACCATTTGTAACTTGTCTAATCATTAAATTCATTTCTCCTCGCTCTAGACAAATTTCACGCGAAGAAGTTTTCTTTCTACAAACTCTATTAAAAGTAGTACCTATTTTTTACGTTTGTTATCCGTGTCAATTATGTCATTTTATGGTACCAATGTTAAACATGGTTTACTTTTAATAGGGAGCTTAAAATTGAATTCATTGTTAAAAGTCAATAAGAGTTTCCAATGTGTTTCACTTTTAAGGAATGTTTTTATATTGAATAAAGTTAATGGTTAATATGCAACTGCAACAATTAAAAAACCGCTGCCTAAGGAATCACTACTTCCACATCCAGATTTCCCATTTAAGTATCTTTAAAGGAAGACATCTTGACTATATGTGCAGTCTATTATGTAGAAATAATATTATATTATAGGCAGATGTCATAGAAAAATTTGAGACGTTGGCCTCTAGCATATACGCCAAGAATGAAGTTTGTGGAATCAACGGAATCAGTTCAATCAGATGTCATTACAAAACATATAATACGTGTACCAAATTTCAAGTGAATATCTCAATTTTATTCTAACAATCCCGTATAATAATATTGGAGTGGAGATGGTGAGGGATTGAAAAATATTAAGAAACTTGAGGCCTTGGCTTCTAGTATATACAACAAATCCCAAGTTTCTGTACGTGCGCACAAAAAAGAAAATTGCAGATCGACTGACAGACCGACCGACAGACAGACAGAAATTTTTCTCGCACAAATTTAAAATCTCGACGTTTTATGATAGCACTGCAAACTACTACATTTCCCCAATTATGGACTCAGTCAAGAATTTGTCCTGTTTTCAAAAAGGTGATAAGACTAATATTGAAAATTATAGGCCTATAGTTATCCTCTGTAATTTTGGTAAACTCTTTGAAATTGTCCTATACGATATAATCTCTTTTCATGTTAAATCTCAACTCTCCTATAGTCAACATGGGCTTTTGGCAGGTAGATCTACGATTACAAACTTGGTAAGCGTTACACACTTTATCGCAAATACACTGGATCATGGTGGCCAAGCGGATGTAATTTATACAGACCTCTCTAAAGCATTTGACAGACTGGATCATGGGGTCTTACTGCAGAAGCTGTCAGATTTTGGTTTAAGTCTTGACTTTCTAAGCTTTTTCGAGTCATATCTTGGTAACAGAACATTAAACGTGAAGTGTCACGGGTTTTCATCTATTGAAGTATCAGCGACATCAGGAGTTCCACAGGGCTCTGTTTTGGGCCCACTGTTATTTATAATTTTCATCAATGACATTTGCCAATATATACAAAGTAATGTCGTCCTATACGCCGATGGTCTTAAACTGTTTGCATCTATTAACTCCGAAGAAGACTGCCATCGATTGCAACACGACAAAAATAAACACATGGTGCGAAAATAATAGGCTACCCTTAAATATATCAAAATGTAATTCAATGACCTTTACGAGAAGAAATAACTCTATGAACTTTTCCTACAAAATAGGCAATGATATGGTAACTAGATGCACTCAATTCAAGGATCTTGGAGTCATCTTTGACTCAAAATTAACTTTTACTGCCCACATTGATGAGACAATTGCTAATGCCTGCAGAAATCTAGGCTTTATTATGCGAAACTCAAGGCACTTTAAAGATATTTCCACACTTTCTCTCCTATTTAATGCCTTTGTACGCCCAAAATTGGAATACGGTGGTATTATCTGGAATCCATAATACAATATTCATATTCTTAATTTAGAACGGGTTCAGAGAAGGCACGTGAAATATCTCTCCCTCAAAGCTGATGGAATTTATCCCCCCAGAGGGACGCCACAATCTAACTTATTAGCTAGATTTAATCTAAATGAAAGGTATTTTTCTTAAAGAGCCGCCACTTAATCCCAAACTCTTTTCACAAACTCTCAATAGTTGAGACACGTAGAGTCTATTTTTCTGTTTTGTTCCTACACAAACTATTAACAGGTCGGATAGACTGCCCGGATATTCTCAGTTCCATACATTTCAATGTTCCATCTTTTCAGACTCGCTCATACGCCCTATTCTACTTAGCTACGCCAATAACAAATGTATTAAAATCTTCTCCTATTCACAATATGTGCTCTAACTATTTAAGCTGTCAGTTGAACCTTGATATTTTTAATTGTAGTACTAATAATATAAAGCAATGTATTTTAAATCACTCTTAAATTAACCTTTAGATCCTACTATGTACCAACTACATCACTGTTTAGTTAAAGTATCTGCTCACATTACTTTGCATTTTCCATTTTTAAATTGATAATTATTCATTGTAAAATATTTAGTTTTAAGTTTTTACTTTGTACTGTATACATACTTATTTGTATATTCCCTGCCGTGTAATTGGATGCGTATCTGTCTGGGCAGCTGTATTCATAAAATAAATAAATAAATAAAAAATAAAATATTCTAAGCCTATTTCAAGAAAACATATTTTGATTTTTTTTTTACGAATACTATATTTTTACTCCACTACGTCGATTTGGAAGCAATAGCAATTTGGTAAGCAATCCCAGTCTGAGTAGTTGTAAGGGCAATGTCTGTGAACGAACGTAGTCGGAACGGAAATAATGGTATTTGCCAAAGTTGTGTGAAACGTGACAACTATATCTTTCTACAATAGTTCACATATAGTGTACCAGTGCTAATACAAGGTCGTAATATGTTGGTTTTGTATCTAGTACACACAAAGCTAGTGTAGTGTCCAAATCATTGTTCAAAATCAACTTGCACAGTTCTCCTGCTTGCGTTTTTGTGAAAAATGTATCGAATGGAACAAAGTTTATTCTATTAAAGAACTTGACTGATAAAACTGTGTTAAAGCTGGCAGTTAGTTATTTTCGGAGTAGATGATACTGGATCTGATGTAAAAAGTTAAAAATGCCAAACAGCGAATCCCATAGAGCTGCCATAATTGCATAACCATTGCAGATTTACATGAAATTTGGTACATGGAGATAGCTGTCTTACTTTTGTAGAAACTGGATAAGGTGTCACAAGAAGGATGAGAATAAAGAGTGACGGCAAAAATCACCTGTTGTCTCGCCTTCGATATCGGGATTGAATTTTGTCCTACACGATAATTTATGACAAGCGCGAGTTTCAAATTGAGAATATTTTTAGTTGCTGAGTTATGAGACTCCAAAATTGCTGCCTATTTGTCCCAGATATATCTCAGGGCAAGTCCCACAAACAGGTAGAAATTTAAAAAAACGGATAATGGAACATAAAAAATCACCTTTTGGAAGAAAAGCACTTACTTAACGACTATTTTGATATTCTTCATACAGCTAGTAAGAGATAAAAGTTGTCGTTACTTGAGGGCTTAGAAATTAATAGGTACAAAAACTGTAATATTTCACTTAACGATAAATTAGACATAAATAATTCTCCACTTGTAAATCTATTTTAATTTCATTTCTTAGTAGTATATTTTAATTATCAGTAAATAATTACAATTCTATGCAAGTTAGTTTTCAGGTATAGTTCAGTGTCATGTATTTAAGGTCCAATAAGTTCAATTTGTAAGTAGTGTAGTAGTGCGCTCATCCGATGACGTCATGTTGACGTAATATATATGAAAACGTTAAAAACAGTTTAGTGTTTTTTATTTCATTAGTGAAAATGGATTTTTACCAAGTAAAAGTCGAGGCTATCAACTAAATCCATTTTTTACAGATTTTGTTATAAATTCAGTAACATTACATGTGAATGATAAAAAGAGTTATTCTTGGCTTGAGAACAGCCTCAAAATAGCTCAAACCACGTCAAAATTGCTGAAAACCTCGAAGAAAATAGTTTTGCATTTTCCAAGGATTTATTGCCTTTTATGTATGAGAGCCACCTCTCAGGGTGAAAACTTAAACAAGCGGGTTATTTTTTACCCTAAAAGGAGGAATTATAGTGTAATCTTAGTAATATTAGATAAGGTCAATTAACCGAATAACGGAGAAATCTTGTTTCATATTTTTTGTAGATTGTAGGCGATTAGTTAAAAAAGTAATAATATCAGTATCAGAAAGCAAGAAACAAAGTAATAACAAATCACTGACTTTCACATAACCTCACGATATTTTTAAACATACCTTGGACAGATATCGTTTAATGTCAAAATAATAGACAACACTCGCTACATAATGTATACATTATTACACGAAAACTGGAAAATATCACAAGAAAAATTATTCGAAAAATTAACATCTAACTAATGTAGCACCTATATAACTGGCTTTTAAGTATTCCATTTACTTCAATACTTTTACATTTCAGAATTTGATGCCATGCATTTAAAATGATAATAAATTAGAACTATTTCATCTCAAAAGTTTTTCTTTCGATATAATAAATTTATTAAAAATTACTTAAGATTTTCTTGTAATATGAGCCATGAAATTTATCTGGCGACTGCTGATATTGCCAGAATCTTTTCTAACTAATCTCATCAGAACAGAAGTACAGAAGAGTTGAAATTTGTACAATGAAATATCGAACCAGCGTTGAAAGAGCACGGCCAGCACATTATAACATCGGACTTCTAAGTCCGGATCTCTAACGACCATTGGTCATCCTAGATTGGTCGCGGGGGTCCGGTGACAGTTTCTATATAGGCTTGCGCTCCGGAAATTGTGTCCAGTGCCGCTGGTCAACTTCCGGTTCCGTTCCTTACCGTACTCGCCCTGATTCATTGCCCTTATCATAGACCTGGACCAAATGACTTCTCTGCCAGAATTTTCCCGTTTTCCCTCTCATGCATATCCGGTCCAGAATTATTAGATGTTCTGTAAACATTACTCAAAGCCGTCCCCACATACGAGACGAGTAAGAAAATCTTTCATTAAAATGAAATTCCTTCTTTTCTGAAAGACCTAAACGATAGACTTTAGTAGGTAACCAGATATAACCCTGTGCAAGCAAATATCTTCTTATATTTTCATTTTTATTATGTGAAATTTTGGGTTTCAGTTACAAGTTGACAAATTTGTTTGGACTTTGATTTATACCAGATTAATTTATTATACAGAGCCTTTCAAACGTCGTATAATTAGTTAAGTTCCTTTGTATTGATCTAGAAACGTAAGTGCATACATTTTTTAATCGACTTTCAAAAGGGAGAAAGTTACCAATTCGATAGTAAGTATGTATGTTTTTTTATTCAAATTTATACATTGATTTCTCTTGGATGACTTAAAAAATCTTTTGCAAGCTGCAGTATGACTCGATGGTCGTTCCATATTTTTTATTAAGTTATGATGTCTAGTATCAGAAGAGCAAAAATCAGAAAGAAGTACTTTCTATTCGAGAATTTGCTAAGTTGGC
The DNA here is from genome assembly GCA_963583905.1 of Stenurella melanura. Taxonomy (NCBI): domain Eukaryota; kingdom Metazoa; phylum Arthropoda; class Insecta; order Coleoptera; family Cerambycidae; genus Stenurella; species Stenurella melanura. The sequence continues at coordinate 63,275,665 of OY757310.1, forward strand.
GGAGTCGCCTGTTGGAGTTAAGTATTAAATTTTGTTGTAGCTGATACTGAATCTGATGTCAAAAGTTAAAGATAAACTTGAGAATCCAATAGTACTTCCATAACTGTACAACTTTTGTTGATTTACATAGAACTGGATCATTAAAACGTGTGAAAAAAAAGTTTAAAAAAAATGAATCGCTATTAAAGAAATGGTCACTGAAAATGATGAAATGAAATTTTACAGTCAATTGAACCTTGATTTTGAGGTCAGTGTAAAAATGAACAAATAAAATTGAACGTATTTTTATTCGACCTCAAAATCGATACTAGGTAATAAGGTTCAATTAACGCGATTGTGAAATTTTATTTCATTATTTTCACTGACCATTTTTGAAAGGCAGTTCAATCCTTTTCAAACATATTTTTAGCGACTAATTTTGGTAAAGTGTTATGAGAAATTTCTTTGTACGTAGTATTGATTGCAAAAGCAGTATCAGTCAAAGACAAACAGTTTGTCATATATCACTGCAAAATCTGCATATTTTACGTAACAATACATTTATAATAATATATGATTTCAACTTAGTTTTTGAAATATACAAGCGACTGTAGTGAGAAAGGTGCCTTAGCGTAATCTTCGGAGGAATGGCTCGCTGGGGCAGGAAGACCGCTTCTTATTCACTCTCCAACCGATTGCTTGAATTGCTGAAGAATTATGTATACTACACTGAAAGCTGTAATATTTAGTAACAATTATTTAATGTGAAAATACTCGAAGTTTAATTTAATATGGTTATAGTAATAGGCAACGTGCCGCGATCACTGTCAATATATGATTGATTCGCTGATTGATTCGGTTTACCTCCGGGCGCTGTCGGCCCTGTTTGGCAGGTATACCAATCTCACTACTATTTACAATAAATGGAATGAACAAAAATTAAATAAAAGGACGAAACAAATAACATGATTAGTTTTAGTACATTAACTAGAATTTTCAGTTTCGAAAAATTATCTTAGGAAGAGAATTTTGTTTTCTCTTTTTTATTTTATCAGCCCCTTTAAGGATGAAGCAAGGGAGTGGTGGAGGTGTTGAAAAATGTTGTCAAAAATTATGAGGCCTTGGCAGCTAGTATATACGCCAAATTCAAATTTCAGTACTTTTACCAACTTGCTTTACTTGTTTTCCCCTATTTACCACTATTTCACCCTAAATAAAAACATCTCAAAATATGATCTAATTCCAGATGTCGTTATAATACCTACCAAATATATACCTACCTAACAAAAAAAAAATACGAGTTTTTCCTGAGAAATTGACTGGTTCGCCATTTTGAATTTACCAAATGAGACCTCGGACTCGTAATCAGCGACCTCGAAAACCCCCGAGTACAGATTCTCAAGGCCAAGCAAGATATTCATTCTCATTTTTTCTGGAAAGTAGCCCGATATCCGGCCCGCCCCTTTCAATGTCTCAAATTGGACTTCAGATTCGTGATCAGCGACCCCAAAAACCGTCGAGTAACAAAATTGGTCTAATTTACAGCATGGATTACCAAATAATGATTTTTTTAAAATTACCTCAAAAACTGCACGCGAAAAAATGCATTTTTTCGAAGCACAAGTACGATTTTCCATTTGTATAAGATTAAAATAGGTAACAAATTGAATAAATGCATCAAAGAATCGAATGCAAAAAAGCATTTTAATCCGACTTACTGCACATTTTTCGACAGTGGAATGCTATATTTCCTCGACTACACTTTCACTCCACTACGTTGATGTGGAAAAAAAATAAAATAAAATTTTTCCACCGCTAGATGATTGAACCTTATTTATGTCGATCTATATAGGTCGATAGAAAAAAGAGTTGATATTAGGTAATAGGTTCAATTAATTGGAATGGAGAAATTTTATATCATAATTTTCAGTGGCAATTTTTAAGGTAGTTCAATTTGGTAAAAAAAGCAATTTTGCTATGTTATGCATAGAGGTGCGTGACATGCATTTTTGTACTCTACCTAACCAGTAAAAAATGTATGCAAATAGCGGAACATTTCGCAGTAATCGTTGAACATGTTCATTTTCAAATCACTATACAGGGTCCGCCACTTAAAACTTCCCAGGCTCGTAACTTCCTTATTTCTTAAGCTACAACCATGTTCTGTACATCAAATTGTAGATATTTTTAATGCCTTTAAATATACATACAGAGTGATTTAAGAAAAATTAAAAAAATTATTACGGAATGAAACTTAATTTTCATGAATATATTTTTCTCTCACCCTGTACATGAACTGTGTTAATGTTTTCTTACAAAGGTTTTAATTAGCTTAAATTTATGTTATTACGTCATATTCAATATTCTTTCTCGTTTTAGAGAAAAAAAATTAAAAACTCTCTTTTTGAATCCAAATTGAATTCTCTTAAAACAAATTTGAAAAGAATGCAAATAATAATTTTAAGCTTTATTTGTAAAAGGCATATCATAAACAATATTTAAAGTAACAAAACAGCAACAACAAATAACAGAAAACAATTAATTTTGTCTCTTTTATGATATCACTTGATGAACCCATTGCTAATAAGTGCATGTTTTCATGTAATGCACATTTCTTACTAGTGCCTCTAGAGACATTGAAATAAAAAAATTCATAATCATGATTCAGTTCCATGAACTTCCTTACTTTTGTTTATTTTACTTTATTCTTTCGACTTTTAAGTTGTTCAGATTTAATAAATCAACCATAGCTTTGTTATTAGTAATATTTCATATTTTCTAAGTTGAACATTAATTCGCTCGTCAATCTACTAACAATTCGACATGGTTCAATTTTCATCTTTGGAAAAAACAGAGTTTATTGATTTATGGGGAATATAAACGTAATGCTAGAAAAGCTTGCACTGTCTATTCTCAACGGTCTCCTGGTAGACGCTGTCCTGACCATAAAACTATAAAATTATTAGTTCATAATCTTAAAAGATATGGTTCTTTTACCAAACCAAAGAGAAACAGAAGTAAACCAGTGAGGAATGATATTAATATAAATGAAGTTGTCGCTACCGTTAATGAAAATCCACAAACCTCAATATCAGCAATCGGTGCTAGGACAAATATTTCTTCGACTTCGGCCAGAAGAATCCTCAAAGACAAAAGTTATCATGCTTATAAAATGATTTTAATACAACAACTTCGCCAAGGAGATTATGAATGGTGACTTCATTTTATAGCACGAATTTCCGCACTGAATGAAAGATACAATTTCCTTTATAACATTCTTTGGAGCGATGAGGCAACATCAATGAAAGCGGCACAGGCACAATATGCACTATTGGAGTGATAGGAATCCTAGATGGACGCGAGAAAGAAATTTCCAGGTAAAATATGTCAATGTGTGGATGGGTATTAGATTTTTTTTTTAGATTTTAGCTGGAGCAGCTAGCGATTGGCCTTGCCTGCTGCGACCAGTAGAGGTCTATTGTAGTACTCCTTTGTACCTTAGGGCTCCTTATCCAGACATGGTCCTTACAAGATTTCGAGTCTATTGATAAGGAGCTCCTTGGTGAAGTTATCAGCCCTTCGTTTCTATTTTCTCGCCAAGCCGTCTCAGTTCAGTCAATGCTTATTACAGCTCACGACCTGGATTGGCGTACCTGAACGAGAACTCACCCATTCATGTGCTGGACCCGACCGACGTTGCTTAACTTGGCCAATCGAGTGCCGGAACCTAAACTGGTGATCGTACAAGGAACTGTTGGTATGCTTGGTGGAAGATTAATAGGGCCACATTTTTTTTTTTTTTTAATAATTTAAAGAGCGTGCTCCTCCACATAATGCCCGTATTGTTCCTAATGGGCTTGGAAATTTTTTAAAAAGTATCGTTTTTTTTTTTTAAACAATCAATGCGAATCATTATTATAATTACAGTAGCGTTTAAATCAAGTCAATACGATTATTAATTACAGAGATATAAGCTTTTAAAATCTGCAAATAACGATACGGCTTGCTGCAATGCCCGAAACTCGAGCTGGCCGGCTGTGACGTAATCGGCGCCGATGTCGCACGCCGCTCGCCTTATTTGAATGAATTTATATAAGTGAAACAGTCTTATTTTGAGTTCCTAAGTAGTTGTGGCAATAATGGAGCAGGGATTTGTTCGTGGACAGTCGGATAACTTGCCAAAAATTGACTGAAATAAAGAACATTAATACGTTTAATTATTATTCCCATTGGTTACCCAGCTTGATATACAAAATATAATCAATTTTCGTCCTGGGGCTACATAACAGCAAAATATGTTTTCTTAATTCTCACACAGCGAATTCACTTTTTAAACCTATCTGGAAAAAATATTTACAATATTTAATAAAGCTCGGTAATGCGGCATCAAAAACTTAAAAACTTGGTAAGAAAATTTTAACCTCATTAAAAAAATGTAAAGATATATGCACTGATGTACTAAATCACCCTGTATATTTAAAAATAATTTTTAAGTGTGCACTCTTCGACACTACACCAGTTACATACAAAAAAATTTGAATTATTTTAATAAGAGCAATATTTTATTTTTTTTTAAATCTTATTTTAATGCCTTATTTTTATTAACGTCCTGGCGGAGTTCAGCTATTGCTGCTCTACCACTCTACCAGGACACGTACACATAGACATCAACACAACAACCATTCCCTGCGATATTGCCATCTACCGCAGCTGAGACTCGAACTCAGGAGAGATAACAGCGACTAGACATGTGCCACCCAACAGCGGTCTAAATCACTGCTACCGTCTCGGTAACACATGAAAAAACGCCACCAACATCCATACCCTGGCCAGGATTCGAACCCGGAACTCCGTGGTCGCAAGCCAAACATTTTTTCCATTTAAATATAATTTTATTAATTAAAATATTACATTGTATGAAGCTTATTTCTAAAGGTATATATGAATATCACATATAAAAGCAGGTACGTACAGTACATTATTTGTCACGTCCTAAAACTACACAAAAAGTATAATATAGAACATGACACAGCCGATGGTATGGCTGGAGACTTTAGAAAAATACGGCTCTTTTTATTTTTATGTTTTATCGTGATATTTCTTTATCAATTTATATCAATTATAATCAATGTGTTGCCTTGGCTTTAATCGAGCTTAAAGCTCATTAGTTCGAGAGTTTCTTGGCGGAACGAAAATAGCTCAATTAACAAATGCAGGAAAAAATGTAGAATTAAAAACCTGCTTCAGATAATATTGTCAAGATATAAAAATGATGATTATGTGTGAGCATTTACTTATAAAAAAATTAAATTATAAGGTATCGACGGGTAGGGGGCAGGGGTAAGTGGTGGGGTGTGGGATTTGGGGAGGGGGGGTTTGTTGTTTTGCCGGGTAGTGTGTCTTGTCGGGTTAGCAAGTCAAACACCTTCAGCATCGCGCCACCGAGCTGGCTGGGATATATGACTGATACACTGTTGGGACACCCTGTATGTGAGTGCTGGATAATGTAAGTATTGCATTATGTAGGTAGAGATCACTATTACAATTTTAAGTTAACTTTGAAATGGTCTTCACAACAAAACCGATTACTTGTACTCGAAAAGATGATATTATTCTTTTTATCTCTCTTTATTGCATCACACCATTGTTTTCGTGTTTTTTCACCTTTCGGCATACTTATAAATAATTTGTTTGGCGTAGTGATTGTTGTATTGGTATATCGAGGCACAACACAGTATTTGTAACGAATATTTTGTGTAGACATCTCTATAACATCGCAGCAAAGCATCGGTACTATGATCACTACGGGGTAAATGGGCGTTGATGACGTAGTGCACTCAGTCGAGCTGCTACTAGGAAAGATGGGGGCGTGGACTAATTGCTCGAACTTCAACAATTAATTGTAAAGCCATTTTAAGTGCTAGAGAAATAAATTAAATTGCAATGTTTAAGTTACAACGTGCACATTTTTATAAAAAATATCGTTTTTAAGCCCATTATATAAACACGATTTTTGGAAACCAGTGGATAGGCAATACCGGACCTGTGCGATGGCCAGCCAGATCAGTAAATTTAAATCCGCTGGAATTCTTTCCGTGGGGTTACCTTAAGGGATTTGTGTGTAACACCCAACCTCAGAACATTGAGGATTTAAAAAATAGAATAGGAAGTGGATGTAATTCTATTCGACGGAATACTTTATTACGTACAGTGGTGAATGGTGAATTAATAAAAAGATTTAACTACTACATTTCTTAACATGAATGTAGTAGTTAAATGGGAAAAATTTTGAACAATATTTGTAAAAAACTTTTAATTTTCTCTTTGCCCGATAATAATTTTTATTGCAAAATCAACATTGTTTTATTTTTAGTATTCTTGTTAACATAATTAAGAATTCCTTTGCATGTTTTTCTAAAAAATAATTTTGCATAATATTTTTAATCTTTAATAAAAATAAGTCTATCAGCTGATAATTTTTTTAAAAGTGTTTTTATTAAAACTTTCGTGGCTAACTTAGAAAATGTGAAATATTACTAATAACAAAGCTATGATTGATTTATTAAATCTGAACAACTTAAAAGTCGAAAGAATAAAATAAAATGAATAAAAGTAAGGAAGTTCATGAAACTGAATCATGATTACAATTTTATTTAAATATCTGTAGGGTCACTAGAAGAGTCACAAAATTTTATTAGTAAGAAATGTGTATTACATGAAAACATGCACTTATTAGTAATGGGTTCATCAAGTGATATCACAAAAGAGAGAAAAAAAATCCTTTTATTTGTTGTTGCTATTTTGTTACTTTAAATATGATATGCCTTTTACAAATAAAGCTTAAAATTATTCTTTTCAAATTTATTTAATTATTTTAAGAGAATTCAGTTTGGAGCCAAAAAGGGAGTTTTATTTTTTTTTCTCTAAAACGAAAGAGAATATCGAATATGACGTAATAACATAAATTGAAGCTAATTGAAGCCTTTATAAGAAAACATTAACACAGTTCGTGTACAGGACAAGGGAAAAAATATTCAAGGAAATTAAGTTTCATTTCGTAATAATTTTTCCATTTTTTTTTAATCACTCTGTATGTATATTTAAAGGCCTTAAAAATATCTATACAATTTGATGTGCCGAACATGGTCGTAGCTTAAAGAATAAGGAAGTTACGAGTCCGGGGAGTTTAAAATGGCGGACCCTGTATGTCCCTTAATATGTATTTTCTGTCACAGAATCATTAAACAAACCAATACTATTTCCGACACACTATTCGCCCTAGAGGGTTGGTTGCGTTTTTCTGAAACATCCTGTATAGTGATAACAGCGCATCCTTCGTGCATTAATGGAAAACCATATGTCTTTTTCACCGAAAACAAATGTTAAAAGCATTTTTTCCTTAGTACCACTGACCTAAGCAAAATCATTGTTACGGTAGAATACAGCCATTTTCCCTGCTTGTGTGTATCCTGGCCGGTATTATTAGATGTTCTGTAAACATAACTCAGCATTTACCCCATGCTGCCCTTCTTCATATATGAGATGAGGAGAAGGATCTTTTATGTATTGAAATTTAAATTGAATGCGTGTTTTTCATCTTAAGCGTCTAAATAATTCTTAACGCTGTGTGCGTCTAAACATTTTCAAGAAGGACGATTTTTAAAATTTTCCATACATGAATATAGCGAAATTTATGTTTTTTTGTATTTAAAGTATATTTTAAATAAGTAAATAAGTTGGTTGCAGATAATGTTTCCTCATGAAAACATGTGAGGGTGAAGTTCATATAAAAATAATTCTAGGGTGCTTTTAACATTGTAACGTAACATTTAATAATAAATTAGGCTAAGTATCTGACTGAAGTTTGGTTGGTTTAATTATGGAGAATATTGATTTTGTATAGTTCAATGTTAAATAGATGTACTGAACAGGGGAAGTTGTAAAAGCGAGTAATATTCATTTGATATTCACTGCTTTATAATTATTTAGAGTTATAGATTCCGAGTTTACCAATAATACAGTAACAGTAGTAAATAAATCACTAAATAAAGAACAAAATTAGTAACTGTTTTTTTAAATGTGTCTTCAAGAAATCGATGGGTCTCGAACAATTGTATGTTACTTTGTTAAAAATTGGTTAAGGTGGGCGAAAATAATGGTTAAATTCAACAATCTTTCCTATATCACTAAATCGATTCAAACACTTTTCACAGGCGAGGCGTTTAGAAAATAGTTTTTTTCTAAAAGCCTGTAAGAATTGTTTGAATCGGGTTGGGGACGCAGGAGAAATTGTTGAAATACTATCTTTTTAAGTAAATCTAACCATTACTTCAGCGTACTTTAATTTGGACTAAAGTGGAGTTTTATGCAAATATTTTACAAAGGCATTGAGTTAAACAAACTTTTTGGAGATTATTACATTCTGTTAAAAAATATTCAAAATGTTCGGGGACCGATCCCTCGTTCTAGGCATAATTGGATAAGTAATTAAAAAAACCGCTGCCTAAGGAATCACTACTTCCACATCCAGATTTTTCATTTAAGTTACTTTAAAGGTAACGTCTTAACTAGATTTGCACTCTAGTACGTGGAAATTATTGGTCATAAAATTTTAATAATATTTGGGGCAGATGTTATAGAAAAGTTTGAGGTATTGGTTTCCACTATATACGATAAAAATGACGTTTCTAGTTTACCCTACTTATTTTCCCCTGTTCACAACCTGCCACCTCCCACCCCTTCAATGGATCATCTCAATCTGATGTCATTACAATACATAATAATTGTCCTAACTTTCAAGTGAATATCTCAATTCTATGTTATCAATCCCATTAATAATGGAGCGGAGGTGGCGGGGTTTGAAAAATATTAGAAAGAAATCTGAGACTTGGTTTCTAGTATATACACCAAATCCCAAATTTCTGTACTCTTACTAGCTTGATTTAGTTATTTTCCCCTATATACTCCTATTTAACCCCCAAACTTCAACGGAATCATCTCAAAATATAATCTAGTTCCAGATTATAATATATACGTCTACCATATTTCAAGTTAATATCTCTATTTTATTTTACCTGAGACCTTGACTTCTAGGACATACATCGAATATCAAGCTTCTGTACTCTTACCAGCTCGCTTTACTTTTTCCCTATTTACTTTTACTTACCCCCCACTCCTTCAACGCAATCATGTCAAAATATAATTTAGTTTCAGATATCGTTATAATATCTCATCAACCCTTTCAATAATGGAGTAGGAGTATTGGGGGGTTGAAAAATATTATAAAAAAATGTGAGGCCCTGGTTTATAGTACATACACCGAATTTCAAGTTTCTGTTCTCTTACAAGCTTGCTTTACTTATTTTTCCCTATTTACCCCTATTTAACCCCCAACCCTTCATCAGAATAGTCCCAAAATATAATCTAGTTCCTGATTATTACATGTACGCGAATCCAATTTCAAGTGACTCAATTTTATTTTATCAACCCCTTGAATAATCAATGGGGAGGGGGGGGGGGGAAGAGGCTTGTAGTAGATACATCAAAGTAAGTATAGTAAGCGAGAAACTTTATTATTATACTCTTCGTAAATACAAAACGAGGAGTATATTGCATTCGATCGGCACATTTCTAAAACCGCTAATATTGCTCGTAGAAAAAAATTTTTCGTATCACTATGTTGATGATAGAATTCTGAACAACTTTCAAAATGTCAGTCCGTCTGTCCGTCCGTCCACCTGTCTGTATGTCTGTCTGTCCGTCCGTCACGTTTTTTTTTTGTAAGCACGATAACTTAAGAACGAAAAATCCGATTGTATTAAAATTTGGACACTAAGTTAGCATTAGCTAGAGGAAGTACACTGTTATTTTTGAACAAAATCGATCAATAAACAAAAAAGTTATACATTTTTTAAATAAAAATTTGTTTACATTTCTTTTATTTTTTGTAATTAAATTAGTTATGTCTAAAACTAATATTATTTACAAAAACACTGCGAAGAGTATCCTATAGAATGTGCAATCATTATATAAAAAGTGCAGCAAATCGGCGAAGAGTATAACGGTTAGCTTGGTTATTATTCTATATGATATGCAGGGCTATTCACGGAAAGCGGATATTAGACGTTTTTTGAGATCTGTTTAGTTTAGAAATTTGAAAACTGGGCTAAGGGGATTTTTGGATATGCTGGATCTGACGAAAATATTTTCATGCATGTGCTACTTCCGTTTGTATCGGATGTAGCACCTAACTTTGTTATTTTAAAATGGAGCACCCTGTATTTTATTCCGTATTTGGATTCCTCATCAAATTTTAACTTGGGTTTATATACCATAATATACTCTTAAACCTATCAGTTTTCGAGATAATTAATACTTTTGGAGATTCTCTACGGTTCCTACCCTTCCGAAAAAAAAAAAAATCGATATATCTGCTATCATGTGGTTGATTCTTTTCAAATTCATACAAGTACCCTATGATCTAACTAAAAATTGTCATATATTTTCACAATATCATACAGAGTATTTTATTTTCACATTCGAACATTGTTTTAGTTCAAAGGTCCAAAAATATTTTTTTCAACTTCCTGTATATTGTCACATAATTTAATAGAGTATTAAATTCTGCATCGATTGATATTACTATCCCCTATACCTAGCTCTCTTGGTTATTTTACTATGGACGAATTATTATAAAATGTGCATGCAAAGTCAGCACTGTTTGTTAGTAGCAAATACAAGTCACCTAACTTGTTTCTTTCTTATGACAAACGAGAATAATCATGTAGATAATTGATAATTGTTTGTTTATTATCAAAATAATAACATAAAAAATAAGAGATCATTTTATGTTATAGATTTATAACAAACACTTTGAAACAAAATTTACAAATTTAATGAACACATTGAATATAAATATTTAATGCAAGAACTGTTCAAAGTGCCCTCCACTTTGCTGCCGACAAGCCAGTATCCTGGAATTTACGGCACTTACAGTGGCTCAGTAAATTTATTTGCTGAAATACAGTCCGTGCTCTGTTCTTCAGAACTTCTTTGGTAGTAGCCGGGGGTGGCATATACAATCTTTTTGATATTACCCCATAGGTAAAATTTTAAGGAGATCAAATCAGGGAATCTTGCTGGCCATCTCCAAGAACCTCGGTATCCAAACCATCTAAATTCGAACGGTGCTACTAATTCTTCATACACTCCCCATGAATTATGTGGACCGCAACCATCCATTTGATAATGCATAGAATTATAAATATTTAGGGGCAAATTATCAAAAAAGTAACAACTACTGTTCACAAAATTTTCACGTATTTATTGCTATTTAAATTATTCTAGTAGATATGATACTGGTTAATAAGCAGAAAACGTTAAAACTAAATTTGTCCTGGAAATTTGATTCTCGCGCTGCATGAGAATTTTCTTATTCCCAGTGGTGTACATTTCGTCTGTTAAAAATTCCTTCTTTGGAAAATTTAGCTTCGTGAGTTCAAATAATCCTTTTAAAAACATCATGATTCTCTTGAAGACGTTCGATCGATCACATATTTGCAGAAATCTGTTCTAACTGAACAAATGAAATTTTTCATTGCCTACTATATACATAGCTATGTGTACATTATACAGTGCTGATTGTACATATACATTTTACAAAACTTCTGTGGAAACATATAGGAGGCTCCATTTGAAAAATTTGACTTTTGGACGTTTGAATTTAAGCAATGTTCGACTGTGAAAATAAAGTACCCTGTGTGACATTGTGAAGATATAAGACAATTTTTAGTTAGATCATACAGGAAATGATCCAATGATTAAATTACTTACCGATTGGTTAATATCGGGTACTTGTATGAGTTTGAAAAGAAAGTCTCTAAATCTATAAAAAAATCTCCAAAACCATTATCTCGAAAACTGGTAGGTTTAAGAGTATATTATGGTACATAAACCCAAGGTAAAATTTTATGAGGAATCCAAATATGAAGTAAAATATAGAGTGTTCCACTTAAAACAACAAAGTTAGGTGCTATAGTATATATGATCTCCATTGGGACGAAAACTAGGAGTAAAGTCGGCATTTCCTTTATGGGACATAGGCGGCGGCGGTAGATATGTAAAAATGCTTTAAATGCTAAATAATTATTTTTTAATTGTTAAAGAAAGGGATTTCTATAATACCTTTATTCAATAGAAGTGGTTAATGAAAAAATATGTTTATCACATTTCATAAATCACATAAATGATATATTAAGGCTACGTCTATTGTCTAGTGACCTACCTCTCGTTCTATCTTCTAGCGCCAAAGTTATGTAATCTTAGGCGGGAGTTGCATAGATGGTATATAATTCTTCCGAAGGGGTGTAAAGCAGCGACTGTCTTGTTTATTAAATGTAGGCCATGATAACTTTGCAGTATCATGATGTTAGGCAGGTAGAAAATCTCTACTACTCTATAAAGGAAAACTGGGCAGTAGCGGAAATAGGTCGACGTTAAATAAAACAATTTCAAAAAAGCTTTGTCTATGAGCTTTAAATACACAGTATTTCATTCGTCGCTATCTGAGTTTTCAGAATTTTAATCGGCATTAACATTAATAATAATTGGTTTAATAGGTGGTAATATAGAATATTCATTTTCCTTTTTTATCACATGAGATACACACCTCCTCCATATATCGCTTTTACCTATTTAGTCTACTATTATCTTTATATTCTTTAAGACAGACTCACTTAATTGTGGGGATTGACTATATTGACGTAGTCTTGTTTTTACATCAGCCCACACCATTTCAAAGGGGTTGAAAACGCAATAATATGGAGGCAGACGTAAAATAGTATGAAAGTGTTTCATAAATTCAATGACATGGCGTTTTTTTGTGTTGGTGTTCGGAATTTTTGTGTGTTGCCGCGAATGGTATGACGCATTGTCTATAACAATTACAGAATTTGGTGGGATATTTGGTAACAGCTGTTCCTTTGCCCACTTCTTAAGTATCACCAATATTTTCGCTGTTTAAACACGAGTAAATATTCAAAATAACCTTTTGAGTTTTAACATGTCTTTATTTTCAAATTCCGCTTGTATAGGCTCTGTATCAAAATCGTCTGTTTCGTTGTCACTACTATCGAAATGCCTCCAAAATGCAATTTTAAACAATTAATTGCAAAAAATCACTCAAATACAGTAACAAAACTAATAATTTGTTCAAATCTTCACTAGAATTGAGTAATTTATAACGCTGCCTGGCTGTACTGCACTGCCTCGTACAGATCATACGATACAAATAGTTCATACGTATTTTTCGTTTTATATATTATGACATGCAAAAACTCTGAACAAGGTTGGTGTTGACAAGTCAAATTCGCTAAGCATCTAATCCTACCTATATTTCTATGTCACAGGCGGATCAAGTCCACGTGGACTGTAGACGAGGAGTGGTAAATATAAATCTGTAAAATTCTGTGCTCTCTCATTGAATGTGAAGCCATCCATATATTGACAATATATGTATACTCCATAAGATCATCTAGTTCCGTGCTGTTCCAATTCAGTTCGTAAATACTATACATCAGGTGTAAGCGGAAGTAACACATGCATAAAATATTTTCGTTAGATCGACCATATTCAAAAACCTCCATAATCCGATTTTCAAATTTATAAATTGAACAGATCCCAAAAAACGTCTAATACCCGCTTTCCGTGAATATTTATGTAGAATTTGCTATTCTTGTATTAGATGTAAAAAAAAGAAACAGGAAAAAATTATATCTTGGTTAATTTTAGCCATTCTTCAGTAAATCGAGAACTTGTTTAATATTTTTATAATCTTTAAGAATCTAGGAAAGTTTTCCCTGAAGGTAACATTCTGATATTTCTAAGAAACCCCATTTTAGTCCATATATTTACCCCATTCTTACGATACAAAATAACATATGACTGCCCAAAATTAATAGATTTCTCAAGTACTTTAAGACAATGACATGTTTATGAATAAAATAATCTACGAATTTAGTTAAAATAAATATTTCATTTTACTGTATTAAAACTATAGTTATTATACAATTAATATACTTATTCAGTTATTAAAGAATACAAATACATTCTTTCTCAGTTCAGAGATTTTAGTACAAATTGCAATAACGTTCCCGCAGTATATAGTTAGTTAGCTTTGTCAAATAAGTACAATAAAATATAAATTCCTAGTTTCGTCCTCTGCTTCGTATCCAGGGACAAAATTATTTATCACCAGTCGTCCCATTCTCCAGTGTAATCATCTCTTCCAAGTCGCTAGTATACTTTTCCGTGCTATTTTACAGGCAATGCATATGAAATAGACTTATATCGGAGGTGTAAAACAAAATTATAATAACTTTAAAGTTATTCGAAGCACCTCATAACCATAACGTAAGGGGATGGCAAATGATTTGGAGGGTGTAGATTAGGATTCCTCGTGTGATAAGCAGTTACTTTTCATCTTGTGCGGTGACACGGCCCTCATTTTAGCGGCACTTTGCTAGTCTATCATCTCCCGACTTATTATTATTTCATGTTATTGCAAATTATCCATAAAGAAAAGGTCATAGAGGTAAATAGGAAGTATACGGCGTACTAAAGGGGAAATGTTCAAAAAAATATCAATATAAGAAGTTGGAATTGCAAAATCAATGAAAAACTTACTGTTACATATGAAACCTGATTAATATTTTAATACAGAAAGTTTGCGATGAAAATAGTTTGATTTCTCTGGGATGATTTTAGAGATTTCTACGAAATCTCTTGCAAACTATTGACTACGGCGGTGGTCTTATATTAGTTTCATCCAGCTATCTAGTATACGGTGATCAAAAATCGAAACGTATTACTTTCTATTCTAAATTATTTGAAAGTATGGCGGATGCGCCAGGCAACTAGTAAACTGGCACGGCTTTTTCAGTTTTCATGATAAACCTGGCAACAACGAATTCTTTAGCAAATTGTACCAAATTTAGCTTCCGGGTTTTTTTTTGGGTTTCTGATTCCATTTCAAATGTAATTTTTTGGATCTGCAACCCCTTGAGAGTAGAAAGTAGAGGTTGAGCGGTGAAATTTAACAGTTTTATTATAAAAGAAATTTGTGTTAAAAAACCGCTGCCTAAGGAATCACTATTTCCACGTCCAGATTTCTCGTGTTGATTATATTTGCACTCTAGTATGTGGAAATTATTGGTCATAGAATTCTAATAATATTTGGGGCAGATATCATAGAAAAAATTGATTTAAACATACAGGAAAAATTATGCTTTTTAATGTTTCAAAAAGTTTTATTAAAACTCTACACGTGTTTCGGCTTATTAGGCCTTTATCAAGAGTACAAGATAATACTAAATTTAAAATGTGTTCCTTACTTATTTATACCTAATGGAAGGTATAAATTATTCAAAGCTTTTAATCTATTTATTACATGCAACTAGTTATATGATTCCTATCCTATGTAAATATACTACAAATAAGTTCTTAATGTTAAATTATTTTTTCTAGAATATTATGACCCATAAATAATGTTTGATCATTAACTCTTACCAGCTTGCTTTACTTATTTTCCCTTATTAACCCCCAACCCTTCAACGGAACCATTTCAAAATACAATCTAGTTCCAGATGTCGTTATATAATGTACCATGTACCAAATTTCAATTCAATATCTCAATTTTATTTTATCAACCCATTTAATAATGGAGTAGGGGTGGATATGGAAGTAAAGCAAGTTTCTAGCTTGCTCTACTTATTTTGCGCTATTCACAACCTACCACCTTCCACCCCTCCAAAGGAATCGTCTCAATCAGATGTCATTGTAATACATACGTGTACTAACTTTCAAGTGAATATCTCAATTTTATTTTATCAACCCCTTTAATAATTGAGAAGGGGTGGTGAGGGGCTGAAACATATAAAAAAATCTGATGCCTTGGCTTTTAGTTTATACACCAAATTTTAAGTTTCTGTACTCTTACCAGCTTGCTTTACTTATTTCCCCATATATACCCCTATTTACCCGCCAAACCTTCACCGCACATGTTCAAAAAACAATCCAGTTCCACATTTCGTTATAATATATGTGTACAAAATTTCAAGTCAATATCGTAAATCGTTCCAGAGAAAACGTGCGGACAAAAAAAATGTTACAGACAGACAGACGAACAGACCGAAATACAGACAGAACATTTTTTTTCGCTCAAGTTTAAAATCTCGACGTTCCATGACATTCTAAACTTATTTAAGGAAAAGACATTTGTGAAATCTTTTTTACGATTACTATACTTCCAATCCACTACGTGGATGTGGATGTAATACGGAATTTGGTGGTTCTTTGGAATTCCATGTTTTAATTTGTGCACCTCACAAAGACTACAGATAGGGGTTTAGGGTGAAATGTGCACTTCCTAATTTCTTGCAATGTTTATTCTTGATGTTATTTGAAGTTGCTGGTTCCATTGTTGAAGGTAATTTTAATAGTTAGGCCCTAACAAAGAACAAAGGTTAAAAGAAAGTTAAGGGTGACATTTAGAATTTTACAAAAAAAAAAAAATTTGGATTAAAATGTGAAATTTTGAGGTTTATTGGTGTTGCGTTTCCATTCTAAAGTAAATGATTATTTCTGTACCTCCTAGGGGCTACAAGTAAGGGTAATATTTAAATGTATATTATGTACAATAGGTATATAAAAATATTTTTATGTTTTTAAAATACTTTTTGGAGTGAGGGCGTATACATAGCGATAAGCGGGTTCTTTTCACCCGCATCGACATTCAGTCATACACAAAATTCATCTCAAAATTTAAAAAAACTTTATTAGATAACATTTTCTTGCACATTTGAAGAAAATTATTCAAAAAGAAACAATGTATATATTATTTTTCAATTCGATAAACACAGTGTTTGCATCCAAACGAATTCTTCTGGCTAGAAGTTACATTATATTCTTATGATAGATTCCACCAAAATTCATTAATTAAAATTTACGTAATTAAGAGCTATGGTAATGTGAATAAATTTAATTTTTATTCGTACCTCATCGGACTAATGGTCCGCATATCGAAAAATAAACGCAAAAAGAATGTTAAATGAAACCCAAGCTGAGTAAACACATAAATTCTACTTGGTGTGAATTAGATGTTATCCTGCTCAGGTTTAAAGAAAGCATTGCAAGCAGTGAATCAGATCCGGATTAACCACGTGACACATATAGCTCCCTGCCTAGGTCACGATATGAAAAAAGTTAAATAAAAAGAAAGGGAACAGATAGATCTTCATGGCATCGATAGTATTTTATTTTATAAAAAAATACGTTGTTGCGAAGTATGTTAGTTGTATTTGTATACCAATATTTTATTGTCAGAGACTGAAGAAGGGAGCTTACGGTGATGGTGCGTTACAAATACTTAAACGTAGCGTAGTGTATAATTACTTTATACAAAATTGTAAACATTTTGTTTATTTCTATTGTATATTTTATTTTGCTTCATAGTAAAATATGTTATGATTCCTAAGTAAATCTCTGTTTTTGAGAAATTTCATCAGGATTCAAAGCTAGCTGGGGCAAAGCTAGAACTCTTCTGATTTGAGAGGGAAAATGGAAAACTGAAAAATTTATAGTATTTACGAACTCAGTTGGAACGGCACGGAACTAGAGGATCTTACGGGGTATTGTCAATATATCGTTTCACATTGAATGAGAGTGTACCACCAACTTCTGCCCCCAGCAGGTTAGGAAGTTGAGGTTGCCCGGTTCTCGTTTAGTTTGTGGAGACTGGGTCGTGGTTCGGAAATTTTATTCAAGAAAAACTTTTTATTTTAGGTTAGGCGCCAGTAGTCATATAAAAAAGCATCTACAACGTACTTGTCTAACTGTACGACTATGACTACTCAGAGATAATTGATTTGTCATAGATACTCATGCAATTCTCACAGATAAACACTACTTTGTAAAATATATCTGGTTTATTGACTCTATTATAATTGAAGTGATTTTAATTTAATTAATTGAAATGTTACACCTTATGGTTGGATGTAGCTACTTCCTTACAAAAAGTTTATATATATAATAAATAATTATGGTTAGGTTGAAGACCAAGAAAAATACAAAATGACAATTTATCGTTAAGCTGTGATTAAATAATTAAATGTAAAAAATTAATAAATAGCTGAAGGCAATATATAACATAAAACAATGGTAAGAATTTAGAACTGTTTGAAAGTTTATCGAAAGTTGAATAATGTGGTTGAAAGTTGAATGTTGAAAAGAAATTCAGTTGATACTATTACCACCGGCTGGGTTCTGCAGTAACCAACCCTGGTCCTCGCCTCACTGAATCCTCAATGTGTATCACCACCATTCGATCATTGACTTCTAGCAGGGATCCTAAGACTTTTCAGAATTTAGACGTCTGAACGGTTACCAAACCCAACAACTTGGTGCTCTCATCCAGCGAGGACTATTCATACCAAGACACTCCAAACTTGGATTACAAAGACTCCTTGGCAAATAATCTGGTTCTCCTGGATTAATAGCAGCAACCCAATTTTTCTGGCACACCGTTAAGCCAAATTTATGGTAAAATTCCCAATTTTAAGGATTAACTTAACTTCAAATCTGAAGGGTCAACTTAACACCTCAATCCTACAAGAGTTATTATCTGTTACTACACTTGAAATTACTTGCTTACTAGTGGGTGCTCTTAGCGCGTTTGATAAAATCCCCACGTTAATGCATTACTGGTGTCTCTCTAAATAAATTACATTAACATGCCCTTCTCGCCCCTACTAATATCGAGTTAAATTCCTTTGAGTTTTAATTATTCGATAAGGTTACGAAAATGTAATTTACTAAATTCGAACTGTCTTTAAACCCCTATTAAACCTCAATTATTCATTAATAACATTTACTTCTAAATATATATTAATACCGAGTTAAACACATGTCTCGAAATACCCCGTTCATACATTAACGTGACCACGCGGTCTCCATCTTACAAGCTACGCGCCGCGAATCAGGTAATTTGTGATCAACAAACATCGCGTTTAATTATGATAATTTCAACAATTAAATTGCAAATACATGTACAACAAATACTACAGAAGGTAATTATATTCATACTATCAACTATCTTTACGTACCACTCCAGATGAGGTGTTAATCGGTCAGCAACTGTCTGTATTGCTACGAAATCGACAGGAAAATGACTATGACGACCTGTTCGGATACCGTGTATGATCTAAAACCTAGTTAGACTTCTATACGCGAGATGTCGTTGGTAGTGGTAACATAAATCATTCTTTAAATACAATACAAATCTACACAATTACTCTACTGTATCATTTATGTGAATTTATGAGTTCCAATTTAATCAGAATTATCGATTTATAATTTTGTTTATCGATTTTTAGGATTTTGTTCACTTAATACAGATTTCTTTTTTTTTAAATATTTGTTGTACCAGATGACTTGTAGGTGTATATCAAGAGAAGTAACAGATGGCGCTTGTATGCTCATTTATAATTTAAAGCTGGAATGATAAACACAATTTCTTCCGGATTCAGTAAGACAAGGACGGCTTCAGGATTGAACTGAAAAATTAATTAATAAGTTTACTGAATTGTGGTTTAAGACTACAAAAATTCATTGCTATTAAAATAAAAATTAACAAGTGGCATTCAGGTAATTTTGAATGTCACAAGAGAGCACATAATTTTCCAGATTAATATTCACCACTCCTCGTCTACAGTCCACGTGGACTTGATCCGTCCGTCACATATAAATATAGGTGGGATTAGATGCTTAGCGAATTTGATTTATCCTTATTCAGAGTTTTTGCATGCCATAATACATAAAACAAAAAATACGTATGAACTATTTGTATCTTATGATCTGTACGAGGTAGTGCAGTACAGCCAGGCAGCGTTATAAATTACTTAATTCTAGTGAATATTTGAACAAATTATTAGTTTTATTACTGTGTTTGAGTGATTTTTTGCAATTAATTGTTTAAAATTGCATTTTGGAGGCTTTTCGATAGTAGTGACAAAGAAATGGACGATTTTGATACAGAGCCTATACAAGCGGAATTTGAAAATAAAGAGTTACATGTTCAGCCTCAAAGGGTTATTTTGAATATTTACTCGTGTATAAAAGGCAAAAATATTGATTCTTAATATAATCAAACTGTGAAGAGGAATTGTGAATTAACCAAATTTAGCCGTACTACAATTTATAGGGTTATTAGAGCCGGGGATGCAGTTGATCATTCTATTAAACGTGTAAAACTTGATAACGTGTCCAAAGATGTCATTCGTCCATTTGTGTATGACTTTTACAATGAATAGAAGGTGCCCACATTAGAAATGATTAGGGATAAGTTACGCAACTATCTAGGTTATAACTATAAATCATTAGATACTTTGCGAAACGTTTTGCTCGATTGTGGTTTTAAGTACAAAAAATTGGACCAACGAATGGTAGTTATGGAATCAGCATGCATCGTTGATCATCGACACGAGAACCTGCGTAAAATAAAAGAATACGGGATTGCATATAGAGACATAATTTATCTTGACGAAACATGGATTGACACCCATAATGTAGTTCAATACGGTTGGGTAGATAACACCAAAAAGTGTGATTTAAGGCTCCACGTTCTAGGGGAAAAAGAATTATAACTCTACATGCTGGAAGTAAAAACGGTTTTATTCGAAATGCGTTGTTGTTGTCTGCTAAAAATATCAAGCAATCCTCTGCCGACTACCACGAGGATATGACAGCAGAATTATTTGAAAAGTGGGCAAAGGAAGAGCTGTTACCAAATATCCCACCAAATTCTGTAATTGTTATGGACAATGCGTCATACCATTCGCGGTAACACACAAGAATTCCGAACACCAACACAAGAAAAGGCGATATCATTGAATTTATGAAAGGCAAAGGCTTGGAAATATCTGAAAAAAACACAGAAAAGACTTTACTAGAACTTTTATTTCCTAATTCTTTGGGATTCCCTGCCACATCTATATTTTTTTCCATTTAACCGGTGCTCGGAGAAACTACAAAATATTACAATTAACTAGAGCAAATAGCCTCCGCGCCTATGACTTTTACGTCAAAGGATCAGTTAGAGGTTGCTTTTTTTTTAACAAATAACAAATAAGTATAAAAATTTCAAATTAAATATTTCGCCGACGTTTCGGAAATCTAATCCTTCTCCTTTTTCAAGGCTTTTTTTGAAAAATCTTTTTTGCTGTGTATGATAAATACTGTAAATGTAATCCAATTTGAGCATTTGGTTAATTTGAAAGAAACGTGATCAGCGACCCCAAAAACTCCCGAGTAACCATTTTCGTCCAATTTTATGGCATACTATGTATGATAACAAATTTTTCAATTAATTTAATTAAATTGCCCATTAAAATAGGCCAATTATTGGACAAAAGATGAAATCAAACATTTCCGCCAAAAAAATAAAAGGTACTGCCTTTTCCAAATGTCTTTCTGAATTCCTTGCAACACAAATGAAGTCAATTGACCCCATACTTTCAATTTTAGAAGTAAAATACCAAAAAGACGCGATTACATCTAATTATCATTTTCATGAAATTCGAGAAAAATAGCTGAAAATCGTATATGCAAAATGTATCAATCTATCATCGGCTATAATTTTTACAAAAAAAAAATGTAATGCCAGGCATTGTAGCTGAAGGTCTCTTCATTGAAAAAATATATTTATTATTCTTATTACTTCCACATCCACGTAGTGGATTGGAAGTATAGTAATCGCAAAAAAATTTTCAAAAATTTTTATTCGTTAAATAGGTTTAGAATGTCATGAAACGTCGAGATTTTAAATTTGGGCGAAAAAAAATTTTCTGTCTGTCGGTCTGTCTGTCTGTAACTTTTTTTTTGTCCGCACGTTTTCTCCGGATCGGTTTAAGATAATGACTTGAAATTTTATACACGTATATATTATAACGAGATCTGGAACTGGATTATTTTTTGAGGATATCCGGTGAAGGGTTGGGGGTTAAATAGGGGCAAATAGGGGAAAATAAGTAAAGCAAGCTTGTAAGAGTACAGAAACTTGAAATTCGGTGTATGTACTAGAAGTTAAGGCCTCATATTTTATTATAATATTTTTCAACCCCCCACCACCCCTACCCCATTAATGGGGTTGATAAAATAAAGTTGAGATATTCATTTGAAATTTCGTACACGTATGTATTATAACGACGTCTGGAAGTAGATTATATTTTGAGACGATTCCGTTGAAGGGTTGGGGGTTAATTTGGGGTAAATAGGGGAATATAAGAAAAACAAGTTGGTAAGAGTACAGGAACTTGAAATTCATTATGTGTACTAGAAGCCGAAGCGTCAGATTTTTTTAATAATATTTTTCAACCCCCACCACCCCTACTCCAATATGAAAAGGGTTGATAAAATAAAATTGAGATATTCATTTGAGATTTGGTACACGTATGTATTATAACGGCATCTGGAACTAGATTATATTTTGAGATGATTCCGTTGAAAGGTTGGGGGTTAAATAGGGGTAAATAGGGGAAAATAAGTAAAGCAAGCTGGTAAAAGTACAGAAAATTGGAATTTGGTGCATATACTAGAAGCGAAGGTTCCAGGTTTTTTTATTGGTATTTTCCATTCCCCCACCACCCCACTCCCTTATTAAAAGAGCTGATAAAATTAAATTTAAATTTTCACTTGAAATTTGGTACATTTATGTATTATAACTATATCTGAAACTGGAC
Organism: Stenurella melanura; assembly: GCA_963583905.1. Lineage (NCBI taxonomy): Eukaryota > Metazoa > Arthropoda > Insecta > Coleoptera > Cerambycidae > Stenurella > Stenurella melanura. Next base: position 63,298,434 of record OY757310.1, read on the forward strand.
TATATTTTGACATAATTCCGTTGAAGGGTTGGGGGTTAAATAGGGGAAAATAAGTAAAGCAAGCTGGTAAAACTACAAAAACTTGAAATTCGGTGTATGTACTAGAAGACAAGGTCTCAGATTATTTATAATATTTTTCAACCCCCACCTCCCCTACTTCATTATTAAAAGGGTTGATAAAATAAAATTGAGATATTCATTTGAAATTTGGTACACGTATGAATTCTAACGACATCTGGAACTAAATTATACTTTGAGATGATTCCTTTGAAGGGTTGGGGGTCATTTAGGGATAAATAGGGGGAAATAAGTAAAGCAAGCTGGTATGAGTACAGAAACTTGAAATTCGGTGTATGTACTAGAAGCCAAGGCCTCAGATTTTTTAATAATATACTTCAGTCCCCCACCACCCCTACTCCATTATACAAGGGGTTGATAAAATAAAATTGAGATATTCACATGAAATTTAGTACGCATATATATTATAACGACATCTGGAACTAGATTATATTTTGAGATGATTCCGTTGAAGGGTTGGGGGTTAAATAGGGGTATATAAAGGAAAACAAGTAAAGCAAGCTGGTAAAAGTACAGAAATTTGGGATTTGGTGTATATACTAGAAGCGAAGGTCTCAGGTTTATTTACTAGTATTTTCCATCCCCCCACCATCCCTACTCCCTTATTAGAAGAGTTGATAAAATTAAATTTAAATTTTCACTTGAAATTTGGTACATTTATGTATTATAACTATATCTAAAACTAGATTATATTTTGACATGATTGCGTTGAAGGAGTGGGGGTAAGTAGAGGTAAATAGGGAAAAATAAGTAAATCAAGCTGGTAAGAGTACTGCAACTTGAAATTCGGTGTATGTCCTAGAAGCTCAGGCCTCAGATTTTTTAGTAATATTTTTCAACCCTTTCACTACCCTTACTACATTATTAGAGGGGTTGATAAAATAAAATTGAGATATTCACTTGTAATTTGGTAGACGTATGTATTATAACGACATCTGGAACTAGATTATATTTTGGGACGATTCCGTAGAAGGGTTGGGGTTAACAGGAGAACTAGGGGGAAATAAGTAAATCAAGCTGGTAAGAGTACAGAAATTTTGGATTCGGTGTATGTACTAGAAACCAAGGCCTCAGATTTCTTTCTAATATTTTTCAAACTCCACCACCTCTCCGCTTCATTATTAATGGGATTGATAACATCAAATTGAGATATTCACTTGAAAGTTAGAACACGTATGTATTGTAGTGACATCTGATTGAGATGACTGCATTGAAGGGGTGGGAGGTGGTAGGTTATGAATAGTGGAAAATAGGTAGGGTAAACTAGAAACTTCATTTTTAACGTATATGATAGAAACCAACTCCTCAAACTTTTCTATGACATTTGCCCCAAATATTAAAATTCTATGACCAATAATTTCCACATACTAGAGTGCAAATACAGTCAAGATGTTTCCTTTAAAGTGACTTGGATGATGAATCTGGATGTGGAAGTAGTGATTCCTTAGGCAGCGGTTTTTTTGTTAATTAAATGAAATATAACTTGACATCATGTAAAAATGCTATTTCTTGAGAGGTTATATTCTGGACACCAAGTGTGCCAGAACTTTCCAATATTTTTAAAGTCTCGTAATAAATATTAATATAACATTAGTTCATTGGCCATTGACTAAAACGAGTCAAGCCAGTGGGGAAGAATACAAAGTAGGCGACTACATACTGAGTACGACGAACAGAATGAGATATCTAATTAGGACATATCTAACGAATCTACTGAAAAGAAGGGAAACAGTAGAAGGAAAAATCCAAACAGCATACAGAGTCACAAAATTGAGAAAAATGAACTTCCATGGAGTCTGATTAAAACGATGACATACGGAGACAAAAACGCAGCAACGACAAAAGTGAATAGAAGTAGTCCGAGAAGAGCTAAAACGAACATTATCCAAGTATTTCCTAAAACAGAAAATACACAAATATGACAGAAAACGTCGGCATTACTAGAGAGAAAACAGTAATTTAAAGAGTAGAGTCATACGCAACGAAATACTGGGGACTGGACAACAATAAACTGAAAATAGGGAGGCCACGCTACATGTGATCGGGAGGCTTATGAAAAAGCTAGGAAATGATCATACACATTAGGAAAGAACGGCAAAATAAAAGACGAAATACAATAAAGAAATGTCAAGGATATACACACTGCCAAATTCAGAAACAGAAGACTCAGAAGAAGAATGGGCAAGAAGATGATCATGGCCGGAAACTTAAAAGAAGCATCTCACAAACATCTACACTTCCCAGCCTATATTCCTACACCTTGCGTCATGTGGCTCTCGCTGCTGGCAACAAGCATGTCCCAAATCCAACTCGGCATACGCAGGTCTGGCGGTATATAAAAATATCCAGATTGAATATCCGGAAGTGGTAGTTTACCGTATGCTGGCTAATCAATCAACAACAAACATTAGTTCATTGACCATATTCTATTAGATACGATTTTTTCGAAAATTGGTAGTCCTGGAAAAAATGTTTGAAATTAAAAAGTGGCCTCTATTCTTTATCTTTCATCGAAAGATAAAAATGTTCCATGCAATATTTACCCCTGCAAATTATCACACTTTACCGCCATATCCATAGAGAAAATTGATATTTATCACACTCATTAACATATTTTGCTTTCAAATATACACAGTGTCTTAGTACCTTAAATTTTCATCATTAATCAAGTCAAAATTTCACAAAAAGATTCAACCAAAATTATAAAAAAGATCGCATGAGCGCGAATCAATAAAAAAACAAATGTGTAAATTTTCCTATAAATACCATAAAATTCAATTTAATACAATTTCTTCTAAAACTAGCTCTCCGAAACTCGAGCATATTATTAAAATTCCATAAAGAACTAAAATCTGTAAAAAACGAGAATCTAAAGTTTAATTTTTTCCAAATTTCTAAAGTATTTCACGTTCAAATCATAGGTGACTTTCTCAATAGTTGAGTTGAGTGTACCAATTATAATTTAAGTGCTATTAAACAAACAATCGATTCTTCATAAATCTGTAAAATAAATCGAAATAAATTATTTTATACTTACGTTTTCTACATAACAACGAGTGTTTTATTTCAACGATTAGTACAGCCAAGCCTACCTGATAAATATTCATCAGATCCAGGGCGAGTCCATGTCTCCAAGGCACACGAGCTAGCTGGCGCCCATTTAATTAACAAAGTCGTTCTCTAAGTTCGAGACGACCCTATCATAAGCAATCACCCATCAAACAACAAAACAAAATTTCAAAAAATCACAAGAAACCAGAAAATTATTCGTATACAGCACAAATTGTATACGAAAACGTTGTTAAATAACTACTCGGTAAATCATTATGAAATTAAATAAGGTTTATATTCTGATAGTAGACGAAGTGATTAAAAAATCAAGTGAATCCATTAAGGATAGTAACCTTTAGAGTATTATTTTCAGGTTTAACTAAGCTATTTTACACGTAGTGCAGTGGAAGTATAACAATCTGTTTCTTGTTGAAATAGGTTCAGAATGTCATGAAACGTCGAGATTTTAAATTTGAGCGAAACACTATCCTGTCTGTCTGTCTCACTATTTTGTGCACACGTCTTTGGAACGATTTAAGATATTGATTCGAAATTTTGTATACGTATATACTATAACGAGATCTGAAACTGAATTGTTTTTGGAACTTATCCGGTGAAGGGTTGGGGATAAATGGGGTAAATAGGGGAAAATAACTAAAGCAAGCTGGTAACAGTACAGAAACTTGTGATTTGGTGTATATACTAGAAGCCGGGGCCTCAGATTATTTATAATATTTTTCACCACCACCCCCATTCCATTATTAAAGGTGCTGATAAAATTAAATTGATATATTCACTTGAAATTTGGTACACGTATGTATTATAACGATGTCTGGAACTAGATTATATTTTGAAATGATTCAGTTGATGGGTTGGGGGTTAAATAGGGGTAAATGGAAAAAAATAAGTAAAGCAAGCTAGTAAGAGTACAGACAGCCAAGGTCTCAGATAATTTACAACATTTTCAACCCCTCCACCACCCTCACTCCATTATTAAAGGGACTGATAAAATTAAATTTCAAATAGATATTCACTTAAAAGGTAGAGGGCCCCTAAGGAAGATTTACGACCTAATTTATTTTTGAACAAAGTTTGAAGTATATATTTTTCTCATATCCACTTTTAACACTCAATCAATTCCACAACAAACGAAATCATTTCCAACCCCCTGCCCCCATTCTACCCCTTTGAAACTACTGAGTCGCTCGCTAAGATATCCTAAAGCCCTACTAAGTGGAAGAACATCATTGGCTAGTGATCCAGGGCATACACAAGAACACTCCCAAGTTAATCATCCAACGAACATAGATCCTTGAGAATAATTCACACTACTATTGTATATGCAGCTGGAAGATAGGAATGGCACATGGGGTGTATTATCCAATCGATCCTACAACATACGGAATCACCCCCCCCCCCCCATGAACATGTTATTAGCTATTTCGTCTTGCCTAAATTATTTAATTCCCAATTCTCAGTTGTACACTTGTACGTCCCAGCTCTCTGTACATTAGTATTGCGGATTATTCTCAAGAATCTATGTTCAGGGGGGAGGATTAACTGAGGGGGGAGCGTAATTGTGTATGTCTTATTGTCTGATATCACTAGATGATATTTTGCTTCTTGTAGAGTATTAGGATATTTCAGCGGGCGACTCAGTAATTTTAGGGTGGTAGAATTGGGGGAGGGGGGCGTTGAAATGATTCCCTTTTTTGTGGAATTGATTAGACATTCAAAGTAGATATGAAAAAATTGTTTTTAATTTTTTTTCATGGCCTATTATTTGCACTAGAGTGCAAATATAGTCAAGATGTTTGCCTGTAAACAGACTTGGATGGAAAATCTGGATGTGGAAGTAGTGATTCCTTAGGAAGCGGTTTTTAATTTTTAAATTACATCAAAACACTAATTAACGAACTTGAAAGATCCTGTTTTAATGTTTGTAAATTTTATCACTTGAATTGTTATCGTTATTATGGTTTTAAAAGAATTTGAAATCAAATATTAGTTCATTTGAGTCTCTTATTTTTAAATTAATTTGTGCACTTTTTTAATGGGCAAACTTTTCAGGGTACATCGTTTAAATCTTTGAAGTTAAAAGGATTTCGATAAAAGCGCACTTTTTTCATATAAATGCACTGGACTATAAGAAAATGTTAAAATATTCATTTAGAAATTAATATATTGATACACTGTAAGTATACATCGTTGAAATAAATTTAATGTTTCCTATGATAAGAAAGATAAAAATTACAAAACAGATGTATATTACAGAGATTTAATAATACTTTCCTTTTTACTGTTATTTCGATATGAAATTTATTGGCCCTTAATAAATTTAAGGCGTTTTAAAATTATAAAATAAATAACGTTTATGGGATCCATAAGCCATCCTAATATTGTAATATTTATTACACCCGGTCCTGCAGCGAATATTAGGACAAACAACGAAGTCAGGAATGAGTTTCCAGACCTTGCTCCTGCTGTAGCATCTCGTTCCAGCAAGATGTGATGGAGTTTAGGTCACGCTCATCGATCAGCTCCCGATAGATTCGATTGTAAATCTCCCCATCGAACTCGAAATATCCAATATAATTAAGTTTCCAACCGAACAGCTTTCGGCATTTTTAACCGTCTGCTGTTCTCTTCTGCACTCCCAACAGCTTAAATTCAGGGAAGCGGTTGGATATTTACGGCAAACTGAAACAAAAATCTTTAGATTCAGGAATTGGGTGTTTCAATAATTAAGATATACGATCCGTGGGATCTGAATGATTTGGGTACTTGCGCTAAAATAACATTCTTTTTACAAAGATTATGACCGTTGAACTTTATTAATGCGTAATGTGTTTCTTTGTTTGTTTAGTAATGACGAACGATTCATATTATGTTAATAGAAAATAAAATGATGTAAAAAAATATTTTCGAAACAAAGCTTTTGTTTAAAACAATGTACTAAAATGTAAAAAATAATTGTTAAATTCATTCATCTGGAAATTAAAAGATTTAGAGACGGTTATATAACACTGTTGTACAGTTACTTTGCTTAGTTGACCACCCCCAAAGATTTTAGTTTCCAGATATATGAATTTAAAAATATTTTTTATACATCATTTCATTTTTTACTTTTTAGTCCTTACTTATTTTGCAGACAGACAGACAAAACCCTTTTATTTGATACCCATGTCAAGGGCGTTGTGAAGCAAAGGTAATTCGCCATCATGAGACGTTCGCCATATTGGATGTAGAACGATATTAGATATACAATATTGCATTGTCACCGCACCTACATACGTGTGCAAAGTTTCAAAGCTTTAGCTGAATTAGAACTAGTCGAAATTTTCATTGCAAGATTTGTAGTAGACATGCAGACAGACAGACAGACAGACAGACAGACAGACAGGCAGACAGACAGACAGACAACAAAGAAAGTTAAATAAGAGCTTTTAACAAAGGTGTTTGTGTTTTTGTGGATAAAAAGTTCGATAAACAATACTTTACAAAAATGTTGAATTAGCATTACAGTCCCTATTAGATTTAATCAAACAGCTGTATTATAACGGCACTGTAGCTCAGCCGGCTAAGTCTCTTAGTGGCAATGCGCGCTTGGTCAGACTGACTATCGTGTACTGGGTCCAATCCCCTGCTCCAACACTGGCAATATTGGTATGTAATGGATGTTGTCTGCGTTTTTTCAAATCTGTAACCCCCTTCCGGTCAGTCTAGGCTTTGGATCCAGGGGTTGTCTACTTGTGTTTATGTTTACAACAGCATAACATTTTTTAATAATCATCTTAGAAAATAGTTTGTACCAAAATCCGTTTCATAATACGTTGAACTCAAATATTGAAAAAATAAAAAGTGTATGTGCGTGTGTATGTATGTATGTATGTGTATATATGGCTTCTTCTCGACTGTGTCTTCTCTGAGACTTAAAATTTTAATTTGTTACAGATATACGTATGAACACTGTATAAGCCGCAAGAAGTTCATTGATATTTAGTTCGACAGAAATAGAATTATTTTTAGATTTCTCACCCTTATATATCCATATATATTATATATTTTCTGAAGTTACGGACCTTCGTCACAAATATTATACTAGAGAAAGGAAAAGTTACAAGATACCAAAACACTCGCACAATTTTTTTCAAAAGATCGCCAAAATACGCTGGCATTCACTATTACAATATGCTTCCTGAGGATATAAAAAATGCAACTTCGATTAAACAATTTAAAAACAATCTTAAACAAAATCTTACAATCAATGCGATATATACATTGGACGAATTCAAAATCGTTGTAAAAATACTTATAAAAGGTTATAATTTTTTTTATGTATCTTTTATCCTATATTTTTTCACCGTTTCATTGCGGTAAAATTATGTATTTAGTGTATTACTGTATTTTTTATCTTATTTATCATATCAAATACTAATCTATATACTATAGTGTATTACAAAATCTTCTATACACATATACTGTAACTTTAGTCTGTATTGACAATACTCATGCAAAATATCTTTGTAAACGAGGGCTGATGAAATAAATAAAAAATAAATAAATAAATAAAATAGTTTTGGTATGTCCCTCTGTCCGTCTGTGTGTCACAGCCCTCTCATTCTCTAATTTATGTATTGAGATGAAATTTGGTATATACAGACAGACGAGAACTGATGACAGAGAGACACCAAAAACAGAAATGAAGAGATTTTTAAAGAATGTTTTGGTTTCCAAACAGTGAAAAATGAATTCAAAAAAATATTTTCATTTACCCTATCTAGCGGGATGTCGTTGGATAGGTATCCTAAAATGCAATAAGAAATGTTCTAGGGCCTTATAATTCTAATTCTTCAATCGCTTTCAAAGTAGTCCTCAATTTGCGTCAAGGGTTTATTGATGATATGATTCAATGGCATAAGTACTTATGTACGTAAGAAAAATTTCTGATAAATGCACGCAAGCGGAAAAATCATACCATGCGATTTTCTTGATTTTCTCTTATAAGTACTACAATAATCCGATCTTTGGATGAATGTAGTGACGACACTAATATACGATTCAAATATATTGGACCCCTCACTTTAACCACGAATATCTCGGAAACGGAGGAGCAGAAAAATTGAAAAAATTTTGTGTATTATGAGTTTATTCTAAATCAATCACTAAAATTTGAATAACGTACATTGGTCACTTTTGACGTTCTGCTAAGTTATACTGAAAAATGTCCTACTTTTTTAGGAAATTTTGGCCATATCAGTTTTAAATTCATTATATCTTGGAAAATGTGCATACTATGTAAATAATATTTTAGACACCGATAAAGCGCGGCATTTTTTGTACAGGGAAAGTTTTTCATAATTTTTTCTTTTAAAATTTTGCAGTTATTCTCAAAAACGTGACGTCATGTTTATTTGGTTATTTATCAGTGTAAAATTTTTTTGACAAAATAGTTAATTATATAATATGTAAGCATTTTCAGAAAAAATAATTGGTATATATCAAATAATGGATTTAAAACTGGTATGGTCAAAATATCCTTAAAAAGTGGGACATTTTTCAATATAACTTAGCAGAACTTCAAAAATGTTCAATGTACATTGTTTAAATTTCAGTGCATGGTTTAGAATAGACTCATAATGAACACATAATTTTTTCAATTTTTTCTCCATATCTTAGGATCCCCATATTTTGTTAAAAACATATTAGGTTTCTTCATTGTCATTACTACGAATATTAACTACTTGCCAAATATTATTTTCTCCGTCAAATAATTTTTCACATTTCGCGTCAACATATCGCCAAATGTACAGAATAAGAAACCTTAATTCTCGTAGTTTGAAACGCGAAGAACCGAAGAAGTCTCGAGAATAATTTTAATAACATCACGTTTCCTGCACTATAGCGATTGAAAAAGTTGACGTATTGTTACGAATAAAACATCGTATAATAATTACCAGATAAGTAAGAACATTACAACAGTACTAAAAACATTAATGATACATATTATATACGTACTTGCGTATTTCTCTCATTTATTCTACTATCTGGTTATAATATGATACAAATTGATCAAAATCGATTTAATAGCGATTTACATAAATGTTTGGTTTTAGTGGGATATAAAATAATACCTTTAATCGTTTTCTTTTGCTCAAACCGACAATAAAATTTAAATTAAAATCGTTTCAATTTTTATGGGGCGTGTATTTAATTTTATGACCACACAATGTTTATATTTGTTGCAGTATTTACTCTTTTGAAGTTCTTCAGTAATACCGTCAAATCGAATCAAATGATTTACGATTGCCTACGTGTTTTATTAAAAATAGCAGGAAATCATTTGTCAGATATTATATTTGTGTACACTGTCTTTATATTTTTACAACAAAAAACGCCGTTTGGAAATATTAATAGAGATAAAGGGAAAGATATAATGTAGTGAAATTTTAAGTTATTTCATGTAGTGAAATTTTAAGTTAGATATGAAAGAGACAAATATTTTAATTAATTATACCTAATGCAACCATTTTTCTGGGGTTTCGCAAATAATAGAAAAAGTCAAGAAGTAATCTATGAAAAATCGACAAGAAATCTATGAAAATATTAATTTCCAATAGTGGCATTCTACTGATAACCTACTATTCACTCAAAAATCAAAATATGTAGGTATATGAAAATATTTATATTCACTCTGGTTGTGCTAGAGAATAAAGAGGTCAATATAAAAATCTGTCTGAAACTTATGTATTCAAAAACGTTTTGAATACAATTAAAACGCTGTTAAAAACTTAAAATTATGTAATGAAATTTCAGCCTCGCGCAGTGGGACCCAAGACTAGGTAAAGTTAGAAAGAATTAAAAAAAAACATTAAACAATATTAAAGCAATATTCAAGTAGCTTTTGGAGGTTTTGTTCTTGATATTTCTGTTCTCAATGTGTTCGGTTCTTGTTTAGTTCTTCGAAATTTCATTCTCAATTTTTTCTGTTTTCAATTTTACAGAAAATTCTTTTTGTAATAAAGATATTTAGTCAAAATTAAGTATTAGGGTTAGCTCAAATTCTAAAACAATCATCAAACAGACAGAAATAAATAGATATTTATAGTTAGCATAAGCCCGTATGTACAATAATTGTTTAATTTCTGACATTCCTAATATACCCATATATCCGCGTCTAATAAAAGTAAAATAATTGCTTCATATTTTTCATTGCAGCGAATTTATCCTCGAAAATTATAACAATAATTATATTGAGAGAGAGATAAATATTTATTATATCAAAAGATTTCAGGTTGATATAATATTTATTTTACTTAAATATATATTTTTTTTATTTTAAAGAAACAAACCTGGACTATCACAATAAACATTAAGTATAATTATGTAATAAAGCAAAAATAAATATTTAATGGATAAATGATTTTATTTTACTGACACAAATAGCGAAGAAAATATTTTTTCACGAATCGTTTAAAATTGTTATAATTAAGAGACATGAAAAAGCAAATAATATTTCTTCTCAGTCCTCTGCAGAGAATATAATGATTTTAAGAGGCCACCTAATTTCTCTGTTCTGTTCTAATTTTTTTTATTGCGCATAAACTATAACGCCTATCAACATAATTTGAATCTAGATTATGTTTTTCTTTTCTGTGCGACATGTTAAACAGTTGAATGCCGGTCTGCTGCTATAATCCATTGTCCTTAGCACTTTGACTGCTGACGCAATATGGCCTATATGACGTGGTGACTAACCTAATCAAACTTGTTTTTTTGTTGCACGTGTACTGGTTTTGGCAAGATGTTGCCAAAAATATAACCTTTAAAAAAAATGGAAGCAAAAATTCACAAAAAAAAAACATGACGTCCGAAGGCGTCACGCGCTCTAGTTGAAATCTACACTTTTTTGCTCATGACGTCCTTTTACGTTATGACGCCTGAAGGTTAGTTGGTAGGGATATGACGCCTCCAGACGTCATCAGCAGTTAAAGTGCTAATTAATAGCATTTATTGTATTGTGCCTTCACGATGAAAGTAATACATTCGATTTTCATCTTGCAAAACGCAGGAATGCGTAGAGTTCTATTCATGAAGTGTCATTTTTGACCTGCACGATAACTCATAACCACCTCCAGTTTTCACAGAAGTCAAGCCAACTTTGTGATGCAGACCTTGTATGCATTTACAGATTCGGATGAAAAAATTGAAATAAATACCTAACTAGTATCAAAGACGATGGATACTTTAACATAACTATTTAAAATAAATGTTCCAACTGTTGCCAGTTTACTTGACAGCATCTTTGAAGTCGAACATTTATATATTCTTGGACATTTTGTAAAATTTCTAGTGAAATCAGACGAATTTATTGATGTGTTTGGTCTGTTATTTATTAACACAAAATTAAAATAATTTAAGAATTTGTAATATGTTTTAATATCAACAAAATGTATAATTATAAGGTTATAAAACAGTACATCGTAGGTACGTTATGATACCAAGAAGACCATAACAACTGTGGTTGCCAGACAATGTAAGTTCACAATAATAATAATAACTGAAAATAATGAACCTAAAAATAAAGAAAAAACAGAATTAATTTAGTTTTAACATGTTTCAACTTTATTGGTTAGTGTTATATAAATAATGAATCTTGAATGATCAGCCTAGTTAAATTACTTTGTAATAACTTTTGAAACGGTAAAGCAAAATTTCTAAAATATGACATCCAATGCCAAGACTTAGGGCTGAATTTGGAAAATATTCTCTAAAAACATTTTGAAACTGAACATGGGATAACCTGTACATTCTTACATATTTGGATTCTGTTATCCAAAGTATATACATTTTCAACCTTCGCATGTTATTTTAATAATTTTTTTTGTTTTTATTTTTATTTATCGATGATCGCTACTTGCTCAAAATTGTTAAAATTCAATCTGCAAGCACCTGTAATATATTACACAGCCCCACAAAAAAAAATTGATCCGGTTGAGTGACCATGGTATTCCTATGTATTTTTCGACGCTTAATCAGAATCCAAGGCCAAGAAAATTTGAATACTCCTTAAATTTTTGTGTATTTCGATGCATTTTTTATATATTTCTTTATTAATATCATATATAAAATTAGAAACAAACGTTCTGACACCAAAGCGCGTAATAGGTAATCTTCAGATAATGACAACTTGATTATATATTATATTAAACATCATATTTCAAATTTTTCTTTCTAGATGGAGGTTATGTCTATTTATCAGTTGATCTGGTGTTATTATAATAACGTATCTTTGTGGTGTAAGCCTTATATCTTCTTTCCATTTCTTCAAATATGGTGCATACCGTTATTTTACTAAACAAAATTGTCGAGGCATGTTCCGTACAAGCTTAACGTCAATTACACGTCCACGTATGTTTTTGATTATTTCATTTAATAACTCAGCCAGCTGTTAAATTACCCCAGCATGTGACCAGGGAGAGAGAGCAGGACAAGCAGAAGGCGATAGGGTGCAGAAGTGAAATTAGCCAAGTCATTTGAACACATAACCAAGACAGGTATTACTCAAGTTTATGAGTACTTATATAAAGAACTTTAAAAGTCGGTACATTGAGATTAATTCTTTATTGTTCACTTTTCTTTTGGAAAAATAAATACAGTGTCCTCCAAAAAGTCTGCACCATATGGAAAACTTCTTATTCAATTGTTTCTTTTTAAACGGGTTTTAGCACTAGTTTCAGCATGATTAATAACCACAAAATTGCCAAAAATGTTTGTCAAGTCACAGCTATGATACCTCCAAAATGTCTTTAGAAATTTTAAAAAGGCCTGATATGCCGTATCTATCAAAATATAGAAAAGTACCATGTGGAAAAGTTCTGTCTAAGATCGTTGACACAGTAAGTAAGAAAAAAATTGAAAACCAGATCCTCCGGCATTTTGTATAAAAACATTGCGATAGGAATTGGATGATCAACCTGTATCCCTACGCCATCCATATAAAAAGAGCGATAAATGTAATAAATCCTATTTACGCATTTTCTCCTTCATTGTAATGTAATTTTTAAACAGAAAGTTATACTTTAAAAGGATCAATTTTATGACACGTTATACTTACCGTCCAAATTCAGAGCCTTCTGATTACGTTTGCATTTAAATCTTAACGGTCAAAGAAGACTTAGGGGGTCGCATTAAAGTTGATTAAAAATAACAGCTGATTTTAATAACATGTGTTTATTATAAAATTCAGATATGGGTATAACAAGAAATACAACTTTATTATATATAAATAAAACGGATGTATTAACAATCGAAAACTAACATAATATATATTTTGTTATTTAGGTATCTATATATGCATTATATAATGTCTTCCACTTAAGAGTGTAACACTCTTATAACTTTTTGATTATTTGAACCAAATCTTACTAAAAGAGAAGACATTTGGATGTACATATGACCAAACAATATTCGCCCCCTTACAAATAAAATTCCATCTGTGGTACCAAAATAAACTGAAAAAATGAAAAACATTTTAGGATTTTTTATCGGAAAATTTTACTATTAGAAGTAGTTCAGTTTGTCCAAGGTAAAGTACAAAGTTTCATCAATATCAGAAAATACCGATAAACACAATGAAATGAAGCGCCATTCCAGTTTCGGTGAAAATACTGATGAATGTCTATTTTTCTATGAGTGGTACATTTAAAATTGCACAATTTACAAGCAAACATGTTCTGATGGTTTCCTTACCTGTTGTATTTTAATAATAATAATTGCACTTATATGCACTAACTTGCAAAATAACAGCCAGAACGCTAAAACGGAGTTGATACGCACTTATGGTTGCGGCCATTAACGATACATAATATGATCATGCGTCAAAGAATAAGTTACATTAATAAGTTATATAAAGAATAGGTACGCATGCGTGTGAAATTATTTCACACATTTTATAATGTAATACTAATCGTTTACTAGGTAAAATCTAAATTGCATTAAAGGACGTGTAATTGATACATAATACTTTATGGAAAAATCATGTTACAGGGTAATATTCTTATGTAATTTATTTTCACAGAACTTTAACTGTAAAATTTCCGAGCTAATATACACAGATGCTTCCAAATCTTCTAGTGGAACAGGGTGTGCATATTATATACCTTCTAAAAATATTGAGACCAAAATAAAACTTATGCAAGAGTGCTCTTTTTTTACAGCCGAAGCGACAGCCATCTGTGAAGCCATCAAGTTTATGCAAACCTCAGAATTTCCGAAAACTGTTATCCTTTCTGATTCATTCTACAGGCATTACAAAATACTACTACTTTTAGAATTAATGATAATCCCCTTATTATACACATTAAGAACTTAGTTCAAAATGTCTTTGACGAAGGAAGAGAGGTATATTTTGTGTGGGTAAAAGCGCACATAGGATTAAAGGACAACGAACATGTTGATAATCTAACCAAGAACAGTATAGATGTAGGAATTACTTCCAATTATAAATTGTGTTTCCCGGATGCAACGAATATACTTAGATCTAAATTAAGAAATCATTGGGATTATATGTGGAAAGAATCGTCCTTTATGAAACCAACTAAATATTCGTTAATTCATTCTGAACTGCCTCATGACTTTTTGCACAAAAAATATAAGTGTTCAAGAAAATATGTTACGATTATACGTTTAAAGTTTGGTCATGCATGCTACCCTGCACATTTGTTTAGAATAAACGTTTACAATTCTGATATTTGTGAATATTGTAACATTACAGGCGACCTAGATCATATATTTTTTGAATGCAAAAAGCACACAGAAGCATCTGATAAGCTATATAATAACAATAAAAAATGGTTAAATCTCGACACCTTTTAATATACTTCATCTGTTATCCTTAAATAAGAAAAACATTTTTGACTGTCTGATTGATTTTTTGGAAGGGACGAAAATTAAGTTATAGATAAGTAGGTTAGGTTTGTTCCTTATGTTCTACATCGTCGTGTTATATATACCTTCCTAACCGTGGTCTTGTGTTGTGCGTCAGAAAAATGTCCTGATAGACCCCTGGACGAGAAGTTTGTGACCCATGTACATCCTTTGTTTTGTGACTGTGTGGCTGACACACATGTCATGCTTGTTATTGGTTAGGTTAGTATTTGAGTTATTAATTTTTATTTATTAAATTGTAGCTGGCTGTATGGCTATAAGCCTTTATGGCAAGGAAAAAAAACTGTAAATTACTTAGCAATGTATATTTACATTATTTGCTAATTAAAAATATAATACACAATACGCTGTGTATATATACACACATTTTTAACAGTGAGGACTATCGTGGACTATATTCAATAATTCTGAACCCTTCATGTGGAATGTTGCACGATAATCGGCTTAAATATTAAAGAAACGATTGTTCATTTAAATCAAATTCAGATCACATAAATAAAAGGCAAAATTCTTATTAAAATTTCTTCAAGAACCTTAAGAATGTATAATACAGATTTATTTAAAAACTTTAAACCATTTAGTCTCCTAAATTAAATACTACATTTCTGTATGTCTTCCTTCTCTTTCCATACATATTATTGTTATATTGCAGAATTATTTGGCCACATTTCTCAAAATTCTTGGGGATATTTCAAGACAGATATCCCTGATGCTGTTTTCTAAATGAACGATATTTTGGAAGGGTCTTCTATGGTAAACTTTATTTTTCAAGTAACCCCATAAAAAGAACTCTA
Source organism: Stenurella melanura (assembly GCA_963583905.1). NCBI lineage: Eukaryota > Metazoa > Arthropoda > Insecta > Coleoptera > Cerambycidae > Stenurella > Stenurella melanura. Next base: position 63,314,306 of record OY757310.1, read on the forward strand.
GGGGCGCTATGTCCGGGGATATTACTGGTCATGGGTATTGTGAACATCTGGCAATTTTCAGATGTGCCTCTAAACAAGTTGTCCAGATAATTTCTTACATTAAAAGTACTGTGAATTGAAGCACCAATTACTTCAGTAATTTTATTCATAAGAATATTCAAATATCTTTCCGAATTGAGAAAAAGAGCCAATTAGTCTGACATTAAGAATACCGCATCAAACATTGGTTTTAAAAGAGTACTGATCTTTACATTCAATCACAAATCACGGATTTACCTCAGCCCTCCACCTGCAATTTTGGGAACTTACTACCCCGTTGGAAGAAAAAGCTGCTTCGTCTGTGAATATAAATGCAACACTAATCTTTTTTGCATTGAAATATTTAAAATTAACTAAACTGTAAATAAAAAACAAAAAAAATAAATTACATATTTTCAGAAAAAAATAAAAAAACTAAAACATTGAAATTTTCAAACCAAACTTCACACATTTAGATTCTTAATGTAATTACGAACAACTTTTGTTTACGCTGCTTTTCCATATTTTGATAAATAAGGACATTTCAGGCCATCTTAAAATTTCGAATAACATTTTGGAGGTGTCATAGTTGTGACATGAGATTTTGACAATTTTGTGGTTATTAATCATGCTAAAACTAAGGCTGAAACCCGTTAAAAAAAACAGTTGAATAAAAACGTTTTCCATATGGTGCAGACTTTTTGGCGGATACTGTATAATTTAATTATTATGTTCCTCTCAAGTCTTTTGACCGATTTACTGGGTTCTACTTGCAGGACTATTTTAAAATTATTTCTACGAAATCTTTTGCAAACTGTAGAGTATGACTCTACAGATGGTCCCATGTTTTTCATCAACCTCTGTCTAATAAAAGGTGAGCAAAAATTGAAGAAAAGTATGATTATGAATAAACAAGCATTAGAGAATATTCAAATATATGGCGAAGGAGCAGGGTAGAATAATTACTTTCCATTAGAGAACAACCGAAGTTTTATGGTGGAGGAGCGGTTGCAGGTAAATGGTCAGGTATTTTCGGAACTAAAGATTCACAATGGTGAATCCAAGAGAGCTGCCATCATTGCGTAAGTTTTGTAGATTTACTTGAAACTGGACCCATAAAAGAGTGAACTTTTTTTTTTAAACATTGAATCGTTTTTAAAAAAACGGCCTTTAAAATATATATACAATTAAAATTGAAGGAATTTTTACCCGAAACAAATCTATATTAGGCAATAAGGTTCAATCAAGCGATGGTGAAGTTTTATTTCATAATTTTTAGTGATCACTTTTTTTAAAGGCGTTTCAATTTTATTACCTCCCTCGCATTCCGAAGGAAAGTATTGTATTCGAGAAAAAATTACCCTTCGGGATTTCTTCGGATTTCCACGTTTCAGACCATGTAGATTACGAAAATAAAGGTTTTTCAAATCCGTCTGTCGGTCTGAAAATTGAAGATTTTTTAACGACTACTATACTTCCAATCCACTACGTGAATGTGCAAATAAAATGTGACAGATGGCAATGATATAGTTTTATAGTTAACACAATTGGCAAGGAAGACATCTATTATAGTTTTATTGAACATGTACAGGGTGTGAGATAATTCAACTACGGTGGAAATTTATAAAGGTACTTACCCAAACCCTCGATATTTTACAGCTTTTATTTAATATTTAATATTTTTGACCAAAAAACATCAGATTTTCTTTGTAATAATAATAACTACATTTCGATTATTATTCTCGTATGTCGTCCCTTGTATATGCCATGGTTTTCGAGAAAATCGATATTGACACAAATTGCAAAATTTTTTAATGCGCACGAATTTTCGTTTATTTGAAAGTTTTTGTGCGCGGTCTATAGAAAAAAATTGAATTGCTCGAAAACCAAACTGGCTAGGAAGAAAAATCAAAAGGAGATTTAAAGGAGATATAAAATATTCTCATGTGTTTCCATTTTTGATGGCTATTGATAATAATTATATGATATATAAACTCAAAAAAACTTTTTTAGCTAAATTTTCATGATGTTTGGGTTTTTTTTATTTTTAGGAAACAATAAAAAATTGGCCAAAATTTGGCTATCTTCAACATGCCTGTAAATTTGTAAGTGTGAATATTTTTATTCCTAAATTTTTCTGCATTGAAGTACTACCTTGAACTAAAATATAATGCATGTATAATTTATATTAAAGTCAGTTATTTTTTATGGGCCTGTGAATAGTTAAAAGCGCAAAGAATCAAGAGGTAACTATATTATATTGTTATTTTCATATACTAATACATACCAATTGCCATCAAAAATAGAAGCACAAGAGAGTATTTTATATCCCCTTTAAATCCCATTTTGATTTTTCTTCCTAGCTTGTTTGGTTCTCGAGCAATTCAATTTTTCTATAGGCCGCGCGCAAAAAAATTCAAATAAACGAAAATTCGTACGCATTAAATATAAAAATTTTGTAATTTTTTTCGATATCGATTTTGTCGAAAATCATATATAAGAAAATTACAAGAGGACTACTTTTGTAGAAAATTTGTCTAGCTTTCTTTTTACGATGAGCAATTTTTTTATATCTTCAACTGTTAACGAGCTATCAGTAAAATAAGGCATTTTTCACCGAAGGGGTGGTCTTTTGGGGGGTTGCGCGGCATCCCAGAACTGATTTGTCTGGTTTTGTGATGTATAATTCCTCCCCTAACGGTTATTGAAGGAAAGTCTCAGTTAAACATTTTTTGTTATGGACATTTTTATAATTATTGGACTAATAGAGGAATTCCAAATTTATTTCTGTTAAGTGTTACTCCAGTTTTATACACAATTCACTAAAGATTTGTTATTATTTGTCTTGACTGATATATATTACTAGTTCAAAATACCTACCCTTTTTGAACTGCCCCGATTCCATTGTGACCAGTTTATCAGCAGTGCTTGCCTATGTGGATTTCTGTGCACCCATAATAACTCAAAAAGTTATAATTTCGATGGCATGCAAGGGTTTGACAAAAATAATTGCGTTTCAAGAATTTCAATGTATTCCTTCTACGGCAACCTCAACCTCGTGCATTTAACGAGCGAAAATTAAATCATAAACAATTACATTTTGTGCAGCATTTTATTTTGCATCGGTTGCTAGGCAACGACTTATTGTATATCGTTAACCAGACATTTTAAGTTGTAACCATTAAATAATTAAAAGCTTATAGCTGTCGCTTCCCTATTGATTGAGATCGATAATGAAGCAATTTCTTTACATTGTAATAATCACAAATAATACAGACTAATTATTGTATTATATACAATAATATTATTTTAAATAATATTATCTTCAACCTGGGACATATTTATATATATTTCTAATACCAATTAATACTCTTATCTATGCGTATGATACTATATATATTTTATATATATTTGGACAATTATTGAGTTATTCTCTGTTTAAAATGGTGAATGCATCTATTTGAAACACGAATTTTGTTTGAGATGTTGATTTTATGCCAACTGTAATTTCTTTTTTCTATTTTAATTTGCCTATGTCATTTTCTAATCAAATTCTTTTGTTTTAAAATATTTTCTAGATATCGTAGATGATTGAAACGAAGCCTGGTAGCTACTATCTACGATATCAAAAGAAAGTTATACGCAAAAATTTTTATTAAAAAATCCACGTAGGTAATCCTGCGTATATCAGTACTCAGCAGTGGTGGGTCGTCAAGGGGCAGGCGACTCATCGCTCGAGCGTATCCACTAATAAGAATACTGATGGATATCACGTGGCAGATATACGTCCACGACTGAGAAATTCAGGAAAACTGAAAGAGTTAGTGCATGGCCATATCGGCGCAATGCACATCGCGCATCGGTCTGTCCGTCTGTCGTGTCAGTCTTACTGGGAGTATTCACTGACACGAAAGATCGATAAACGCTATTGCAGATGCAGCGACCCCCTCATTTGAAGCGTCTTTCAATTCTCTATGCAACAGCATGGTTGGAATTAGTGTTTTTAATTTCTTTCGTCTGCATGAAAACCAGCCTCTAGATTAACTAAGGTGGGGGTGTTGTTTGGAAAAATCTTGAAACACGTCACCTTGTATCTTTTGAACGGCACATTTGACTTTGTCAGGTGCACCCCCTATCCCCCAACACCCCCCCCCAAATGACGGTGGTCGAGTGACCCCTCATTTTAAAGGTCTTTTGATTCTCTATATGAGTGCATGATTGTTTTTAGGTTTAATCGTGTTTTGTTTTAAATAACTGATGACATGCTTATTAATTTAAATTTAAAAAAAGTATGCAATACATTTTTATTTACCATCGGTGTTTATAAAGACCTCCCGAGACTCAGATATAGTGATTTGAATGCCCTTTCTGCTCTAAATACTAATCGGTTAAAATTTTTCAAATTTGTTGAATTGTCTTTCGGGATTATTTAATTATGAACTCGTTCTTCGTTTATCGTTAAAAGGAAATTCAATTGTTCAATCTGTCCTTACAAAAATGGGAAAAGTGTAGAAAAAATATTGAAACATCAAAATTTAACGTCAGAAGAAAATTCCACCTTGCTGTTCGGGAGTATCTGAACATGGTGTTCCTGTGACATTGGATTGGACGAAGCGGTGCTCTGGAATGGCCGGTCTGCTCACCAGATTTAAATCCGCTGGACTTTTTCTTGTGGAGTAATCTGAAAAGTAACATTTACGCAACGGAACCAGCGTCTCTGCAGGAGTTGCATCGACGCATTGTTCAAGAATGCCGCCAAATTACGCCACAAATCTTCCAAAATGTAAGGGAACGTTTCGAGCAGAAATTGTATCATTGTATAGAACTTGGTGGCGCACAATTTGAGCATCTGTTGAACTAATAAAAATTTCTTCTGGCGTTGAATTTTGATATTTTAATTTTTCTTCTACACTTTTCCCAATTTGATAAACCCAAAAACAATCATGCACTCGCATACAGAATCAGAAGACCTTTAAAATGAGGGGTCACTCGACCACCTTACCGTAATTTTTTGTTTTTGGTGGGGGTTGTTAGGGTTAGGGGGTTGACCTGACAAAGTCAAATTTGACATCGAAATGTGCCGTTCAAAAGATGAAAGGTGACGTGTTTCAGGATTTTCTTAGGTAATCTAGAGGGTGGTTTTTATAGAGACAAAAAAAATTAAAAAAAAAAACAGTTTCGACCATGTTGTCATACAGAGAATTGAAAGTCGCTTCAAATGAGAGGTCGCTCGGCCCCCTTTCTCTATGTAAATTCTTGAGTTAGAGATTGCTAGGGCTAGGTTGACGTATCAACGTCAAGTTTGACATCAAAAGTTGTTCCCCAAAAATCAAGAATCGACATGTCCGACCGTTTTTTTCAAGAAACTAGTCCCAAAACAGGCGTTTTTTGTTTTCAATAACCCACCCTGTATGTTTCAAAGATATAAATAATGCCCAAACACCATTTGAAAAAATCATGTTTTTTTACCTACAGTCCACTTAAAAAATGTCGCGAGGTTACATGTATCAGATAATAAAACTATATATATTAAACCGCTGCCTAAGGAATTACTACTTCCACATCCAGATTCTTCATCCAAGTCACTTTAAAGGAAACATCTTGACTATATTTGCACTCTAGCATGTGGAAATGATTGGTCATAGAATTTTAATATTATTTGGGGAAGATGTCATAGAAAAGTTTGAAGAGTTGGTTTCTACCATATACGTTAAAAATTAAATTTCTAGTTCACCCTACTTATTTTCTGCTATACACAACTTACCACCTCCCACCCCTTCAATGGAGTCATCTCAATCAGATGTCACTACAATGCATACGTGTACTAATTTTCAAGTGAATATCTCAATTTGATGTTATCAATCCCATTAATAATGAAGCGGAGGTGGTGGAGTTTGAAAAATATTAGAAAGAAATCTGAGGCCTTGGTTTCTAGTATATACACAGAATCCCAAATTCCTGTACTCTTATCAGCTTGATTTACTTATTTTCCCCTAGTCACTCCTATTAACCCCAACCCTTCTACGGAATGATCCCAAAATATAATCTAGTTTCAGTTGTCGTTATAATACATACGTCTAGCAAATTACAAGTGAATATCTCAATTTTATTTTATCACCCCATTTAATAATGTAGTAAGGGTAGTGGAAGGGTTGAAAAATATTATTATAAAATCTGAGACCTTGGCTTTTAGTACATACACCGAATTTCATGTTTCTGTATTCTTACCAGGTCGCTTTACTCATTTTCCCTATTTACCCCTATTTAACCCCCACTCCTTCAACGCAATCGTGTCAAAATATAATCTAGTTTCAGTTATAGTTATAATACATAAATGTCCCAAATTTCAAGTGAAAATTTAAATTTAATTTTATCAACTCTTAATAAGGGAGTGGGGGTGGTGGGGAAATGGAAAATACTAATAAAAAAACCTGAGACCCTCGCTTCTAGTATATACACCAAATCCCAAATTTCTGTACTTTTACCAGCTTGCTTTACTTATTTTCCCCTATATACCCCTATTTAACCCCCAACCCTTCAACGGAATCATCTCAAAATATAATCTAGTTCAAGATGTCGTTATAAGACATACGCGTACAAAATTTCATGTGAATATCTCAATTTTATTTTATCAACCCCTTGAATAAATGGAGTAAGAGTGTGGGGTGATGAAACATATTATTAAAAAATCTGAGGCCTTGGCTTCTAGTACATACACCAAATTTCAAGTTTCTATACTCATACCAGCTTGTTTTACTTATTTACCCCTAAATAACCCCAAACCCTTCAACGGAATCATCTCAAATTATAATCTAGTTCCAGATGTCGTTATAATTCATACGTGTACCAAATTTCAAATCAATATCTCAATTTTATTTTATCGACCCTTTTAATAATGAAGTAGGGGTGGTGGGGGTTGAAAAATATTATAAATAATCTGAGACCTTGGCTTCTAGTACATACACCGAATTTCAAGTTTCTGTAGTCTTGCCAGCTTGCTTTACTTATTTTCCCCTATTTACCCCTATTTAACCCCCAACCCTTCAACGGAATCATCTCAAAATATAATCTAGTTCCAGATGTCGTTATAATACTTATGCGTACTAAATTTCATGTGAATATCTCAATTTTATTTTATCAACCCCTTGAATAATGGAGGAGGGGTGGTGGGGGGTTGAAAAATATTATAAACAATCTGAGACCTTGGCTTCTAGTACATACACCGAATTTCAAGTTTCTGTAGTCTTACCAGCTTGCTTTACTTATTTTACCCTATTTACCCTTATTTAACCCCCAACCCTTCAACGGAATCATCTCAAAATATAATCTAGTTCCAGATGTCTTTATAATACATATGCGTACTAAATTTCATGTGAATATCTCAATTTTATTTTATCAACCCCTTGAATAATGGAGGAGGGGTGGTGGGGGGTTGAAAAATATTATAAACAATCTGAGACCTTGGCTTCTAGTACATACACCGAATTTCAAGTTTCTGTAGTCTTACCAGCTTGCTTTACTTATTTTACCCTATTTACCCCTATTTAACCCCCAATCCTTCAACGGAATCATCTCAAATTATAATCTAATTCCAGTTATCGTTATAATACATACGTGTACCAAATTTCAAATGAATATCTCAATTTAATTTTATCAACCCTTTTCATATTGGAGTAGGGGTGGTGGGGTTGAAAAATATTACAAAAAAATCTGACGCTTTGGCTTCTAGTACATACACCGAATTTCAAGTTTCTGTAGTCTTACCAGCTTGCTTTACTTATTTTCCCCATTTAGCCCTATTTAACCCTCAACCCTTCAACGGAATCATCTCAAAATATAATCTAGTTCCAGATGTCGTTATAATACATACGTGTACCAAATTTCAAATGAATATCTCAATTTTATTTTATCAACCCTTTTCATATTGGAGTAGAGGTGGTGGGGTTGAAAAATATTACAAAAAAATCTGACGCTTTGGCTTCTAGTACATACACCGAATTTCAAGTTTCTGTAGTCTTACCAGCTTGCTTTACTTATTTTACCCTATTTACCCCTATTTAACCCCCAACCCTTCAACGGAATCATCTCAAAATATAATCTAGTTCCAGATGTCGTTATAATACATATGCGTACTAAATTTCATGTGAATATCTCAATTTTATTTTATCAACCCCTTGAATAATGGAGGAGGGGTGGTGGGGGGTTGAAAAATATTATAAACAATCTGAGACCTTGGCTTCTAGTACATACACCGAATTTCAAGTTTCTGTAGTCTTACCAGCTTGCTTTACTTATTTTCCCCATTTACCCCTATTTAACCCCCAACCCTTCAACGGAATCATCTCAAAATATAATCTAGTTCCAGATGTCGTTATAATACATACGTGTACCAAATTTCAAATGAATATCTCAATTTTATTTTATCAACCCTTTTCATATTGGAGTAGGGGTGGTGGGGTTGAAAAATATTACAAAAAAATCTGACGCTTTGGCTTCTAGTGCATACACCGAATTTCAAGTTTCTGTAGTCTTACCAGCTTGCTTTACTTATTTTACCCTATTTACCCCTATTTAACCCCCAATCCTTCAACGGAATCATCTCAAATTATAATCTAATTCCAGTTATCGTTATAATACATACGTGTACCAAATTTCAAATGAATATCTCAATTTTATTTTATCAACCCTTTTCATATTGGAGTAGGGGTGGTGGGGGTTGAAAAATATTATAAAAAAATCTGACGCACTGGCTTCTTGTACATACACCGAATTTCAAGTTTCTGTACTCTTACCAACTTGTTTTACTTATATTCCCCTATTTACCCCAAATTAACCCCCAACCCTTCAACGGAATCATCTCAAAATATAATCAAATTTCAGACGTCGTTATAACACATACGTGTACGAAATTTCAAATGAAAATCTCAACTTTATTTATCAACCCCATTAATGGGGTAGGGGTGGTGGGGGGTTGAAAAATATTGTAAAAAAATCTGAGGCCTTAACTTCTAGTACGTACACCGAATTTCAAGTTTCTGTACTCTTACAAGCTTGCTTTACTCATTTTCCCCTATTTACCCCTATTTAACCCCCAACCCTTCACCGGATATCCTCAAAAATCAATCCAGTTCCAGATCTCGTTATAATATATACGTGTACAAAATTTCAAGTCAATATCTTAAACCGTTCCGGAGAAAACGTGCGGACAAAAAAAAGTTACAGACAGACAGACAGACCGACAGACCGACAGACAGAAATTTTTTTTTCGCTCAAATTTAAAATCTCGACGTTTCATGACATTCTAAACCTATTTCACGAATAAAAATTTTTGAAAATTTTTTTGCGATTACTATACTTCCAATCCACTACGTGGATGTGGAAGTAAAATATTAATAAATTTGAAACGATCATTGTTAGTTTTTAATGTCCTTAAATTTTTACGTTTTGAAATATTTGATTAAGGTATTTACTTAACGTAAATTAAATCAAGAGAGGAAGTTTCAAGAAACGTGCCTTTCCAACGTTTCTCTTGAATATTTTCATGTAATAATTTTAACGTTTCATTCGGGTCTCCTCATGATCTACTGTCACCAGTAGGAACTTAACTATTTGACATCAACGACGAAAGTTTTGAAGTATTTTCTGACCATTTCAAATGTGTTAAAAAAATAATGCCTTTTTAGTGTTTGGGTTATTGTAATAGAATATTTCCCCTTTTTTCGACTCTGTCGTTGTAGTTTTTATTTATAGACTTCTTGTATAAAATTAAAGTATTATAGTCAAGTTTTCTGACGACATTACATCAAATGTGGGATGTCATAACAAAACCAAAATTTAGAATTTGGGAATAAATGTAATAAAGATTAACAGAAAAAATTAAAATTCTTAAATGTTAATATTAATATTATTAAAATTACGTTTTCTTATTTTTTTTTTTTTACTAAAATAAATGGAAAAATAGTCACAAAATTTTCTCTCATTTAGCCATGTTTTTACAAATAATAATTACAGAAATTCCGATCTGGGACGCATTGTTTACCTACAAATAACAATGAAAAAACCGCTGCCTAAGGAATAACTAATTCCACATCCAGATTTCTCGTCCAAATCACTTTAAAGGAAACACCTTGACTATATTTGCACTCTAGTATGTAGAAATTATTGGTCATAGAATTTCAAAATATTAGAAAGAAATCTGATGTCTTGGTTTCTAGTACATACACCAAATCCCAAGTTTCTGTACCCTTACCAGCTTGCTTTACTTATTTTTTCCTATTTACTTCTACGAAATCATGTCAAAATATAATCTAGTTTCAGATGTCGTTCTAATACATACGTGTACAAAATTTCAAGTGAAAATCTCAATTTAATTTTATCATATCTTTTAATAAGGTGGTGGTGGGGGGATGAAAAATATTATTTAAGAAATCTGAGGCCTTCGCTTCTAGTATATACACCAAATCCCATATTTCTGTACTCTTACCAGCTTTCTTTACTTATTTCCCCCAGCCATTCAATGGATTCATCTCAAAATATAATCTAGTGCCAGATGTCGTTATATACATACGTGTATTAAATTTCAAGTGAATATCTAATTTTATTTTATCAACCCCTTTAATAATGGAGTAGGGGTGGTGGGGGGGTTGACAAATATTATAAAAAAATCTGATGCCTTGGGTTCTAGTACATACATCGAATTTCAAGTTTCTGTACTCTTACCAGCTTGCTTTATTTGTTTTCCCGAATTTATCCCTAATTTAACCCCCAACCCTTCAACGTAATAATCCGAAAATATGATATAGTTCCTGATGTCAATATAGTATATATTATGTATACTAAATTTCAAGTGAATGTCTCAATTTTCTTTATCAACTCCTTTAATAATGGAGTGGGGTGGTGGTGGGGGGATGAAAAATATTATAAAACATTTTCAGGCCTTGGCTTCTAGTACATACACCAAATTTCAAGTTTCTGTACTCTTGCCAGCTTGATTTACTTATTTCCCCCCCTTCACCGGATATGTTCAAAAAACACTCCAGTTCCAGATCTCGTTATAATATTATTTAAAATTTCAAGTCAATGTCTTAAACGGTTCTGGAGAAAACGTGCGGACAAAAAAAAAAGATACAGACAGGCAGACAGACAGACAGACAGACAGAAAATTTCTCTCTCTCAAATTTAAAATCTCGACGTTCCATGACATTTTAAACCTATTTAAAAAAAAAACATTTTTTTATTTTTTTTTACGATTACTGTACATTCCACTACTCGAATGTGGAAGTAAATTAAATCCAAAAATTCTTAGCTCCAAATTTGCATGGTAAATGCAAGTGGTTTATTTGAAAAAGTAAACGGTTTTAGTAATGTCAGTAGATAAAAAAACCTGCTTATTAAGCGAAGCTACATAATTAATAATGTAACATAAAATACATTGAAATAAATATGGTGAACATCTCACTAAAAAAAAACTCGGTCGAATCGCTATATTATTATAATGACGAATAAGCAACTGACAATCTGACAAACTTTTTAAAGAGAAAGGTCCAAATCGTACGTAAACATCACGTGATCATTATCTACCAATAGGATTATTTCATCCATGTAGACCATTTAGCTGTATCGTCATTGACTTGTGTACAAAGCGACAATTTGCCCAGCTGTTTAAACGAATGTACAACGCGTCTTATACGCGTCAATGATAGAATGTGAGGCAGAATGCACATAGTTATTTTATAAATTGATGACTATCTTATTATTATCACTATCATATTACTGCTACGTATGTACATAATTATATACTTAATCTAATATCTCTTTGTTAAAGTGTTCAATTTTACGATATGGTGCTCTAAAATGCATTTTAATCGCAATACGTTTATGATACGTTTTATATGTATTACTAGTGTACGTAAATCCAATACCTTACAAAAACGTGTTGGATTATTTAGTTGATGTGAACGTTTTATAAACGTTAATTAAAACAGTTTTATAAACACTTTAAACTTAACTTAAGGCTGGCAAAAGGCCTGCCAACGTTTTCGTGAGAAAATCATGTATTTTTAGCGTTACGATATGTCATTATTTCCCAACCGTAATTAAACAGATGATTTTCTAACGTAACGGGAATTAAAAAAAAACATGTTGAGTGTTTACCAGGATATATCCTTTGTCATTTCTTTTATTTATTCCAAGATAATGGGATAATATTATTTTAGTTTTTCATTTTTAAAATTATACCTACTTAATATAATTTATTACTTACCTTATTTTCAAACTATTCTCCATCATTCTGTTAAAAACCTACTCTATTGTACTTTCTAGAAAAGAAGTATATTTTACTTAACACCAGTTGTCTGTTTGGTAGTATTACAGGTCAGGTGCAAAACGGGATTTTTTTTTAGCTCCTCCAATCATCAAGTGACAAACTTCAATATTATTTTAATGAAAATAATTTCTTTATGGTGATGATCTTATAACTTTCAAAAGTTATAAATTAGCTTTGCAAAACATTTTTCGTGTAACAGATCAAATAGTTTGAGAACATGACCCAATTTTGAATCAACGAGGAAAAAATTCAAAGGCCAACTACAAAACTAAGACATTCTGACCCCGTGACAATATAGGTTTTAGTCAATAAAATATCGCAATCCTTTTTACTATTTTCGTCTGAGTACATTTCTTGGAACACATTGTATAAATCTATCATACTACAAAACTATGAGGATATTGATCAAAGAAAATTCTTCTAGTAGTAAGAAACATACACCTACACTTACTCCAAAATTATATACCCACCTGACAAAGAATCAGTTTTTTAACTTTTCTAGATTATAGAAATTTTGAACAAAATCAATAACTCTATACAGATGTTGCTCAAAACATCTACGCCTGCAACGGTAATGCAACCTTCCTACAGCTCCCACACATTTTCTACTAGCCGCTTGCCTCTTTGAAAGTCCACAAGGCGCCACTGGATATTTGCGATAATTCTGAAAGTTCCTTGATTCGGACAATTTATTTGTATTTGTCCTGGTGTTTGCTTATCTGCAAAAATTATTAACCCATGATCTGAACGTGATATGAAACTTTTATGTTTTCTTGCATCTGCATTATTCCTATTTACATTTTTAGCAAAGTACTGAAAAGAAATTTAATTTTTATTAAGACGCTTTGGGGAAATTTATTAGCTATTAAATAAAAATTAAAATTATGTATGAGATAAACTAAGGGCAGACGCTTCACAACTTAACGCGGTTAGTGCAGCTGCTGTTACCAAGGATATTGCCAAATTTCAGTGCTTGTATTTGTAGGCAGGATTATTTATGTATATTGCTGCTAGGCTTGGAAATTCGCTCATTTGTTGATTTTGTGTTTCTTACTACAAGCACAAAGATATAAATTTGATATTTTATAGAGTTTGAGACATATTCTAATCAAATCAAATCCTTTATTACGTTGTTTGCCATACCGGGTGTTAGAAAAGTATGGGAACGGTGAAAAATCTCGAACAGTTTGCATCAAATCGAAAAATAAAAAAATACGTGTCAAAATGTTTTCAAAAAACTATCTACTCATACCAAAAATGATCTCCCCACCCACCAACCAGGGGTTGGGGCGAGGGGCAACTTTAAAATTTCAAATGGAAACCCCTATTTTTTATTGCGGAATCGGATTCCACGGCAAAAAATACGTAAGTTTTATTCAGGACATTTTTTTCGATTCTTGCACGGTGTCGCTGTAATCGTAAAAAATGGAAAGAATGCATGACTGTTTCAAGAGTAGCGTCTTGTGCCCATAAAAAAAGTCCAATTCAAAAACTGAAAAACACGTATTTGTTATTTTTACGAAATCTATCCAAAGACATTGGATTCGACTCTCCCACCCCCAACCCAGTGGGTGGGGCGGGGGACAACTTTGAAATTTGTAATGAAAATCCCTATTTTTTATAGCGGATTCGGATTCTACGACCAAAAATACGTGAATTTTATAACGGGAATTTTTTTCGATTCTCGCAAGGTGTCGCTGCAATCGCAAAAAATGTTAAAACTCGTAGAAATTTCACAAAACAAATACTGTTATTAACAACACTTAAAAAAACATTCATAAAAATCAAGATATCACAGATATTGTTTTTCAAACTGAATGTTTTTTTGTCAACACGAGTAGCTGTATTTACAAACTTATGGAGACTTCAGGTTTATTTCAATTTTTTGCGATTGCAGCGACACCTTGCAAGAATCGAAAAAAATGTCTGATATAAAATTCACGTATTTTTGGCTGTAGAATCCGAATCCGCTATAAAAAATTGGGATTTTCATTACAAATTTCAAAGTTGTCCCCCGCCCCACCCACTGGGTTGGGGGTGGGAGAGTCGAATCCAATGTCATTGGACAGATTTCGTAAAAATAACAAATACGTGTTTTTCAGTTTTTGAATTGGACTTTTTTTATGGGCACAAGACGCTACTCTTGAAACAGTCATGCATTCTTTTCATTTTTTGCGATTACAGCATTATATAAAAAAAATCAGGCGAACATTGGCTGATGACTAGATAAAAGTTTAAGACACAGACAGATATAAAGGGGCAAGAACAAAAAATATGAATTCTGATTCTGGCACTTGTTTTCAGGATTACCTAGTTTGGAAAGAGTGAAATGCAGAAACCCACCCGTCTGCTTCAATAATTGGCACGATGTCTTGCGGTTAATTTGCTTCACAGCAAATCAAACAATTCCATTGATAAAACGGAAAAATATTATAAAAACTACCTTTTCAAAGGCGTCTTTTATAACACGATTTTATTATTATAAGCAAACAAATAATAAATAATTCGCTTTTAAATAATTTTATTAGTTTGACCTGCAAATTTGTAACTCTGTATGTAAGAAAATCGTGCAACTCATTTTACATCCACTATCAGACGTCGTATTGACTTGAAATTTTGCATGTGTCTATGGTTCATATAAAAATACAATTTGACATTTTTTTATAGAAAAATTCAAGATGGCGGGCAGTTTATCGTCATTTAATAACTGATTCTACTAAAAATTGGTATCTGGGAATTTTGCGAATTGTATTTTTTGCAATAAATGCCATTAAATGAAACGCATTTTTCTCTATATTCATTTTTGCTCTAGCTTGGAGGGGTGCATTTTCGGAAAAACTTTATAGATTAAATTTTTCTTTAACCTGGAAAATTCTTTGGCGGTTTAACTCTGGGTCACACTGTATACTTGAATAACAAATCATCAATATACAATGTGTCGCAGTTAATATGAATATACCCTTGGATAATTTTTAGTCGAGTGCAATTAGACACAAAAAGTAAAAAATGACGAAACCTAACTAGGTAAATTATAACTATAATTAATGGATTTTCATGATTCCTTTTGGCATTGAGTTTCTAATACTGAGTACAAAAAAAGTTTACCCATTAAAAATTGCCGCTTTTTACTTGCGGAGTGGTTCCCACCCCCTCTAGATGGGCGGCAAAAAAGTAAAATAGTAACCACCGAATCTGATATAGAATCATATTGTAAGAGAAAAAGGTGGTTTACAATTCTTCATGAAGATATACAGGGTGTTTCAGTTAAAAGTCCCCAGGACATTATCTGTAAGATTAATAAAGATATTTTATTTTTGTAAATGGCAGATGATTGATACCAGAGAAAGGTTTAAATAACGGTGCTTAGAATTTTTCCTCAACAGCACACAGAGATGGCGCTGCGATGCAAAACTATTTTTTGATGGCTGGAACCTTGAAACATAAGTCATGTGATTAAACAATAATTTGTGAATAATTTTGATGGTATAGAGAATTTACAAAAACAAGCCGTTTTGGAGTTACATGAGTTTCTTTCATTAATGCCAGTACACGTGAATTTTGATAAATCCCTATAATTTATTTATTATTTATTATAGAATATTGGTTACCAAACACTTTTTTTCAAGATAAGGAAAGTGATATAATACACTATCATAAAATTATGTTTACCACTTCTGGCCAAACCGGAACTAACATGATGAACCAATATCCATATGTTCCTACATATTACATTTTTTTTTCTAATAACGCTTCTAATAAAACGGCTCCCAAAGCTTAAAGTAAGTAAGACAACAAAGAAATACACACTAATTTAGAATGGTAATGAAAAATCTACTTAAGATATATTAGTAGGCTTTGATTTAATTTTAAGTTTGACAGTTATTAAACAAAGTTTGTAGTTGGTGCATTTCAATCATAGTTTCAAACAGAAATAGTGTACTTAGAAACAATTCAAAGCAAATTAATCCAAATAAGGCAATAAAAAAAAATAAATTTAAAAAATGGTTAGATACACCAATGAAGATAAGTTAAATATGATTTTAATATACGGTGAATGCAAAAGAAATTCCCGACAAGCAAAACGATTGTTTTGTTTAGGATTTCCAAATAGACCTACACCCGATAAAAAAACATTTATCATGCTGTTTAAAAATTTAAGAAACTGGGGTAGTTTTAAGAAAACTATTCGTAACAGAAATAGGCCAGTTAGAAACGATGAAAATACAGCCTTGGTGTTACATAGTGTTGTCAACAATCCTCAATGTTCTCTCCGGAAATTGTCATCGGAAACTAATCTGTCGATATCTTCGTGCCAAGAGTATTAAAATCAAATAAATACCATCCATACAAATTAAAATTGATCCATCATTTAAGGCCTGGTGATTATAAACGAAGATTACATTTTCTAGCTGAATTTTCAGTTCTTTCTGAAGAATGCCCAAATTTTTTAAAAAATGTGCTCCGGACCGTTTTCACAACAACGGAGTTGTGAGTAAGCATAACTGCCGATACTGGTCACAAAATAATCCTAGATGGATGAGAATGACCCGAAATCAGGTAACTTTTGGAGTTAACGTGTGGTGTGGAATATTAAATTCATATATTATTGGACCATATCTATTCCATGGGACTTTAAATGGAAGAAAATATGAGATATTTTTGAGAAATGTATTGCCAGGATTATTAGAGACTATCCTTCATAACCAGGAGAATATTTGGTTTCACCAAGATGGTGCACCACCCCATAACTCAGTACTAGTCAAAGATTGTCTTAATGAAATGTACCCTCAGAGATGGATTGGTACTAATGGAGTAGTCAGATGGCCAGCACGATCACCTGACTTGACTCCATTAGATTTTTACCTTTGGGGGTATTTAAAAAGTGTAGTGTACATTGAACCCATTGAGGATATGGCCGATTTGTATAATAAAATATATGCAAGTGTTGCTGCTATAAATAGACATACGTTACAAAAAGTTTGCAATGAAGAGTTACTGAAACGGTACAATATGTGTATTCATGAAGAAGGGAGAAATTTTGAACATTTAATATAATAAGTACCTACTAATAAGAAAGAAATTAGTTTAATTTCATTTTTAATAACATTTCGATAGTTTTTAAATGTTTGTTTATAAAACTTTTGTTTACGTTCTTTACTGAATTGTTAATATAAATTTAGCCCATTCTAAATTAATGTGTATTTTCTTTGTTGTCTTACTTTAAGTTTTGGGAGCCGTTTTATTAGAAGCGTTATTAGAAAAAAAAGTAATATGTAGGAACATATGGATATTGGTTCATCATGTTAGTTCCGGTTTGGCCGGAAGTGGTAAACATAATTTTATGATAGTGTATTATATCACTTTCCTTATCTTGAAAAAAAGTGTTTGGTAACCAATATTCTATAATAAATAATAAATAAATTATAGAGATTTATCAAAATTCACGTGTACTGGCATTAATGAAAGAAACTCATGTAACTCCAAAACGGCTTGTTTTTTGTAAATTCTCTATACCATCAAAATTATTCACAAATTATTGTTTAATCACATGACTTATGTTTCAAGGTTCCAGCCATCAAAAAATAGTTTTGCATCGCATCGCCATCTCTGTGTGCTGTTGAGGAAAAAGTCTAATCACCGTTATTTAAACCTTTCTTTGGTATCAATCATCTGCCATTTACAAAAATAAAATATCTTTATTAGTTTTAGAGATAATGGCCTGGGGACTTTTAAGTGAAACACCCTGTATATTTTCCAAGTTATGCCGATTTGAAAATTTCGATTTTAGCTTTAAAAAATTCGTACCTTGAGACTGTTTTTCGTAAATAACTCAAAAGTCATTTATGGAAAAGTGGTATGGTACAAAAAATAAGATTATGAAATTACAAGTATTTAATTTTTTGTTTATTTCTGTACGATGAATAGTTAAATATATGATAGTTTAAAAATGACGCTCGAACGTTTATTAGTAGAGATATAATGTTTCAAATATGTCAAAAACAATCAGTACGACGTTAAAAATACATATAATACAAATTAATGAGCTTGAAGTAATATTTAATATGCTTTTTTTCTAACCATACAGCTTGAAAAATAACGATGTAATGAGCAAAACAATGAGTACTTTGTAATTTCTTTAAATAAAAATTAAGGATTTTCCTGCTGTCATTGGCCAGAATAGAAATTCCAAAAACGTGTACCAGTTTTTATTAATATATAATATCACCAACATGCTCTAATTTAGAGAGCTTTAATTTATCAAAAGTTCTAAACAAATAGGGTATATAAATGTATTTCTTTGCCACTAAAAGTTCAAGCTCCACATTTGCACCCTCATATTTCTGAAACTATTCATTCCACAAATATTTAAAAAAACAAATTAATATATCGCTTCTTAGCTTTATTTTTCTATATTGTCGTATTTTCCATGAACGCAATTGTTCTGGAGTTATTTACAAAACAGATTTTTTTTTAATTTAAAGTAGGTATATTTTAAAAACGACTGCTTTAAAAATGCCAAAAGCTAGAGCATGTTAGTAATGCTATAAGTATATTAATAAAAACTGTTGCTGATTTTTTGAATTTCCATTATATGGCCAATGGCCAGGAAAATTACAAATGTTTTCAAAATAAATTTCAGCACTCAAGCACTCATTGCTTTGCACATAACATTGCTATCTTTCAAGCTGTACGGATAGAAAAAACTCTTATAAAAGAGTATTTCAAGCCCTTTAATTTCTATTATATGTATCTTTAACATCGTACTGATTGTTTCTGATATATTTGAGATTGGAACATTATATCTCGATTCAT
Organism: Stenurella melanura; assembly: GCA_963583905.1. NCBI lineage: Eukaryota > Metazoa > Arthropoda > Insecta > Coleoptera > Cerambycidae > Stenurella > Stenurella melanura. The sequence goes on from OY757310.1 coordinate 63,333,462, forward strand.
AAACATTCGAGCGCCATTTTTACTACAACTATCATATTTTTAGAACTATTCAATTATTCATCGTACAGAAATAAACAACAACAAAAAATCCTTGTAACTTCATAATCTTATTTATTGTACCATACCTACCAGTTTTTCCATAAATGTAAGAAGACTATTGAGTTATTTACGAAAGACAGAGTCAAGATACCAATTTTTTTAAGCTAAAACCGTAAAGATTGTCTGTAATTGTTTATTTGTGGCATATTCAGATTTTCTTACTTCAGATCGTTATAATTTGGAAAATATAAATTTTTATGAAAAATTGTAAACCACCTTTTTCTCTTACAAATGATTCTATATCATATTCGGTGGTTACTATATTGCTTCTTTTCCCACCCCTCTAGAGGGGTGGGAATTTTTAAAGGGTAAACTTTTTTGTACTCAGTATTATAAACTCAATACAAACAAAGTCATGAAAATCCATTCATTATAACTGGGTTCCGAGGTAAAACCATATTGCACTCAACTAAACTGCTGGCCACTCGAACTTACACATAGAGACTCTTAGGCAAAATTTAAAGTTCAATATTTTCAACAGGAATGCAAATTTTTGAACGCGGCTTGCAAATTTTAAGAGCTAGTTTTTTTCGGATTAAGCTGCATGACGTATATTTATCGTAGGACCATAAGTTTATTATATACGGGGTGATCAATGAAGTCATGCAAAAAATCAAAAAGTTTGTATGAGTGAAATTTCCGCAAAAAATTTTTTTGGTCGTTGCAATATGGTTCCTTACTAAGGTAACATCAATATCTCTAGACGGTTTTGTCAGTTTTTGGATTAAGGCCCTTAGGCCTTGTACACACTACTCAACATAAAATTTGGATACCGAAATCTTTAAAATGCTATAACTTGACATTGGATTGACGGTTCTTGATGATTTTTGCGGATTTGGAATCCTTATTTCACGTAGATTTTCTATGGTCTAAGCATTTTATTTGAGGGTTGAAATTTACACATTATACCGGGTCGATAATAAACAAAAACGTAGGGTACGACGCGCTCTAAAGTTTGGCATTATTTAAGTTTTTGTAAAAATAAATTCTCACCTCAAGTTGTTTTTATTTAATGTTCTTCTCACTGTTCTGTCCGAAACTCACACCCCAGTTTGTTGTCTCAAAGAATCATTCAGTTTTACAGAGTTCTTTGTCCACCCCCATGCCCATAATTATGATCGGGTGTAATTTCTACGCGACGCGTCAATTTCAAAGTAGGCATTGGAAAAACAAATTTGTTGCTATGGAATTAAAAACTGTTTACATTATTTTAGAAATAATCTGACATAGTTCAATGTTATAATTTTGTAAAGTTTAATTAATATGAGGCGTTTAACCACGGCAGAAAGGGAACATTGCATTCGACTTCTCAACGAAGGAATGTCAAAACAGCAAGTTGCGCACATTTACAATGTCAGCCGAAAGACAATTTATAATTTGAACCGCCGCGTCGAAACTACTGGTGATCATAATTATGGGCATGGGGGTGGACATACAAAAAAATAAACCAAAGAACCGAAAGAATTTTAATGAGAGAAACTATGCGGAATAGAACAAAGAACTCTAGAAAACTAAATGACTCTTTAAGACAACAAACTGGGGTGAGAGTTTCGGACAGAACAGTGAGAAGAACATTAAATAAAAACAACTTGAGGTGAGATTTTTTTTTTTTTTAAACATAACATAATGCCAAACATTTTAAATTATAGAGCCCGTCGCAGAGCAAAATGTGTGCGGTTATTACAACGCCATAGAGCGAATAGGCGGGCATGGGCAAATCGGCATGCGAATTGGGGTAATGCAGAGTGGAGCCATTGTTTATTTACTGACGAAACAAGATTTAATGTTTCACTCCGATGGCCGAATGTTAGTTTGGAGAAGGCCAAATCAGCGATATTTGGAGGAAAATATGGCCCCTCAAGAAGCATTTGGTGGCGGAGGTGTTACAGTGTGGGGAGGTATCATAAGAAATGGTAAAACCGAGCTATTCATTACCAACCAAACCATTAATGCTACTGTTTATCAGGAGGAAATTTTGGAACCTATTGTTGTTCCTTTTGCTCGACATTACGGCCCAGAAATTCTATTGGTGGATGACAACGCTCGACCTCACAGAGCGCGAAGGATCACAGAGTTTTTGCAGGCACAAAACATCAATAGGATGGACTGGCCTGCAAAGTCTCCGGATCTTAATGTCATCGAACACATTTGGTCTTATTTAAAACTTAAAGTAAGATCTCTTGATGTACCCTCTGAAACCTTAGAAACGCTCAGTGAGGCCATTCGTGAAGAATGGGAGAATATTCCACAAGATTTTATAAATAATCTTGTGGATACTCTACCAAATCGATGTCGGGAAGTAATATTCCGAGCAGGAGGACCAACAAAATATTAGCTTCTCTTTTTTTTAATTAATGTACCTAATTTTAATTAAGTAGGTAATTTTAATTTAATTTTAATTTAAGTTTAAATTAAATTAATTTTTAATTTTTTAGTAAATTTTTTTTTCAGTTATTAAAAATTACCAGAATTAGAATTATAAATTTTTTAAGAATTGACTTTTGGTCGTTGTTAAGCAATGTTGTATATTGTAGAATTTAATGTAATAAACTTGTTCTTGTCGCTACGTTTTTGTTTATTATCGACCCGGTATAATGTGTAAATTTCAACCCTCAAATAAAATGCTTAGACCATAGAAAATCTACGTGAAATAAGGATTCCAAATCCGCAAAAATCATCAAGAACCGTCAATCCAATGTCAAGTTATAGCATTTTAAAGATTTCGGTATCCAAATTTTATGTTGAGTAGTGTGTACAAGGCCTAAGGGCCTTAATCCAAAAACTGACAAAACCGTCTAGAGATATTGATGTTACCTTAGTAAGGAACCATATTGCAACGACCAAAAAATTTTTTTGCGGAAATTTCGCTCATACAAACTTTTTGATTTTTTGCATGACTTCATTGATCACCCCGTATATAATAAACTTATGGTCCTACGATAAATATACGTCATGCAGCTTAATCCGAAAAAAACTAGCTCTTAAAATTTGCAAGCCGCGTTCAAAAATTTGCATTCCTGTTGAAAATATTGAACTTTAAATTTTGCCTAAAAGTCTCTATGTGTAAGTTCGAGTGGCCAGCAGTGTATTTATTTTTTTAAGTTATAAGAACAGCCTTCCTAGATACGTTCTCCCTTGAGGACAAACATTATTTTGAGGGGTTAAAGTAATTACAAATTTAGTTTCAGCTGTTCGTATTTTCGTTATTTTAAGTAGTAAATGAATACTTTCTGGTACAAGAATAGAGCTTCAGCATCCTTTGGGGTATTTAGCTTCAGCAAATTCAATATGACACTGTTAGACATAACCGTGACATTCTGTGATCGTTCGAAAAAGACGTTATCGTGATATTTTGCATTGCGTTGGAAATATCGAAAGAAGTTATTTGAGAATGTTGCTCAAAGTAAAAATTTTACTCAATGTACCGATTTTTAACACAAAACTCGAACTCTTGATTTTCTAGTTATTTTATGCTGATTTAATTAGAACTTAGGTCGTTATTTTCACTACAGTTTATCTCAGTTTAAAATGCAGTGCTTGTAAAGATAGGGAACGTGTGTCCCTGTCTCTGACTGGTACATTTGTAAGCCAAGTTTAAGCAGGGAAAATTAGAAAATAGTGTATTTTTATTCTTACTACCATATAATAAGAACATTTATGCTGTAATTTAAATTAAATAAATTCAATGTATTTATAATATCGCCAAATGCCAAATGAAAGTGGATTTATATCGTTAATTTTCATTTTGTGTACCAATGGCCTTGAGATGGCCTCGATGGAGATTCCACTTACTTGGGAATTCTCATGTGCCTGTGTAAACTGTGCTCCGCTAAAAGAGCTCTAGCAAATTTGAATTCATTTATTTAAATAAGAATAATTTAAAACGAATACTAAGAAATTATATTCTATTATATGTATATGTCTTTCCACCAACCCACCATCGGCATCAGTCTGGTTGCACTTTTCAATACGATTTTGATTATACCGGGTGTAACAGGATCATGGTATATCCGTCCCCCCTTTCTTCTTTAGTTTTGACGATAATTGATTGAAATTCAAGATATACCACATACATAATAAACGGCACCTTTTGATATACAATTGATTTTTTTTTTCACTACCGGTTTCGCCGCAAGTGACACTAACTTACGATTTTTAAATGGAGCACCCTATATATTATTGCATTTTTGAATTCTGCATAATTTTCTGAATCCATCGATGCCAAATAAGTGACAGTTCAAACATATTTTTTTTTATAATACAATTTTTAGTTTTCCCTTTAAGTGTGCCATGACGGTTCCGATTCATTCTAAATGACCCGTGTAATGCTACAAACATCGAGATCCCGTTAAAAACACTAAATTACGTGATTTATGGGCAAATAAAATTCACCAAAATTGTTTTTGGGGCAAAACTCAATTTTTTCAAATGGAACCGTATCGGTACCGTGGTACCATTTATTAGTACTATTAGGAATTTATTCTTATATCGTATTAAAAGGTGCGATAAATACAAACAAAATTACAGCTAAAAGAAAATAAAATACAATTTTATTCTAATTACCTTGTTACACATAAGGTGGTTTTGAAATATAAAAAATTAACACAAAACATTACAACAGTTGTTCAAAATACTGTCCATTAACGTCAATGCACTTCTGAACTTGCATAGCTGTTTTTCGAAGAACGCTCGCCAATTGCTGAGCCGTTATGCTACTAATTGCTCGTCTTACTCGTAGCTCCAGGTCTTCACGGGTTGTCACGGCGGTTGCATAGACAATATTTTTTAATTTACCCCAAACAAAGAAATCAAGGGGAGTTAAATCAGGTCATCTTGGAGGCCACCTCGCAAGACCATTCGTCGAAATTACGTTTTCTCCGAATCTCCGTTGAAGGTAATCAATTACCATCCTTGAATTGTGGGGAGGAGCGCCATCTCGTTGGAAATACATCCCCTGTCCTAAATCTAAAGGTAACTCATCTCTAAAATGTGCTCAATCTCATTTTCCAGGAATCTCAAGCATCTGGCACCAGTCGGACGTCCTTAAAATATTATTGGACCAATGCTTCTACCGATTATTCCAAGTCAAACATTGAAACCGAACCGCACTTGAAAGTTACCCTCCCGTAATAAATCATGATTTTCTTGTGACCAATATTTTGTTTTTTGTCGGTTAAATAATCCCTAATATGTAAACCTTGACTCGTTCGAAAATAAAATCAGTCCCAAAAAATCATTGTTTGGCTGCACGTTATTATACAAAATCCAATTGTAATATTCCATCGTACGTTCGTAATCACTTTCGTACAAATGCTGGTGCAATTGGTATTTAAAAGATTTATAGTGGTATTTGTGCAAAATTCGGCTTACTGTTTGGTGATTGATGTTCAATTGAAACCCAACTTGCGATAAAGAAACGGTCTTCTATTCGAGCCAAAACATTAATTTCCGTTCCTTCGTTAATAATGAAGTTTTCTTCGGGATCATTGTTAGGCTCTCTTCGGAATTGGTTTTCAACACGTTTAAAATAATTTTTCGCTGGAGATTGTTTATCAGGATATTGTCGGTCATAAAGGTCCATAGCTGCAATTGCATTTTTTTTTTACATTCCCCATAAATAATTAACTTGTCTACTTCTTCATCTCTTGTATAAATTTGCGGCATTTTGAACACAATAAGAATTTTAAACAATTTTTAAGGACACAATAAAAACACCGTTAAATCAACAAATGTTTGACAAGCTAAATATTTCATTGTTTTCAAAGCCACCTTAGTTACTTCCTAACATTTAATTAGAACAAACTTGTATTTTCTTATGTTCTTTTAGCTGTAATTTTGTTTGTATTTATCGCACATTTTAATACGACATATGAATTAATACCTCATTGATAGTACTAATAAATGGCACCACGGTACCGATATGGTTCAATTTGAAAAAAATGAGTTTTGCCCCAAAAACGATTTTGGTGAATTTTATTTGCTCGTAAATCACGTAATTTAGTGTTTTTAATGGGATTTCGATTTTTGTAGCATTACACTGATCATTTAGAATAAATCGGAACCGTCATGGCACACTTAAATGGAAAATTAAAAATTATATTACAAAAAAAATTGATGTTTGAAATGTCACTTATTTGGCATCGTTGGATTCAGAAAATTATGCGCAATTCAAAAATGCAATAATATATTCCATTCAAAAATCGATAGTTAGTGTCACGGAAATGAAAAAAAATCAATTGTATGTCAAAAATTGCCGCCTATTATGTATGTAGTATATCCTAAATTTCAATCAATTATCTCCAAAACTAAAGGAGAAAGGGGGTATACAGCAACTCATCTTAATTCGGCTGCGCTGATTTGATTGCAGGCTTCGGTTATTCAGGCACAAACTTCATCGGCAAAGGGTAAACTTTTTTACTCAATATTAGAAACTTAATGCAATAAAAATCATGAAAATCCATTCACTATAACTGGATTCCGTCATGTTTTACTCTGTGTGTCTAATTGTACTCAACTAGGAACAGTATCAATAATGTCTCTAGCTGTTACAAATGTGTCAGGGTAATTGATTGCATGCTGGCTCATGTACTAATACGTTCACCAGGCATTATTCGTTTTAGTACTAAGATGCGAATTCTGTCAGACAGTTTATAAATTGATCATTTATTTGGAATGCAACTATTTAATAATAGAAGGGACGACAAAAATTAGAAATAAACATGAAATCATCACAAAAATAACTGAAAAACCAACAATGCAAATTTTGCACTGAAAATCGGCACATGGACCAAAAATTTGATTTTGAGCAACTTTCTCAAATACCCTTCTCGATATTTCCAACGTGAACAGAGATATCGTGATTTCATTTTCTTCAAACGTTCTCGTTTAGACACTTTTCTTAAGATAAATAATACCTAAAAAAATGCAGTATATTGAAGTTCTGCTGTTGTAACAGAAATGTTTATTTATCTCTAAAAATAACGAAATTAAAAAAGTTTATTCATATTAAGCGCTCTATATTAACTGTATTTGTTAATACAATTGAAATGATAAAATTAGAGATTGGTTCAAATGAGTTCTCTTCAGGACAATAATACCCACATTTGAATTGTAAGATCCTTTGTCCCATGAAAGAAAAACCATGTACTTACCTTCTGGATATCTGCCATGCAAGTTGAAGACTAAATAGATCACTCACTTGTTTGCATTTCATATGCTTCACTTATATTTATGATATGGGGAAGGAATGGGGTGGGTGTTTGATTAAAAACACAGTTTATATAAGTACACAAGATGTAGCATTTAATGCTCACGTTTCAAAAAAACACTATACAGAGGACACGGCGTTACCAAATTAGTTTAGAGGTATCTCGTCCCATAATCGTTTATAATATTAATATATACTTTCATTAAAAAGCAGAACACAATAAAGATTCCTCTCATACATAACACAGAGGTACGATATTCTCTCATTGATCTGTATTGATTTTTTATTTTCGTATACATTGGATAAGGCGATAATGATTCATGATGGAAATCACTTAAAACGAACAGCCAACATTCTTATCGGAGGTAAATTGTATTTACAATAAAAACAGTGGGCGGGGCGAGACGGGGGTTTGCCCTATTGGGCGTCGGTATACAATGTAGCTTAGGCATAAATATACTTAATACAATATATACAATATACTCGAGTACATTAGATCAAAAACTATAAGTCAGGGTCTCGTGTAAATGGTATACAACAAGGCCCCCGCCTTTCCCCGCGCCCCAACAAAGGTAACGAAAAATACATAAGTATAAACAATAGGAGAATTAAATATATAAGCGAGCGCGTTCCCAACCACACGCCTCCAAGTCAGTGTTTGTATGCGATAATTTTATAATAATAATATTAATAATAACCTATATAACATCACTAAATTCGTATACGTGTGTGTCTGGCTAGGAGCGCGTATGGTAGAGACCCCTTCTCGCTTCAGAGTGCTCGCAGAGTCGACAGAAGCCCCGCTAAACAACAACATTAACAACAGCCATCAGGGCCCTTCGGCGGCACCGCTGTCGACTCGAGGGCCGCTCCGAATTTCTGGCAAGTAAATAATCACGTTTTACACCAAATCATCAGGGTGGTACAAGTAACAAATTGTAATAAGGGTTTAAAATTTATAATCTAGAAGTGGTACGATATTATTTATAACTTTAATGGTTTCAGCCATGGACCACCTGAGTAACTTTGCGACATTCTGTATACTTGTGTATTTGATATTATTATCCTAGTCTTGCGAGTAGCACTCGCTGGTTAGTTTCTTCTCTAGGTTCAGTAGTTACGTATATCGTATCGTATATCATCATCGGGACAAAGGGAGAGTCCAGGTTTCTCAATTAGCAAAAAAATCACAACAGATATAACAACTATTATTTTACAACAGCACAACCTTGAATTATTTTTTTGTACGCGTCGTATTTTTTGAATTTTTTTAAGAAACGTGACGGCGGAAAGAGTGAAGAGAAGGGGGCGTGGGAAGGAGCGGCTGATCGTTTTGGGGGGAAGGGGAGTTGGCTGGTCGGGACTAGGACGAGGGTGTTGTAGGTAACACATCGAGGAACCTAAGCTACGAGACCACATCACTTTACACGTTTGCGGTTGTTCTTTTGCTTACTGTCGGTGCAGTATTTTTATACTTTTCGGTGGGGCACCTCTCCGGGGCTTGCCACACCTCACCACTATCTATGTACAGCAGTCAGCGCACGAGTAGTCTAATACTTTTGTACAAGTTCTTCCCGTTAACTAAACACTGGGGCACTACATTTACACTTTGTACAGAGAATAATCACATTTAAGAGTTGCATATTTCTATGTCCATTGTCGTTGTGACACAAGAGAGGGGACCTGAAACAACAAATATCTAATTAGGTTTACACTAATTAATTAAATTTTTGTATAAATGTTAGTTATGGTATTCTTTTAATTCTTCTACTTCTGTTTTTGGGACTTCCTTTACTGCTAAATAACGTCCGATGAATTTGTAAAATAATACAATTATCCAGTATATTACCGGGAAATACCCTCTACATCAAAGAAACCGTTAGAGAGCGTTTATTGACAAATGACAAGAGTCAGAAAACAAATATAAAAATAAAGTACATTGCTGATGTTTCAGAAACTTGGAAGGACACATACTAGGTTTCCGAAACGTCAGCCGAATAGTTTATTTTTATATTTTTATTCATTTGAATTCGTGTCATTTGGTCAAAAACTCCTTATTACTGTTCCTTTCACGTAAACGTCACTTGCGTAAAGGTTATTTCCAAGTAATATACTGGATAGTTGTAGTATTTTATAGATTCCTCGTATGTTATTTAGAAGTGAAGACATATGTGGGCACGACTCTCGAAAGAAAAGTAAAACAACTAATCAATTCCTTACATCAAATGGAAATTAAATTTATTAACTCAAATGGACTTCGGGATATTACAACAATGGTTCGTTTTTAAAGGATGATTTTCGTCAGTTGTAATAAAAGTAGTTGTTTAAGGAGTAAGTTAAATGATCGTGAGAAATGCATTCGAACTGTTCAAGCGAAAAAAATTGTTTTATATTATAAACCTTGAAATGCTAACCTTTCTGAGTTTTCAGTAAAATAATAAAATGTAAATTTTACACCACTTCGCCACTCCAAGTTTGGCCGCCATCTTGAAAAAATGGCGGTCAAAATAGGTTTTCGTATATATTTCAGTTGGTGAGCCTTTTAGAGCGAATCATGTTATTATTAATTTTACTGTACACAAAAGGCCACATACAGCTAGAGGTGCTAGGTCAGTAAACACACATACGTTTATAATGACCAAACGCCAATTGAAAAAAAAACGTCCTTCCTTACGTCCTTCAATATGAAATTGTCGTGATTTTACACATTCCATAAAACGAAAGTATAAACGTTTATAAGTATGAGTAAATGAGTAAACATGAGTAAATGTGATACAATTATTTTTCATTTATTTTAATATTCTTAAGATTTTAGGTTTCGTAGTAACAATTGATTAAGGTTTTTAGTTACTGCAAATTAAATTTGGAAAAGAAGGTTTAAGAAATCTGTATTTCCAATGTTTCTTTTGGGTGTTTGCATGGTACAATTTTACTGTTTAAAATTTAAAGCTGGTTAAATGAAGAAAGTTTTGAAGTGTTTTATGACCATTTCGGACATCTTTTCAAAAATATTGCCATGGTTTTTATATCACAAAAAACCCTGTTTTTAAACTGTGTCGTTGTTATTTTTATTCCTAGCAGTCTAAGGGCGAAGCATTATTAAAGCTCCGCTTTAAATATCTGTGACGTTTTCTGATGATATCAAATTAAATGTGGCTGTCATAAAGAAATAAAATTTAGAGTCTATATCCAGTAAACAAAACAAGACCTTCTTGGATGTTAAGAAGTGTTGAATTGATATCTTAATAACAACAAAATTATTGTAATATCAATAGCTAAAGTAAAGCAAAAAACTGTGTATTAAACGGATAAAAGGCACATATTTAACAATATATTAAACCCAAACAAGCATGACAAAACTTCACTTAAAAAACTACGTCGGCTCCCTATATTATTATAGGGATGAATAGACAACTGACACACTCTTGAATGAAGGAAGTCGAAATCGTATGTATATAACACAATAATACGTGATCATAATCTACCAATAAGATAATTTCATCCATACAGAGCATTTAGTTGCATCGTAATTGACACGTATAGAAAGCGACAAGTCGCCACATTGTTTAAACGAATATATACAACGTACCTTATACGCGTGAATGGTACCATGAAATGCAGAATCGAAGTAGTTATTTTGTGAATTGATTACTATCTTATTTATTACTGTTCCATATGTACAAAATCATATACTTGTAATTCAATATATCTTTATTGAAGTGTGCCATGTTTTACATTTTAATGAAAAATAATTAGTCAGTGCAAAACGTTTATGATACGATTTATATGTATTATCGAGTGCACGTAACTCGAATACCATACAAAAACGTCTTTGTTTGGCTTCGATAGATTGTTCAGTTGAAATAGACGTTCTATGAACGTTTAATACAGTGTTTTTAACTTTACGATACATGACGTCATTTTTCCACCCATAACGATTTTCTACCTTAACACGAATTTTCAATTAATAACACGTTGAGAATACGTTTTAAAAACGTATGTGAGTTTACTGGGAGTAATTGTCCCGAATACAATCCGACAACGATAACATTCAGTTGTTCTGTACATGCGGCCCTTGCCTTGAGAGCTAAATTACCTAGTTTAATGTTAAAAATGTGTGTGCAGTGTGCTGATAACCCACTTGATCTTATCTTTTTAAAGTTTCTACTTCATGTTTTATTTTAGAGGGCTAGTAAGCAAGATCTTGAATAGGGTGTAAGTTAAAACATAAAATAATAATAAAGTGCCTTTATTGAAAACACAAATGGCGAAGGTCAACCCAGAGACTGCACAAAATTCAGCCAAACAATTTAACAGGAGAATTATTTATAAAATAAAGTATAATCAGGAATAAAACTAAATTAAATGAAATTTGACATCCAGAGAAATTAATGTACCTAGGTACGTTAAGTTTCCTTAAAAAAAATTGTGTCTGATTCTTTGTTCACCGATCCATAAATCTTTTACAATGAAATTTGAGGTGGTTTGCTGAAACTTATTTAGTGTTAACAGAAGTAGAATTATCTAATGTTGATGCAGAGTACGTAATGAATTCTTTTAAAAAGCTGTATGGAGGATCTGAGAGTTAGAAGCTCTTTTCCCTACTGACCAATAGTTTATGGGTAAAATTTGCAAGACGTTATTTACGTGTTGAGGCCATATTTAACCTTCAATGTGTTTTTAACTTTTGGGATGCATTATCATTTTTTTTTAACTCAAACATGCTGATGTGTTTTGGACTTCTTGAATCCTATAAGCATTTAATCGGTCGAAACAAAGACCAAATACAATACGAACATAGTTAAAGAAGATGAAACTACAGATTTACTTAAAAAAGTTGTTTAATATACATTGAAACTAGAGAATGTATTTTTCTTAATGCTGAGTAAAATTTTCTCACAAAGTTGTTAACGGGAATATTGGCATTATCCCTAATCAATTATTTATTGTTTTGTGCTCCAAACACGATAAGAGCAGGCTTAGCTGCATTAATTTTTTGACAATGTAGAAGAATAATTTACAAAATTCTTAATATATTAGTTTATGTTATCTTTGGAATGCATAATCTGCTAGGAACCAAAGGTGCTATAAACCTGGGTGTAGTCAGCATAGAAGTTTGTTATTCATCAGGAAGAGTCTAATTGCCATACACTTTTTCAAAAACTACTCTCAAAATTATCTTCATTCGATGCTTGAGCCAACAAAATTGCACTTTTACACTAACTGGATTAAACAAGAAGTCTAATAAAACCAATTAGTATGCAAAAATATTTTAAATTTTGACATCTCATTTTAATTCGTTGAACTTAATAATACATTTTGAAATAGCTCAAAAACTAATTATAGATTTAAAACATATCATAACGCCTTTTAATTACCATGGTAGTTAAATAAATATTAACATACTGAAAACTGTGAAATTGCCTGGAATAAATTAATAATTACAATTAAGTATGCTTTATTTCTCACATCTTTAAACTAACCATTGTATTCTGAAACAATTTTCGTAAATGACTGGTCATTAAGGGAATTATAATTATAAAACCTTTTGTGTTGAGCACATCAGAGAGATTCAAGAGACATTAAAATAACGTTTCTGACCTACCTCACAGGTGATGTCCATAGTATTCGGCGGGATAATGTGCGTACTGATTGTGGAAGGCTGGGTCACCCGGCGGCCGATGCATCATCTGCTGCCCATCCATCATATAACCCATCGTACCATCGGGACTGTATGCTCCACTAGGACCTGCATGAGGAGAAAATACTGTTAGTGGTGTAACACGCTGCCCTAGGACCGCAACTGTTGATTCGTTTCCCTGCACCAACACTAACGTTGTTTGTGTGGCAGTGGTTATACAGGGTGAGTCATTGTTGCGTGGACGGTCAATGTCACCTGAACCATTTGAAATTGGAAAAAAATGCATGGGATAAAAAATGTAGGAGATCGAGGGCGGCATATTTCAAAATTATTTTTAAATCTACAGGGTGTTTTATATAGTGGCGGCAAGTTAATACTTGGACTTAGACCTGGACTTTTTAAATGGATCACCCAACATCTTTTTATGTATTCATACGTGACTCTTAATTCTCTGTCGATGTATTTTCATAAAGTTGTCTGTTTATTTAATTTTTAGTGATAGTCAAGGCCGTGCATTAGTTTCCAGCCTTTAAAGTGGAACGTAGTTCTACAGGATGTTCTCTTTTTTCATTTTCATTTTTAAACTGTCATAATTCAATTTTCTCCAGTCCTATACGTTTCGACCAACACGCTGAAATTCATAATTTCTACTTTTTTCGACATTACTTTTTTCGACCGTCGAAAGAAATGGTCACTATGAGCTTGTAAATAACTGATTGTGGAAATATTTTAGGTAAAAACATACATAACGTTTCATTTAAAAAATTGAGTAATGACGGTTTAAAGATGTAAAAATTTGAAAAATCGTGGAGAATATCCTGTAAAACTAGGCTTTAATTTGAGAGACCCGAGAACTAGTGGCTGGCCTTGATCAACATACATATGCATGGAGAGAGAATTAAGAATGTTGTCTGTTCTATGAAAAAAGTTGTAGGGTTAGCTTGTCACAACTATATGAAACATAAAATAATTTTAAAATACGCCTATCTTGATCTCCTATAATTTTTATCTGAGATATTTTTCCAAATTACAAACGCCCAAGCACTAATGACTCATCTTGTATACAAAATATGAACGGTTTACGTCATTCAAGAAATAGTTTTACATATTTTATACATGATTCGAAAATAATCAAAATACTCACAAAACTGTAGCGAGTTTATTTTTATTAATATCGTATGTATTTTCATAATTGAATCAATTTTTGATAAAAACTGAATATTAAAGTGCAAAAAAGTTTATGCAGTAATAAGAAAAAAAATCATAGGTATAAAACGTGGGAAATTAAATTTTCTACAAATGAAATAAAAACATTTTGAACAACGCCGACAAAGATATCTAAAAAAGTGAAAAATAAAATATTAATATTGAAGTAGGCTAAAAATACGTTCGGCTTTACACCAAATAAGTACCTATAAGATGTTAACATTCAGTTTCTTCTAATAATATAATTCTTGATTTTTTTGAAGTGCCGTGAAAGTACTGTTGAGAAAAATTATACACTCGCTTTCGCAAAAATTAGGAAATCAAACCATTTTATCATTCAATTTATAAGAGTTTGTTAGTAGCCCAATCCCTAGAGAAAAAGTAGCGGCAAAAGCTGAGACAGTAATTCACACTTGAATAGAAAAATATGAAAAGTAATCGTGACTACAATATAAAACAAAATGGCGTCCAATTGCAAAAATAAAATTGTAAATAAATAGAAAAAAATTGTAGAGGTGAAAATTGAAAATCACAAAATTGTAGATAAATAATTTTCTTACACAAAATTTTATGCGAGCGAACCACGTCCCTCTTACAAATTCTCGTTGAATTCGAATTATAATAAAAAAAATGAACATTACTAATTTAAAATAGATAACCGTAGCTTTAATTTTATTGAGTCATTTGAGAGCATTTTGAAATAAAAATGTTGTAAACTATAGAATTCACGAACTACGGAAAATATAAAATCAGCTCACTTTCTGTCCAGAACATCAGCATATTTTTGAGTAACATGACATCGAAAACTGATACATAAGATACCAAAACCAAATGGATTTGTTACATTAATGGGTATATTCCAAAAAAAAATTCATTTAATGGAATAAGCTGAAAAAATTACAAAATAGTTTGAATTTGCATTCTTTAAAAAAAAAAAAAAAAATTATTCCGCGTAAATGGCTACATGTACGAAATTTCTTTAATGCATAATTTTGTGCTCTTTAACTTTTACCCTTATGATATTTTGTGAATATTAAAAATGATTTCCAAAAATACAATTTTTGTGAGTTTGCGTATTTTTTTGTTCAAAATTTATGCAGGATATTACGAGTATGATGGTCATTGTTTAGTTTTGAATATTTTTGTATTTAGTGTCAGACGGCAATTCTAGATTAAGTAGTTTTGTTTAGAAAAATACAAGTAGGCTTATATCATCAGATAACTGTCATTATTATAAATGTTGATAATCCTAATATAATTTTTGAACAAAAGAATTTATTTGTATTCAACACAACCATACAGTCCACACAACTGAGCCAACCAAAGGAGTCCACCTGATATTACATAAAACAATATCAAAGGACAAGCAGCAAGTTTGATACATTGTGAGGAATATCAGGCAAGGACCCAACATATTTTGGTCCTTCGAGCCGGATGTTGAACTTTGAATTCTACATTACTAGTACAAAAATGTAATTCTTATCCCCTTTGGTATTTGTTGAAGTCAACCCTTTTAAGGCCGGGGGTATATTTAGTTTTGAATTTTTTGTATTTAGTGCCAACAGGCAAGTCATTATTATAAATGTTGATAATCCGAATATAATTTTTGAACAAGGGAATTTATTTCTATTCAACACAACCATACAGTTCACACAACTGAACCAACCAAAGAAGTCCACCTGATATTACATAAATAAATATCAAAGGACAAGCAGCAAGTTTGATACATTGTGAGGAATATTAGGCAAGGACCCCAACAGTCATAATAATTTTAATAGATGATGTTGGGCCAAAAAGAACACAAAGGTGTCGAGAACCTGAACGATCTCCAGAAAAAAGAATAACTTTTACATTTGAAAATTGACTTACGCGAAATGTAGTAGTAAACGCTTTCCAAAATTTTAATGTAAGATGCAAAGCGGTAAATGAAAAAGTGCTGTACGAAATTTTTGCCCTCGAAAGGTTTTCTGCTAAGAAATTCTAACTATTCTATATTTCTCCATTACTTTTTAAAGATATGACAACACCGCGTCAATACAGCCAACAACAGCAAAAATGAACTTCGAGATGCTTTGTTACGTACATGCTGTACGTCACGAAGCCGACTTTTTAGGTTGTGTAGCACCCTTACAGTATCATCATATCGATCTGTCCGTTCGCCTGTATGTCACAAGAAACTTTTCTCAGAAAGTATTCGGTCAACATGGCTTAAATTTTGTACAGCTTTGGACTGTTATAACCGCTACACAGGTATAAAACAAAGTCTTGAAAAACATTTTTTCCGGGTACCTCCACTACATTATGTACATCGGGGGTGAATTTTTTTCCACGTACCCCATCAAGTGGGGTGCCGTTAAACAGGTATTTGAAAATTAAGTAGAGAGATCGATTTTCATTTCAAGTGTCGTTTTCGAAATATTCGGTAATTTTCCAACTGTGTTCTAAAAATCTTCCGATAGTACCTTTTATAAAGTACTTTAGGGCCGGTTTTAGCGTGTATTTTTGTAACTTAATCTATGCGATTTTATTGAATTGTAAAGTGGAGGGTTTTACAATGTAAGAACTACTTGACATTCTATTTATTAGGAATAGAGGAATTTTTGATTTGAATTTCTTAGCGTCTGTTACATACTGGAAGTGTAGAAAATTGTGGACCGCAATGTTATGCGACTACTTTTGCATCTGAGGAAGAAATTTTGGATATGATTTAAACAGATTTAAGTCGTAGCATAAACAGTATTTCGAGAAATCGAAGATTAGAACTGGATAAGTTTAACGAACTCTGTCAATAATATTTTGAATTAATATTAATGATGTTATTTAAACATTATTTTCCTCAGTAAGATAGAGTAACATTGTGACATACATAACACACTAACCTACTATAACTACTATTATGTCTTCAAGTTCAAGGCTACTTTGTGCTAGATAATTATCAATATTGAACAGCTGGTGTAGTGCGATGTTGCCAGATGATCAAGTTTTTTTTTTAAGTAGTCGGTAATGACTAATGACGGAAAAAAATATTTCTGTTTCCCTTGGTTTATTATACAACTTATTAAAATGACGACCTTCATACTCTTAACACCCTGTAGATTCCGAAACTGCTCTTATAATTAGTACAAAATGTATTATTAGATTTGTGCCGCCACCTTATGATTCACTACCGATCCAGAACGAATTTATTACACGATTGGAAAATGGTTGTTTATAATGCGCGGAAGATGTAACTAATAAAATTTGGTTCTTGATGTATAATAATGAAAGTAATATTTTGCCCGACATAGGTTTACAATACCTTCATAACGAAGTATTTTCAACTTATGGTATTAGAACTCTCTTCTTATTTTAATAAGAGTACTAGAATTATAATTAGACATATTTTTAAAACTTACTGCATGCTCAAGAGTGTGTATTTGTAACCGCACACGAGATTCACTGACTACGCAACGTGTTTACTACGAAATGGAAAACTAAGAAACCCAAGTTATGCATCGCATTTTGAGTGAATTCGGGCGAATTTCTCCCTAGCTCCGGAGCTGTCAGTTGGCCGATTGTGTGCCCCGCGTGATGGATCGGCCCGTGAGGGTCAATGGCTGCCGCCATTTCTCTTCGCCTGTCTCCAGCAGGAACAGAAAAGTCCGGAATCGATAGCGTACGAAAGAACACTCTAACATCGACAGCCATTAATAATCCGCACTCTTGAGTAGAGGAATTCTTAGCGAAATGCCGAAATAAAAACGACGACAGGCTCGGTTACGATAACCGATCATACAAGACTTTCCACTTACAATTCATATCAACTCGATTACCGGCATGGGATCGGCCCATATCTTCATAAAAATGCATAACAACGTTAAGCTTTAATGGAAATCACGATTCATTAAAAAATGTGATAAGACGGACGTGCAGGGAACGCCACACGAGCCAATAAAATTGTCTACTTGGTGTGAAAAGAGCACCTGGTGCAAGGAGGCTGACTTGTAACGAGAATATAATGCGTACAATATGCTGTGTGACCTCAAATATATGATCTAATTATTTATATTATACACCTACGAAACTGAATATATCTATGCCAAAGCAATAACAGAAGATCGCAATGGAAACGTGGTGTGAAACAACGTAATTGAAATTTTAAAATTTTGAAATGTTAGTATACCTTGTTTTTCCAGCAGAGAATAACCTGGGATCGCGTGCTGAAGCTTCACCAAATTAGATTGTCTCCAAGTAAAGTTTAATTATGTACAAATTTCTGGGGAGAAAAATTAAACTGCCTTAAGAAATGATTACAAAAAATTACGAAAAACTTTAACTAGTGACAATTGGTCCAGTAATTGGACTTTATTACCTAATATCGATAGAGCAGTTGGTTAAAAATATATTGGGTATCATTATGTGTCCATTTTTACACCGACTTCAGTTTCAACATTAGTAATAAGGTCCAATTAATCGGCAGACTGAGTAAAATTTTACATCATAACTTTTACTGATCTTGGAGGAGAAAACGAAAAATTTATTGGTGCAGGTGCTCAGTCTTATACACTGCTGCAAAATAAAGCAGACGAAGTAGTTTCAACGAAATGAGTAAATCATTCTCATGTATCTACTAGAACTCTGCGGGTAGAAAGGAAATATTACGAAGTTATAAAGAATTTATCAGTCAGCGAATAACTGAAGACAACATAAGGAAAATTGCAGATTTTGCAACGCCTTACCTGTTTAGGGATTATAGGGGCAATGTGCTCCTATCCCACAGCAGCTATGGAAGCAATGCTAGACCTACTTCCCCACATCCTTATGTGAGGAAGGATGCAGCACTTAATCCCCTAAGGCTGCAGCAGGTACTGAAATTCAAATTAGGCACTGTGGTTGGTCTTAAGAATTTTGGAGCTAAGTGTATAACCAAACTAATGTCTCATTGTCAACTTTGTTTCATCAATGTGCTGACTGGAAGCCGTCAAACGTGTCAAATGTCGAAACACTGTAACTGGAGAAATGATAACTCATCTAGTATTCAGATTGATGGAACAGAAGAAGTCCAACTGACGGAATACTCCAAGAGAAGACAAGGATAAAATTCACAACTTATTCGACAAAGAATATCACCTGGAAACTGGAACTCGAAAAATCTGACTTAAGGTCTTTGTCATAATGGGCCATTGCCTCTAGAGACATCATCTTAAGAAACTGGACAGTGTAGAACATGATAAATGCAAATAAATACCGCCATACTGCAATAGAGTCTGCGAAACATGCATTTTGCGAATGCAAGGTGTTAATCAGCATTAGGCAAAAGTGCATAGGGAAATTACAAAACACGTCGAAAATACGCTAACCATTATCTTTAAATTGTAACATTTTCTACGAATTATTGAATATACTATTGAACAGGTGAAAAGTGAGAAGAAATTCTAATTGTAGGAGGTTTCGTCTCTTTATCTGCATTGAATATTTACCTAGAGTTCATTGTAATGCACTTTACTTGAAGACCCATTGCATCATTAGTGCATTACATTCAAATAAATCTTTAATCTTTTTACCGGAAATTTTTTGAAAAGTTTTAAATACGAAATAGTTCAACAGTTGAAAAAAAATATTTAAGAAAGGACTTTTTGGCTCATTAGTATTAATGTGTAGAAACCATCTTTTACTAATTTTGCATCTTTTGCATCTTTGCATCTTTTACATCTTTACTAATTTTGATGTGCTGAATACGAATCAGTCATCCGAATTCGCTATAAACATCGGGAAGACGGTAAGTAACAACCCTTATTTGATGGTGGCATTGAAATTCCTTCATAATATTCAGTTTCGTTAGGTAAGTAGAAAAAGAAGCAAGAATTTTTAATCCCCCTCGTTTCCGTCACCCTTCACCACCCATAAGAACGATGCAAGTTACAATATCTAATATATGGTTATTCATTTATTTTTAAGAAAACCAAAACTCCTCGTTAAATGGCTTTTATTACGTTATAATATGATTACTTCTGAATACTTTTACACCCATCCCCACCAATTTAGGTGATGGATTTGATCTTTTTAGAGTTTTTACTGGTTTTAATTGCAAAAGAAATCCCTAATCACCCAACCTCTAGCCAAAAAGGCCCTTTATTAATAGTGTTCTGTACCCATTAAGACACTCAAAAAACACTTTCAGAAACATTTTGAATATATCTCAGAGAATTTGGATCATTCTATGACTGATTCGATAGATCGACTGTGAAAAACGAGCGACAAAATATGCTTACTATTGATGTTCAAGAAATTTAGCACAAATTATTAAAAATACGAATAACCTTTTAAGAATCATGAAATTAGTAATCTGAGATAAACATAAACACCACACATAGTAGACAACCCCCAAATCCAAAGCCCCCCATAGGCTGTCTGGGAGGAGGTTACACGTTTGAAAAAAGCAGACAACATCCATTACCCACCAACATTGCCAGCGCCGGTGCTGGGGATCGAACCCAGTACACGTAAGGCAGTCTAACCAAGCGCGCTCGGCACTAAGACGCCATTTGCCATTTAAATATTTTTATTCTTTTTAGCTATTTTATAATTGCATTTTTGTAAATACTAGGTATCTCATAATTCGTGTTGCTTAGCCGACTGAGCTTCCGTGCCGGTAGATGCATTAGAAAGTTATTTGAGAATGTTAATTTCCTCTGTAGTTAAGGGTGTGTAGTATTATTGTTGACAACTATAATTTTCTGAGAAAGTTAGACTTGCAACAATGGATTTGGAGTTCTGAGATAAAATACGTAATCAAAATCTGATTGTTCCTAAATGAAATATTTTTCTATTTGACTAATTAATGGACAGGAGTTTCCTTCTGGGAATATTTTTCTGTGTTCAAAATGTTTAAATAAATACACTCAACCCAAAAAAATCTTGTAACGATGACGTACTATAATTTTATTTTTCTTACTTTCGTACTTGTGACGTACACGAAGAATCCGCCAGAAGTCGATTTTGTGAATCGATGTCACTCATAAAACGATAGAAACATCTAATAGAGCACAAAACAATGATGTGCCGAAAAAGTCATCCAGCTCTTGTACTATAAGATGTTGAAGACATCTGCGAAAGCAGTGTTTACATTTAAATTGTATCCTGCACTAATTTAGATATTGAATTTAACTTATTAGATGTAACCATTTATGTATACGTTGAAAACTTTTCAGGTTGTATTCTTAGACCTTAGAACTGGACGGCCATTTAAGTAATCATAAGATCCCATGTACTTTAATTATCGTTAAAATATGGTAAATCTTGAAAATCATAACTCTAGTAAACCGCGAACTGTTCTCGCAGCATAATATAAAGGACATATTCAGTATCGACTGTAAATTTATGACTTCACTATACATTGCTATTTTAACCGTAATAATCTTAATTGCAGTTTATTCAAGGCCTCACATCACATTACTTCATTACACGAATCACGGCGAGATTAACCAGACACACTACACTTACCTGCTCTATTCGACTGGTCGATCATGGGCTGAACTATTCTCCGCCTCGCATTGATGAACCTGAAACAAAAGCACAACGTTAGCTATCGGATGCATGGCGGTGTCGGCGAAACTGTCAACGCTCGTCAAAATAACGCTGCCGCTAATGCGTCCCGACACCGGAAATGATTGGGTTTTCTGCCGACCGATTGGTCGCATTTCCGAAGCGATGCGTGTATATAAATGCAACTACATTCATCAGCTGCTGCCGCTAGCGAACTATCTGTGCATCGCAAATTGCGAAAAGATAGAGTGCTCGTCGAAATCCATACATCAGAAATCGATGTGGCGCACTTCCTATATACTTTTATGAATAATACAGAGAACGATGCTAGTATAATAGTCGCCGTGGGAAGCGGTCTCGGCTCGCTCCCTAATGGATAGGGGAAATTGATCCTACAAAATTCCTAGTAATTTTGTTTATGTGTGACGCGCGAGGGAAGCTACAGTCTCGAAGATGCTGGATAATCGAAATATGGCCCGTACGCGACACACGGAAGCTGCCCGCAAAACTCTACCTCGCTTTGCCATCGACAAATTTAATACCCACAATCTCCGCGTAAATGCATATGCTATTCTAAAGTATATTACCGTTATTTAATGAAAATCTAATAATAATAGTAAGTCCGCAAAGAGTATCTTTACAGAACTAATAGACAAACCGATGCCAAAGCATTCCTGAATTAATTACTTACAACGTTTCTTAAATACTTCTGTTCCTAGCATACTCGTGTTGAAATCCTCTTCTCTCTTTTCACTCACAGCGTCATATCAGACGTTTTGTGATTCATGTAGTGTTGTTGTTAGTGTATTTCTTGGAAGATCAAGCTATTGGTGTGATGGGTTATCTAGGGAATTCGTCTTTAGACCCAAATCCTGAAGTAAACTCAATACTATATTGAAAAAGAACTATGTGGGATGTACATCCAAACATTTAAAAAGATGTTGGGTAGTTCTTATTACAAATTTCCAAGGAAGATCTCTTGCCTATAGATATGCTCCAAGCAGTTTTGTTCCAAAATTTTCTCAGAGCTTTTCTCAACAGTTAGTATATATATATATAGTCATAATGAGTCTCGCAGGAGCGTGTCAACGAAACAGTTGATAAAAAATCATCATGGACGATATTGATGATAACGAAGAATTTTAATTATCTGTGCTCTTGATATGAGAACTTATGCAGGCAGAACATTTATTGCTGTTCGTGACAACGAGAACAGCATTGTGTTGTGTTCCTGTAATCTCCAAATACTCCATACCAAAGATTTCTCAAGTTCTACAACAAGGAACATTATATAACCAACCTACCCAATATTGTAGAGTAAGAAAAGAAATAGAAGAAGTTTTATAGAAGGAAACGTCAAAGACAAGCGAAAAAGTTTAACACAAAAAATGCCACAAGACTTCTAGAACTCGGAAAGTCTGATTTAAGGTTAATGATAGACCTTTTATAAGACATTGCACCTTGAGATATAATCTTAAGAGTATGGGTAAAGCAGTACATGATAAATGCAGATACTGACATACTGCAACGTATAGACAAGGCGTAGTGATTATTATATTTCATAATAACAAAAATTGTACTTAAAGGTATGAAGATGAAAAGGGGAAAAGTAGGTAGGTACACAGATTTCACAGACGTCGACGATTGATTCTCGTTGGGCCACTCAGCTCCTCGAAGTCTGTAATTTCCGATACGGAGTCCGTCGCCCCATCACTCCGTCCGGCGCTCCTGAAAATCTGTAATTTTTGTCGCCTCATATATGCAGTCCAGGTCTTCGTCAACATCTGGTTCGTCAATTGCATCTGGCTGGAGGGAGTTAGTGCAGAAGTTCCCCTTGCAATTGGCACAAATCAATGAGCAATTAATCCCAGCCTTCCGACACCCACAACCACCTGCACACCCCTTGTTCCATATGCAGAAGATTGTGGAGAAAAGTGACTGTGTAGCTGTTAGAAACGAGGTCAAGACTAAACTTTGAAGCCTGCCATCCCCAGAGGAGCGGATCCATCTGGTGCCCTACTCACATTTGCACCTGTAGGTAAGCAATTTATGTAAAGTATCTCTTGCCCTACTTCGGTAGAGGGTTGTTAAAAATCGTAGGCCAGTTTCCGCAATAGCTTCAGCTTGAGTGTCATGCTTGAAGAAAGGTTTGATTTCTTCGACAAGACATCAATTTTCGACTAACGGCTGGACCACATTTTTCTTTAAGGTGGAACTTTACGGAAACGGGTGGTCTAAAAACTCCACCCTCTAAGCTAGGATAGTCATATTGGGCAACAGACGAAGCCATTAAAACAATAAAACCTTCTGTAGCATTTATTTTCGACCGAAGTTTTAAAATCTTAGGCGACAACTAATTGTACTATACCTAATTCATAAAAGATCTCTTAAATCGAAGTGGATAAGGTTTGAAGAGCAGAGCGACTTCTTAAACTATTTTGCACACTGACTGAAACTATCAAATTCTGGGCAATTCAGAGGACATTATTTTCGTCATAACGTTTTGACAGATGTCGGAGCAGATATCAGTACTTTGAAAAGATATGGTGGTTGGAAATCTCAAATTGTCGCTAGGGAATACACATAAATACCCGCACCTGTTCAGAATAAATAGGACATCGCGAGAAAAATACAGTCGCTGACGTCATTTAAATGTATTATTTTAGAAGGAAACTCTAATTTTCTCTATGTTACTCTTACTTCTTCTAGTTATTCTTTTTTAATAGCAAATAATAATTGTTCAGTTGTGACAAATAAATCATAATAAATAATTGGTATTATTAGTTTCTACACTAGTCCCTATCAAGGAGTATTTTCGGGCCTAATAATTGCTTAGTAATGCTGATTTCCTGGACAGGTGCTTAATTAGTTTTACAAACAATTTCGCATTACAAATGATTTAATTCGGTAAAAGGGAACACCTCAATTTTATTGTTACCGAGTTTTTAACCAAACAGCTGACGAATGGCGTTGAATTCACATGCTTTTATCGACAAAGAAGGAGTTCGTAGGCTCGGATGGAAATAGAAGGTCGCGACCGTCGTAAGGCGATGTTTTTCTAGACAATTTGTTCGTCGAACATTAATCACAGCGTAGCAGTAGCGACAACTTATGCACGCTCCTCGAGCAAGGATTAAAGGAGGGCCCTAGCATTGCGTTGTTCTGAGTAGAATTCGCCAGACACACATGTGGCGCGAGAATAAAGAAAACAGTAATTGTAGATCTCGAGCCGTGTCTTTATGGACGGGGGCGGCAATAAATTCCCAGTTTAATATCTCTCAGCACATAAACGCGCGGGGTCGCAAGCTGACGCCGATGATGGAGTCCACGGGTTGACCCGCACCGCTCCAGCTGCCGCCGCTCGACCCGACCATTTGCTAACGACATAATTACCACCAGGGGTTAGCCCGCTATAGCTAGGGAGCAAGTCCGATCACAATTTCGAATATCACGTATCGAACAAATCATCGAAACGTCACGCTGACCGCACCAAAGATCGCCCTTTATTTAGACCGGCTCGAGACGGGCATAGAAATTGGGCTCAAACAGGCAATAACGGGCGTTATCACGAGCCACGACCAATTTCTTCAGATTTCAGGAAATCGGCGGACCTGACATTGCGTGCGGAATCTACAAATAAAAGACCATGACAATTAGAGCGGCGGCCTAATACAACAATAAAAATTCCTATCATACTTCGGACTTTATGCAATGCGATTATTATTGGACGCACTTTCCAGCTACGCAAACTGTAAGTGTTGTTTTGATTAATCCACGCTTCACCATCACATTTATCAGTAAACGCTTATAGGTATTCGGAGTTAACAGAAATTTAATATATTATGCGTTAGTTAAATGTGATATTAATTGTTTGCATTCATAGTGCCGTTGTCAAGAGGCATAGCAATTGCACCTAATCAACCCGGGCTGTGCGAAAATACAGAGAACTACGAGGCGATGGTCTCAGTTTATTATCGAGCGTGTGGATCCCAATTAAGCTGCAGCAGCTGTGAAAATTAATGGAGCACAGCTTTTAAGATGTAATTGGGCACATTCATAACTCTGTGCGCCAACGATGTTACGTAGCGCGTGTGCTACACAACGCGACATCTGATTCCTGATTCCAAACAACACTTTAATATGACATTGTTTAATTAAATCCAACTATTTATGACTGCTTTCATCACTTAAATACAAAAATAAGTTATGCGAAGCAAATATATTCGTATTCTGTCGCACGGAATGCTGGAAGTGTATCCTAATATAATTGTTTTCATGTCCAACCCTTTTACATCTAATCCATCATTTGTACTAGAAGGGGTGAGCTAAGCGATTTCTCATCGTCCCTAATGCGGAAACGATAATTGTAGGAGCAGAAATGGAATAACATTTATTTGTAAAAGTCCAACGATCGGAAATTCAGACAAGTGTTGAGATGGAGAAAGCAGAGTCAGCGAGATGATCATTAGGCAGGATTAGAGTCCCCGCCAGAATAATGGGCCACATTCCGTGAAACCTTACACCGAGCAAAGGGTTGACGAAAACAATGAGTTAGAACCACTTTGACGCCCTAATGCTGTTTGCTCTCACAATCCAATCAATATTGGTTCACGGGAGACACAAACATCTCCTCTTAAGAAAAACAATATCAATAAAGAGAAAATTCTCTGAACAATTTTCCTCGATTATATTTCGTCAGATTTAAACATAACTTTAGAAAGAGGATCATCACTAGCAGAAAGTTGATATAAACATAGTTAGACAGCTGTAACAATTGTTACATTAAATATACCGGTTACAAATAAATCACAAGGCAGGGATTTTCATGCTTCAGATTTTGTAGATTATGGAAATTAAGGTCTGTCAATTCTGTCACCCTGTCTGATGGTCTGTTGTCTGACTGTTTGTTGGCGCTACATCCATAGAGTGTTTAGCATGTAGCTAACACAACTATGAATGAAGAAGCCTGCTATACTTTTAATGAATGCTATACAGGATGCTGACCCTGTGGAAAATAATATTTGCAATGTAATTGACAAGTATACAGACAAGTGTAATTGACAATTGACTTCGAAGGAGAAATCCGATATAACTTTGGTGAAAAATTTACAGAGTTGTGTGTGACTCCCAACAACGATGATTTAACAAAAATTGGTAACCTATATTCTGGTTGTGCTAGAAAATGAATTTATTTACAAAACAAGCTAACCATTATATCTTAGTCGATTTACTGCATTTTTTATATAATTGTTACACATTCTTTAGGATACTCTTCGCAGTTTTTCTTTTGAAAATAATATTAGTTTTAGACCTTGTAGGTTTAATTACAAAACATTTTTTTTTAACTAAAAAATTAATAACTTTATTTTTTTCTTAAACCAATAGGGTTCTTTCCCTAACCAGCACTGACTTGCTGTCCAAATTTCAATACAATCGGACTGTTTGTTCTTAGGTTATTGGGCTTACAAGAAACGTGACGGACGGACGGGCGGACACACAGACAGACAGACAGATGGCCGGACGGACGGGCATCCTGAAAGTTGTTCAGAAGTCGATCACCAACACAGTGATATGAAAATTCTTTCTCTATGAGCAATATTACCGGTTTTTGAAATGTGCCGATCGAATGCAATGCAATTATTATACTCTTCGTTCTGTATTTGCGAAGAGTATAATTGTCTAGGTGTGACGGTTTTCTGTATTTCGAAAATTTCTCTATGCGAATTATATAAATATGGTTATAATGTAAATCACTTCGTTTTAGAGACCTCCATTTTCTAGTATAACTCGACATAGGTTATCAGTAAAATATAAAGATTAAATATGGATGTTTTAATAGATCGATTTTCAGTTTTGAATATGAGTATTTTTTCTGCTATTTGTTGAACCCAACAAATAATGTTTGTTTCTTTAACTAAAACCAATAAAAAAAAATTTAAAACATTATTTACAACTTTTTATCGAACAATTTCAACTTAATTATGACATTCTTAAGAAATACAACAGCATCTCATTTTTGTATTCTATTATTAGGAATATTACTGGATTAATTTAGATTACTAGAAGACTTAAAGCTCAAAGTACAATGCATTCTCTTACAGAGGTTTATTCTCTTTTTTAGACGATGGGGGAAACTTGGTGGACGAAATTGCAGGATATTTCTAGTAGTACCGGTCTGCATATAGCATTTAACAGGTTTGTACATGGCTCGGTTCGGTACAGCTTTTACTAAGTCTGCATTACAAAAAACACACCCGATGATGAACCTCGGTTTCGTCCACAAAGTTGATATTATCGCTTAAAAAATCTCCATGAGGAAATTCATGAAATATTAAGCTAAAAGTCCCCTAATATACAGGGTGTAATCAGTTTCATGTCATTAAAAAAACTGGTAATGGGGACCGATAGACAAACAAAAAACCTTTATGACTTTTCCCTCTAGGGGCACTTTGAAAAAAACTGATCTGGGTCAATATTTTTAATATTATGGTAGACAATAATTGAGAACCACTGCTTTTCTTGGTCAATGGACTTATACAACTTTTAAATTGTCATAAAAAAAGTGCTCGCCGGCACACGCAAAGGCCTTGGATCATCGACCGCCGTTGATGGACCGCCTCAACTGAACTGGGGCAATTATAAAGAGGTAAATAATTCGTTCTCTTTTCGTGCACAATTGCAAGCAAATAATGACCATAGAGGTTTAAACAGAGCATTTCTTTACATGTGTTTTATAATTTGGAACAAAATATTGGATTGTTTATAATTTAGAAAATTTAAATGTGGTTTATTAACATTTGTAACATAAATGAGTGTCCTGGGTTAAAAGCTTACTACCTACCTAAATGATTCAAAATCTCTGCATCTGCATCAATACACAGTTCGGTATGTCGACATACGCACTTCGTTCAACACTAAACTATTAACTAACGTTGTCAATAAAGAAAAATAAAATAAAAGCTTGGTACAAAAGCCAAAAAGGACTACAAAAAGAACGAACAAGTAAGTTGTGTCTGTACGTAATCAAGAATTTGACAACTTGAATGGTAAATCAATCAAATAAATCTTAACTATAAACACACAATGACGCGAAATTCAAAAATAACAAAAACAACGAACGGCGGGTTGGACGTGTGTACATAACGAAATACCCACAGCAACTAAAATATTGCACAAGGGAGAGTTAGAGTATAGTTTTCTTCAGATCAGATCTAGATCTAAACCTACCTCAATATTCCAGCAGTTCTCAAAAAATTTTATTGAAAATTTGCGAAATTTTTGTTTATTTTTTTCTCCAAAACTATTAGCTTTAGACCCCATGTTATATAAGGTTTTTTTGTTTGTCTTGTCGTTCCCTACCATCAGATTTTTTTAATGACATGAAACTAATTACACCCTGTGTTTACTAGTGATGTAGGTACGTTAGGAATTCCACATAATCAACTTCGGCATAGATATCAAAGGGGTCCCGAATATCCTTCGGCGCTGCACTTTTCATTTCAATTTGGTTGCCATATTCTTGAGTATCGGTATTTAAAGAGATGTGAGGTACACATCTCTTCTAAGAGAAATTTCGTCACGTTTCCGATTAATTGTTTTATTTGATTGTTTTGTGGGATAATTTTAATTTTGTTACAGATTATATAGCCACAAGTGTATATAATTCCAATTTCACATTCTCATTACGTAAAAACACATGCATACAGTTTCCAACAGTTACTTTATAATTCATTCCAACTTTTGGGCACATAAATTTAAAACAACCGAGTTGGATTTTTAAATAAACTAAAGGCAAATAGAATAGTTGAAAAAAGTATTGGATTCAGCGAATTGAATGGAAACTGATAGTATTGTAAAACTGTGCCCTATTATTTCAGGTTTGAAACGGAGTTCTACAACAGGGAAGGTAGATAGGACCTTATCGAACCTCCAGGCTTTAATCAAGGTACGTATTTACCAAGTATAAATGTCATCAATACTGTTTGTGTGGTATAACTAGTAACTACCTGTGTTGTGGGATAAATTATATTTCAAAGAAAAAAATGAACGTTATTATTAGACTCGGGCATATGTGATATCATTTTAAAAACAAAACATGGACAAAAGTTTAGGAGTAAAATTATCGTAGTTAAAACATCATTAAATACAAAACAATAACGAAGCTTTTGCTTTGATGTTATTCGAATTGAAAGAATAAGCAATAAAAAGAAATTTACCGCCGTATTGATTTATTTGTTGGAGCTGCATATAAGGAGGCATTATTACTTTACGGTGCCGCATCTCATTTCTAGTAATGCCACAACTGTTTAATATAATAAAAAGAACTTTTACCAATATCAATTCAAATTAATTCAAGCTGCTTGTTGTATTATTTTGATTTCGATTATAAAAACACGAAAATTAGTGTTTGGAGTTCGACGGTGGAAAAATGTTTGAATAGACTTTTGTATAGGCCAAATAAAAATATATAAAAAAGCTACGAGTGATTACTTTAGCTAAATAATTGCGAGATTTTGTAAAAATGCGAATTTCCATAAATAGATTTTTTTATTTGGTCACTATTTAAACATACCTTGTTGTAACTGCAAAACTATTAATGACTTTAGGTTTATCTTTTCAGATGCTAACTCAAAATTAGAGTCAATAAAATTAATATGTAAAAAAATATATTTTGAGGTGCCCGCCACCCTACAATAAGCGATTTTATTCTTCTCTTTCTTTCCCTTATTGACAACATAAAGAGAGACATTTTCGAGCCCATTAGGGGGCTCCCTAGCTCTCTTTTGTTTTATGGAAAGTTTGATAGCACCACGCCATCGGTGACGATTGTCTAGTAAGCGCGGGGCCTCACAGAATTTCTTAGTATCAACTTCTTGGTGACATCAGTAGTCCAACGTCTTGCCATGTGGTTTTCCCTGTTAGTGGAGGGATTATACATCACAAAACCACAAAAATCAGTTCTGGGGGTACCGCGCAAATCCCCCAAAATACCATCCCTTCGGTGAAAAAGGCCTTATTTTACTGATAACTCGTTAACCGTTGAAGATATAAAAAAGTTGCTCATCATAAAAAAGAAAGCTTGAGTAATTGCCTAAAATAAGTCCTTTTGTAATTTTCTTGTATATGCCATGGTTTTCGAGAAAATCGATATTGAAAAAAATTGTAAATTTTTTATTTTTAATGCCCACGAATTTTCGTTTATTTGAAATTTTTTGCGCGAGGCCTATAGAAAAAATTGAATTGCTCGAAAACCAAACATGCTAGGAAGAAAAATCAAAATGGGTTTTAAAGGGGATAAAAAATACTCTTTGTGTTCCCATTTTTGATGGCTATTGATATCTATTAGTGTATAAAAATAACAATATAATATAGTTACCTTTTGATTTTTTGCACTTTTAACTATTCACGGGCCCATAAAAAACAACTGGCTTTAATATAAGTTACAAATGCATTATCTTTTAGTTCAAGGTAGTACTTCAATGCAGGAAAAGTTAGGAATAAAAATATTCACATTTGCAAATTTATCAGCACATCAGCCAAGTTTTGGCCAAATTTTTATTGTTTCCTAAAAATAAAAAAAAAGATCCAAACATCTTGAAAATGTTGCTCAAAATTTTTGTTTAGTTTATATATCATATAACTATTGTTTCTAATCATTTAATAATTAAAAAATTGTATTAACAAATTATTATAAAAAATTGAATATGCAGCTCTTTTTGGATGTTTTCTTTGGCTAACTTTAACATACTGCTAAATTTGTAAATGTGAATATTTTTTTATTCCTAACTTTTTCTGCCGTGAAGTACTACCTTCAACTAAAAGATAATGCATTTATAACTTATATTATAGTCAGTTATTTTTAATGGGCCTGTGAATAGATGCACAAAAAATCAAGAGATAACTATATTATATTCTTATTTTCATATACTAATAACTATCAACAGCCCTCAAAATGGCAACACAAGAGAGTATTTTATATCACCTTTAAAACCCACTTTGATTTTTCCTTCTAGGTTGTTTGGTTTTCGAGCAATTCAATTTTTTATATAGACCTCGCAAGAAAAAATTTAAATAAACAAAAATTCGCGCGCATTAAAAATACAAATATTGCAATTTTTGTCAATATCGATTTTCTCGAAAACCATGACATATACAAGAAAATAAGACGACTTTTTTTTAGGCAATTAGTCAAGCATTCTTTTTCATGATGAGCAATTTTTTTATTTCTTCAACGGTTAACGAGTTATCAGTAAAATAAGGCTTTTTCACCAAAGGGGTAGTTTTTTGAGGTGGTTTCGCGGCACCCCCAGACCTGATTTTTGTGGTTTTGTGATGTTTAATACTCGCACTAACAGTTACGGAAGGAAAATCTCAGATAAGATTTTTTACGAGCTTCTGTATTTTTTAATTTATCGACTGGACTATAATGGCAAGTACTAATTAAAATAACACTACCATATATAAAAAAAAAATACATCCTTAATTTACACCGAGAGAAAAATGTGTAAACGCCTATTTGAGTGATGTCACAATAACTAGCGCAACTAAGCATGTGCGAATATTATTTTAATTTTACAAAGTTGCTATCTTGACTGCATTCTACTGTGTTCACTGTTCCGGTTGTCAGCTGTCATTTTATATAAGATGGCGATCATGTTATGATTGTGTTTACCAGTAGAAACAAAATGTTTAAGTGTTTCGTGCCAAGTTGTTCGAATAATAATATTAATTCCTAAAATGAAATATTCCTTTACCTTCTTTAAAGAAGAAAATAGAAAAAAATTATAGTTTACAAGGGTAAAAGTAGAAAAGAAAGTACCTAAAACAGAAAATATTTTCTGCTGAGAAGAGCATTCTGACGTAACTAATCAATTATGTGTTGCAAATGTTTAGACGTTCTAATTTCTATGCTCCATTTTATACTCTTTTACTTTAAATTTTTGAATAGAATGTGGAAAAACGTTCAACAAACAATAACTAACGCGAGTCCTGCCACTTGTGAAATTGTTGCAATCATTGCACAAACATAGGTAGCCTAAGTTCACTATGCAGTCTAAGTTAAAGTGACGTCATCGACACGCCCGCATTTGAGTAACGTTCTGTATATAAATATTTTTTCGAAAACGAAATTTTATAAGGAACTTTACAATTTTCAGACAAAAATAGGTGCTTTGAAGTTTCTTGAATAGTTAAAGCTAGTTACAAAATAAATTAAACCAAAATCAGCTGTCAAATTAGACAAAACAGTATCAATTGACAGCTGCCAAATTAACATTTGACTTATATTAGTGGATTCGATATTTTTATCGTATGAAGTTAGTCAATATATTATATCAAAAATTATTTAAAAAAGCTTGTTTTTTGATTTTAAAAAATGTTCATCTCCGACAAGATTTGCGCTCTCTAGCCATTTTATAACAAAAAAACTCCATTTGGGACCGTTGTGCAGCAGTCCTGTTAACTAAACCTTAATAAAAATAAACAAGTAATGGCATTAAACACATTTTAAATCGACAGTTAGTTATAATTAACCCTATTGGATGAGCCCTTATTTCAAAATTTTTAGTAATATTTTCCTTTGATGTTGTTTATATTTTCTACAATGTATTGTGGTTTGCTGTAAAGGATTATGTGACTGTTTTGAGTTTCCGAGATAATTTTCAACATCTTGTATAATCCTGCATCTATATCTTTCATTTGTTTACCAAACAGTGTCGTCATTTTTTTTTCAAAGACCACTGCTTAACATTAACTTAAAATACCTAACGTTTACCGACAAGTAATCTTCCATATCATCAGTGGCTTGCATTTCTTAGAAATATCTTGAAAATTGTATAAAAATTAAATCCTACTCTGCTTAGGGTATCGGAATGTTCCCACAGGTCGCGTAGCGTTGAAGGTGCAATTAATTACGTGGCCGAAATGCCATAAGACAGCCGAACAATGACGTGGTCAATGTCGTTCTGTCTGATACAAATCGCACGTTTAAAATGCCGACTTCGATGTGCTAGAAATTCTATGCATTCAGTTTTTTCTTTTAATTTCCATCGTATTTTTAAGCGCATTTAAAGCAGCACTTGGGTCGGGATATTACAGTCTGTAGATGGGGTTTAGAGGTCAAAAAGCGTTCGTTTTAAGTAGTCTTCTGGAAATATATAGATTTATGGCTGATATCGCTACGTTCGAGTTTCTCTAACCAACTTCAAAATTTTTTAAAAAGGTGGAGGTTCTTCGTCCTTTCCGTTTGTATAGTTTTATGTTTATTCAATTATTGCCCCGGGTTGCAAATGATTACAATATATATAATAATCATGTTATGCCCGTCAGACTAGTAAAAATGTATTATTTGTAGCTAATAAGAAAAAATTATACTTTTCAAAGCACCTTGAACTTGTCTCAATTTGTAGTAAATAATGAACCGTTTTTGAAAAAATTTGTCCGTCTCATAATTTTTGTTAATTAACTTCTGACAGACCTTTTGTGTTAAACATAATATAAATATAAAGTGCACTTCATAACACCTCCTTGATTTTAGTTTTAAAATGAAGTTTAAGACCTTTCCTATCTATTACACCTTGTCTGGCTGACAATTTTTGTTAATTAATTTTTTAGGCTTAGTTTTGAATGTGCAGCATCAATGTATCAGGATCAATCACTGGCATCTCATAACGCTTTCTTAAAAAAACAACTGAAGTTTAGGATCTCCTTTATGCATAAAAATGCGTCTGTCATTGAAAAATGGGTGGTCAGACATTAAAAATGTGGTCGTGGCAAAAAAAATTTGCTTTGCCATAGTGAAAAATATTTTTTCGCTGACAGATCAATCAATTTGTATAAAAGAGATCTGAAACTTATTTACAGAAAAAAATTAGGGTAGTGTATTGACACGGCCATTGTAAAAGCTTATTAAAGAAAACATTGTCATGGCGTTTAAAAATGGTTAAAACATTTTTTCAATGACAGACAAATTTGTATGCATAAAGAAGATCTTAAACTTCAGTTGTTTTCTTCTTCAAGGAAGTGTTATGAGATGAGATTGTGATTGATCCTGATGCATTGATGCTGCGCATTCAATATTAACTCTGACAGATTAATTAACAAAAATTGTCGGCCAGATCTGTCAGAAGTTAATTAACAAACATTGTTAGACAGACAATCTTTTTAAAAAATGGATCATTATTTACCGCAAGTTGCGAAAATTTCAAGCAGGTGTTTTGAAAAGTAGAATCATTTTTTTAAGCTAACTTCCAAAATTCATAGAAAATAACACTTTTAACAAATTTTTACTAGTCTGGCGGGCGTACCATGATTTTTACATGTTTCGCAACCATTTTCACCTTTTAAATTTGAAGTGTTTGATTGGGTACCCTTTTTGTCATGGGAGCTTTCAAAAGTTAGACTCAGTTAAAATCCCCTCGAATAGTTAGGTGTTTTCGAAGTAGCTGATGCTGAATCTGATATCGAAGAGCAAAGGCAGATCAATTAGAATCTAGTATGAAGCATAAAACGTATGTCAAAACGTTGTGAATAACAGGACCTGTTGAGGCAAATATGTTCCTAGTTTGCTTTACATAAAATTTGTTCACGAGATTTATTAATGATCATAATGCTAGGCGTACACAAAACTGCATCTTACAAAAGCTGCATTAGAAGATACCAAGTCTATACGTGGTTACAATTCAATTGTACCCATGGATTGCCTACTTGTAACTTCCAAA
Source organism: Stenurella melanura (assembly GCA_963583905.1). NCBI lineage: Eukaryota > Metazoa > Arthropoda > Insecta > Coleoptera > Cerambycidae > Stenurella > Stenurella melanura. The sequence goes on from OY757310.1 coordinate 63,368,857, forward strand.
TATATACGAGTTCCGTGCAATAAATCTTATCCCATTACCTATTAGAAAACACTTAACTTTCACAAGACAAATGCAGTTATCCTGTTTAGTCGGAATTAAGCTATACGTATGGAGCTATTTCACTAAAACTTAAAGTTTCCAAAAACTATGTGCGTAATTGTAAAATGTCGTTGTCACTATCTGATACAATTACTGTATTAACATTCAAAGTTTCTCTCAATTATTTGCTTGTATAATTATTTGTCCATAAAGATAATATTTGATCCGGCAATATAGTCTCGCGTAAACAAATTTTGTCATTATCATAATAAAGGCTGAAACAATCTTTTAATTTTTTCTTGCAATCAAAATTTTATGATGAACAAATTGCCTGCATTAAAAATAATACACTTTTACATTATCCTTCACATCTCCCCCGCCCCTCATTACACCCTGTAGTATACAATATCACAACAGAGTGTAGTGAGGGGCGGCGGAGATGCTCGGATAATTTTGATCGATCTTCCTTACAGGTAAGTCGATTGATCTTACAATTATAACATAAACACAGCACATCTACACGGTGTTTTTAGTACTATATTGAAAGACTTCCTCTCCCAAAATCTTATAGATCAGAATATCCTATTTCGTTAGTTATATACAGAAATTTGTGATTGGCTGTAACAAAAAATTAGTGATACTAATAAGGCCCGTTAATTGCATCGACGCGTAGTTAAATGGATAGCAGGGGTACTTCGGTCACAAAACATGTATCTTCAAGGAATTTCAAATTGCCTTGAGTAATTAGTTAAGACTATGACTTTTAACATTGGAAATGTTTATGTTCGTATATGGGGGTCGAGTTACCAGTTTTCGTTCAAGGTCAATAGACAGCGGTGTAGCGGTCGAGTGAGACTGTCGTATATGCAACGGCTGATGTAAGCAAATGTAATATGGGTTGCATATATCACAGGGGTCAAGTTACCAGTCTTCATTTAAGATCGAAATACAGCGATGTCGAAATCAAGAGTGGATTGTACCTGTTTCCGGAAAAAGTTTATGTTTTATGTATGGTGTTATCATTTCCAATGTCCCGATGGTTGCAAGAATTGCGAAATCTGTGAATTTTTTATTTACTTATTTAACGTTGGCCTATTTTTGCTACTAAGGCCAATCGCCAACATCAGGAGACGAGATACCCGCAACCAGGAAATTTTGCCGAACCCTTTCTCGTAAGAAGAGCAAAGATTTAAACTTTCTTAACATTTAGCAGATAAGGGGCCGACTATTTTACATTCTCTCGGAAGGATAGTACATCCACAACGCAATCTCCGCCACAAATTGCATAGCTTCTATGTATGCGCTGATACACAAACAGTTAGAATGTGAGGCGAGATCGTTGAATTTTGCTGGAGGGTGATCCGTCCAAGAACTAACCGCAATTGGCATTACCCCCCAAAGACTGTTTGCGAATACAACAAAACCTCTTGGTAAATTGTTATAAAATATATCGGTTTTGAAACTTCTAATGACTCATCCTGTATTGAGAATTATCCGAAAAATGTAAACTTGGAAAAATAACAAATACCTCTGTAGCTTAAGGTACGCATCATGAAGTGTTAGCTTCAAGCCGGGCTATATTTTACCAAAGTAAACAGTGTGGGATGGCAACTGAATTGAGAGTTTCGTATTGATGGAAATGCAAAGGGCTTGTTAATATTACTAGATTTTGTGGTGTACGCTCGTTTTTGTTAGGCGTAATGTCATCAGGACAACTCCTTTGTTAACCCGAATAAAGCAGATAGCTTTTCGAAAATACAGCGCTCCTATACAATCCAAATTGCATCGGGGTGGGTGTTAATGGTGCTGCCAGGATAATGGATGGAATTGCATTAAAATGTGATCTGCATAGCTCGCTTACATTCCGTTCTCGCAAATGTAATTACCGAATCTTTCGGTGGCTTCCGTATCGTGATGAATACGAAGAAGAGACGGGGTGGCGTCGCTCTCTGTGAAACCGGTGTCTCGAGCGGATCGCTTAATGGATCAGGTGGCTAGAGGCGCGCCTTTTTCATGTAAGGACAATTAGAAAGACTGGGGAGGCTTTCCAATACGGTATAGTATATTGTTGCCGGTGGCAGAACAGAAAACGTCGTGTTCGGGGCGTTATTTTACTACAATCGATACAAGAAGTGACTTGGCGGTTTCATATTTACATCGAACTCGATTAATTGAATACTCTTTAGATACTACTACATCGGAACGTTTCTTTTTATTTTTTCGGCCTTAAAGTAAGGGAAATACGTCGCTAATTGATTATTTTTCTATCGATACTAAAGAGTGAGTTAATGACTTTTATTTATTAAGTGAATTAGTGTCAAACTGCACAAGCCAGGTGTTTTTTATCTTCCAAAACTTTAGAAGTGATCAGAAATTAAAGCGCTAAGCACAATTGAAATATTGTAGAAGACTAAAGTAATTGAAATAATCATGAATGGACAAATTAGAGAGCACATGAAACTAAATAATATGCCCATTAACCAGTCTGATTTCAGTAAAGGCATAAAACACAGCAAGTACATTGCTTCAAGTAGTTGATAATATTGTGCGATCTTCGGACAACAATGAAGCTACAGTTTTAGTGTTATTAGATTACATTAACGTGTTTGATCGTATAAATCATCGACTATTTCTGGCAGTTATACATTATTTTGGATGCCGTCTCACAATCTATAGTGTTAATGAAGCAGTATATAACTGGCAGACATCAATGAGTCACTATTAAAGGAGAAAATTCTAATATGCTACCAGTTAGTAGATCAAGGCATGCCACAAGGTCCAACGTTGAGCCTACTTATTTTTACATTGTATGCAGTGTAAACATAACAGCTGTATACAATTGAGTTTCAGAATGTTCTTAAAAACTATAAGTCACATTTCTATGCTGATGATACTCTGCTCTTCTAGTCTTTTAAATAGGCTAATATTGAAAAATTTTAAACTCATTAACCACGATATAATGTCTCTTATTAAAGTTATTCAACGATTCTTGTCTTTTCATAAATGCAACAAAATCCAAAGTAATGTTAGTTGGTAGGAGAAACACGAGAGGTAGTTGTATGGAAAACATAATCATACATATTGACAACGACGTCTCTGAAACTTGGACGCTTGTTGTAACGTCCTTGAATTCTTTAAAAATAGACATCAAAAAGTCACATCAACTTGGGAGAGACCAATATGGAATAAACAATGGTTCAAAAACTAGAAACTAGACGGTGAACCGTGAACAAAACGCGATTCAACGCGTTATGCTGGATTACCAATGAGTTCATGGGAATTAGCTTTGGTGAAGCCGTACTCCTGACAGACAACCACGACAGTTGGCATGATGCTGTTAGACGTGCCATACAGCATAGAGAGACCAATTAAAACAATGCATGTTTAATCAAATATCTGCCAAGACGTAGTAAGAAGGAGAGGAGGAGAAGGGGGATAAGAAGAAGAAGAAGACGAAAAAGAGAGTCGAGAATACCGGCGAGAAGGCCAGCTCTGGTATGATGTTCTCACTCACTGAGCTATTGTTGCTTATTGTTAAATTCATTGATTTTTGTTATGCAATTATCAAAACTTATTTTGTATCTGAACAAATTCTCATTATACATATAATTTAAATAAATTTAATAATATGGCAATCATAAGCTTTAACGATTGGTATTAATGTATTGTGATTGTTAGAAGACAAGAAAAATGAATGTTCGAATAATTGGTTGACCTATCAAGTCATATCTTCATGTATGCTCTATTTAATAAATATTACAATATTTTACTGTAAATTATTTTTTGTACATGTAAGTTTTAAGGATGGACTGTTGCTATTACTATTACTACTAATGCTCAAATAATTATAATAATAAAATTAATTAAAAAAGAACAGCAAATGACACAAAAACGACAGAAAACGTCAACATTACCAGAGGGAAGAACAATAATCAAAAGAATAGAATCATACGCAATGCAACTGGGGACACGTACAAAGACGAGACACGAAAAACGCAGCAACGACACAGGCCAACAGAAGAAGCCCGAGAAGAGCTGAAAGTGACATTATCCAACTGCTAGCAAAAACAGAAAAACCACAAAAACGACAGAAAACATCAACATTACTAGAGGGAAGAACAATAATCAAAAGAATAGAATCATACGCAATGAAATATTGGGGACACGTAAAAAGTCGAGACACGACACACCTACTAAAGAAAGCGCTGCGACTGAACAGCAACAAACTGAAAATAATGAGGCCATGCTACACATGGATAACAACAATCGAGAGGATTATGAATAAGCTAGGAAAGGATTATACACACTGGGAAAAATCGGCACAACAAAAGAAAACGGAATACAATAAAGAAATATCAAGGATATACACACTGCCAGACTCAGAAACAGAAGAAACAGAAAACTCAGAAGTAGAGTAGGAGAGAAGATGATCACAGGCAGAAACTAAAAAGAAGCATCTCACAAAAACCTGAAAGTAAAAAGAAGCACGAAAACCTAAAAGAAGCATCTCAGAAACGCCTACACTTTCCATCCGATGAAGACAGAAGGAAAACAAGAAGAAACATCTCACAAACACCTACACGCTCCATCCTATACTCCTACCCCATGCGTCATGCGGCTCTCGCTACTGACAACAAGCATGTCCAATGTCCAATCCAGCGTATGCAGCCGGTCCGGCGGTATATAACAGTACCGGGGGTTTGTTCCGGCACACGGTGGGATGATCTGTTGGTCGGTCGGGTAGAGCCGCATGAATATGTAATAGACGACTGGTCGACTGCAGATGGACGTTCGGCAGGCGATCGGGCTGCGTGGTGGAACAAATCTTCATGCATCGAAATTGGCAGCAATTCCCACCTTACGCTGGCAAATCAATCAATCAACTAGAAAATACGAATTATTCTAAGGTTATGTCGATAAAATATAAGAAATAAATTCGTTATCCAGACAATCGCACGTGAAAGAATTTGATCAATGAACTAATATTATACACATAGCACTTGGATAGAGAAATGTGCAATTCCGGTTTTACCAACGACTTTAGACCCATATGTCTCAGAAGTATATCCAAAACGTAAATAATTAACCCAAAAAGTTGGATGGGTTAATACCTTCATTATACAAATATGCAATTATTTATTACACGTGTTTGAGAATTACACACAATAACTTTTAGATTATGAAGGACATATAGAGAAGATGAACCATATTGGAACAGCTGGCTTGTAAATTAAACACCCCATTTATACAACAATATTCTGTTTTTTAGCAATCAGATGTATTCTTACAGGTAATAAGTTTAAAACTGGTTATTTTTAATCAACACTATAACAACAAAACAGTGATACTTTTACAGGATGAATTACTTAGTAGATCTGTTTCATGTATTAATAAATAACACAATCAAACACAGCACATGGTTCTTTGAATTAAAGAAAATACCATGTACTATTTTGTATAGATTTTAAAATTCTCACCATTAACGAAAATTTGTTAAACATATGGCGGAGGTTCCGGTGTTTCTAGATAGGATGAAAGGAAATACATTTGGACGAGTTAGACACCCAAGAAATTCATTTAACGTGAGCTAGTGTTCTTTTTTGGAAATGTCGTCGAGCATCGAATATGTTTATCATTTCAATATTTCAATCGAGTTAAGGTTTGAATAAAAACATCGCAATATTTATTTCAAACGATTCAACTCCATAAACCTGTAACTAAATTTATCACAAAGGCGTTTTGTATAATTGTGTAAAAATAGAAGAGTCGTTTTTGTGCTTAGAATAAGAAACCCAGCTTGACTAATTTTTAATAGATAAGTAAAAGCGTGGGCGCTGTAAAACTTTATCCGGTCAATTTTTCATATTTCCTCATGCAGATAACCCCGTCTCTTTTTTAATATTCGCTTTTGGAATATAGCACGGCTTTGGATGATGAGAGGGCGCCTTCGTAGCTCGTGTTTTGTTTGCAATTTGGCTGTAGTTCAACCCCCGGCTGGCTCACGCTCACTCCGGGTTGATTCTGTTTTTCAGCAGCCCCCGGGATCCCATGCCGGCGGCGTGTAGATAAGAGAATTGCACTGTCAAGCCAGAATGATATATTTGACCAACATTTCCATACAGCAGCCTCGCACGAGGATTTCCAATGAAGCGAACGTGCGTAATCTACACGACTCGAATTAACGCACACCCCCTTTATCCGGGGGTTATCTCGGTTGGTACACCTGACGATATGTTTGAGCTAAGCAAAGGAGTTTACAGTCATTACGGGAACGCTTCTTGCCGCCTCATTGGGTCGCTTTCTCCATCACGATGATGGATATTAGACGACACAACGCACTATTCGAAAACTGAAGGCAAATGACCCGTGATTTTCACGAAGTTTGTGTAACTGCTGAGTTCGAGAGGGTGAGTTATTGTAATACTTCGTTATTCCGACTCATTATTTTAAGTACTTTTTCATATCCAACAAAATCTGATCTGATCCAAGTCATTGCAGTTTGCAATTGAAGAAGACTAATTTTAAAGATAAATCGTATATAATATACAGTGTCCCAAGAAATAGAAAGGCACACACAATGGATGGTAAATTAAACATTGCGTTTTTTTTAACAGTAATATAGTAATTACAGGGGATCAGAAACAGATTAACTAAAGAATTATATAAAAATCTCAAATATAGAAAATCTTAATTGCACAATTGTTAGCTACAGTACTCAATAAGGGGCTAAGGCCTCATATTACTTGAATATTTTCTTACAGCTTTATAAAGCTGACCATATCTAAGATCTTTAATTTGCTGCACGAGGCAATTAAAAAGTAATAGTGTAATAAAGGTTTCTATTTCGTATGCATCTAGATTATGCACCGTAGCCATCCCGAAATCCATAATCATGTACTTTTCCATATGATAAAAAAATATTTTGACATGTATAAAAAATTCCTCTAAGTCTCATATGTAATGCTAAATATAGAACGTTTAGCAGATTTTTGACATATAAATGATCTGCCAAGACCATTACAACTTCCCCAAACGGCCATTCTAAATTATAATAACAAATAAAAATAGGCATAGTACACTATTTCAAAAACATCAAAGTTTATACTTTTACTTAAGACTTTTATAGCATATGAACATACAATATCTTATTACATAAGCAGAGGACATCGTACATACGATTACCAAGAAATTTGGCAGAACTACTACATTCCGGTATTTTATCATCCAGAGTGGTATCATGGTATTATGTGAAATTACTTTAAAAAACATGCTGTCTTTTGATCATTCACTCAATATCGTTAACGAATATTATAAATAGTAATAGGCCAAGAATGCTTCCCTGCAGAATATCTACCAACAGTTCCAAGACACTAATCCTAGTCAGTAAGTTATATATATACAGTAGATTGCCGTAGTATGTAACAAATTCGATAAAAAAAAGTGATAAATATATATGTAAGAAAAATAGTTGATTTTGGTTTATAATGAGCAAATTTGAGCAATACATGACATAGAAATATTTTTAAATGGGACAGTATATTTCTCGATATTTGGTTAGAACATATAATTGACAAATCCAATCCAATCTATATTATTTAGCCTTTGCGTGTTATTTTTTAAGACTAAGGTCTACTATAACAAATTCATTGAATTAGATGACTTCAAAGAACATATAAGAACAGTAATTTGTTAATAATTTTTCGCGTAACATCATTAAATACAGCCCTGTATCATTTTGTCAATATGTTTGTCTGACTATCATTTGTTCAGTAAGTGAATTTTGGGTATGCCTTCTACGCGATAGTTGACTACTAAATTTCCTCTTATGCGGTGAATACGTGTTATGGTTGAGTATTCACAAAACTCTGTGTTTTTAATTGAATATTTAATTATTTTAATGATTGACAGTCAGTATTTTAATTATAACGATAAAGGTTGAAGGATGTAAACAGCATTTTCAAATAGTCAACATTTTGACAGAATTTATTGGCATCCTCAGAATCACACGTGTTTTTATCTTCAGATATCAAATAAATACTAAATTCAAGAACTTCAGACACTGATATAAACTGTAAACTGCGACGTAATCTATTTATGGGCGACCCAGTGTATATTGAGTATAGGCTGGGGTCTATGACAAACTAAATGAAAGAAAAAAAACCGCTGCCTAAGGAATCACTACTTCCACATCCAGATTTTCTATCCAAGTCTCTTTAATGGAAAATGTTTTGACTATATTTGCACTCTAGTATGTGGAAATAATTGTTCATAAAATTTTAATAATATTTGAGGCAGATGTCATAAAAAAAACTGAATGTTGGTTTCTAGTATATACGCCAAAAATTAAGTTTCTGGACTCTTATTAACTTCCTCCACTTATTGTCCCCAATACAACCCCCCCCCCCCCCCCCCCCCTTTAACGGAACCTCAATATATAATCTAGTTCCAGATGTCGTTATAATACATACGCCTACCAAATTTCAAGTGAATATGTCAATTATATTTTATCAATTAATAATACATACATGTACCAAATTTTAAGTGAAAAATCTCAATTTTATTTTATCAACCCTTTTAATAATGGAGTAGGGGTGGGTGGTGGGAGGAATTGAAATTATTATAAAAAAATCGGACGCCTTGGCTTCTAGTATATACACCAAATCCCAAGTTTCTGTTCTTTTACCAGCTTGTTTTACTTATTTTGCCATATTCATCCATATTTAACCTCCAACTCTTCAACGGAATCATTACAAAATATAATCTAGTTCCAGGTGTCGTTATAATACATACGTGTACTAAATTTCAAGTGAATATCTCAATTTTATTATCAACCCCTTTAATAATGTAGTGGGGGTGGCGGGAGAGTGGAAAAATATTTAAAAGAAAATCTGAGGCCTTGGCTTCTAGTATATACACCAAATCCCAAATTTTTGTACTCTTACCAGCTTGCTTTACTTATTTTCTCCTATTGACCCCTATTTACCCCCAACACCTTCAAAAAACAATCCAGTTCCAGATTATAGTACATACGTGTATACAATTTTAAGTCAATATCTTAAACCATTCCAGCGATATCGTGCGCACAAAAAAAGTTACAGACCGACAGACAAATTTTTTTTCGCTTAAATTCAAAATCTTGACGTTTCAAGGTATTCTAAACCTATTTCAACAAAAAAAAAATTGAATTTTTTTTTACGATTACTATACTTCCACTCCACTATGTGGATGTGGAAGTAAAACTATCTATAAAAATATTAAAATGAATTTAGCAAAGATTGGAAAGCAATGTTTTTATAGACAGTTTTTGTTATTACTTTTCATAGGTTATTTTCCCTGCTGTTTGTCAGTCTTATAAAGAATATGCTTTATTTAAGAACAATTCCTGAAATTTTTGGAAAATTCGGAATTTATTGAAGTTCTTGGTGTCTTACCTAAGTATTAAAACGAATCATTTGTGACATCTTATTTTGCACAACCTGCATGCAATGCCAGAAAGATGTAATAACAATTCTAACAAATACTTCAATTATAATTTCAAAATGGCCTCCCAACAATATTTATTTTTGGCACGATAATATCTGTGTGGAGGTCTAGTGGTAATTAAAAATGTATTTAATATTAAAAGGGCAAACAGAAAATTTAATTTCTTAAACGTCTTGTGCTAAATAAAATCATCACGAGGTAAATGCAAATAATAAACACCATGCATTAGGTGAGAAATAAAAGTGACAAAGGTACCAAGGATGAGTTACAAGTTACTAGTATTTATTTATTGATACTTAGAGCTTTATTTTCAATATCACCATTGGGCATATTAAAACAAATGATTTTAAAAACAAGAATTTAATTTCTAAACAAAAACAATATTCTAATTATTTACTTACACGTACAAGTCATTTAAACATTGCAAACATGTTATTGAAAAATAGGTAGATCAACAACAAGATTATAGGATTTTTTCCTATTTAATCAACATGCTACGTGTGACAAATAACTAAGATGCCAGATTTTTATACAATGTCAACATACTACCATTATTGTCCACTACAAAGTATATCCTCTTAAGCTATTAATATATTGTACAATAACAAATAAAAACACCATCATCATAATTTGTAGTGGAAATTGGTTAATAAATTCAAAGGCATTACATAAAAATTTCACTACTAATGGAATCGGTATAAAACAGTTGATTTGTTAAAATAAAGTTGTCCAGCATCCTGAAAAGCTTAATTTTGGCCCTCGATACTAACTGTAAATACTCACTTGTGACGTTAATGTTTAAACAAAGTGGGAAAATAATGTGTTATAATGTTATAAGTCAAATTAACTTGTATCATAACGGTTTAAAATAGTGGTCCAAGCTGACATTGAAATCTAGGATCTTAAAACATTTATTTTAAACATCTGCAAAGGTTCTGATACCGAGAGAATTTGCTGACATGCAGAAATATGTATATATTTGTGAATAACTTTATAAAAATCAAAGAATGTCTTTCATGCGATGAATTAGAAAAGTGGCAGGCATGTGAGAGTTGAAGTCTGAAGTCTCTCTGTATCCCGGCGTCAATACATCAAGAGTTCGAGGATTACAGAGCCGTTCTTTCCATCTAACATGATACGTGTTTTATACGGCGGCCGCGTTTCCACGACAGCCAGCTCCAAGTGGAAAAGCAGCCATAAATAACGTTCAACCTGCCGTGTCGCAGTCCCGTTTTCCCTTAGGAATGGAAGCGCGAAAAAACTCAACGACCAAAAAGCTCCCGACCAAATGAAAACTCTTCGAATGGATCACTTTGTGAAATAACTTGGTATAAATACGGTTCAACTTATACACGTAGGTATGTTTATAACTCTGGTTATGTAAAAAAGTATGCTTATATTTTGATTTTTTTATACACTAGACGCATATATTAGAAAAATCATGTGTGTATTTTTTGCAGAGAAAACAAATTTTGTGTAGACAACATTTATGCCTAATTTATATGAGTTGGTTAATAATTTCATTTTTTTGTACATATGCAGCTCTCTTAAGCCAGCTTAGATAGGTGCATTTTGACGTAAATTTTAAGAATATCATTATGTAAAAACGCATTCAGAGAGACGCATGTAATAGTACAAGCTGAAAATGTTTTTCAGTTCTCAATATATTTCTAAACCATGACGAATATTGTTCTTCAAAAAAACTTAAGTAGTTTTTTTTTCAAACACTTCATCGGTAGGTATACGGTGAAAGAAAAATGTTGAATGTCTCTAAGTTAGTTTCTAGCCTTTAAGCTAGGTGGCTTTTCTGGAAAATGTAAGTTAATTATTTCTATCGAACATAAATCATGATAAAATAGACTTCTGACGTGTCAACCCATCATATATTTATGCTTTAAAGAGGAGAAAGAACTTGTAACTATGAGTTTAGGGTTCTGAGATAAATACAATATAAATTTGAATTTCTTATGAATTTTCTCTTATAACCAGTTAACTGACACGAGTGTCTTTATGAGAATATCTTTCTGTGTTCAAAATGTTTAAATAAATATTCTCAATCTAAATTATATCTTGTAATGATCACGTGAGAAATTGAATTTGTGAATCGTCGAGAAAATCACCCAGCTTTTGTACTATTAGGAATCCCTAGCCGTTTTAACAAAACATTAAAAAAACCAGATTTTTAAATGGTGTTACTCTACTTTCTGGACAAATTGTGTATGGGAAATGATTACTAGGAGTATAAGCATTTTCATGATTTTGCTCAGTCTGAAGCAATGCCATTAACTGTTTTTAAATTATTAAAAATATAATTTTTGAATCATAGAAAATTTGATGGGCCAAGAAACCCCGTTTTGTGGTTTGGGCAACATAGAAATTATGTCATTTTGTACCGAATAATTTACAGATTATATGTGAAGTTTTCAAATTATTTTTTAAGCTGTAAAGAGGATTATTGCAAAAGAAAATTATTACAGTCTTTCTTTATTTTATGCTGTCGCAAATATTTACCACATTAGGAAAATTCGTATATTTTATTTTCTTCCAATGATTAAAAATGTGTTAATACTAAAGAGAGAATTTAAACGTGCTTATTTGAAACACCTTCATCATTTTACTTGAAATAGCTTTTAAGGCTACAATTACAATTCTTTAAAATATATGTTTGATCTTTCGTCCTTTTGTGTTGAGGCAATCTCAAAAACGAGATTTTTTAGCCCCTTTCATTTTCTATAAATTAAGAATTGATTTTTACCGATTTAAAAAATACGTATTGCTTTATCCCACATAAATATGAACATCACTTATGGTCCTAACAATAACTTCTTATACTTACATGATTTGTTTAGGAAACAGTAAAAAAACTTTTTTATTCTTTTGTTAAATTGGCTAAGAGGGGTCCTAAAATCACTTCGAGATGAAAAACAGTTTTTTTTTCAACATAAGTATATTTTCATGTGTCGGTTAAACGTCTGAAAAAAACAACTTCGTTTTTCTTTGAACAACTCTAATAAAGAATATCTGGTAAAAAAAATTAATATTGTTGGCGACAGTTTTTGGCAAAAAAATAACAGCCGAATAATACACCCCTAGTATAAATAGTTTCGGCTATGTGGCGGTTCAAAAAAGTGAAGAAATCACTTAAAAACTGCTGTGTTTATTTCATCAAGTATTTAAAGAGTGGTAACAAAGTTACCAAGAATGAAGACACAACGACTATAACATTAGGCAAAAAATCAATTTTAAAGGTACCCCAGTACAAAATAGTACATCTTAAAATTTTGACTTATACCTATTTTTCAAATTTGCTTACACGTGATCTAATAGCTTACAAAATCTCAATTTGAACGTAAATGCATAAGCTAAATATTAAAAATATTCTGTTTAACATCGTCATTTACTCAGATGCTGAATATCTTGGCTCATTACCAAATATATAAGGTTAAGTTCAAGTACCCTACAGCTAGACTTCCCCTTATATAACAGAAATATTTTATATGTTTTGTAATTCAATTTTCTTTCAATAAAGACAATTTATCATTACTATTATCGTCAGCTTAACAAATGCTATACTATAATTTGAACAGAACAGTAAATCTCTACCTTCCTGTATTGCAAAATAATATGTATAATTTTGGTATTTGTTTATTTTTCGTTTCCAAAGTATCTAAATTATGCTTTGTATTCATTTTTATCAAGTATGTATTTATATTTTTTGTGGCTATAAATCGTTTTTAAATTACTCTCTTTAAGTAGGCAGCTAATTCTCTGTGACGTATGTAAATATTATTTATATATTGTAGGTATAGCACAAATAAAAGTCTATTTTATTCTATTAATTTTACTACGAGATACAGTGTCCATTTTTAGAAATTTATTTAAACAAAACAAAATTTAAAAAGAAATCTCAAGAATTTTCATTGTTTAAGTTTCTACATAAAATCGTATATCTTTTATTATAAAAATGATGTAGAAATTTTGCAGTATATGGGCTATATTTTTAGAAAAGTTATTACTCCTAGGCCGAAATGGTAATGCACTAAATGTGTTAATTATTTGTATTAATAAATGGGACAGATATATAAATAGGACTTCTTGGTACTGAGAAATTGGTACTAGGTCAAAAACGAATAAATCATTACCAGAATTGATTTTGCAAAATGAAACATTTTTTTTCCAATTTACTTAATAATAAGTATATCAATTTATCAAATTTTATTGATTATGTGAAAAAATTATGTGTTATTTTTCTCAAAGAAGAGTAACCCTGCATAAATTTATGTTTAATTTTGGTTAAATTCAAGTTTTTATATAATTTCACAATGAATAACCAGGATATATGAATAATTATGTGACGGCTTCCCTCTTACGAATGTTAAACAACAATGATCTTTTTTCAATAATTTAGGGTTATAAGATTATAATTAAGGCGGACTAAACATTGCAATTGGTTTAAAACAAGCATTTTTTTTCATTTTCCTTTGTGCCGTGCACTTTTAGAACACAAAATTAGGTTTCATGTATGCGTTCTAGGCAAGTACATAACTAAGAAGTCGTTCTTATACATGTTTGTATCGTTTTCCAATGGTTTTCTTTAGCTCGAAATGTTGTATGTATGTATATACTCATGTATGTATGTTCAAATCTGGTGATCGAATTCTGATCACTTCTCGATATCCAATCATGCTGAAATTTTGTACAAGACTTTGGTTCTGATGACAATACAATTTAGTATATTCAATGTCATGGCAGATCCAATATGGTGGCCACTACAAAATCATGGATTACCTTTTTCTTGATAATGTTGCGTACATCTGGCAACTTTAAGTAATTTTATTAAATTCTATTAAACAGAATGAATTTTTGAGAACTATGTACTGGTATTTACCATACTCTAGTAACTAAAACCTCAGACATTAAATTATCATAGGTAATCTGTTTAAATTTAGGAATGTACACATTTATTATATTTTCATGTTTCATCCATTTAACTCTTTTTGTATTCCAGTTTTTGCTAACAGCTCTCGTAGAACACAGAGGCTTCGATCGCATAGTAAATATATCTATTTCACAGCACAAATTTCTTAATTATTGGTTAAACCAAATATACTGCAGGAAGTATTATGGGTTGCATATAACAACGCGGACCCATTCTTAGTAATTTTTAGTTTATAGTATGGTAATATGTTAATTGAGACTTGAGAGGGGATATCTCTTTTATTAGCTAGCTGGTAGGAGAATGGCCATTTCTGTAGCCAATTCTGCAGCAGCAATTACTTTGACTTTTAAGTTTTTTGATAATCATTCAGTCGCGAGTTGTGACACTTCTGCCGTTATCAAACTTTTTCTTAGTGATCTATCTAATAAAAGGTAATTACATTTATTTATTTGATTCCTCTCATTAGTGTTTAACGGCCTTTAGCCATATTTTTCATTTCTGCTAACTAAACAACCATAATTCTGAAACATGTGCTAATAATATTTTTTTTCTTCCCAAACGTAGAGTTTTGCTGCCAAATAGATGATTATATAGATGATTATATAGATGATTAAATAGATGATTATATAGCTGATTATATAGCAAATAGATGATTATATAACTGATTATTTTAACAACTGATTACATAGATAATTAACAAATAACTGATTAGATAGTTAATACAAATTATTTAAATCATTTACCGAAATAATTTGCATAATTAGTACAAATAGTCTACATAATTTACACATGGAAAATCATTTTCGTTTGATGGTTAAATGTCTGCTAGATTTCATAAGACGGATAGTCCAGTCAAACACAGTTTAGTAAAGTTCAGCAGTCGATTGAAATTCCGTTTAGTCAAGTCCAGTTTAGTCCAGTCAATCCCAACCAACAGCAAAACCCTAGCGTTATACAGGTTAGCAAGACGTCAAACCACGTCGAGGAGCAGTCTGTGTTCGGAGAGGCTGTTAGGAAAGGCTACCAGAACTCACCAGGAGCCCTCATCCACTATCTATCCATCATCAGGAGGATTGGTGAGATTCTGAGAATTTCATTGATATTTTTGTTGTTGTATAATATTTACTGTATAACTTTCATTGCACAATATATTTCTTTTCTTTTAATGATAAATTAATTAAGCTATAAATATTTTCTGTTGGAAATTGTGATAATATTACTTAATATTTCTATTTCATAATTGATAACATTATTTTATAATTTTTAAATTGATTAAAATCGCTGATTTGTTTTTACATTGATGATTTTTCTGAAGTAATTAATAAATAAGTATCTTTTATCGTAAAATTTAATTTTTCATTTTTTTGTTTGTCTGTCCGCCATAAGATCAAATCTTTCCACGGCGGTTGGTTTCACCATCACAGGGGTAGCAGTAACTCTTAAATTTTCCGTGGATGGCGCTCATAATTTTTACATCATTTTAAGCTACCTCTGAGTGTTGGAACAAACTAGCTAGGCAAAATATCACAAAAATATTGGTTCACCCTCTGGCTGATTTAAAAAAATATATATTAATTGAACCCACGAAATCCCAGCCACGCACCAGATCAGCTAGCCGTTCGCCGTCACTATTTGTGTGTTGGTTGAATTGCCTTTGGTTATCACCTTAACCGGTGATATCATTGTTAATTTTTCTAGGGCCAAGTAGTGATGTAACAATGGTGCCCAGTAACGTGGGGCCCGAATAAGGTTCAGTAAGTTTCATTTTTTTTAGTCAAGTTATGTAAGTTTCAGATTTTTAAATGAGTAGAGGTGAATTTTAGAGTTTTTGTGGTATCAAGCATAAGCTAGTTTGATCTTATGAGAGACAGAAATTTAGGTTTTGAGTTTGAAAATATTATTTGTGCAATAATTTTATGTCTGGAAGTTATTTTATGATAATTTATTTTATCAATAATATGGTAAATACTACGTACAGAAACTAAGTATAAAATTCAATATTTTATATCTAATTTAGAGGACTATACGAATTCTTCTAGCAGTATAAAACAGGCGATGTTTTGTTAGTTTTTATTTAACCATAAAAAAAATCTTATCACTTTTAAGGAATTTAATATCCAGTGATAAGGATTAAGTTTAATACATTTGGGTTGGGTTTAGAATTGCCTATTTGATTAAAAATATCAAGGTGATTTATAAATTAAAATAGCGAATTAGTAACTCCGTTTATTTTAATATTAGGTTCAGTTCAGTTAGGTATTGCAAATTTGATTTTAAATCAAAGCAATTATATTTTAAAATAGCAAGTAAAAACTTTGCGTATTTTAATAAATTTGCTACATTGAAATTGACTCAAATTTATTTAGTTTAGTGAGTCAGCGATTGTACGCCTGTACAATCTTTATGTCAGTTTAGACTTTTTACGTTATTTTATAGAGTATTCTTTACTTGATAATTAAATTTCAGTTAGGTATTATTTTAATACCACTTATAGTTCGTTTTTCTTGTAGAGACGTATACAGGTATTGATTTTTAATTTGTTTTTGAGTTAGTTTAAGTATCTTTAGTGGACAAGATGGACTCACCGCTTGTCATAAACCCTTCTTATTTGACAGAGGCTGAGTTAGATTATGAACTTAGAATCAGGGGTGTAATAAGTACTCGTAGAAAATTGCAAGACAAGAAAATCGTTTTGAAAAGATTTTTAGAAAAGTCAAATGGGGAGATCAAAAAGTTAAAAGATCCAAACTTTGAGTTGGACACTGAGAAAAATGTGATTGAGACAACACTTATCGAACTCGAATCATTAATTCTAGATTTTTCAGCAACTGTAATTGATACTATGTACTTAATTATTTCTTCGCGTTTAGCTTCATTAACATATAGAGTGGATAGATTTAAAGTTCCAGAGGAACCACTTGAAGTTAAAACCTTGTATACAGAGTTTAAACAGGATGCTCAAGCCGCGTGTCTAGAGCTAGAAGCTAAACTAGCAAACAATATTATCAAAACGGTAGAGTTAGATAATAGCGACATAGTCTTACCCTCAACCTCTGGCAATAAAAAGTCAATACCAGTATATAAGTGGAATATAAAATATGATGGCCATACAAGCGTAAAAGCTTTTTTAGAAAGAGTTGTGGAGTTGTCAAAAGCTCGCAACGTCACTTTTAAAGAACTTTGTGAGTCTGCAATAGACTTATTTGAAGGTCATGCTTTAATTTGGTACAGATCTGTTAGAGATAAGGTCACCTCTTGGGATCAGTTAGTTAGTGAAATGCACAATACTTTCTTACCACTAGAATATAATGAAACTTTATTAGACGAAATTAAATCACGTAAGCAGGGGCGTAGTGAGAAAATAACTATATATGTTGCCACCATGCAGAATTTATTTAATAGATTAGTATCACCTGTCAGCGATGCTGAACAGTTAAGAATAATTAGAAAAAATATTTTACCAGTTTATGTTGAGCGATTGGCTTTAGTTGATGTTAGGGACGTTGGTGAACTAGTGACATTTTGCAGGAAAATCGATGATGCCTTGCAGGCCAAGAATAAATATTCGCCTCCAAGTGCAACTAATGCCCTTGAATCAGATTTAGCTTATGTAGAAAGTTCAGAACCGTCATCTTCAAAAAGGCAACATAAAATATTCGGAAAAAAATGTAAAACTTTTTCTAATAAGAACTTAGCTTCAGTAAATAAAGTAGTGCAGGCAACAACAACAAACCCAGAAAATAAAGTTTCAAGTATAAGCACGTGTTTCAACTGTAAGAAGGTTGGTCACGAATTTATACAATGCAAAGAACCTAGAAAAAGGTTTTGTTTTAAGTGTGGTAAACCAGACTGTACAGTTAGAACATGTACCATCTGTAATGAGGTTAGGTTGGTTCCAAAAAACCAGTAAGGAGGTCTGTCGACTTAGGCCGACGTCAGACAACTCCTCAGAATGGCCGAATATTTTATAATTCACGATTATGTCAAATAAAGAATATTTTTAAGTCTAGTAGTCGTAATTCTCTCAATATAGTCAAGCCTAAAACGGATTTATCCGATTGGAACAATTGGAAAGTAACAGTCAAAAACTTTTTAAAGTCTAGTAAGTCAATAGTTTCACCAGTTTTTCTAGAGAAGCCCTATGATAATAGGCCCTATATTTCAGTAACTTTGTTTGATGAAGAGGTAATCTCATTGCTTGATAGTGGTGCAAATATCACATGTTTAGGTTCGTTGTCGTTAAATTTGTTGGACAAATATAAAATTAAACTTGACAAAAGTTTAAATAAAGTAGTAAGAACAGCAGACGGAACAGCCCAGAATATTACAGGGATTTGTGAACTACCATTATGTATAGATGGGATTTGTAAATTAGTTGAAGTTCGTGTAGTACCGTCACTACGCTGTAGTTTGATTTTAGGTAGTGATTTTATCAAACAGTTTTCATTAAGACTTAATTTCCAAAATAACACCTGGGAAGTTTTTAGTGACGTCCACGATTATTTAATCAATGTGATTACCGAACCACCCAAACAAAGTGAGTCAAGTTTAGAAGTCAACATTAAGTTTAGTAAGGCTCAAAATAGGGAACTGGAAAATGTAGTAGATCTTTTTAAGTCCTTATCTAGAGATAAACTTGGGCGAACACATTTAATGCAGGCACACATTGAGACCGGTGATGCCTTGCCGTTTAAAAAGCGACAATATAGATTATCCCCCTACATGCAGCAGCACCTTAATGTAGAATTGGACAAAATGTTACAGCAGGACGTAATAGAGCCATCTTTTAGCCCCTGGAATAGTCCAGTATTGTTAGTTAAAAAGGGTAGTGGGGAATGGCGTTTTTGCTTTGATGGTAGGGCTTTAAATGAAGTCACAAAGAAGGATTCTTATCCATTGCCTTTAGTCGACGACATTTTAAAAATGTTATCTAATGCAAAGTTTATCTCTAGTGTGGATCTTAAGTCAGCCTTTTGGCAATTGCCGCTAGATGAATCTAGCAAAGAGAAAACAGCTTTTTCAGTTCCGGGGAGAGGTCTGTTCCAATTTAAAGTCTTACCTTTTGGGCTGGCCAATTCGGCGCAGATTACCCAGCGTTTAATGGACAGAATTTTCACCCCAGAATTACAACCTAAAGTTTTTGTGTATCTAGATGACATTATTATAACTTCAAGTTCTTTTGATGAACACATAGCTTTGCTAAAAGAAGTATATAAAATATTGTCACAAGCAAACTTGACTGTTAATTTCCAAAAGTGCAAATTTTTCAGAGAATCTCTGAATTATCTGGGTTTCGTGGTGGATGCGCAAGGTTTGAGAACCTCAAGTGATAAAATCGAGGCTATGTTAAATTATCCAAGACCGGAAACTACAACCCAAATCAGACGTTTTGTGGGCATGTGTTCATGGTATCGACGTTTTATCCCACATTTTAGTACTTTAATAAGTCCGCTTAACGATTTGCTTAAGGGGCGGAAAAAGAAACAGTCGACACCATGGAACGATAAGGCCGAATTAGCTTTCAGGGAAATAAAACAAAGATTAATTTCTGCTCCTATACTTGCATCACCTGATTTCTCTCAGGAATTTTGCATTCAATCTGATAGTAGTGCGTTTGGCGTAGGTTCAGTGCTTACCCAAACTATACAAGGGGTTGAAAAAGTAATTGCCTATGCGAGTAGAAGTTTGTCAAGGGCTGAACGTAATTACTCAACTTGTGAACGAGAAATTTTAGCGGTATTGCATGGGGTAGAGAGTTTTGCCGGGTATGTACAGGGGGTTCACTTTAAGGTCATCACTGACCATTCTAGTTTGAGATATTTAAGTAAACTGTCAAATCCAACCGGGCGTTTGTCTCGATGGGCACTCAGACTCTCCATGTATGACTTTGAGATCATTCACAGAAAGGGTACTCTACATGTAGTCCCTGATGCTTTGTCGCGTTCAGTACCAGTAGCAGAAATTGATACTTTGGGTATTTCTTTAAATAATCTCGAACCTTGGTATCTAAAACTTAGAGAGAGAATTATGAAAAATCCACATAAGTTTCCTCAGTGGATGGTCAAAGACGGGTATCTTTTCAAACATACCAAGAGTAAAATAATTTTGCGTACAAACATTTCAGAATGGAAATTAGTAGTTCCTCTAGCAGAAAGGCAAAAAGTTATAGTTGACTGCCACGAGAATGAAAATTCTGGGCATTTAGGTTATTATAAAACGCTACACAAAGTAGCAGAAAACTTTTATTGGCCTAAAATGCGAAAGGACATACTAACGTATATCCGAAAATGTGAAATCTGCGGCAGAGAAAAGTCTCTGAACACGCAGAGGTTTGGGCAAATGGGCGCAGAAAAGAAAGCCTCTTTTCCTTTTCAGTTTGTAGCATACGATACAATGGGACCTTTTCCCAGAAGTACGAAGGGTAATAGGTTTTTGTTAGTAGCCGTAGACTATTTCTCTAAATTTGTGCTAATGAAACCCGCGCGTGAAGCCACTTCAAAGGCTATCACGACTTTGCTCGAACAAGTGTTTTTAACTTATGGCACACCACAAGTTTTATTGCTAGATAATGCTACAGCACATACTAGCAATATGTTTAATAACTTTGTTAAGAAATTCAAAATTACTAAGTTGTGGTATAGTTGTTTTTATCATCCCCAAATAAACCACGTAGAAAGGGTAAATCGTACAATTGGCACTATGATCAGAAGTTTTCTCAAGGGCTCACATAAGAAATGGGACGAAAATATTTTAAATATTCAATCTGCGATTAATTCAGCCGTACACGAGGTGACCGGATTCACCCCGGCATTCCTGAATTTTGGGCGAAAGCTGCCTGTGACGGGTGATTATTATGACGAAGTCGACGTTTCAGATGTGAGTGACCTTGGGGAAAGTAGAAGATCATATGCCAATGAAATGGATAAACTTCCTCAGTTATATAGGGATGTTCAAGTTAAGTTAAATGTTGCGTATCAAAAGGGTGCCAAATATTATAATTTGAGAAAACGAGACAAAGTTTTCAAAGTTGGAGAAAAAGTCTGGCTCAGAAATTTTGTTTTGAGTAACGCCGCAGAATCCTTTTCTGCTAAATTAGCTAATCGCTATGTACCGTGCATTGTCAAGAAAGTATTATCTAAAGTTGCATATGAGCTGAACCACCTAGACGGAACTCCAGCTGGTACTTGGCATGTATCGAAGCTCAAGCCTTATTTGGGCTCGAACGCCAGTTTGCACGAGGTCTAGAACAATAAGCTCTGACATGCTTTTAGTGCTTTGTAAAAATTTTGTATGCAGTGCACGTCCTTAAAGATTAATTTTTAGTTCAGTAAGTTTAGTACAACCTAGTCCCTTATTAAGTTTATTTAAGTTCAGTTCGTTTAGTTTGCCCAAACATTACAGTTTAGTCAGGTCTAGTAAAGTTTGCCCGTAAGTCCGATTATGCCACGGAGTATAAATCAGACAAAATTTTAGTTTAGTCAGGTCAGGTATGCTTTGGGACGCCAAGCATAAAAAAATATGCGTTGGGACGCCAAGCATAAAATATTTCAAAATTTTCTATTTCAGAAAATGGAATATAATAAATTTAATCTGGGGGCACAGTTTAAATTTAGTTTAGTTCGAGCTCAGTCTCGACAGTTAGGTTCAGTTAGGTTTGAGTTGTTTAATCATACGTGAGAGTAGGTAAACAAAAATTTCAGTCAGGTTTGGTTAGGGACGCCTAACATATTCTAAAATTTCCTTCGAGAGGAAATGGAATAAAATAAGTTTATTTTACAAGACATTAAAATAAATTTAATTTAAGACGAGCACAATCTCGTTAGTTCAGTTTAGTATGAGCGCCGTCTCGACGCTTAGTTCGAACGACGTCGCGATTTTTAGTCAGGTCAGGTCAAGTAGGACAATGACTTTGTCAGGTTTAGTTTGCGGTTTCAACATTGAAAAATTAAAGAAAATTTTTCAAACCGCATTTTCAATTGAGTTATAGTGCTTTAGTACTAGATTAACGCTTTTTGTGTTAACGAGAGGGTTGATTTGCAACCAAACCTCTCAACCGCGGATCTTTATGATTCTAGAACCATTTGTAGGTTGAACTTTAGTTTAGTTAGGTATAGTTAGGTATAGTATAGTGAGATAAGTTGCGGTAGAGCGTCGCAGTATTCAGAAAATATTTAGACGCCGCCATAACAGTCAGTTAGGGTAAAAGTAATTTTAGTAAAATACCTTAGTAATACTGTTACTTAGTGTTAGTTAGTTAGGTTTAAATAGATTTAGTTTGATTGGCCGATCATTTAATTTTAGTAACTTTTAGGTTTAGTTCTGTTTATTCAGTTTTTGAGACAAGTACTCAAAAATGCATAACATCGCACGAAAACTTAGCGACATAATTTTTTTTTCATACCTCATGCATCTACTGTGATACTTCTTGACAAATGCAAGAATTTTTAATTGTTTTTTTTATTTTGTCGCTGAGATTATATAGGGTGGTAGGGTGGAGGTTCTTTAAATAGGGCCACTTAAAATGCGTAACTTCCAACTTGGCCGCATTACAAAGCGATACTCAACACCAAATATCTGCTTTAAAAAAAATCGTCAAACTTTTGGGTTTAGGTGACCTCACACTACCGATTAATTTCGCGTGAGGACACACACAGACAGACACAGTTCTGCCTTTTTAGTTTAGTTCGGTTTCGCAACTTGGTGTGTTTGGATCGATGCATATCCAATAACACTTTTGTAAATATTTTATTTTAAATTTTATTTGCGAAATTTCGGGTTTGACGATGTTGATAGATTTTAAATTGACTACATATTTATTAATACTTTAAAGAAATTTCAGCAAATTTTCAGTTTTAGTTTTCACTTTTCATCAATTGATTAATAGTCCGGGCGCTTAGTCCAAAATAGTTTTGAATGCGTAGTTGTAATTTATATCTCGTAGTTGAATACTTTAATTCGTTGTGAATTTTAACAAACATTTAACCCGTAGTTGTAAATATTTTCTTTTACACGTGGTTGTATAATGTATGGCTCTAGTCTATGGGCATACAGGTTAGTTTCCAATATTTTCTTTTTAGAAGTTGGACTTTGTGAGTTTGTCACCATTAAGTTGGGACATATAGTAAATAATTTTTTTTAAATTATTTATTTTTTTTTTTGGCCACGTATACGGGGTGTTTACCATTTCACTTTAGCACTACGAGGAAATAAATTTCACGCATTCATAACGTTTTCAATTTTAGTTTAGTACAGTTTACTTTTAGTACAGTTTATTTTAGTACAGTTTGATGTTAGTACCATTTAGTCAGACATTTTGCTAATTAAAAATTTTTTTTTGGATCACAGCTGATCAAGAAATATTTCAGTAAGCTAAAATATTTCTTCCGGAGGAGAAGGGTGTGTTGCGTACATCTGGCAACTTTAAGTAATTTTATTAAATTCTATTAAACAGAATGAATTTTTGAGAACTATGTACTGGTATTTACCATACTCTAGTAACTAAAACCTCAGACATTAAATTATCATAGGTAATCTGTTTAAATTTAGGAATGTACACATTTATTATATTTTCATGTTTCATCCATTTAACTCTTTTTGTATTCCAGTTTTTGCTAACAGCTCTCGTAGAACACAGAGGCTTCGATCGCATAGTAAATATATCTATTTCACAGCACAAATTTCTTAATTATTGGTTAAACCAAATATACTGCAGGAAGTATTATGGGTTGCATATAACAACGCGGACCCATTCTTAGTAATTTTTAGTTTATAGTATGGTAATATGTTAATTGAGACTTGAGAGGGGATATCTCTTTTATTAGCTAGCTGGTAGGAGAATGGCCATTTCTGTAGCCAATTCTGCAGCAGCAATTACTTTGACTTTTAAGTTTTTTGATAATCATTCAGTCGCGAGTTGTGACACTTCTGCCGTTATCAAACTTTTTCTTAGTGATCTATCTAATAAAAGGTAATTACATTTATTTATTTGATTCCTCTCATTAGTGTTTAACGGCCTTTAGCCATATTTTTCATTTCTGCTAACTAAACAACCATAATTCTGAAACATGTGCTAATAATATTTTTTTTCTTCCCAAACGTAGAGTTTTGCTGCCAAATAGATGATTATATAGATGATTATATAGATGATTAAATAGATGATTATATAGCTGATTATATAGCAAATAGATGATTATATAACTGATTATTTTAACAACTGATTACATAGATAATTAACAAATAACTGATTAGATAGTTAATACAAATTATTTAAATCATTTACCGAAATAATTTGCATAATTAGTACAAATAGTCTACATAATTTACACATGGAAAATCATTTTCGTTTGATGGTTAAATGTCTGCTAGATTTCATAAGACGGATAGTCCAGTCAAACACAGTTTAGTAAAGTTCAGCAGTCGATTGAAATTCCGTTTAGTCAAGTCCAGTTTAGTCCAGTCAATCCCAACCAACAGCAAAACCCTAGCGTTATACAGGTTAGCAAGACGTCAAACCACGTCGAGGAGCAGTCTGTGTTCGGAGAGGCTGTTAGGAAAGGCTACCAGAACTCACCAGGAGCCCTCATCCACTATCTATCCATCATCAGGAGGATTGGTGAGATTCTGAGAATTTCATTGATATTTTTGTTGTTGTATAATATTTACTGTATAACTTTCATTGCACAATATATTTCTTTTCTTTTAATGATAAATTAATTAAGCTATAAATATTTTCTGTTGGAAATTGTGATAATATTACTTAATATTTCTATTTCATAATTGATAACATTATTTTATAATTTTTAAATTGATTAAAATCGCTGATTTGTTTTTACATTGATGATTTTTCTGAAGTAATTAATAAATAAGTATCTTTTATCGTAAAATTTAATTTTTCATTTTTTTGTTTGTCTGTCCGCCATAAGATCAAATCTTTCCACGGCGGTTGGTTTCACCATCACAGGGGTAGCAGTAACTCTTAAATTTTCCGTGGATGGCGCTCATAATTTTTACATCATTTTAAGCTACCTCTGAGTGTTGGAACAAACTAGCTAGGCAAAATATCACAAAAATATTGGTTCACCCTCTGGCTGATTTAAAAAAATATATATTAATTGAACCCACGAAATCCCAGCCACGCACCAGATCAGCTAGCCGTTCGCCGTCACTATTTGTGTGTTGGTTGAATTGCCTTTGGTTATCACCTTAACCGGTGATATCATTGTTAATTTTTCTAGGGCCAAGTAGTGATGTAACAATAACCCCCTCGACATTGGTATCAAATGAAAGGGTATATAAAGTAGAACACAATAAACTACGTGATGTCATTCTAAATCCAATATGGCGGCCGGTACAAAATAGCGGATCACCTATTTGCTTACAACCCCCTCGACATGGGTCTTAAATCAAAAGGTATATAGAATAAAATACAATAAGCTGTGTGATGTTATTCTAAATCCAATATGGCGGCAGACAAAATGGCGGATCACCTATTTTTTTTACAACCCCCCTGCCATGGGTATCAAATGAAAGAGTATATAAAGTGGTATACAATAAGCTGTGTGACGTCATTCTAAATTCAATATGGCGGCCGACACAAAATGGCAGATTACCGATTTCTGTACAACCCCCTTGATATGGGTATCAAATGAAAGAGTTTGATAAGAGTAAACGAAATGAGGGCATCCAATATGGCGACCGACACAAAATGGCGGATTACCTATTTCTTTACAACCCCCTTAATATGGGTATCAAATAAAAGAGTTTGACAAGAGTAAACGGAATTATGACGTTTGAATAAAAAATGAGGCAGGCAGGAAACAAAAAGTAAAAAATAAATAAATAATATTTTTTTAAATAATGGTTTTCTTTTAAAACTGAATTGCACTAAAAAGTAGAAAATAATTTATATTCAGTGATGAAATTAGAAAATGATGAAAAAGAATCCATTGGATGCATCAGCATTACTTTATGAGCGTCCAATGGTTTTCTTTTTCATCATTTCATCAATTGTGAATGTTTTTACGCGACAGAATACGTAAAGGGCTGGTTCACTTGTAGCCTAATTGTATCGTTATTTAAATGGCGGACAATATTTTGCATTTTATGAGGCTTAAATTTATGAGACTGTAATAAACACATAATAAAATATTATCTAAAGTCTAGATAAAACATGTAGACATTGGGAAAATTATGAACAAAATAAAGACGATAGATATGCGTTAAAAATACTTTTAAAGATAACACGAAATAATCGCTTCTGCGGTAGGCGTTCTCTTAGTGCAAAATATAAAACGATAACTGTAAAAGAATCCAAATATTTTTATTCTTTTTTAGTCAAGATGCATAGCAAATTTAAATCATTTTTAATCCTTTAAAATTATTAATTAAAAATATTAATTAGGAAAAATTATGTAAATATATTATTTCTCTTACATTTTATTACTGCATATCGTTTTTTTATGTGAACATATAGACCCCTGTCACTATGTTTACATATAAAAAAATCGATTACAGAAAATTCAAAATACATATTGTCGGTTCGTTATGGACTTCAATTTGATAACGTAACATTTAAGTTTCTTGAACTACTTTGGTTAAAACTTCATGCTGGAACTTGGAAACGGCATTTTCCAGTTTTCGTACATAGATTGGTAAATATCTCCACGCCTACTTATCCAAGGAAACAGTTAATGTTGCGTCCATGTCAATATATTCCACTGCTTTATTTCACCGATCGTTTTGATTTAACGCCGTCAAAATTTGTAACGCAATGGAAGACAACTTGAAAATACACAAATTAAAGACGTTTCACCGACACTACATTTTTTTGAGTGAAATGTAATGCATATTTCGTGGTTATTTACCTCTTGTTTTATCTTTTTATTTTTCATTAAATTATTTGTAAATAAAAGTAAGTGAGTTATTACAAAATATTTAGTTTAGTTGGTAATTGTATTATTCATTTATTATTTGTCTGTAAGACCAACAAGCAGAGGAAAAAATATAATCGTTATATTTAATTTTATTATTACTTCCTCTTGTATCATTATTGCTTTGCTTTATATTTTATATTTTTGTTTATTTTTTGTAGATATTAATGGTTTTTAAGTGGAATAGTAGCCACTGCACTGTGACCAATCTTCACCCTTAAGGTAAAATATATGTAAAGCATTTATCTCAATATAGACGATTTATTATCATTATATAAAAAATATATAATATTAATTATGGATTTGTTATTAATGTTCACTTTCATAATTTACGATTTTAAGACGTTACAGCATTGTAAAATTATACGATTGTGCTGTGGAAATTCAGCGATTAAACAGTAACAGTCGGAAGAGGACCATTTGACTAATTACTGAATCAGTTTCTTAATAGACGTCCCAACACAGAGGTGGATGGGACCCGGGAGGATAGGGCACAATATCCCGACGGAAGGGTTGTTGGTGTAATCAGCGAAAGATAACGCTCAATCCACGTATGTAGGACTTGGTTCGAGAAAGAGTGGGGAACGCGGGTCGTTATTGTTCCAGCGGTCCCTATTTTCATTTCCTGCTACAATAGTTCATTAAAAAGGTGTTTCGGAGGCTATTTGGTAGGCTATTAGGTGCCCTGATATTACTCCTTGGAGAGCCATTCGCCGCCGGCGGCATCCGACGACAATGAAACTCACTCGTAAATTGCCACCGCGGAACACGAGGAGAGAAAGAGACAGTCTGACCTGACGGTGGCGTCTCAACGTGACCGACCGGCCGAACAGTCAGCTTGTAATTCCAGTGTTGGCTGCTGATAACTGCGACGGCTTCCCTCCTCGAATCAAGCCTGCGACGACAATTTATCATGGACTCGCATTAACCTAGGTGAGACCCTGCATGGGGAAGGCAAGGCAGAGTCTCCGAGCGGTAATGGTATGGAGCTGTGAAAAATGATGATGATACGGGCTCCTGAAAAACGAAAATCCCTCGGGAGAACGGCTAAGGTAGTGTTCCAGCACAAGTCGTAGGGTTTCTGGGAAGGAGCTGTTTGTAAGTACAATGGCTTCGAGCGAGTACTCAAGTGAGTGGAACCGGGCCGGCGTCACGGCCAAGTGAAGCACGTATGTAGCAGCCATTTCCGCGGAGAGCAGACAGTAATCGCCCTCTTCAGGCTCGTAAACAGGGTAAAATGACCACCGAGACACTGCAGGACGGCCCTTAATGGATTTCGGCCCAATCTATGGTGGCTTCGATATTACGAGTGAATATTCGATAGCAAGTACGCCATCAACTAACGTGATAAATTGTGTACCGACATAATAGCATTATAAAAATCGATGACAATTAACGCGTGCGCCCCGCTCCGGCTGATGTGGCGAACGCCATTTCCAGCCGTAATCTCATTTGCGCGCTGCCGGGGGACGAAATCTAATTAGCGCGGAAAGCTGATCGGTAATTACTGCGATTAATCAATCCATTCCTATTCCGGAAACACTTCTTTTTACATCTCTTCTGTGCGTGTATGTGTGAATAGTTACATCACTTCATCATGACATTAGAAAAACGTGATGTCAACTAACGAATTATAGTCCACATTATTTAAAATATAAGCGGCAAGCAATTAAGCAGAGAATTCCGCACGCTGCAAATCTGCGCTCCGCAAATTAATATCGTGTAGATCGCACAATAAATTAGTTGATGCCGAGCAATATAAACTAAAATTAGGATTATCCAGCTTTATACAGCTCGTAGGCGGCGAGGACGTATAAATGAGGTTTATTTGCGTATAATTATTGCACTTACCAATTGTTAACTTGTAGTATCGTAAGGCCGGTATCCTGCGCAAGTTGCTTTTTCTGGTCCTCCGAGGGGTACGGGTGCTGAAATAACAACAAAGTAATTAGTAATATAGCCCTAAAATACTTTATTTATACAGAAATAGAAACACATATACAGCGTTTTTTGATTATACACTTAAAGAGAGGGTGCGACCGACGCACAGTAATTGACGGGTAGGCGTTTCAGCCTCAGGACGACACGTGATTATCCGTGTTCGTCATGACGGACACCATTGTATAGGCGTGTCAGCAGACGTGCAAACATCATCGTGCTCCTAATAATCAGAGATCTCGTAAAACTGAATAGCGCAAAGTGTACAAGCCAATCAAAGTGGTTGAGATTCAAAACACAGGCCAGCTTAAGCGATAATCAAAAGATATCCTAAATCCCATTTGCTCCTCGCAGATTGAAGAAGGGTAGAAAGCCATGCAGTGGCACGCTCACATTCCCTATTGTCGCCGCACTGTGCCCACCTATTGAATGAGTTTTATGAGCAATTCCATCTACAGGTCGGATGAATTGGCGGAGCATCGTTTTCTCAGTCATTTTCCATAACATTGTCGCCGAGAGAAAAGCAACAATGTCATTTAGAAGCCAACCCTCAAGACTATGGTTTTGAATACAAATCTTGAGATATGTATAGTGTAAGAAAGATTACAATTATTTTGCATAATAAAGATACTCTGTGAAGGATGTGTGTAACGATGCGAATGGGAGGCGGGTTGCATTCGCCGTTAGCAGCAGGCCGGAATCTGTGGTTGTAATTCCCTGAAAAACAGCGAGTTCGATCCATTCATTCCCCATCACACCTCGCAAGGGCCCCACGGAGACCGATAACCCCATCTTCAGTGTCTCTCTGGGGCGGTATAACCCTTATGCGGACGCCGTCAGAGCCGCCTCTGTTTGTAGAATTCCGTAGCTCGACTTGTACTATAGCAATGCATAGTGATTTTTACGATTATGCTGGGAATCTAAAACGGGCCTCTCCTTGCCACATATTCACACTCACATACACACACACAACTTTTATGCCGTTATTTGCGTATCTACATCGAAAATGTGAAACGGGCATAAAATTGAAGAGGGTGAAACCTTGATCACATACTTGGATGTGCGGTAGCTGATTTCAATGCACCCCAGGGTACACACACACATCACCTGTAGCAGATTTACTGCTGAAATCGCATCCAAACAGATACGATCCGAATTGCAGATAACTATAAATAACGGCACACCATCCGTCTTCACGCACTCACCGGGAAGGAAGTGAGACGAGAGTAATTGCAACAATACAACGTTGCGAACAAAACGGGGAGCACCAAACAAAGAATCCGCGACTTGCCGGAATGAGAGAAACATGAAAATGCCGGGACCGCGTCGTTATAAGTGATGGCCCGCGACAATGCAACCAGACGCTCGACAGCTTCGGAATAAGCATGGCGCACTTTTTACATGCTAGGAAGTTGAATAATCATGACTATCATGAGCGGATTGCTTGTTGTCGGACTACTACCGTGTATTTTAAAACGCCAGTCTATTGTTCCCTCCATTTTATTCAAATCCAGCGGATTACTATGTAAGCGACACCGGCGTGTTAACTGAGGTACGCGCTAGATCATGGTTTCTGCGGTGGAGACGTTTGCGTGCTTAGCCAAGATAACGGCGCCACTTTGTCATCGGTGACGTTATCTGTAAGTAAGCCACCATCGCGCTGTCGGCTAATTGTGGGTTGTTTGAGGCAAGAATTTTAAAATGGGCAAGGTTCACAATTTCAGTCGATTATGGGAATAAGTTAGGGTCCGGCCTAATACGAAGTGAAATCCTCTCGGATTTCGAACCGGCTCCCGTGTAAGTAGGACACATGTCGACGACGACGAAATTCCCCTGTGGATAAACTGGGATAACTGTGCCGGAAATATAGCCTCAGATGCAACCGCGCCGGAAATGAAATCTCGTAGCCGGAAAGACTAGTTTTTTCGTTTCGCTGCGAACACATAGAAATAACGGTTAAAGCCAAGGGGTACAAATAACTTCACAGAGTCTACCCTCGAATTTTTCGATAATCGAATATTGTATCGGCACGCGACGAATACGGCACGTACTCGGATTGGGAATATAAACGAGGAGATTTGGTTAGATTTATTACATCGGTAGAATGTAATGAGAGAGAAAGAAGTTTACCTAGGCCAGTCACGTAGAGATAATTACCAAACGGTCGGGGAGAGAAGGCGTTTTTTAATTACTATTTCCAAAGACTTAAACAGGTGATAAACGCTCGTCGATTATTGTAAACAAAAAAAGTATAAAAATGTCGCTGCCGTTCATTGTGCAGGATGGTAGCCCATCGATCGCAGTCGGTTTGTGTTCCCTCGCAATATCCGATGGCAGGATTAGCGCATAGGGTTTAATGAGTCGTGCAAGTAATCCGGGATCAGAGAACGATACCCGCGCGGGGATGATGCATCGCTCAAATATTCATGCGTCGTCGAGTGGTAGCCAGGCGATGGTCTTTAGCGCTGCTCACGTATAAAGTGGCGCGCATTAAATATTGAGGCTCGCGGTCAAGAAGAGATCCCTAGGGAGTTGACGACTCAGCGTTATCTACGGTTTCCGGGCCGCAACTTCAATTGCGGACTCCCATCCTTTAATTCCGTCTGACAGGTGGACGGGCCATACTCGCCTCGTTCTTCGCCGGGATTTCCTAGGGGAGCCACTCCGACCGTCTTATATCACGCCGCCGATACGCTCATACCACGCCGGACGGACGGACAGTAGCATAGTCGAGAGCTGGACTGAATACGGATAAGTGCTATGGGGTGGCGATCCTCGACCTTTGCATGCATGTAGCGGCTAGATAAAGCGTCGAGAACATTAAACGCCACCAGCAGAGATGAAATGGCCCTGAGGGGGTCGCCCTAATCCCAGGCTACGTGAGGGTCTCGCACATAACGCCTAATTTCCTGCAGAACCATCACCGTGTACAACAAACGTTATTACATTTATAATATAATAATTTTAAAAGATTTTATGAAACAGCTTTATATTTATACGCATTCATGCTGTGTGTTCAACTAATAGCCTAGTATAGTTAGCATTCATTTGAGTAATAATTTCCATCTTGCAGGATTTTTGCATTTAAACAATATCTCAAAAGTCCCCATCGATACCTCGTTAGCATATCTTACAGGGGTTGAAAAACAGTATTGATTTTCATGCGAAAATGGATCAGATATAATTTGTAGCTTACAAAATTTGCTACAAAAAAGATTACTTTACTAGGGCGCTAACAGTTTTACAATTAGATGTCTGTCTCATCTGTTTCTGAAGACTTCTCAGACTCTATAATATCTGTGTCTTTAGAGCAATGGCAGAAAATTGAATATTTTAGCAGGAGGCAAAAGAGTTTCTAAATTTTAGTCATAGTGACCGATTTCCAGTCATCGGAATCCATTTTGTATTTGATAGTACACTCAGTATAAATGTTGCTGTGTCGCACTAAATGTTAGAGGAAGTGTAGATAATTTTATAACCTTTTTACAAACGAGAACTTTTAAATTAATAATTGATACTGCGTTGCGTGGAGCACCATACATTGTCAATGTAAAGTGTATTTTACTGTCCCGTGGAAGACACTGTATAATTTAGAAAATCTTTGCGCAATTAATCAAGTAGTTTTGTTTTTTAAAGCTTTGCCCTTATTAAATAATGCAAGCGTCATATCACAATCAATTATTGCATGTAGAAATAAAATGTTTACTTTTGTGAATGAATGAATATATATTTTTGTTTCATCTTTGCCTTTTGCCTTCGAGCAACCAACAATAAATATTAATAAGCAGCTGACAGTTTCGCTTACAATCATTTTATTTGTCATTGTGATCGTCAAATACAATAGAAGAACCAAGATGATTCTGAACATAATTAATTGTTTTGAAAATGTCGTCCAAGGGTTTATGATGGGGGGTATTTTCGGAGTGCGCTCTAATCTTTGGCCCTATAATACTATATAATGAGTTTTCTCCATGGCTGCCATATACGACTATACTACCGTAAGAGACAACCTCACGTAATCATTCCACGTGACCAAAATGGCATTATGCAAATATTTTCGAAACGGTTAGCCATACAAGGAAAAGTAATTGATCCTTTCTTATGATAAAATTTATAAGCTACAAATCATATCTGAACTATTCTTGCGTAAGTCAATATTTTGCAAGATATTCAGATAAAATTGTTTCTCATCGCCTGTAAAAAATTATTCTTACAAGATGTCCATGGTGACTTCTGAGAGAGAGATTATTTGAAATAGCAATATCTCGCTGCGTGCAAAAATCCAGCAAGATGGGACTCTTTCCGCAGATTTATCCTTTTTTGGTTTAATTTGACAGGGGCATAATATTATATCGAGACTAGAAAGTCACACAGATTATTCTGTGCATTTTTTATTTTTCTGATTTAACTATGGAATTGAATACTTACTGTCAGATGTTGGAAAAGCCACGCTCTGAGTATATTTGTTGCTACTTTAGGAAATATGCCTCTCTTTTTTTGATTTTTCTTTCCATTCGTGTCGTCGTCTTCCTCGCCGGTTCCCTCCCCGCTGCCGATACTCGCGTTGCTGGCATCACCTACAACAAAAGTATCTCCATGTAGTATTTCGACATTGAATAAGGCCGACCCGACCGCCTAATTATAGTACGCAATTTTGCGGGTGTCGTAATGGCTCTCAATGCAGTGCCGTGTTGTATGCAGAGCAAGTAAGTGAGGGTGAACTGAGAGGGGTTTAATGACTCACACGCAAACTAAAAGGGGAAGAAATCAGATTAGGGGCGACCTACGACTTTCACAACCGGGGACTGTTGTTGTTTGTTGAACGCCGACGAATTGTAGTCATTACCAGATACACAAACACACGCGGTTTCGAGTCAATGAAAGAACTTTAGAAATGCCCTCTTCAAAGCGATATACACTGAAGTACTAATTCTCATTCGCAACGAAGATAAATAATGTTACGAAGAGTTTACTGCCGTCATTATTTAACGAAATTATGATCTATTTATTGAATTTGCAATAAAGTTTTTTTAATGGAATCGTCTGATGACACGTCGTTTTCAGGATGTACAGAGAGAAACGTATTCATAACAACGTCAGACAGCAATCCCACAGAACGATTGATTTATGCGCTTTAATGAATCGAAGTAAGGGCCTTGCATTCTAACAACCAACAAACAAGCACTATCTAAACACGAACGAATTTCATCGAGTGAACTAATGGAAAAATAAATAAAGTAAATGGGAACGAGTCAAATCATTGGTAGTTAACCTTTTATGGTTGCGGGCTTTATGAAACAACAAAACGTATTTTGTAAATGAATGGTAAATATAATAAATGTAGTGAGATTTCTTTACATAATGGACGCGCATAGTTCGGTGGCGATAATATGATCAGTTGTCTATAATCTAACATGGGTTCTTTTGTCTGGACTTTAGCCGTACCGTAGTCGCAGGTTCGTTAAGATAATTACGCGGAACGGAGCACAATGCACGGTGAAATCCTGGGGAGAGACAGTCCCGAACGTTTGCAGATAACACTTGATTAATCGTCCTCAGCGTTTGCTGCTGGATCATCTGACACGGACTGGTTTTTGGCGATTTAAAGTTGGATAACGACGGACCAGGAATGTTCGATCACGATATCGTCCCATCCGAGCAGGAGGTGCTTCGATAACTACAGGGGCGAAGAGAGCCAGCTAAATTTATCACCACTACCACTAAACCCGTATAAATCCATCATCAGTGCACCGAACACGCTCTATACAATCCACACCAGGCGCAGGGTGCATACTGATTATCTATTTTTCTTCATACCGAAGATAGCCCGATTTAATTTCATCGTCTGAATATTTTATCATGGATTACAAGGCACTGCGTTACTGACAACATTTCTTTGCGATTAAAATATCTAATTACGCGTCTGTTTGAGGACAAAATGCCGTATTAGTTTTACTTCCACATCCACATAGTGGACTGGAAGTATAGTAATCGTAAAAAAAGATCTTTTTTTTTGTTGAAATAGGTTTAGAATGTCACGAAACATCGAGATTTTAAATTTGAGCGACAAAAAAATTTCTGTTTGTCGGTCTGTAACTTTTTGTGCGCGCGATATCTCTGGAACGGTTAAGATATTGACTTAAAATTTTATATACGTATGTGCTATTATGAAATCTGGAACTGGATTGTTTTTTGAACTTATCCGGTGAAGGGTTGGGGGTAACTAGGGGTAAATAGGATAAAATAAATAAAGCAAACTGGTAAGAGTACAAAAATTTGGGATTTAGTGTATATACCAGAAGTGGAGGCCTCAGACCTTTTTATAATATTTCTATCCCCCCGTACCATCCCCACTCCATTCATAAAGGGGTTGATAAAATAAAATTGATTGGTTCACTTGAAATTTGGTACACGTATATATTATAGTGACAACTGGAACTGATTATAATTTGAGATGATTCCGTTGGGGGTTAAATAGGGGTAAATATTGGAAAATAAGTAAAGCAAGCTGGTAAGAGTACAGAAACTTGGAATTTGGTGTGCATACTAGAAGACAATGCCTCAGATTTTTGTATAACTTCAACTCCCCTACCACCCCCACTCCATTTTAAAGCGGTTGATAAAATAAAACTGATATTCACTTTAGATTTGGTACACGTATATATTATAACAACGCCTGGAATTAGATTATATTTAGAGATGATTCCGTTGAAGCCTTGGAGGTTTAATAGGGATGAATATAGCAAAATTAGTAAAGTAAGCTGGTAAGAGTACAGAACCTTGGGACTTGCTGTATATAGTGGAAGTCAAGGCCTCAGATTTTTTCATATTTTTTAATTCCTCCCACCACCCCCACTCTATTATTAAAAGAGTTGATAATATAAATTGGAGATTTTCACTTGAAACTTGATATATAATATGTATTTTAACGACATCTGTATTTAGATTATATTTTGAGATGATTCCGTTGAGGGGTTAGGGTTAAATAGGGGCAAATATAGGATTTGATGTATATTAGAAGCCAAGCCTCAGATTTTTTATAAGATATTTCAACCCCTATACTACCCCCACTTCATTATTAAAGGTGTTAATAAAATATATTTGAGACATTCGCTTGAAATTTGGTACACGTATGTATTATAACGACATCTGGAACTGGATTATATTTTTAAGACGATTCCGCTAAAGGGGTGGAGGGTAAGTAGACGTGAATAAAATAAAATGAGTAAAGCAAGCTTAAAGTTGAAATTTGGTGTATAGTAGAAGTCAAGGCCTCACATAGTTTTATAATATTTCTCACCTCCCATCAGTCTCTTGAAGACTACAAATGCTGACAGAAATCTATTCTAAGTGAACCAATGCTACGTTCTTGTACTATCGCTTCCATTCGGCAACACTAACATGGTGTCTATATTGAGAAAATCATAAATTCTGAAATTTATCGTTGCGTACTATGTATGTAGCTGTATGTACATTATACACTATTGATTGATTGCATATCTATATTTTACAAAACTTTGTCAATAATAAAAAAAACTGAGAGAGATAGGTATAGGGAATGCTAATATCAATTGATGCAGAATTCAATACTCTACTAAATTCTGTGAAGATATACAGGGGATTCCGTTTGAAAAAATTGGCCTTTGGACGTTAGAACTAGAACAACATTCGATTGTAAAAATAAAGTACCCTGTACGATATTGTGAAAATATAAGACACTTTTTAGTTAGATCATAAGGCGCTTGTATGAGTTTGAAAAGAAAGTCTCTAAGTCAGGCACAGAGATATCGATTTTTTTGGAAGGGTAAGAACCGTAAAAAATCTCAACTTTCAATCTCAAAAACTTTAATTATCTCGAAAACTGGCAGGTTTAAGAGTATATTATGGTACATAAACCCAAGCTAAAATTGTATGAGGAATCCAAATATGTAATAAAATATAGGATGTTGTATTTAAAACGTTAGGTGCCACATCCGGTATAAGTGGAAGTAACACTTGTATGAAAATATTTTCGTTAGATCCGCCATATCCAAAAATCCCTTTAGCCCAATTTTCAAATTTCTAAATTAAACAGATTCCAAGAAACGTCTAATACCCGCTTTCTGTGAATAACCCTGTATAAGCAACATAAGATTTGATATAAGTTCAACTTCATTTAAAATATTATTGTAAACGTTCCACACCTCCATTTTTAACCAATCAAAGGCTTGTTTTTTG
The DNA here is from genome assembly GCA_963583905.1 of Stenurella melanura. Classification (NCBI taxonomy): domain Eukaryota; kingdom Metazoa; phylum Arthropoda; class Insecta; order Coleoptera; family Cerambycidae; genus Stenurella; species Stenurella melanura. The sequence goes on from OY757310.1 coordinate 63,406,402, forward strand.
TTAAGTTACCATAGCAACCCAAATAATTTCCGAAAATTTTAATTCTCCCTGAGCGAAATTAATAAGTAAATCTTTTAAAATAGTAGAATACATGCTGACATAATTGACACAAATGTACATATGGATACACAGGGTGAACCATTAATAATAGGCCATAGTGCAGGGTATCCTCATATTTTAACCCATATTTATCCCTGTACTGTGGCCTATTATTAATGGTCCACCCTGTATAATTTCTATTAGTGTTTATTTCTGTATCAAATTACATTCAAGGAATCGACTGTACTGTACATTGTTCATTAAATTGAGTATAAGTAATGTAGGTAACCATTATTTTTTCAAATTAAGTTACATATTAAAAACGAATTAGCATTTAACATTGTCCATCTTGATACTGCGTGCAGCCGCAGGCATTAATGATCAACACCGACTCAAATTACATAAATCAAAATCCGACTATTCTTTTGGTCCTCAAATGATTTTTTGATAATATCACTTAGAGATCGGTATGTAAGGTACGTTGTAAGAAACGATCCTTGGTCGCTTTACTCGGGCAGTGGTCTTGGGAATTGGCTCGGGGCGCGAGGTGGGCGAGAAAGCATAAAACTATGCCGTCCATCGCTGGGTCTAATGATGGGTCACGTCACTCACCATTGGCCGATGCGCAAAGCATCTCATAAAAGTATTATAAGTTCACCTCTTGCTTTGTGGGATTCCAATCAGGCACATCTGACGACTACCCTCCCTCTCGTCCCCTCATCCCCTCGGAACGTGACTGACAACGTGAAAATTCGCTACACCATCCCAAGGCTATGGTTGTATTGCATTATAAGCGTATAATATGCGCTATTATCATATTTACATAAATTATAATAACTTATAAAACGTAATTCCTATAATCTACCATGGTATGGCATGGCGTGGTGGGTCGGTACTTCGGATACAGCTTACGCACTTCGGCATTGTTGTAAATACTATACCGTCTTATAACGTTATCAAACACTGTAATTCTTTAGCCCTTTATGAAACCACAACAAAGCTCTTTGCATACAATCATATTAATAGAATCATTCCGCCGCTGCTATCTTTACAACTGTTAACCGATTCTTTAATACTTTAATTTACATACCGTTTTGCCTCGAGTCATACAAAATTGATGAAAACTGTTTCGCGATGCCTTGTTATAATATTGAATAAAAAACGCAACGTAAAATACAGCCAATTTTGCCATTAATGATTAATATATAAATAACACACATGAATATCTTTACATATATAAAATTATAGGCGACTTAAGGAAAGTTACATTCAGAAAAATATTTCTTTAAAATATATGAAGATGCGTGTAAAACAATAATTTATTTATGGATTATTTACAGTCTTTAATTTAAATTTCCCCACCTAGTGTTTTTTGTGACTAGACAAGATGTGAAAACAAGCCTCAAGAAAACTTTGCACGGTTAGGGGGGGCGGGGCGATGTTATTACGATCTAGATGAAGTGGTCGAGGTCAAATGAAGGTCAGCATTATTTTTACCAGAGCGGCATATTTTTCTTCTAGAATTCGATGGGACCATCAATTTTGAGGAAAGTGGTATATCAGTGCATATTGCAGAACCAATAATGAATAATTTAACTCTAAATATTTATAATAATAGTTTTATTAAACATATCTTAAGAAAATTTGAAAGTAAAATTGATAAATCACCCAATCCGGGTAAAATTCGTTCGAACCCGAGAAACATATTGCATATTACAGTCGATAAATTAGCGTGCTTAAGGTGGCCATTTCCTAGAAAGAGACATCCGATGGGGAAATATTTATTATCTTTGGCCATAACTTTTTTTTCTTGGCATGTTTATTTAAAGAAACCTTAAGACTACCTAAGTAGAACCATAACAAGGCTAGGTATTACCAAAGATTAGAGAATTAACAAGATAGGACAGCCGGCGGAAAACCTTTGATCTTTTAGCAATGGCGCCATTGACCTCGACATTTAAATTGGAGTTCTCGCGCAGTTGCCACAATGTGACAATCAGCAGAGAAGGTAATATTAGAAAGAGAGGCCAGTAGTGAAAAATTGACAACACTATCCTGATAGAACGGCCGAACTCAGCTGACTGTCAGTACCCACTAAAATAGCAGGTTGCTTTGTAATATGTCACATGAAGTATTTCTATTTTTATATGTAAGATATGTATTTGGTTAGGATAGAATTGTTCATTGAAAAAATAATTTCGAAACTTTTTTCTATAAAATGAGGAAAAACAGCCACACGCAGCAGTCATCTAGGTCTATACGTTACGTAGCGCTTGTCGATTATAATGAGCCGACCTGTATTTTAATAAGCTTGGTCAAATTCATTTAATGCGGTCTCGACAAATCCCGAAACCGTTTTCGCTAGATGTCGTGTCCCTTTAAATTGGAGTTCACAACTGTCTTCGTCTATTTCGTCTTCTCCGTCCATGACTGTCCTATCTTGTTAGTTCTCTAATATTTACTATTACTATGAATTTTCACTCAATAATTTTAGTGGTTTACAAAATAGTTAGATCTAAATAAAGATTATGCTAATCTTCCTATTTCGTAGTTTTAAATCTAACTGTATTGGAAACAACTGAAATTATTGAGTGAAAATTCATACATAATACAAATTAAGAAAAGTCGGAAGCCGGAGATCTTGAAAAGTTTCATTTTGATTCGTCAAAAAATTAGAAATGGCGACCAGAGACTGGTTGACCCCCGGTATGTACCAAATTTTAAATTTTAAGTTTAACGAAAATTATTGTGTTGTCGAATTTGAGTTCAGTGTGTTATGAAACGGATTTCTGTACGAATTTTTCCTACGATAATTAATAAAAATTTCAAAATCGTAGTTTCAGTAAACATACACAATAATAAACCAGTAAAAACTCGAAAAACAAATCAGAAATACAAATAAATTATTTAATTAATTTCGTTGGAACGCCACTCTAGTCAAGTGTTCGCCGGCTCCACACATTCGTTATTCGTGGACAAATGTTTGCTATTTGTAGGAATGTACGCAAGTGTGGCTGGAATGTTCGTGTTCGTGCACAAGTATTCGATATTTGGTCCGAACACGAACACGTTTCCGTTTCGACTCGGTAAACAGATGCACATCAAAGGGAACGAATATTCACTATGTTGAAATTTTGCCGTATACAAACATCGATGCTATGTGTGGAAGGTGTGTGTGTTCGCCAAATATTCATAAACGAATGTGACTACACAAACATTCGTAAAAGTACCCGAATATTCGTGGACGCATGTGTGGAGTCGGTGTAAGTTAAGATAAACTTGATATATGAGATATAAGAGCTAAAGTCATAGTATAAATACTGTTATATTAGACTAAAGCTACATGCAACCACCCTCAGCTGCCTCCTGTAGACGTTTCTTCTAAAAATTCGTACTGACCAGCTACTTACTCTGAAAGAATAGACATCATAACTTGTGTTCTGTGTCCACAGACCTAAACCTACATGTTATGACTGTCAGCTACCCCCTGGCACCTTTATTAGAGAGGTAGGTAGTGTATCGATGTGGTTTTATAAAACTCATATTTTAAGTGAACAGCCCGACACCTTCATGCTACTACCTTTAGCTCCACTACTCCTCTATTAAGAGTAGTTTACTAATGCTGATTTTTAAAAATTCAAAAATTGTAATTATTAAAAAATATATGTGGCTGTAAAAACAGATTAAGATTTAAAAACATAATTATTCGGTAACAAAAGAACTTCTATAACTTTAATTGATATACTTTGTGTCGGGATAGAGTATGGTGTGTTTACTCAAAATACAAGTTTTGACACCTATTGTACGAGGGTAAAAGTAGCTGGTTAGCACAAATTGTTAAAACATTGTATCAGTAAACTACCCTTAATAAGAGGGACAGGGTGGTAGCATGTAGGTTTAAGTCTGTTTACTCTGTATAGGAGTTTTGATGTATATTTTACTAAGGGTAAGTAGCTCGTTAGTACAAATTTAAAAGAATTCATCAGTAAAGTATTCCCTTAATAAGGCCAAGGAGGCCAGGGGGCAGCTGAGGGTGGTGGCTTGTAAGTTTAGGTCTGTTCACTCAAAATATGAGTTTGAAATTTTTAAATAAAATAAAATTGTTAAATAACTACTCAACACGACTTTTTAAAAAACCACATAGGTGAAAAACCACATAAGTAAAAAACAAAAATCAGGCGAGCCGAGATAGGGTAGTAGCTTTTTAAGTTTCCCTATAATATACTTCTTATATTAGTTTTGGATTAAATTCAGGAAGTACAAGTAGGCGGTAAACACATTACAATCAGCTGATAAATGGAATAATGCTCACTTTACTATGAACAACTGGCTGACAGCATATATTGTGACATCAGACTACCGCCATACTGCGAATCTTATCGTTTCTGCGCAAAATAAAGATGTTTGCATTTTAATTACTTTTTTAAGCCGTGAATGTACTGAAAAAAAAATATTGGTACAGATGATCTAGTTTTTTATATAGCTCTTATATCAAGGAATTTGAAAATTGATGAAAATTCCTTATTCAGCAAGAAAATTACTGCATTCGATAGTTTAATAAGGCCTGCTATTTTATTTTGTCATGGAGTAATTATTAATCTGTAGTTTTGTGCCCAATTTGATAGTATATAAATCTTCAACGCATTGTTTATACATCGTCATTAGTTTACATTGAAATTATATTATTATATACAAATATGTCAAACATTGGATGAGGAATGGATAGCGGAAAATATAAATATTTGCCGAAACACTAGCAAATTTTAAAATAAATTACGTTTCATTGTAAATAGAAAATGGTAGAATAAAGACACTGTTGCCATAAAGGGTTTCCAAACAGTTAATATGGCCTCATTTCAAAAATATTTTGACACTCGTAGGCATAGAAAAAATAAGAGGTATGGCTTACTATGGTTATTTTCAAGACGATTTACATATAAACAGTCTTTTGGTGATAAAATTGTGTGGAGACCTATTAAAATCAGTGGTGTGATACCTGTGTTTTAATTGACTTTACAAACTTTGAAAAAGGTCCTCCTTAATTCAATCGTATCACAATGGTCCCAAATCGAGTTTTTTTGTTAAGAAAATGGCTAGAAAGCGCAAATCTTGTCGGAAATTAACAATTTCTTTTTTTAAATTAAAGCTTACCGAAATCCCTCGGTGTCTGAATTTTGAAAAAAACATTTCCTTTTTTATTATTTTAAGTTAAAGGCCAAGAAAACAATTACAATGTGCAGACAAAAATAGTTGCTTAGAAGTTTGTTGAATAATTATAGCTAGTTAGAAAATAAAGTAAAACAAAATCAGCTGTCATATTAGACAAAAAAGTGTCAATTGACAGCTGCCAAAATGACATTAAAAAATGTTTTTAAATAATTTTTTATATATTATACTGAATAACTTTATACAATAATTTGGTTCTAGGAAGCCCAAAAACCAATTACGTCTAAAAAAATTATATTTAAATTAAAATATAATGGCCATTTAGATTTTTGACTGCCTAGGTGAGTTCTCCATTGACACCTTTTATCCAATATGACTTCTTGTTCAAATTTAGTGACCTCGAGAACCTGAGAGCAACAAGTTTTGTGAAAAAAATTTGGGATATAAGTCAAATGTCAATTTGGCAGCTCTCAATTGACATTTTCTTGTCTAATTTGACAACTAATTTTGCTTTAGTTTATTTTCTAACTAGCTTTAATTATTCAAAAAACTTCGAAGCAACTGCTTTTGTCTGAAAATTGTAATTGTTTTTTGGCTTTTAACTTAAAATAATAAAAAAGAAAATTTATTTTCAAAATTCGGGCTCCGAAAATTTGTTGGATTTCGGTAATTCGGTAATTAAAAAAAAAAAAGTATATTTCCGAAATGATTTGGAAAGATCTAGAACTGGATTGTTTTTTGAAGATATCCGGTGAAGGTTTGGGGGGTAAATAGGGAGAAATATGTAAAACAAGCTGATAAGAATACAGAAACTTGAAATTATTTGATGTACGTACTGCAAGCCAAGGCCTCAAAATTTTTTGTAATATTTTTCATCCGCCCCCAACCCCAACCCCATTATTAAAGGGGTTGAGAAAATAAAATTGAGATATTCATTTGGAATATGGTAGGTACACGTATATATTATAATGACATCAGGAACTATATTATATTTTGGGATTATTCTGATGAAGGGTTGGGGGTTAAATAGGAGTAAATATGGGAAAATAGGTAAAGTAAGCTGGTGAGAGTACAGAAACTTGAAATTCGGTGCATGTACTAGAAGCCAAAGCCTCAGATTTTTATAGTATTTTTCAACCCTCCACCACCCCTACTCCATTATTAAAGGGGTTAAAAAAATAAAATTGAGATATTCACTTGAAATATTTACTTAAAATTTGGTACACGTATGTATTATAACGACATCTGGAACTAGATTGTATTTTGAGATGATTCCGTTGAAGGGTTGGGGGTTCAATAGATGTAAATAGGAGGAAATAAGTAAATCAAGCTGGTAAGAGTACAAAATTTGGGATTTGGTGTCTATACTAGAAACCAAGGCCCCAGATTTCTTTCTGATATTTTTCAAACCCCACCACCTCCGCTCCGCATGATAACATAAAATTGAGATATTCACTTGAAACTTAGTACACGTATGTATTGTAATAACATCTGATTGAGATGATTCCATAGAAGGGGTGGGGGGTGGTAGGTTGTGAATAGGGGAAAATAAGTAGGGTAAACTAGAAACTTCATTTTTAACGTATATGGTAGAAACAAACGCCTCAAACTTTTCTATGACATCTACTCCAAATATTACTAATATTCTATGACCAATAATTTCCACATACTAGAGTGCAAATTTAATCTAGTCAAGATGTTTTCTTTAAAGTGACTTGGATGAAAAATCTGGATGTGGAAGTAGTGATTCCTTAGGCAGCGGTTTTTTTGATTGGAAATGAAAAAATCTAAGCCAGACTTTTACATTTTCAATATGAATATCTATTTATATGGGATTCACCTTTCACTTACACGTAACTGCTTCCTAACTGTATCAGTTGTATTTAGTTAGCTTCGTTGTGCCCTAGTTCGATTTGTTCTATGTATAGTTCACGTTTATAAATACTTTATTGTTTTGTACCATATAACTTTGTTTCTATTTTTTACAGAATGTGTTACAATTGCTACTTGAGTTATGTGTTATGTTTTTGCGATTAACAATCGCGACTATCTATAATGAAGGTTGCCTGGTTGACAGCAGAACGTGTAATAAGTTATATGTTTCTATTTCAGTCGGTAAGTAGGTACTAATAAGCAATACTTTCATTAAAACATATTCCTGATAGGGTTTTGCAAACAGCAGAAAAAATAACTATTTATAACTAAAAGAAAAACTTTGTGTAAAAATATTAATGAAATCTTCGCATTCTCTCGATAACCTGAATTCTGGTTATGCTAGCAAATTAAAATCCTAAAATGAATTTGTCTAATTTCTTATTTGACAATTCTCATTCTAACACTAGCATCCACATAGTCCCCTACGGCCATGCAGATTAAACTAGTATCTACATAACCCCTTACGATCATGAAGATTCCGTTAGATAAATAAATTCATTTTAGGCCTTTGTTTTCATTTTTAATTGAATCTGCATGGCCGTAGGGGACTGTGTGGATGCTAGTGTTAAAATGAGAATAGTCAAATAAGAAATTAGACAAATTTATTTTAGGATTTTAATTTGCTAGCATAACCAGAATTCAGGTTATCGAAAGAATGCAAAGATTTCATTAATATTTTTACACAAAGTTTTTCTTTTAGTTATAGATAGTTATTTTTTCTGCTGTTTGCAAAATCCTATAAAGAATATGTTTTAATACAATTATAAGCAAACAAATAATTCATTTTTAAAAAAGCAATACTTTCATTGCAGTGCAGTTTAATTTTTCAATTCTATGTATTTATATGTATTACTTTTTTACCAAGTGCAATGCACGAAAGCTGGCCTTAAGCAATTTACACAAATTTTATATTATATGCTTTATCATCACCCGTAGTTCGGATTATCAAAAACACTACGTCTTGGAAAGATTGGGCCCCACCGCGACACATAACTTAACACTTTTACTTTTATACCAAGGCTGTGTGTATGAATATTGACAAAGCGTGGTAGACTATGTTCTTCCAATCCAAGACTGATTTTCTACAGAATTTCAAGTAATGTGAAAAGTACGATTTTTGGGAAAAAATCACAACTTGGAGTTTTTTGAAGGGCATTTGGAAACTATTAGGGGACTAGAATTTTTTTTTGTCGTACGCAACCTTTTATGAGCTATTCTCGTCTCTTAAATCTATATTTAATGTATAACATAATGGGACAAAACAATCGACGATTTTGTGATTCTCTAAATCATTTAAAAAAGATGTGGCTGAAGTTAGAATTAACAGTTTCTTTTAACCGACTTCAAACGTTTCAAAATATTTTTTTCATGTTTGCTCAATCGTTGCTATGAATTAACGTAAACTCGGCTCGGTAGTAGTTCTATTATACTTTCATCAAGTCTAGTGTATGGTGAGTAAAAGTTGAATAGTTTACTTAATCGAAAACATGTTGGTTCCATTGTAATTTTTTCGTCACGACCAGTGTACGGTGGAGTCAGACTATCAAAAATGATACAAAATTCAAATTTCATAGGATCGCATTAGAATTGGTAGTTAGGTATTTTTGAAGAAGCTGATACTGAATATAATGTTAAAAGTGTAACAATCAAAATGGGGATTCCAATAGGGCCACCATGATATCAAAATTTTACACGAAAGTTGGTACATGATGAGATAGATCTCTGTTTGAGACAGACTTAAGGTTTTAGAAAAAGGAGTCTTTTGAAAAAATCGTGAAAATTAATTTAAGTTTTGAATTTTTGGTTATTTGATGTTGTTGATTGAGAATGGCCAACCTACTCCATAATAATGGATAAATCTTTGCCTAAAAATAAATAATGACGTCTCGTCTTTAAAATGTCAGATATATTTGTGTTTAAAAACTCATTAAAGTTTACATTGTTTTTTTTTATCAATAAATGTGGGAGAGTTTTCAGTGGAAGAGGCAACAGATAATGCCATTTTTTTTAAAGGAAAGGATGCCAGAAAGTTCCATATAACAAATCAATGTCGAACTTTTATATAATTCGGATAACATTATACATTGTTGTTGATGTTGTTGTTTGTCGTGTTGTTGCAATATAAGTACTTGAACTACTAAGAACATTTCTGGCGGGTAGAAGGAAAGCCCTTAAATGACCACATCGTTGACGTTATCCATATTGGACAAAAGTTCAACGCCATTTTTTGACAAATTAAAAAAATAGGACAAAATTGTAGATATTGGGATGTTTAACAATTCTTATTTGAATTTTTCTTGTAAAATAGACAATTTGCAAAAATGACCAAAATTCGAATTTTACCCGCGTTTTTTGAAAATGGCGTTTTGACTACAACTTTTTTTGGGAGAATTTGTAGAATTTGAATCAGAGGGCTAAAGAGAATATGTGTACAAATTCATTGGCTTAGGTATATGATTTGTTTTTGAAATATCAGAAATGATATTTATTCCGTTTTGTAGATGAATTTGATGTCTGGTTATGTACGTATTAGTAAAAAGGTACTATAAATATGGAATATGTCAAATAAATTATAACTGAAACTATTTTAAAAACAATATTTTAACTGTCTTCAGACCTTTCACTGCCGATAGTACTACGAACGAGCACAAGCAGTGAAATGGCACTATGCATATGCATATCTTTGTTGGATGAAGTTAACCCTCAACTGGTATCGTGGGGTATTTTGACACCCCAGTGACTAAATTGTTGTAAAAATAGTAGATTCATGTAGGATATTTTTTTTGTTGTTTCAGGTATTCTCCTAACATAAGGTTACCTTTAGTGCAATGGCAGTAGCTATTGGTGAAAAATGACTTTGTAAAAAAAAACAAGGATCGGGGTGTGTAAGTACCCCACTATACCAGTTAAAGCAGTGAATTTTATTTCAAGTCAAAATGTCGCGTCGACCATTGACTGAAAGTGAGCTGAAAAAACTCGCTGAAAACTTTTATGAAAGTGATGAGGATGGAGATCCAGAAAACTGACTCTTTATAGAGGAAGATAATGACTTGAGTGAATATGATAGTGAACACAGTGAACATTTATCGGAATCTGAACAGGAAGCAAATTCTTCAGATGAAAATGAAGAAATGCAAATTGTTGATGTACCTGATTCGACCCATTACTTTTATGGTCGTAACAGGTACAAGTGGTCTAAAAATCCACCAGCACCATCCCGTAAAGGACAGCAAAATATTATACACCTACCCGGAACTAAGGGAACGGCAATGGCAACGAAACCTTCGACTTCTAATGAAGCTTGATATCTTTTATTTGATAATAATCTTTTAGATCTGATAGTTGAACATACTAATAAAAAAATAAGCAATTTGGGTGTTAACTATGGAGACACAGCAACTTCTGTGAACCACGTAGATAAAACAGAATTGAAAGCAGTACTCGGATTATTGTTTCAGTCAGGTGTATTCAAATCTGGGCATGAAGATGTTGAAAGCCTGTTTGCAACCGACTGCACTGGGCGGGATATCTTTAGAGCGACAATGAGCAAGAAACGATTTTTATTTTTATTGTTCGCCCTCCGGTTCGATGACCAAGATACAAGAGACGCCCGAAAAAAATGGTGGAGACAAGCTTGTATCAATATCTGAAATTTCCGGAATTTTTAACGAGAATTGCAAAACTATACACGCAGTTGTTGACGAAATGTTAGTTGGTTTTCGTGGACGGTGCTCGTTTAGACAATATATAAAAAGTAAATCCAAAAAATGCGGACTGAAGATAATGTGCAAAAACTCACTATTTGTTCAACTCTTTTCTTTATTGCGGAAAAACTAACGGGCCCAACCCACGAAAATTATCGATACCAACGATCAATGTTTTGAAATTGGCAGAACCTATTATAAATTCAAACGGAAATGTTACTGGAGGCAATTGGTCTTACGTACGTAGGAACATTGAGAAGAAATAAGGCGCAAATACCCATTCAATTGCAACCAAAGAGAAATCGTGTTGTGAAATCTTCTGAATTTTGTTATACCAGGAATAAAACACTGGCGTCCTATGTGCGCAAGAAAAATAGAAGCGTTATTTTGATTCGTCTATGCATCATGATCGATCTATAACTGAAAACCACAATAAGCCAGAAATAATAGAATTTTACAACACCACCAAAGGAAGAGTTGATGCGACAGATAAAACATATGCAATGTATTCCTGCCAGAGGCGTACAAGGCGATGGCCTATGGCAATTTTTTGTGCAATGATGGACATATCTAGAACAAACAGCTATTTGTTACTAAGAGCTTCACAAATAAATATGGAAATAAATCGACGGCAATTCATCATAGAATTGGGGAGGTCCCTGATCTTTGATCCTCTTGAAAGATGGATTTTATCCAGGGGTTGTCAAGAGACCTTCGTAATATTTTTATCCAAAATGTGTTGGATGGGAAAGACACTAGTCAAATGACACCCGAAGAAACAGCAGGACCCACCTGAAAATATCAGAGGTATTCTTTATGCCCAAGAAAGAAGGACAGAAAAGTAAAAACTACATATACAACTTGCAAGAAACCTGTCTTCAAAGAGAATTCTCAGCCAGTGGTGAAATACGTAAACTGTAAAGACAGGTAAAAAACATATATGTCAGCTTTTTTCTCAAGGGGAATAATATCTATTTTTTGTTGCAGGCAGTAAGAATGGATGGTGAACCATATACAGAAGATTTATTTTTATTTCCATTTTTTTCATTTTTTTATTGCTTAAAAAATTGGTGTTATTTTAATTTTATTTTGTGCAATATTCGAGCAATTTTGTTTTTCAATGTTTTGTGAAGAAATAAAATTTATATTTCTTATCTTTATCTATTTTTTGAATGTATAGCCATGGACATAAATTAGAAACATTTATAAAAAAAAACGATTTTTTTTGCATTTTTCCTAATTTATATGTATGGGATGTTGAAATACCCCACTATACTAGTTACGCTTCGGGAAAACACGATACCAATTGAGGGTTAATGGAGGAAGGGACCAAATGACGCTGCTTGTGTTTTAGCCACTGCTGAATACATGAAATGATACATATACATTTAATTTTAAATATATATATTGTTTCCTGTTCAGGTTGGCATTTGAAAATTGTGATTTTTAAGAATTAAGTCGACAATCGCAGGATAATCTAATTTGGTATATGATATTTAATTTATTGTTTTGGCAGACTGGACAGAGATCCATGGTCGTTAAAAGTTGTGACGATAATCAAATAACTTTTGGCATATTTTTACGTTTTATTTTAATTTTACGTTGTTTATTTTGAAACAGATTTTATTTTGATCTATTTTCATATGTGTGTAGTAATTGGATAATAATTGCAAACAGTGATGACAATAACTATTACTTTATATAATGTGTTTAGATGCAATAAAGGCTATAATGATTCTTTTGCAGTTTACTGTTTTTCAAAATCAGATAAAATGGCTAATAAATATATTATTTGATGTTGCAAACTACTTCGCTATTAATAGAAACACACCAGTTTCCAAAATTATTGAAATAACTAAACGAAAATAAGTGAAAAACTCCAATTTACCAAGAACGAGTAAAGATGCCGCGATAGAAAAAGGTCGATAATATTTCCGTTGCTCATCGACTTCTTCGAATTCTTATGCTGTGCCCCTCAAATGGAATCATTTTTATATTTATACCTGCCGGTAAGCATCCCAGTCTCATTAATATTTCGTTAATTTCACGAAGTGGAGCGATAATCATGGGTTTCATTTAATAACATCCCTGGAAGTTTTTAATTATAACTTTAAAATTGTGAAAGAATGCGTTGGTCTATTTTTGTAAAATGTCAAGATGATATTTTGGAAATGAGTTCGTTATCACACATGTCGCGCTGCAGAGAGAAAAAAACCTTGTAGAATAAACATGTGCCTCTATAGCTTTGGAAGAATTCCAAGTGAACGAATTAAAATAATGTCTGTCGTGCGAAAACATAAAATGCATCATTAAAGAAGTCTCTCGTGTGAGTGCCACGAAGTTTTACTGATTTAACGAAATTTATGAGCTAGTGGTATTAAGTCGCCATCAAAATAACTTACTATAAGATCTCTGATTCAGGCTTATTGTGACGACGCGTTTTCGACATCTAACATGACGAAGTCGGACAGGTGCCGAAATTTATATCGCGGCGCCGACCAAATAAACAAGACACACGGAAAATACTGGCTTGTTATGTCTTTCACATGTGTTGTGCACCAAAATACTCTTTGAATACGTTTGAGGGATGCTGCTGCTTTGAGAGACAGCACCTTAAACAAACGTCACTACGGGAGTGACATTTGACAGTCGTTTGTTTTCACACCGTACACTTACCATGGTAATGTCTTTAGACAATGAATAGGCGATTCATTTTCAATGACAACTAAACCATCTTTATTTAACTATTAACATAACGTTACATGTGTTATTAGAGATAGACAATGGAGGATATAAATTTCACCTACTATCAAAGAGATTCGAGGAAAAATATTTATAAGTTACAAATTATGAGCAGCTTTGTTTGCTTGATGGATATTAATATCAATGTGATTTATAATGCTGCTCATACCGCTTAAACAGCCTCAAAATTATAGAAACCTACGTAGCTTGAAATTTAAATACAACTCGAGAAACACCTACTTGAGTCAAATCAAAATAAAATACAAGTGCATTGGCATTTCTATAATTTAACTTTATACGTATAGCATCGATTTTATAATACATTTTCAATTAATCCCAAGTATAACACTAATATTGGTGTAATATTCCAATAATGTTGGTTCAGTATAAAGAAGTCAATACTGATCCAATAATAACTATGAACATTTCACTATATTGAATCAATGTTGGTTAGACTGTATTGAGGTTATATTGAAAAACTATATCATATATTATATTCAAAAAATCAATATTAAAGTTATAAATCCACCTAACGTTTATTGTACAATTTGATCTATGTCTAAACGTGGTAAAACAATATAAACATATATATTGATTAGACATATAAGATATGTAACAATGTAACATACACGAGTACATACATACATAGACCTAACATGCACAAAAATTCTTGTGTACCCCTTCAGCTTGAGTATGCCAATTATAAAAATAAGGAAATTGAATAACCACCCTCGTAGATTTTAAAAGAATAATGAATATTATTTGAAAATGTGCCTCAAAAAACAATAGTTACTGTAATACGCTCCAACAAAAATATATATATGTATATATATGGCGGCCCACCATCTGTGTACTATATTTTTTGGTTTCTTCGCTGCAGATTAGATAAATCGTAATTACTGTCATATAAACAACTTGCAATCTACAGATTTCAACGTGAGTTGTGAGGGTAAATATGTTTTATAATATTTCAAGATAAGTATTAGTAGAGTAAATGTGGAATAGTGGTGGAACAGCACCGATTTGAAAAAATATTTTTTTCGCGTGTTCCATAGACCCCCAGGAACATTCATCAGCATTAACACCGCTGCATTACCTCCGAAAATGAGAAACTTAGGGGGGCTTGAGAGCCCCAAAAAGTAGCTATCATAAAAAAATAATAAAATTAATATTTCGCCTCGGAAATGGGCCCTAGGGGTTTTTGGGATTTGGAATTCCATAATCCAGTATGCAGTTTTTGATGGCAATTTCACTTCTTCGGGCGGAAATTTAAATATGAATATTGTGCTGCTGAAGTATGCTCTAGGGTAATTTTTTGGCCGCTAAACACGATTTTGAGGTCCAAATTTAAGAATTCGATATTGGAGACTGGAATACGTCAGAAGTTTTTGGAGCAAATTTTTTTTTTACTATACTTAATGACAAATTTTTTTTGACCAAAAAAATTATGAAAAAAATCTGACGTGTTCCTTGTAAAAAAATAAACAATTCTTATCCCTGAAAATTTTTTTCCGTCGTTTTGCGGCAAAAAATACCAACCCAACACCCAAAATTCAATTTTTCGGCGAAAGGTGGATGCGGAGAAAAAAATGTTGGGACAAAAGATATCTATTTCTTCCCTAAAAATCAAAATATGCAGTAAAAAATAGGGGTTGCTATTTGAAATTTCAATGTTGCCCCACCTCCGGGCGGGGTGATGAGGTGGGGGGAAACAATTTATGCGCAGATGCTCCCTTCTAAACTGAATAACTTTTATCTAAACATTTTTTCCGAAATTGCCTTCAGTTCGAGATATTTGAAATATTCTGTCTTTATCCTGACCAGTTCTCGAATTTGACTCAGATTATGATTGATGTAAATGGTGTAAATTATATAAAAAAGTAATGATAAATTAATAACTATTTTATCACACATAATACCACCTTTTGTACCCACACAATAAATGCTGTATTTTTATAAAAAGTGTTATCCTCTTAATCACTTACCTTACTTGAAAGAAGAAAACATTTGCATGCATTCCTGCAGTGTTTATAAAATTGCCATGTGTATTAATTTGAAATGCTCGTAATACTTATACACAACTTTTTTTCTTCAAAATAAAATTGACGTTAAAAATTATTTTGACGTAATATTCATACATAATTTTTTTCTTCAAAGTGAAATTCGACACGAAAACTGGCACGTATCCAGTCTGAAATGTGGAATTCTTAAATTTGGACCTCAAAATCACGATCAGCGACCAAAAGAACACCCTAGAGCACATTTTCATGGAAAAACTTTAATACATATTTAAATTATTTGAGTTGGAATGTATAAATACAATGTATCATTAACATAGGCGGATTGTTGTTTTAGGATCAATATTTATTAATACAACCCAATATTTTCGTTACGGTTTCAATCTATCTATATTGACTCAACATTAAATCAAGTGCCAGACAATATTATGCTCTACTTGGGATCATTGAGTAAATGCGAATTTGCAACGCATTAGTGAAATAAAAACGTAAAAATTCTGAAACGTAAACAATATTAGTTCGTTTAGTAGAGTTTTAAATACCTGAAAAATAATAATAGCCGGTTAAACGACATAACAGAAGTTCCACACGTCCTTGCCATTACAATTGCTCCAGTGAGTTTCTGGTTTTACGTATCGAGGGTTGCACTACTTGTGGTAGGTTATAAAAGGCTCTTCATCTGTGGGCCTGTCATCTGCAGACAAACCGATTGACAAAGTGCACGTGGCTTTATTTTTTAACCAACAAAGGCCGATTCTTAATGCGTGGGATCGAATCTAGGGGTAATTAGTAAGGGCTGTTTCTCGAAATGAGATTTCGGTGGTTGACTGATGGACCTCGTTTCCAAGGTAACAATTACCTTTTGGTCTCCCCACGTAAAGTCCGGCATGAGAACCAATTACGGAGCGGCCGTGATGGATGGTCCAATCACAGAGGACGCTAGTGAGCTGCTCTTCTCCTTACACCAGGTCACCTGTTGGGGTCATCGTCAAATTACGCGCCTTACTAAGGTCTTATTCTACTCCTACGTCATTTTCAAGCACATTCTCACGATCACCGCGGTTCAAGGCGAGGGAACTACTTTGTAGCCGCAAATTGCCGCCTAGTGCAAATTAAATGCCTAATAGACTGTATTGCCTCACTTGTTATTACCTTAAAAGGAAGAGTTTCTTAGATTACTAGATGCTGAGGATAAATTAGATACACGTATTGGAGCCTGCTTCGGCTTTGGTTTATGCTCTGTTCCCATTATAAATACGTTGCATCAGATGAAAAGTATGTGGTTATGCCTCCACGGCTGGTAAATGTTTTCGCGACTGCTCACGATTTCGTAAATTATACTTCACAACAACAAGAACGACAATTAAAATACTTTGAATATTATCTATTTATATAACAATCAAAACGCTAGTCAGTTTTATTTATACCTTTTTTTAAATTAAAACAAGTAGGAGTAAACATGAGGTTATCTCAAGCTTCTAATATTATTATTAAAGGTTACTCATATATCTAAATCGTAGGTAATTATTACGTATTAAAGTGTGTATTTATATAATTCAAGCTCCATTTACGTTTCATTTCCATAATTGCTTTAATAAACAATTCAGTAATTACATAATTTCATAAAATCGCGTAATTTATCCCCGCAAGCCCCAGCATAGCATACTGTTTATGCACGAAGTTGTTTGCATATTGCAGAGAACGCGCCGGTGACGACGGTCTCGGAAAAAGAGGAGAGCCAACTCGCGCGCCTCCCTACAGTTCGCCATTTCACCGCAACGCGCCACTAGCAAGGCGCAGCGCCTGCGCCTCACATCACCATGGCTGCGAGGCGGGAATGCGGTCGTAACCATGACAACGTCTGCTGGGTATCCCCCCGCGATCTCCTCCTCGTACGGTGGGGAAAACGTGTGTAGCCAGCGCGAGAAAGAAGCAAGACAGCAGAACAGCACAACACACTTCACAAGAGGCAGCTCGACGTTGTTTACTATGTTATTGTTGGTTGAGATATAAAGGATTATTTGTTCTTAGTTTTCTCCTACGTACTACAAGTTGCATTGCATAAACATGCAACTAAAAGAAGAGGGAGGGATCTAAGTAAGTATAAGAATAACTAACTATATTTGGAAAATGTTTATTCGACTTAGATTGGAGAAAGAAGATAAGGGTTAAAAGAAATATCAGGATTGTACTAAAGGGTCTAGCTGAATAAGCATAGTGAAATCGCCCCCAGTTGAAATCTTTGACACAGCTTGTCGTTACATTGGTATGTCATAAGAACACAATTTGTATATTTTTCAGCCCTTAACCTTCAACAGTCGTTGAGATAATTGAGAAAATATGCGCCGGTGGATCTATTTTTCAAACCAATTTTTCTACGAAACTCTTAGTTAGGATATTAAAAGTAAAACACACTGTCAGATAGTACTTTCCAGTGCATTTATAAATTTCTTCAGATTTTTCCAGAAGTAAAAAAACAAATGTTAATTAAAAAAAACCTTTTAATTATGGTTCACTCAGACGACCACCCACCAAAAAAATTTGAAATATTGTTGGAAATATGTATTTTTATCACTAGAAGTTTCATAAAAAAAGAATTAGTGTAACACTCAGAAAAAATTAACACTCAGGTTATCATTAGGTTACAGCCACTAACACCAATGGCCTGTTACTAGTGTTATGGCATGTTAAGGGTAATGATGTATTAAGAGTTCCACTGTGCTAGTATACATTCCATCACGTGTATGTACCTAGTTTATTTCGCATTTTCTTGAAAGAATACCCACGGGATATCCGTTATTTTTTTAATTTTTAAGTAGGTATGTACTGAAAATAGTGTTTGGAAGATATAAGAATTGTAATAATATTGTGTGTCAAGTTAGCGGAGAGAAAAAAGTTCTTGCACTAAAAAACCGACTATAAATCAACGAAATTTGGCTGTATGGTCTATGACCCAAAGCCATAAAAAAAAATCAACGGAATTATTTGTGGGATGTGTCGACTTCTTGCGTATAGATCTGCTACAAGTTCATGCAAGAGCCTTTTCCTCGGTTCCTAGTCATTCTAATGATAGATATGCCGATGAGCACTAAGTCTGATTCTAGTAATGATGGTGATTATATCCCCAGCCTCTCCCAAAGTGTTGAGGAAGTACTTTTTAGCGAGTAGTATCTTCTCAAAAATATTTGAGGCGCCCTTAAGCTTCTAATTTTTAGCCGTAACATGTTATAACATGTAGTAACAAGTCATTGATATCAGTGGCTGTGACCAAGTGATAACTATGGCTGTAATATTAATAAAGTTATAGTGGTGGTAGGTAGGGAACGACAAGAGAAACAAAAAAACCTTATATAACATGGGGTCTAAAGCTCACTTAATAACATAATTTGAGAACTGCTGGCATATTGGGATAGGTTCTATTGCCTCGCGTCTTGTCGCATATGATACTCTGACATTCTCTACCTTAAAATACACAACTATTTTCTGTTATCGTATCTCGGAGGTCTAACTATTCGTTTTCCAATTTCATAAAATAATTACTAATTTTTTAAGCTTTTTACATAATGTTACAAATGTTAATAAACCACTTTTAAATTTTATAAATTCTTATAAACGACAATAAAAGCTACAATAACTTTGTTCCAAATTAAAATACACATGTAAACAAATCCCTTTAAACCCCTGCGTCCATGCTATGCCTGCGTTGTGCCGAAAGAAGAGGAATTATTTACATTTTCATAATTTGTGGTATAAAAAGTTCGGTACAAGTAATCCCATCAAAGTGCCGCACTTCTTCCGGCGGGAACACAAGTCGAGTATTACAGTTTTTTATTATTTCTAATATTCGGAACTATAACATCCATTGACCCTGAAAAACAGGGGTTCTCAAATGTTTGCTACCTTAACATTAAAATGTTAAACCTCGGTCAGTTTTTTTCAAAGTGCCCCTAGAGAAAAAAGTCATACGTTTTTTGTTTGTCTAGACGGTCCCTATTACCAGTTTTCTTTAATGACATGAAACGAATTACACCCTGTATAGTGTGCTGTAAAATAATCTCTAATACTTTGTTTCTGTTTCATTCTCCTAGTTATAATAGTGTCATAATAAAATCAGTTTGAAAAAGAGTTCCGCCGGTGCATATTTTCTCAATTACTTCAACAACTAGTAAAGATCAAGGGTTGAGAATATGTATATCTTTTTCTTACGACTTGCTAATGTAGCGTCATAATATGTTTCAGATATTTCAACTGGGGGTCATTTCACTATGCTCATCCGGCTAGACTCTATTAAAGTAAAATGTAAGCAAAAAGTAATACAGTTGAAATAAGCTGTTATGCTAAAAAAATAATGAAAATGGAAAGGTGGCAGGAAGAGAATTAGTTTTCTTAGATAAGGCTAGCAAAAACAAAATCTGCGTGAAGGAAAGTGCGAGAAACTTGGGTGTACTTTGTTAACAGGTAAGGCAAAATAAAAATCCCTCTTCAGCCAATACATAAACATGCTGTTATTGGCATTATGGTGAGGAAATATAGAGAATCCTGAAGTAGGACCATTACTCACCGGGACTACCGAGGAAGACGGAGGAATAAAGGACGCCTCTTCGCGCAGCGTCGGTGGCTGCCCGGGCGTCGGTAGGCGACGACCACTCTCGTCGCGGACACCACTTGCCTGTAATGGAAAAACAATATACTACACTGAAATAGACATACGACAGCCATTACCGCTAATAATAACCCAACATATATCTACTACATTCTACAATCCCATATGCTACCTTTGGTAAGGGGGAAACATTAGATTAAACCCCGTTGTACATGCAAAAGCATAATAATATTAATTTCTGAGAAGTTAGCGTTTGGAGATATGTAATTTTCCTAAGCTACAGTTTGAAAATTCCATTTGATATACATTTTGAAATAGTAAGAGAACGATAAGTACCTGGTATTATTTGTTTTTAATATATGTATAATATCACTGTGGACATTTTTAGAAAATATGTTTTCTTGTACTCATTTTTAGTATATTATAAATGATGTAATTTTTTATATATTGCTTTAATATTAATAAATTAACTAAGTACTGCTAGTTAATTGTTATGTATGCAAGAACATATGTTGTTGTTCTTAGTTAATTAATAGTTCGTGGTTCAAACTGTCGAGAAGCATTGATTAGAAAAAAAAAATAGTTAGAATTTTACACAGTCTTTATGCATTTTGCAGATTTTTATATATACTTTTCGTGTGCATTATTCTATAAAAATGAGCTACTTTTGATTAAAACGTTTTATGACGTGCATCCATAGTTTGATTTTGATGAAAATATGTCGAACTCACTTCCATCAATTTAATTGACAAACGATAATATATTTTTAAATTTTCCTATTTAATACAAGATACATTGTTAAGTTGGTATTGAAATTATTTTGAAACTCCCATTAAATCTCTAAAACATTTTGTTCGAAATTGCGTTGTCTTTGAGACATTTCACTATCTCAATGTAGTTTGACTACTAGGGTGGGCCGAAATTTTTTTTTTTTTGAATCGCCATACCGCGGAAACTTGCCTCTCGGCAAGATAAGTAATATAAAAAGAAATGAAATGAATCTTGAAGACAATGCGCGACTGGAAGATCTTAACCGATTTTATAACGAATAAAAAAAAAAAATTATTCGGCCCACCCTATTGACTGCCTCCTGTACATTTATTATTATTAAATAATGTAAGTTTACTTCAAATGGAATTAAGCAAATTCTAAATTTTTAAAAATTAATTACATAACAATGTTATAATATATTATTAACACGCTGAAAGTTATAAACATGGCAAGAGAAGTGCAGCCCATCTGACATTTTATAGGTTATGTAGCGGAGTCAAGGTGAAATAAAAAGGGAATTGATCTGTTATTGAGTGCACATGATAGCTGTGTGTAAATTTAGTGCAAAACACGACAGGAGCAGGCAGTGGCGGATACGGAAATGAACGACAGTGACAGAGCATTTCTCTGTAGGAGAACGGTAATCGATGGTAAACAGATGACGGTTCAATAGCGCTACTACGGACTGCAGATTCACAGGAACGAGCTGCAATAAAGGGGGTCCTAGAACATCGTACAGCACCAACGGAGCTCCGGATGATGCCCCACTTTCATTACCATCGTTCCAAGGGATTACTGCTAGTCCTTCGCTCAACGGGTGGTCGCTAAACGCAATATTACAACTCTCCTAATACCCACCACTCACCTTACTTCTAATGCTATGCCTTAGCCAAACTTTCAACAATATTCGGAACTACGCCAACCAGACAACAATCGTCTACAACTTAATTAATGTACATAAAGCACTAAAAGGCAGATTATGTTATTACGTCATAATTAAATTCGTTGCTCCTCAAATTAAAGTCCGAACGAATTGACCTTTTGCTTATGCTACTTTTGTGAAGTGATTATCAAATTAGAACTTATTATCATAGTTGGGGTGCAGATGGTTAAAAAGCGTTCATTATTAACACCATTTTTACAATTTTCAATTTCTAAGGTTTCAAAAGCATCCATCTGTTACACATTTAATTAACTTAATATCTATTCTATAATTGTTATCAAAAATATGTTGTGTGACACTACTAGCCTTTTTAGTTTTTTCATGTTTGAGATGTTCATTGAATCTTGTTATAATTGAATGTTTTGTTTGTCCCACATTTCTCAAATTCAAGTGTTGATATGCGAGTGTTGTGGTTAAGAATTTTGGTGTTTGTGGATATTACGTCTTCGGGGGCAACATCACATCGAAGGTTTCACCCTCCTCCAGGACTACATTTAATTTTTCCAAAACAGACGAATATTTGGGTCAGTTTCAGTATCAATAAAATTTACAAGATGCAAGCCTTTATAATAAACTAAATATAGTGCCCGGCACCTGCAACCTATGTGCAGATAATTTTGGCCTTTTTGGCCACTATTTTTAACATTTCAAATATGTCAATCGGCTTCCTCATCACTCCGCAGTAGATTCTTTCGCGTGCGCAATGTAAGTTGGTTGTTGCTATTTTAGTTAGTAGATTTTGGATTCCTTAGAACTAACTTAACTAGACATTGTGATCATCACTTGTAACCAGGGTTGGCAAAAATTGTGTTTTTTTTTAATCTTAATCAAAAAACACGTTTTTTTTTTATTTAAAACAATTCAATGTGTTTTAGACGTGGATTTTTAATTGTTGAAAAAAAAAACATGTTTTAAACAATAAAAAATATGTTTTTAAACTCAAATTTATACGGGCGCGTCGACCCAATATATTGTTTATTCTATAAGCCATGCCAATATTGCATCATAACAAGACGAGGACGATACTTGACAACGGCTAGGCCAATTCGGTGTAATAAATACGTCAAGTTGTCAATAGTGCAATAATGTTTTTGGTGATTGGTTATTGACTACACAGGCACATAAAAAAAGTCGAGTTGAATAAGGCAGACCTAAGTATTCCCATGAATTCTGACCTGCTGAACACGAATCCGATGTCCGTTTTGCCTGATTGGCTCTTGCATTCTTCCTAACCTTAAAAAACACCGTAAGAATGCTCGAAAAAAATGAAAATCTGAAAAAATTCAGGGGCAATAGAAATCGAATGGCGCAAACCAGACATCCCTGCGGTCCTTCGTTTTCGAGATAGAGCAGCTCAAAGTCACCGGAAGGAAAAAAATTGTTTTGTTCGCAATTCTCGAGGCTCTATATCGGAAACCAAACAAGCTATAGAATTCTAGTGCGCCATTCGATTTCTCTCGCCATTCTACGTAGATTTTTAGCTACACTCTCATTTTCTCGGGCATTCTTACGGTGTTTTTTTTGAGGTTAGGAAAAACACAACAGCCAATCGGGCAAAACGGACATCGGATTCGTGTTCAGCAGGTCAAAATGCATGCGAATACATAGGTCTACTTTCCCGCACTCGGCTTTTTTTTGCTATTAATCGCTTTAAAATTAACACTTAAGAAAATAAATAATAACGGTATATCTTCTATATAATAGTAATATGTTTCGTTCGTTGTATTTATACTACCATATTATTATGACTAATTGCATTACATAAAAGTTCAATTTTTTTTACTTTATTATTTTTTTTACCTTATCAAATACAACGATGTTCCGAAAATTGTCCATCAAACACACTGAAAAAACGCATTGAAAAAATCATGTTTAAAACAATTGTTTTAAACGTGTTTAAAACAAATGTGTTTAAAACAGGTTACTGTGTTTAAAACATTTTGTTTTAAAACTGCCAACCCTGCTTGTAACGGATAAAAAATGTATTTCCTGACTCTTGAAACTACATTCATTTGTTGAATTCTTGTTCTGTTTAGGAGGCTCTGATGGTTGAGAAAGTGACGTTATTTCGAAGGGAAATATGTTATTCTCAATGTAATTAAGCTTACATCCGACTAGAGGGATACTAGGTTAAATGTTGGGAATGTGTAGATACAGATTGACAACTGACTGAAATTATATATGGTTGGAGCCTTCTTCGAGGTCACATCCTGCAGAATGACTATTAGTTGAAGAATATGTGATAAAACCGCACCCACGTTATCATCCACTTACTTAAAATATCACTTACTTTTCCGTGTCCATAGAGGACGAACGAACATTACTACCACATCCTTTTCTTCCAAGTTATCTTTTGAAAAAAAAAACTAATTTGTATGCAGAAAGAGTCCTTACACACCAACAAGTTAAGAACTTTATTTCGTTGAAATATTTAAAAGTAAATAACACATTCACTTTAATACGTAATGAATACCTCCATGGAAAGGTGTTTACAAACAAAACGAAAATCTTTATGGGTTCTAAAACAAACTACAAGACTATTATGTAAAATAAATTGAGCTTAAGAGAGCACGTACGAGTGTTTCAATTATCAAAATAAGATATCAACAAATACATAGGGTATAAGGTAACGCAGTAAAATGTTTTGGCTCTCGTGTTTTTCAAAACATTTTGAGATACGTACTTTCCGTTCTATAATCAAATTTTCATTTTATTAAAACCAAATGTGTACAACCCCGTGGGTTGCTTTATTTAACGGACAACTCATCGTGTCCACAAGAAGTAACTTAAATTTAATTCGTTAACCAATCAAAAAAAAAATGAATGAAATAATATTAATAAATAATATTATTATCTTCTATTTAAAAATCTGCAATTTTGAAAAAAAAAATGAATTTTTTTTTTTATAATAATCAATAATTAAATACTGTAACAATGAGCTTTTGTTATTATTATTATCATTATTTATGGGCAGAATACTTCTTCCTTGAAGATATTTCATAATATGAATATCTATAATCTAAATTCTGATCATTAAAAAGGCGAAATTGTCTCTGATCATGCCATCAGCGCCACACCAAAAGTTCGAATAAATTGAAAAAAAAAAAATGTTTTAAAGCACCTCTGACGACACATGATTTTTATTTAGATATGACAAAATCGCGCATAACTATCAACTAATGAGTGAAATAGAAAGTAACACAGGGAACTCTTAAATAGAATAAAAGTGGGAGTATAAGAAGAAAAGGGTGAAGAGAACGAGGCAAGAAGAAGGGAAGCATTGTATAATATTTACTTGCATTTCTGAGAACTGAATTATTATACTCTTCACAAATACAAAATGAAGAGTATATTGCATTCGATTGGCACATTTCTAAATTGCTCGTAGAGCAAAATGTCCGTCCGTCTGTCCGTCCGTCACGTTTCTTGTAAGCACGATAACTTTAGAACGATTGTATTGAAATTAGGGCAGTAAGTTAGTGTTAGCTAGCTATTTTTTAACAATATCGATCAATAAATAAAAAAGTGATTAATAATTTGAAATAAAACATTTTTTTTTTGTATATTTTGTAATTAAATAAAAAATGTCTAAAACTAATATTATTTACAAAAAATCTGCGACGAGTATCCTATAGAATGTGCAACAATTACATAAGCAGTGCAGTAATCGGCAGAGTATAATGGTTAGCTTGTTTAAAATGTTGTTACTGTGTAAAATCTGTAAATTTACGATAGTGGAGTCTGGATTTGAGAAAGCAAAACTGTATACAATTTAAGTTAATAGTACTTATAAAATACAAAATAAAACACGATGAGAGGCATTGATATGAAAGGTAGTTTGATATTTGCTAGTTTCCACCTGTCAAATATAATAGAAGTATTTGCATTATTTCCATGTAGACGTTTAGAACAAATGTATTATTATTTTAAAAAAAGAATTTCGTCTTTAATAAAAGCATTTTAAGTAAAATCCTCAAACGCGTCTTTGATATAAATTTTTTTAATCTTAAGAGTGAACAATGTGAGCTAAATTCTGTACCTAGATGGCGCTATCCAGCACTGTGGTTATTTAGTTTGTAGTTCGTACTTTCTCTGCACTGCGGTACACGTTTGATATTAACTAAACGTCAAAGAATGTCCATTTTCTTTCGATCGTGTGGGCTCGAAATTAACATTTCGCGTGTGTAATTTTCGATGGGCCGAAAACGCCAATTTCTGTCTGTCGATCGCGATATAATACGACCTTCCAGGTCGCGGTTCAGAAAAATCCGGTTGAAGAATATTTTTTCCTAAAATTGGTTTATTAGGGAGATCTCTCTTCACCTGATGCGTTACCCCTTGTTCCCCACTGATCTTGCCGCATTGTTTCCTCTTAAAGTACAGAAATGGTACAAAATTTCAAATTGAGTGGTATTGCCTTTACTTGAAAAATATTCATAGGACGAACAAACTACAACATGTGGCGAACTTCGAGCTGAGCTTTAAAACTTATTATTAATTTCTATTAATCTAAAAAAGGTTTGACATTATAAAATGGAATCTTCTTATGACAACATGTATTTAATATGAGAGAGTTTTATCGAGTCATTTCGGTTTAGCGCACTGAGGGATAATTGAGCACACCCTAACCTATGCTTTGCGTGGTGCGGGAGGGTAATAAAATATCGGCTGTTACAAAAACTTGATGTTTGACGACAATAAACAGCCAATCATAACTCACAACCTTGTCTATGCTGAGGAATAGGACTGTGTCGTAACTGAAATAATTTTCTTGTTTTTACAAGAAACTTTAACTTTAATAGTAATAAATCAACATAGTGATTATAAAATTATTTATTAATAGATATAATGACTTTATCCGAACGAGAGGTATATGTGTGCCTAGAAAATATAATTAAAATGATGTATGGTAATTGAAGATAACATAAACATACCTATGTAAAAAGCTGAATCGGTATTTTACTGATCATAACTCGAAGAAAAATATTAAAATCGTAAGGAAGACAATCATAGAAAATTTAAGTGTACAGACGAATGTCTTAGCGAAAACGAGAAATGTAAATGGCGAAATGAAAAACTCACAGTAACTGTTAGCCGCGGTAAAAACTAACGGATGAATTGTGGATGTGTAATCAGAGAGCTATCGTAGATATCTTAATAGTTATTTTCCTAGTACGAGTTTCTTTATTTGTAATTAATTTAAATTAAATCTATTAAAGATAAATAGAAATGTAAATTGCAGTCTCTTATTAAAACATTTAATTATACACCATTAGTGGTATACAAAACACGATTTTTTAATTTAACAAAATGGGTTTCTATGAATTTTTTAAAACCGACGTTAATGGCGACACTTTAAATAATACGACAGATACATTATCTCAATCGCATGTTAATTACATATGATATTACGTATTCATGTTGAGCGATATTTTAATCATTTGTTTATTTCGCAGTTGAAATGACAGTTCTCCATAGTTTTGTGATAACGGCAAATTAGGTGTTAACAATCCATTAAATAATTTAAATATTGCCGCAACGAGTAAACATATTTACTCTTATCACTATATGGATATTATAAATATTTGGTAATCTGCTTTTAGACTTTTTGTGTTAGCTTTTAGTCTTTATTGTATTTTTATTGTCATCTTTATATAATAATCATATACACACTCATGTACAAAAATATTGCATGTTTCCAATAAATCTGTAAATGCTTAAAAAATGGTAAAAATTTATTAAAACTAAAAGTGTACCACCGCAGTGTCCTTTATGCAATAAGTACAACATAGTTTTCCTGAAAATTGCGGATCTTAGGAACAAATAGTTTCAATTAAGAAAGTTGTCTCCATTCGTTATCTTTACTTCTTAATATACTTAGTATCTGTTTCAAAAGATAAAACAGTTTTCAGCTTGCTATAGTTTCTGGCAAACTCTCACAAAACTATCGACATAGCCTTAGAACAAAATTAATATTTTCTACACTTACTAAAATTTGAGTTTCATATATAAATTTTGTTAACAAATAAGTAGTGTCTAGCACAGAAAATGTGACACCAATTCATTGTCTTGCTAGAGCGAATTAAGCAAGAAAATAATTTTACTCTTATTGTATTTTTTATTAGTATTATTATTAATCCAATAGATGCCTAAAACAACGGAAATTGTCCGCGAAAACGATGTTAAATACTAATTTGTAATGATTAAAGTACTCTCAAGGGATCATTATGGAATTCAATAGGATTCCTTCCGATAATAAATGAAGCGATTTAAAAATATATAGATCTGTTAAGGATTATGATCTGTAGAGTGTTGTATGACAGCTTACAATAGCAATTATAGAACGTAATAAAGGTTTCAAATATGAAAATTGTACCTTTTGAGTGTGTTAAGTTGAGTTTTATCAACGACAGAGTGCTGGGGTGCAAAGTGAGATTAAAGTACACTCAGCGGGGTGTACAATATGTTATGCATACCTAGAAGTAAAGTGATGCAAATAAAAGGATTTGAATTGTAATTTATCATAAATAAATCATATGGCAATCATAAATGCTAATGCCTTTTTGTTACTCTGTCTGGCTTTAATATTGTTTTATACAATTTGACATACAGATTTTCAGAAAAACTTTTAAAATCGCCCTCGCAAGTCATGAAAGTAAGTTGTGTTAGGTCAGGAGGGCCGAAGCTCTACATTGGGTAGTCCAAACCACATCTAAAGAATCGTCTTAATCAGAATAATTTTAATATGCATTTGGACTTCTCAGTGGGGTTCGAAGAATCATTTTTCCATATCATATATTTAATTCCAAGGTGCAGCGCGCATAAACATTAATTAGGACATGGTAACCACTTGATCGCTGATATCTGCATTACTATGAAGTAAGCGCTCGAAGTGCCGGATAAGTTTGTTCACTTCTGCTGAATCTTGAGAATGAATATAATTTAATACGAGTATAAGCGCTATTAGCCACTTACTAATGTCATCAACGATATGTATTAATTAAATTATGAATTTAATTTTAGCCTATTGTCGTCTGCTTCTCTGGGGCAATTCATTTAAAATAGTAGTGAATGTCTTTTCTTTTCTTTACTACTTGAATATACTCCAGGAAAATTCGATGAGGTTCATATCTGGAGAATGACGTGGCCACAGCAATCGAATTAAATATTCCTATATACACGCTAATTGCTATGCTTAAGTATACTGTCATCCACGAAAATAAAATTATCTCTCTGTTCTTTGAATTGAGCGTGTCACATTAATGATTGTCTCATGGTATTTACTACATACCAACCTTCATTTTCTATTTTCTGCATTTTATCCATATTTTTCGGACCTAATTCAGTTGTAATTTGTTTGTACCCCGTTGACAACCTAGGATGGTATAATTTCCTTCGGTTTAAATGAAACATTCTTCTGATTTTGTTTTTCAGTATGAAAGCAATAGCAGAAGTTGTAAATTCCTCGGAGATTATAGTGGGCCAACTATTTGCAAGAACTTACTATGAACTAAACGTCCATAACATTCTTCTTAACGAATTCTGCTACGATATAGTACATCTTTGATTTCTCCATTCCAGAGACGCAGATTTTCAGATTCATGATATTTAGCTCAAATTTTAGTTTTGTTTTGTCTATTTGCAGTTTTATTATTTGGAGTCATGTGATGTTTCTTACATGAATATTATCAATATAGTTTCACAATATCGAGATATTGAAAATAATTGTTATCCAAGCGTTCTTCTCGATTTTACCGTATAATATTAAAATGAAACGTATGGGTACTTAGAAAATTAAGAACTGACATACTTTAATATCGTGGAATATCTAAGAGCTCTCCAATCCAGAAATATAAGAATAAGAGTACTATCAATAACATGGCCTCTATCGAATATGCTCCATGGTGTGTGTATATATCTTTAACAAATCAAGAGGTGGAAGCTGTTGCTTTTGGCTGCCCCAAGGCAATGAATATATGATGGCAACAAGATCTCCTAAACTAAATGGTATTTATTATACATTGTGCTCTGTTATTTTAATGAATATACCTTCTCCTAACCAGCGATTTCACTGTATAAACAATGGGACTCAGTTGAGAAGCGTTCTCTATCAAATTTAACGTATTTATGTATTTAGTTATGTCATCTTCCAACACTTCCCTTTTCCACATTTAATTTCTGCAACGTATATGTCAGGCTATGCTTTCGTCGATAAGTTATATACAGGCTCTTCATATAAATCATTTTCAATCGTAAAGCAAACAGAATAAAAGTCTGGTATGAACTGTAAACTAGAAGAAGATCCATTTCGACTATATTCCTATGCAGATACGATAATACCCAACCAAGCATATACTTGTTGCACCACCATATCAACAATTAAATAAAAATATCTCAGTAACAACTCTTATATTAAAACTTCAATAAACCACCATCCCTGTTAGCTAGCAACAGAGCTAGAGATTCCTACACACTCAACTCAGGACAAACTTCACGTAGCTGGAAAGCCTCAAGTGGTGCTACATACAGAAACTAGTAGATTCTGGACCTGGTGAATACTACTGTCGTTGTCATCGTTGAAATTGTGGATATAAAATTTGAATGTTACATGGACAGGTAATAAGTTTCTTATTGAATATTATTTTGGGACAGTTAAATTACTTGAATGAATAGTGTAATTTATCAAAAAGTTATAAAACTATATAACACATAGAGAAATATAAAAGAAACGTTTTAGAGAACTTTGGCAAATATCGAGAAAGTTATACGAAAGAAAAGTGAAACTTTACAATTTTGTAATGCATTTTTGATAAAAGTCTCTCCAAAAAGTTTTTTTTTAATACATTTTTATCATATTAAACCGTTATTGGTCCATTATAATCGTTTCATCTGGAGAAAGTTCTGTTTGAAGTAAATTCTATATATAAATATTTTGAACATAAAAAAATCACACGTTAATTACTGGATAAGTTACGTAGCAGGCTTCATTCATAAAAATGAAAAAGAAGCGCCTCTTTACGAATGCCTATTTTTAAGCTACGAGCTGTCAGACTTTAAAAGCGTCAAATGTTATTTCCTAAATTTAATTTGTAATGAAGAATTTTAAATGTTTTATACATGGCAAAGTAGCGAAAATTTTAAAAGTAAATTATTGCAATCAACTGGCATTTAAAAATAAATGCAAACTACATGTATACATTGTACTCTTCGCCGGTTATTTACGTTTTTATATAATTGCTGATATTTTGTAGGACACCTACTCTTTACCTATTCTGGAATTAAGTAATTTTTTATGTTTAATTGCCATATTTTTAGTTATAATCTCCCGATGACGCCAATTTGGTTGGTGAAACACTCGTTAGTATATTATGCAGTATTTTTGTTTTTGTAGAATTTTTCGAAAGTTCGGAATCATCTTGTATTTCTCTTACTTAAAATATTTTTCGTACAGCTTTATTTTAGTTAGCAAACTCAATTAACTTTGTACCCATTTTTGATTCAGTTAAGCCAATGAAAGTCTTTATTACTATTTTTGCAAATAATCAATCGAGTAGAGACGTAATTTTATACTGTAATCTGGGGCCTTCTGTAATACAGCTCAAATGAACGCCTTCAGCTATATCTTATTATCCCTCAAACTAGTAGTGTGATAGTTTTTATCCCGCTTGGTCATAGTTAAAAATATAAATCAACTTTAAAAACATTTTATTGTTGATATCGAGTAACGCCGGGTCAGTTTTCGTTTGGTTCGCGTCGTCGTATTTGAAGTAGAAAAGGCGCGGGGGCGAAGGCTGTCTTTCATTCCTCCGCAACATCATTCTCGTTTGCCATTGGCTCCCACTTCTCCCTTTAGACTTGCATCTGCTGTCGATTCTATTCGTAAATCAAAATTGCGACGCGAATCTACCCTTTAATACCCACCAACCTGTCGTTACAAAGACAGAACAACGCACTCTCAAATCCTCCCCGTAGGACACCCGATATTGTTCTGTACAGTGAATTGCTCGAAACGGTTTACTTTCACTAGCCGCAAAAGCGAAACAATCTACATTTCTTCCTTTGACCCCTCAATAATTAATAGTTGTATTAAAACATAACATTAAATAACAAAAAATCGGAAGTGGACGGAACAAAATTAATAAATAACAAAATCAATAAACTTTGCAATAACGAACGAATAAGAATGACAAAATCTCTGACTGTAATTTAACAATTACCTAGATCTTACCTCGTGAGGAATTTAATTTTCAGTGCAAATATGATTTCTACTAAAAGAAAATTTATTGCTGACAGTTAGATTGATAGAGATAAACTTCGAACATGATTTTTACATAATTTCAATAAAATTCACACGTTCAGAAGTTGAGATTATTATAATTTTTTATTTAGGTACAAAAATTTTATGGGGAGGAAGAACATTGGAGCAATAGCTTCCCATCTACAGAGAAATGTTGTTTATTTAAAAAAAGCAACCTTTAACTGATCCTTTGACGTAAAAGTCACAGGCGTAGAAGTTATTTACCAGTAACATGCTGGTTAATTGTGATATTTTGTATATTCCCCGAGCACCGCTTAAAAAGAAAAATACATGTGGCAGGAAGTCCCAAAGAATTGAAGAAGGAAAAAAATGTTTACTGTTAAGAGGCAAATATTTTAATTGTTTTTATGTAGTAAGACAGTGTGAACTGCAAAATAAATAATCCTCTTGATATCATAAGATGCATGTTGTAGGGTTTTTGCAATCCAACAATCCAAGTAACAGAAAAAACTTGGATCTTAATTTTGTGTTTGTATTATTTATTTATTATTTTATTTATTTATTATTATACACTACCCAACAGGACAATGCCCCAATTACAGGGTAGGAAAAAATACACAGTGGCCAAATACTTAATATAGCAATAATATACAATATAACAAGATTATAAATGTACATATAAGTTAGAAATTATTAATTATACACATATGATGAATTAACTGTTAAAGCAGGCAGCTCTTATTTCTGCTGCATTGCAATTGAAACGGTTAATTTTATCCTGAATATCATGCCAGTTGTGACACAACATACGCCGCGCGCCGGCAAGAACTCTAACAGATTTGTTCTTGGTGTGGGTAAATAAAAAAGATTAGTTAATATTGTTCGCACCAGTGGCATATGAACAAGCGCATTGACTTTCGCCAATAGTTCAGGGAACTTTTTATCGTTGACAAGTTTATGCAAAAACATAACAGAGTGAAAAAACCGCCTTCTGATCTGTTCATCAGCATTGAACTTCTCTAGTAGCTTATCATGCGGAATTCCTATTGGTGGATAGGTTTTGTCCTCCTTAAATGCCATAAATTTTAAAAATCGTCTATGAATTTGCTCGATAGCTTCACTATGTACAGCGTAATTAGGATTCCACATGACAGATGATCCGTATACTCAAGTTTCGAACGAAACGTACACAACATTTTTAATGTGTCGATGTTGTTGAGCTCACCGGAGTTTCTAATGATATAGCCTAGGATTTTCTAAGCTGATGATATAATTATATTGACGTGCTGGGTAAAGCCTCAGCCTACTATCAAAAATTATGCCCAGATCTTTAAATACCTCTGATCTATTTAATTGTACCTGATTTATAGTGTATTCACAGCACAGGATTCAATTTTCTAGTATAGGTGACAGCGTTACATTTAGCAATGTTGAGAGGTAGGAGGTTTGAGATGCGCCAATCGCTAATTAGATCCAAGTCAGCTTGTAGTAGCAAACAGTCAGATTCATTCTTAATAGCGAGATTCAGTTTGAGGTCATCCGCATATAGTAGACAATGGCAATTCAGACCAAATACGATGTTATTTATAAACAGAATAAAGAATAAGGGGCCCAATACTGACCCTTGTGGTACCCCGGAAGTACAAACTATTCAGTCAGATTTATACCCACGATATTGAACATATTTGTTCCTACATTTTAAGTATTACGAATTGTTTACAAGATCTCTAAATATAATTAGTTTAGCTATCGAAAACTATCATTCGACGTGTGTTTCGTCAACCACATTAGCATTATAGGGAGGTGCTTAAAATAAAACTACAACTAAAAATGTGCCTATATTGATACTAAAATAATGCCGTGGTGGACCCGAACTGAAGAGAGATAACGGCGACTAGACATGTTGTGCCACGCAACGGCGGTCTTGTCCACTTCCACCGTCTCGGTAACACATTTAAAACACCAGTAAACATCCATACTCCGGCCAGGATTCGAACCCGGAACTTCGTGATCGCCACCTTAGCACAGCGCCACTGAGGCGATCTATTTGTTATATTTCTGATCAATGTTAAGTTTCTGATATCTATTCTAATTTTTTTCTTTAGTCCTTCCATTTTTGATATGAACTTGAATTTAGTTATAATTGAATGTTTTGTTTGTCCAACATACCTCAAATTGGATTGTAGCTTACAACTAATCTTGTAAATCCCGGACCATTGGATTGATTCAATTTTATTGTTTGGGTTGCCTAAATATTATTGCAATTCATTTTCTGATCCATAAACAATTGGCCTAATCTAACCAGGGTTCATATGAAATTGACACAAATTTTTTGTTTCGTTGAGTTTGGAAGGTCAAGGAGTTCTGGAGAGTTTCTATAAAACTACATTTCTTAATTAATTTATCACCTAAAACGGTGTATTCATTGCTCTTAGCTATATACTTAATTAAAGCGTTATCTATCGCAGATCCCTGTTCATTCATAGGGACACTTAATGAACTATTATCAAGAAATTGAGAACCGCTATTCTGTACTAGGAACAATGGTGTATTATTAGGGTACTGCTAAGACATATTTCTAATATATAAAGGAAACAAATAATAGACTGCAATTTCTGACTTTTCAAAATGTAAAAATAGTATGAGTAGCGACAAAGAGTCTATCATAAACAGTCCGCTTTTTTGTTTTGAACCGTGACAGAGTTGAGGTAAGGGTGACAGGATTGATTGACCTCAACACAAGAAATTATTTTAGTATAAGTGTAGACACTTTTGTTATTTAGATGAATTAATGAAGTTTGCCATTTTAAATTTGTGTTATTGGTCAATCAAAACAACAAAATATGAAAAAAGGTAAGTTAATTTAATTAGTAATACATTTAATTTGATCGCAAAAGCTATTATAAATTGAAAGCCAAACGCGGATACCTTAAATTTACAATCATGTGATTGATATTCCACTGACAACCCTTATGTTTAATTTTGTCCATTGTACCAGTAAATTATGTAAATGAGAACACCAGGTGATTTACGTAAATTTTTAGGCGATCCATTTTATTTATACCGCTTTGAAAATAGTATATAAGGCCAGTTTTTAGCTGTCTCTAATTATAATCATACGTCTCCTAAATAAATCCTATGGTGAATATAAAACGCGTGTGGGTGACGTTTAAAAAGAATAATAGTGGGAAATAGAATAGATGGCAGAGGTGACAGATTTAATTTATGAATTAATGTTTAGCTAAGCGTGGTAATATTCTTTGATTTAGCAGTAATGATTCATCACAATTTGCGCGAGTGACAGTGTACTCGTGGCTGGTATCGTTAATTGGTGCGAGCCTGCGCCTTTAATTAATTACAGGACATGTTTTTGAACGCGATCCGTAATTGACCGGCACCGCATCAGCTCAAGTCGGGGCCAAGTCCAAATGTGAGGCCGACCTACGACAACAAGTCCACGTCTAGTACGTAAATCAAGAAGGCCGACCTCGCACTGCGACATATATCCTCGACGCGAACTCATATTTCAAATTTTACATACAACTACCGTTGCTGATGGCACAGTTACCCATGAAAGTGAAATTTACACAAACAACATTCTTTTTTAGAAGTTCATACTCAGATGTCTCGACGAGATCTACATTTACCACGAATGTTCGTAAAGGTCAACGATACAGTTTCAGTTGAGCACACAATAAATGGGCTTTTTTTTAATGATCAAAATATTACTTATTGATCGGAGAAAATTGACAAAATGTATTAACAAAAGTATTATTCTGAAAATGGTAAACAACCGAAGAGTCTATCTGTATTGATATTATGAAAATCTGGTCAATCGGTAAATACACACGCAGACTTAGAGAAATGGGGATTAATTAGCATTTTTCTGTACCTAACTTTTTCTCTTATAAAATGTGAAAGAAATTTCTTAAAAGTAAAAGTTAACTAATAGCCTAGCTCACTGCAGTTTGTTTTGCAAAGATTCATATTTTGAAGCAAGTTTAAGAAATATAATACAAAAATAGCATTTTGAAAAGTTTTGAATTATTTCAAATTTCAAGCAAAATTACAAGGACTTTTTTTGGCAGCTCTTGCTTCTTTTGTGTTTCGGACAGACAGAATTTTTGACGTAAGTCGTCTGTCTAGCATGTCCCATACATGTTCAATTGTATTCAAATCCGGAGAATATGCAGGCGAAACCATTGCCGGTATTTTCACTCGGTTTAAAAAATCAGTTACACAACGAGCAATGTGTGGGAGAATATTGCCTTAAATTGAGAAGATATTTCCTCCTATTTGTGGGGCGAAAGGTACCACAGGATCTTGCAGAACATCCCTTGTGCACCTATCTGCATTTAAAGTGTGGCCATCAATCAGCACCAACTCTTGCGTGCCCCTAAATATATGCCACCTCCACACCGCAGTTTTGCCCCCACTGAAAGATACAATATGAGCAACATTTTAATTTTCATTTTGTTTTCTTGGACATCGATAAGTTCTTTCTCTGCCATTAGATTACATTAGATTAGGTAGGAGGAGCTGCCGATTGGGCCTTGACCACTGCGATCTCTGTAGATCTATTGTGGTGCTCTTGTTCCCTTAGAGCTCCTTATCCAGCTATCATAGCCTTGATAAGAGCCCCTTGCTATGTAGCTGTCAAGCCTTTGACTTTTCCTCGCCAAGTATTCGAATATCAGTCTAGTTAGGCCTTCACAATAGCTCAATGTGAGGACTGAGATTCCGACGAGATACTTGGTCACCCATCTAAGCGCCGGACCAGCGCTACTTAACTTCGCTGATCGCTGTCCAGAGATCAAAACAATGGCCGTATCTCGCCCCTTTCCCTACCATTAACCGAATTTACGCAGAAACGGCTCTCATCCGTGAACAAAACTTTACCCCACTGATCATAATTCCAATTTTGGTGTTCTTAGGCAAAGGTTAGTCGCGCTGCTCCACGACGTGTCTGAAGTTTAGGGGCCTTGTTTCACCTATACAACTTCAAAAGCACTTTTTTAGTGAGTTTTTAACTGTATGCTCATTTACTCAGGTTCCACGAACTTTTTCCAGTCTTGCTTGCTTGAACTGCCGTTCGACGTTTATTTAGTATTTGCAACCTTATTATCTAGCCGTAGTTGAGCGTTTTACTCTCTAGTTTGCCTCTAATGTGCAACATTATGATGGATCGTCGATTTTGATTTACCAAACATAACGGCAACATCACTGTAAGATCGACCATTTTCGATCATTGCTGCAGCCCCAACGATATCAGCCAGTGCTTATGAACCAACTAAAGACTGTTTGGCCATCAAGATGACTATAGTAAATAAAGACAAAACAATTTTTTAATTTCAAATATAATGCAATAAGTAATGGACACGCTGACATCGAGTTTGATATTGATTAACTTAATAAAAGTGTGCAAAATACGCCAAAAATTATAGTAAGAAATGTATGGCTGTTTAGACGTACAAAGTTAGAAGAAAAAAAATATGTAGAAAAGAATGCCAATCTGTCTTCGTTTCTTCAAATTTTCTGGTGTACGTTTTACAAAGTTTGCTATAAAGTGCTTTTTGAATTGATGTAATTGAGAAATAAACCTTGTTTCGATTTAAAGTCTTGCCAACTTATACTGTGATGTTAAGTTTATGATGGTTACAGTGATTCAAGGATAGGATTAATCAGTTTCTATATTACGCTGGCCAAGACTTATTTTGATGTCTGGTTCTTTACCATCGAACTTTAGATGATAATTTTCAATTTAGTAAAAGAAACGTTTCATGCAGTAGTGATGGTAATATCTGTACATCAAGTAAATATTCAAAGATATCTATGAAAAACTGGTGGATTTTTACAGATTCAGTTGATCATATGCACGTAATTTTGGATTTAATATCAGCAAAAAAATATATAATTTTTAGGTACTGTCGACAAAAATAAACTGGCAGCATGACAAATTTAAAATTTCGCCATACCATACCTAGCATTTAACTGGTAGAATATTAAATACTTCTTTCATTATTCATTCGCTAATGCTGTGACTTAGTCACTGATCAATTGGTTTTGGTATTGGTTTACGTCATATTCTGATTTTGTTTGTGTGATTGTAAGTATAAAATTTAATACTTGCTTAACGAATTACTTTTATAGATAGCCCTCAATAACAAAAATGTGAAAAATTTTAAAAAATACGAAGGTAGAGTAGGAAGGAATGAAGTGCTATATTGGAATGTAAGAGAGTAATAAATACCACATTGGAAAAAATCAAACTATCATCAAGTTTACTCATTATCCCAAAAATGCGATAAAAGTAATCAAACACAAAGGGGGGAGTTGGCAGGAGACGCCCCCCGAGCGAGGTTTTTAAAGATCGGAATTTATTACAAAACAATAGGATTTTGAAGTTGCTGAAGCAAATAATTGCACAAGAGAGCTAATGCTCCGCCCCTAACAAAGATGTTGACAGTAATCCTTAAAAAAGTATAGCACAGTTATCAAGTCTGCTATTTTGCAATTACGATAATAAAATACAAAAATTAGAATTAATAATATATGAATATATTCGATTGAAACGTGACAGCATTAGCCAATGAATAATGAAAACTTTATTTGATATTCTACCAATTAGGTGCAAGGATAGTGGCACGTAATTTAAAATATACCATGGTGTCAATTTATTTATGTTGACGGTTAATAAAAATTACGTATCTTTTATGGATGACAACACTATATGTTGCAATTAAAAATACGTGATTATGCTGAGCGGAAATAATGGTTAGATTTACTTAAAGAGATGAACTTGTTTTTCGACAATTTCTCCTACATCTTAAACAGATTCACACAATTTTTTTTGAGGCTTTTAGAAAAAAATCGCTTCTAAATGCATTGGTTTAGATATGTAAGAGTTGTCAAAACACGCGGTCATCTTTTTAAGCAAATGTAACCATTAGTTCCATCTATCTTATGGACAATTCTGTGCTTCTGAAGTTACCAAATAATTTGAAAATCTGTAGTAGACGTTGATGAAAGTTGACGTCAGATTTTTATCAATGTTTGCCATCTTCTCTCACATCAATGAGACCGGTCCCAGCTATATATGTGCGAAAAAAATATGTTGTGGCAATACATCCAGTCAGAGTACGCCCGGCTAATATGTATCGAGTGATGTAATTATGCTTTTTGACATTTTTCTGAATATCCAGATCACAGATCGTTCTTGAATAAGAAATTTCGTGTGTATTGGGATGGTCAACATTTTCTTCGAACAGGGGTAGAGAAACAGCAATAATACGATGGTGTCATCAGGAACCATAACCATATGGATACTTTCTTGTTCTGTTCAGTTGAACTGTTTATTAAACAACAATAACATCTACCTGCTTTCTTTGCTGTCCCTTTACAAACACATTAAGTAGAGATCTCATTAGGAATTTAACTGCACTCGGTAACTATGGTGTAAGGTTTCAAAGTATTCATTGTTTTGGATAGTGTCGCAAATGATCAGATGTTAGTTTTAAGAATCAACATAATATAACTTCATAGATTAAAGTTTGTCGCCCTGGGAAGAGGCAAATTTGATAATTCGATAATTATAGGTAAATAGTAAACACTGCAATCTTTCCTTTCAAGCTATCAGATTCTATATTTCATAAAACGGCTGCGAAAGATGTATGAAATTAACACAAAAAAACATAGATACATTGTATTGGCGTTCCCTACTATTCTGGCTGTTTAGGCCACAAATATAAACAATATCAATGCATAAATTGACTTAATAAATCAAAACATAGTTCTTCTCAAGGTTGCCGGATTATTTGAGCGTACACTACTCTTTTAAATTTAGTGTTATATTTGTATCTCTTTTACATTGCCCTATATTTGAACTTTAAAAATTATTACCGATTAAAATAACGAAAAAAGTAACTACCTATATACAAAAAATACCGTTTCCACAAATTGTGCTATTATTTACTTGATGTCCTTATAATATTTGCAAGTATTTCAGGTAACTATAAATATGCCTATTAGTGTCATTTACATGTGTAGAATTCCTCGTTTATGAGGAATTTAGCATCGAAGGAAATAGCCACAGGTGAAGCTAACAGTAATGGGTTAAGGATAAAACAATTCCAACTGTATATTTTCGGATTTTTCACGATGGGACTCTTGGAGATGCGTTGAGTAGTGGCCATAAAGGTAAGAAATGATTACTGAAGTAACGGTGATACAACGTTTATAATTTATATTTGAAGAATTTATCGAGATGTTTTAAATTAACATTAGTAATAAACATATAAGTAAATTGTGCAGTATCGTAAATTACACGTTGTGTATTTTATAGTACAATAATTTTATTGGCTATTACTGATATAAACTTTCTTCGTTTTAATATGGTACACAATTCAATTATTTAAAATTGTCTTTTATGTTTTTTTTTTGTAAAAGATTATGAATAGTTCAATACATTTAGTTTATTGTCTTGAATATTCTTTGAACTAGCTGATAACATAAGAGGATATTTTCAAAATGGTAGAAATGATAATATGAAAAGTTTACTGACTTAACCTTTGCGCAATTTTTTTAAACGAATTATGTGCACAAATAGTATAGTTTTATGGAAATAATATTGTTAATTTGATTTTTTTCGCAAACTGAAGACAAAAAAAAGAATAACAAATGTTGCATAAGAATGTTTCCATCACTTGTTTGATTTGGGATTTGGGCAAAACTATCGTAGCTCGCAACTAAGCTCAGCAACACGCTACTAGGACACGCTACACAAAAAGTGTTATAACCTTTGATTTACAAGACCAAATGACAAAAATTTAAAACAAATTAAAATAGATTTTGCCGCCTAATTTGTGTCGTTTCTATAAAACATTTTTAAATTATATAACCATCTTGACTTATATTTGCACTCTAGTATGTGTAAATCAGGTCAGAGAA
Source organism: Stenurella melanura (assembly GCA_963583905.1). Taxonomy (NCBI): domain Eukaryota; kingdom Metazoa; phylum Arthropoda; class Insecta; order Coleoptera; family Cerambycidae; genus Stenurella; species Stenurella melanura. The sequence goes on from OY757310.1 coordinate 63,447,527, forward strand.
TTTTAACAATATAATATTTGAAGCAGATGTATACGCTAAAAATGAACTTTCTGAACTCTCATTAGGTTGTATTACTTATTTTCCCTATTTACCCACCACCCCCCAATCCCTTCAGCGGATTCATCTCAATCGGATATCATTACAATACATACGTGTACCAAATTTCAATGAATATCTCAATTTTATTTTATCAACCCCTTTAATAATGGAGTGGGGTTGGGGGGGTGTAAAATATAAAAAATCTGAGGCCTGGGCTTCTTGTACATATACCAAATCTCAATTTTTTTGTACTCTTACCAGCTTGCTTCACTCATATTCCTTTATTTACCCCTATTTCACCACAAACCCTTCACCAGAATTAGCGCAAAATATAACCTAGTTCCAGATCTCGTCATGGTTTAAGATAATGACTTCCTGAGAAAACGTGCGCACAAAGAAAGTTACAGACCGACAGAAAATTATTTTTGCTCAAATTAAAAATTTCGACGTCTTATATGACATTCTAACCACCACCCCCACTCCATTATCAGACGAGTTAACAAAATAAAATTAAGAAGTTGACCTAAAATTTGGTACACGTATTATAACGAGATCTGGAACTAACTTGGATTTCGGTGCAGAAACAAGGCATCAATCTTTCTTAGAACATTTGCTAACCTCGCCACCGCCTTCATCACTCCATTATTACTAAATAACAAATTAAAATTGTGTTTTTAGTCCAATTGCCTGGGGTTTTAAGTCGGAATTAATTGTTACCTCGCTAACTGTTTCATGAAAGGCTAGTTTTTTGATAGTAGAAAGTGACTCAAAAAAATTTACCAAAATTTACCCACGCGAACTCTTATAAAAAACCCTTTGAAACGGAAAAATTCAGTTTTTTGCTAATATTTCGGAAACAAAAAAATTGAAAAAAAAAGGTAGCACCACACGAAACAGGGGGAAATTTCACATCAAAAACGTATATGAAATTTTTTTGTACGATCGAAAATGTAGGCTCCGGATTTTATTGTAACGTAACGTACGAGAATGGACGTGGCGATACGTAAGTATGGCTCACGAAGTGTGCGCAGTCACGGACACGCTACACAAAATTTGTTGTAACTTTTGAAAAATTAATGAAATTGAGCTCAACAAAGCTTAAATGAAACAAGAAACGTTGGACTATCATATTTTCCAATAAAAAATCAATGTATGTAGGAATAGTACATATATGAAGTCGGAGATTTTCGATGAAATCGATAAAAAATGTACCATTTCTACAATAGAAATCTGAAACTTTCACATATTACGCTTGAAGTAATGTATAAAAAGATGCGATTAGTGAAAGAAATCTCACAAATTTATTTTTGAAGATGTACACTTCCAAAATTTCAAAATCTTGCGAAAGTGATAAAGTTGATAAATATGTATAACTAACTTTAATCACCTATTACTCTGGTTTAAATCGCGTTATTAGATTTCCACTGGTGCGATTTTTAAAGCTTGAAATGTGTACTTCAAGATGTTTTAAGGGGATTTACCTTAATAATAGAATTAACCTTCTTTATTTTACGAAAATTAAAGAAACATTTTTCTATGCTCCAAAATTCGTGAAACTAGGGGTAAATAAACGTTAATAACTTTTATTACAAAAATTGTTTGGCATACCTATCCATCGGATCTTTTTATACATTACTTCAGGAGTAACATGTGAAAGTTTCAGATTTTAATTTAAAAAATTGTAGAAATGGTAGAGCTTTTACCGAATTCATCGAAAATCTCTTTATGTTCCGACTTCATATATGTACTATTCCTATATACATTCATTTTTATAATTGAAAATATGATCATCCAAAAGTAACAACAAATTTAGTGTAGCGCGTTCGAGACCACGCATGTTTCGCGAGCCGTATTTCTGTGTCGCCATCTTCCATTCTCATGCGTTAAACTCAAGAATCTGTAGCCTACATTTTTTATCGTAAAAAAAAATTTCATATAGGCTTTTGATCTAAAATTTCCCCCTCTATGGCCTAATGCAATTATTAGTTTTTTGATATATTTTTTTATTTTTCCAGTTTTTAGTCAATAACCGAATTTCGTCCAATATTTTCGATTTTTTTAGGGGTCGCCAGCACCTACAGCTGTAAACTTTTTTTTATCGTATTCTACACCAACAAAACTACTTATTCTGAAAAGTTCAGCCATATAACATTTAGTGACCGGTCTTTATCAATTCTATCTCTGACAGCTGGGCTATTTAGTGAGTATATGAGAACAAAAGTTCTCAAAAAATGTGTTGGCATCAGCCACACATTGAGTCTAACAATTTCAAATACTATATTATTGAATATTTAAAAATGAATTATTATTTGTTTGCTTATAAATGTATTAAAACATATGCTTTATAGGATTTTGCAAACAGCAGAAAAAATAACTATCTATAACTAAAAGAAAAACTTTGTGTAAAAATATTAATGAAATCTTTGCATTATTTCAATAACCTGAATTCTAGTTATGCTAACAAATTAAAATCCTAAAATGAATTTGTCTAATTTCTTATTTGACAATTCTCATTCTAACACTAGCATCCACACAGTCCCCTACGGCCATGCAGATTAAACATAACCCCCTACGATCATGAGGAGGTTAAAAATGAGAACAAAGGCCTAAAATGAATTTATTTATCTACCTTGTCTTAAAAAAATTTCACTCTAATGGATTACATTTTCATGAAATCTATCTATCCTGTTTCTTGGAAATACTTAGCCTTTGAAACGTTTTTCGCCCATATTCTGGAGCTCATCAGAAAGACATAAAGCTACTCTTAAAGATGTTTCATGCAAAACCAAGACAATGGACTCAATTAGTTGTGACGTCACAAGTTAGGCAACCTCTATATACTAGTGTCATGACACACGGGTTGCCTGCCAAGCACACTGGAACTTGAGCCTTAATGCATATGTTTATAAGGCGGCATTTTCGAGGACAGAAACATAGCATAGAACTTTATTTTATTTCTCCTGTGAAAGAAATATTTAAGCACTTCGAATACCCATTTCACATTAAAAAAATACGTTAAAATGTATATATCCATGTATGAGTTATAAAAACTTTATTTTAGTTTTTGTTTACAGTTTTTGTAATACTTTATACTTGTGTATATTTACCGATACCTGGGCTATGCAATAATTGATAACTGAAATCTCTTAAATATTTCTTACACGAGAGAAATAAAATAAAATTGTATGGTATGTTTCTATCCTCAAAAATGTCGCCTTATATACATATGCATTAAGGGTCAAATTTCAGTATGCTTGGCAGGCAACCCGTGTATCATGACACTAGTATATAGGGGTTGCATAATTATGTGACGTCACACTAATTCAGTCTATTTCCATGAATAAGTGTGAAATAATTATCTTTGACATAGACTGATAAAAACAACCTCACCTATCTATTAGCTAACTAGTATTGAAGCCTATATACTCTATGCATGTTTAAAAATGAATTATTATTTGTTTGCTTATAATTGTATTGAAACATATTCTTTATGGGATTTTGCAAACAGCAAAAAAAATATCTATAACTAAAAAAAAACTTTGTGTAAAAATAATAATGAAATCTATTATTGAAATTCTATGAGCAATTATTTCTGCATATTGTAGTGTAAAGATAATATCAAAATGGAGAAGAAGAGATTTGGGTGTGAAATCTGAATGTGGAAGTAGTGATTCCTTAGGCAGCGGTTTTATCCCTTGAATTGACGATATTAAAGTTGCAAATTTCTTTTAGTTAGATATTGATTTTTTTCAATTTTAAACAAAATTAATTTGCACACTTTCTTAATAGGTAAACTTTTAAATTGGCCATTTTTGAGTATATTGTAAAAAGAAAATACATTCAAATCTGTGATGTTTAAAGTATTTCTGTAATGGCGCAGCTTTTTCATTTAAATGCACTGGACTAAAATGAGAATTAAGTAATTTTAACATAATCTTCAATTGGAACGTACGGGAAGATTTAGTGTGTAAGCCTCTTCCAGTAAAATATCAAAATGATGCTCTCGACCGCTGTTCAGTTGTTAGTGGTGGCTGTAAAAAGTCCTCACACGGCACAATAACTCTAGAGATCACGACGTCTCTATACGCACATCATATTTATGGCCACGATTGAATCCCAGCAAGCACCGTCTACAAATTTAGCCGGCCGTTTCTTTTAGAATAAATTGCTCTATTTGTATACGTCTCTCGACAAATTAAAACCGCATACGTTTTTACATTTCAGACAAAGTTTAGACCATCATCAGACTTACAAATCGATGAAACTGATATAAAGTCATGATTGCCCTACGACAAGAATAACCTGTAGACGACATATTTATTAGGACATAGATAATCTTGCTCCTTCTTACATACCAAACAGATATCCTATAATTTGCTGTAATCAGATTATAATTTCAGATACGTTTTTTTTTGTGCATTTCTCGAATCGAAATAAATATATAAAATTAAATATTTTACACAGCTCCTAACTTTCACAGGGCGCAACAAAAATTTGGCACTGTTTCAAATAAAGAACTTTGTTTATTGAGTCATTTTTCAATAACGTCTGCAAAGATAAATCTTTTTCCTGATAGACGTTTTGTGATCCATGCATTGTTCTAGATGTTCCCCCTTTGCTGTGTAGCATGTCAGACAGCATCGCGCCACCTGTCATGGCTGTCTGTTAGGTTCAAAGTCTTACCAAGACACTTTTTCATCAGCTCCTTAGTGACGTCAGTCCAGTGCTTTGGCGATTTAATCGTTTGCCAACTGGTTTTTCTATACCTATTTGATTAAAACAAATACGTATAGTAAGTAGTACGAATACAACACACTGACATTCTCGCTCAAGTGCCTGTATGCATAGTACAATGTTTAATTGAAATTATAATAATAAGTAATAATGGTGGTAGTAATGGAGGTTTTTTCGATTCTTGTTCATTAATAAACTACCCTTACTGGATTTTCTGAGACTAATGAATGATGGAATTTTGTAGGACCATTAATTACATCAATTAATGGCAATATGAACAAAATCGTTAGATCTGTTAACGAGAAAATTTTTTCAATTCCCCCGTTATTTGGGAAAGTAGAAGAAAGAGAAAAACGCCCAAGAAATTTTCTAAAAACCCGAAATGTAAAATCATGTTTAGATCCTTGGACATATGTGTCCATACATACGGTCGAACAGACGGGCGGACACACTTTTTTTCGGGACCTTGGAAGAGTACTTAATTACTTATAAAAAGCTGGTTTACAGAAGAACATGGTACGATACAAAATTCTATTGCTGTTCGTTTCCGGTACGCCTTTAGGGTCAAAATGATAAACCACCAAAATTTATAGAACATGATATATGTTGTGTAGCTATTCCTTCAATAGAGAATACCTATAGTTCACTAATATCACAAAGCAGTGAGTGAATTTGATAAGTATGGATTGGTATCATCTCAAGTCATATATTAAAGTTTTCAGTTTTTTATCAAATACTTTTTAAAATATTTTTGAATGTAAACAAATTAATTCAAACTCTAATGGTTAGAAGCTATGGGGATATAATCAAAATAGGTTTAAGATATCTTCACCTACGTTTAAGAGGAAAGACAACAATATGTTTAAGACTAGTATATACCCTAGGACCGACACTCATATAGTTAGTCGTCAAAAGAATAACATGGAAAACGTCAAAGTGACCCGGATTGGAATTTTGTCTTTTTTGAGTGTTTTATTTAGAAGAAATTATTTTTTAATTTGCCGAAGTTTCGACTTTATTACCTTCTCCAGGAACCGCTGATACATCAACTAGTTAAAAAATAAATTCTGTATGTTTATGATCTATGCCATCAACCGGAAATCAAACAATTGAATATATGTATACTTGATCGCAAAAAACACGGTCTCATTGTAAGAAAAATCATTTATTTTCAAAAACATAGAATCTGGTTCCTGTAACTTGTTTTCTGTTCAACCTATGCTAATTACGGTGGTATACAAAACTAAAGTAACTGAATTCTCTACAGAAAAGGTTTCATGCATGCTTTTAATACTCCTCGAGCAATAGCCGTACGAAGTCGAGTTCTGCACTTAATTATAATTAAACTGACCTTCTATGGCAGTAACGCACTGCATAAACAATATAAAGCATTCGATTGCTTATGCAATTCGATTCGATTTCTTATGCAAGAGCAAATCACAACGAATGTATTTGATCATTTACAACAATTCTTTATATATGACAGTATTTTCTTGTCTTTCGAATTGCAGAATTAGCATACCTGGCAGCATATAGTAAGTAATCTGTTTTAAAATGTGAACACACTTTCAATATTGGAGTAATTTATTTTTAAGATGTTTTTCATGCTTTTAACTGATAACTTTTTCCAAGTTACTAAATATATTTTTTACATGTATGAAGCATTAATTTTGCATTGGAACATAAGGAAGTGGAATATTTAAATGTTGATGAGATGAATCAATTGTGAGAACAATATTTGAAAAATAGCTGCAAAAAGAAATTTTGTAAGTATCTAATAAAAAACTAATTAGCACTTTTTCTTCTGTTTTTGCAAATTTTTTGAGGTAAAGTGCTGGCGTTGCCTGCAGCATTTCATGCAGAATTTCCTTGGAAAACATTGATTTGAAGGAAAATTGCATGTAACCATTTTTAAGGAGAATTTACTTATCTTCGTCTTTTATACAGTACCATTTTGAGGATAGGGTGAATATGAAAGGGGATATTCCACAAGAACTAGATTTTGGTATCTAATTTGGAAAATTAGAGATTACAGGGTTTTAAGATATATTTTTTAACTCACGAACCAAACTATCAACTTAAAAAAAACACAAACTGCGTCACATGAATCGCCTTAAATAAGATGAACGGAAGAGGGGGGTCACATATTTGAAAAAACGCAGACACACATCAATTATTCACCGACATTACCAGTGTCGAAGCAGAGGATCGAACCCAGCATACGACAGGACTGTGTGACCAAGCGCAGACACCACACAACGCGCTCAAACCCTCACTGCCAGTTTGGGAAAGCATCTTGGAGTGTTACTGCAGATAGTTAAGTTAGGGCATAGATCAAATTTGTATCGAGCACGAATCACTGAATAGTTTGTAGGATGGTTCCTCCAGGAAGAGACCACAACTTTTAGTCTTGTTTTACTTATACAAACCATCGTATTACATGGTCGATTGTTCAAGGTTCTTACCGACTCGAGAAAGTGCAGCTCTATCGATGCTTTTACAGGGAAAATGTGTTATTGAGCAATCTCTTCATTTGGAGGGGTGCGCCCTGATTTGTAATGTCCCGATTGTCCAGGCCTTAATAAATGCAGTTTCGTACATGACATTTATCATTTATTGCACTGAAATTGACTTTCCTTGCCTTGTGATTTTAACTCCGATTAACCATATTGTCGGACTGTAGTAAAATATTTGTGCTCACGTACAGGGTGTACCATTTGAAATTCTCGAGGCCATTTTCTGACTAAGAGAAGTTTGATAACTTAATTTCAATATAATATCTTTAAGTAACAAAAATGCCTAACTGTTTTAAAATAAAATTTAGACGGTAAGTCCCTTTGGGCCTTTTTTCACAGTAGAAAAAACTGATTTAGATGGTAATGAAATTAAAGGATCCCACACAAATTTTGTGGAAAATGAGTTTCGGTGGAATTGTCTAAAATTGTAGTATGTTGTAGATATTGACGTCCTAGTAAATGCCGTAATGGGCCCAACCTTAAAAAGTGGTTAGTTTTGAGGTTAAATCTTCATGCTGTCCAGTAATACCACACCATAGGGTGTAATCATGAATCTCCGTTTATCTTACGAAATATAGTACAGACTAGTTAGCAGCATGATAGATACTCCCTTTACAGGGAGATCTCCAGATGCGGTAAAATACCATATTTTATATAAACCGTGTTTTATTACAATTTTAGAGCAATATGTTACTAAAGTTTTTCATTAAGCATCACAAATATAAAGATGTACAACATATCGATACTGTATAATATACAGGGTGTCTGTCAGATTCGAATGGTACTTTACGTAGAGTAAGAAATATGTCAACTTAACTTCATAACATTATTGAAGTATGTTTAATAAAACTCGAATGAGAGTGGGGCGTAGCCAAATGCGAATACGTATCAAACGCAATAATTTCAATTAGTAGAAATTATCGCATCTAATGGAACGAATGAAAGTCGGAAGTTTCTAAATACGAATTGCACATCCTCGTATTTTTCTATGTCTAATTGAAACTCTTTGTAGCATTTTGCTCTACAATTACAACAGAACAGAACTTATATAAAACATGATAGCTAACACGCCTCTGGTGGTTACGTTGTATCACAAATAGGGCCTCATTTCAACAACATGGTAGAATGATTTCAACACATCGTAGAATATTCCCATTTTCTCATGTTATTTTGCGCAACATCAAACTTTACCCATATATAAGGTGAGTATGTATGTGTTGATGGTCAATACATCCTCAACAGTATAAAATTTGGAAAACTGTCTAAGATAAAATTGTGGGAGACCAAGAGATCATACTTGGGAATAGCACTGTATAGTTCAGTTTTTAAAAAGGGAAAGAGTAAACGTTCTGGAATGAATGGAAGTATTTATTATAATGTTACTATCGTCATGTTATTGTAATTCTTGTGCTTCCTCTATTTATTTTAAGTGTGGCTCGTATTTAATTCTGTTAATAAAATAACTCAAGTTTGTTATTTTTCATATCACTGTTTTGGTGATTGAACTCTGAACAACTTTCAAAATGTCCGTCCGTCTGTCACGTTTCTTGTAAACACTATAACTTAAGTCCGATTGAATTTAAATTTGGACAGTAATTTAGCGCTAGATAGAGGAAGAACGCCATTGTTTTTGAACAAAATCGATCAATAAATAAAATAGCTATACATTTTTTAAATAAAAAAAAAAGTTTTGTAAGTTAACAAAAAATGTCTAATACTAATATTATTTGCAAAAAAAACTGCGAAGAGTATCCTATAGAATGTGCAACAGTTATATGAAAAGTGCAGTAAATCGCAGTTTATCTCATTAATCCTGAGAAATACTGTATATTTCTTAAATAAAGTTAAATACTCTAGAAACCGTCCACAAAAAGTAAGCACTATGAGATAGCATGTGGATTTGTCGAAACATTTTAAATCGAATATAGAGGATCCATTTGAAAAAATAGTCACGACAGTAAAACTATAAAATTTTAAATTAGCGTCGAGAACACTTTGTAGAATCACCTTCATTCTGAGAGGTCGCGAAATTAGTACAGATGCCCCCCCTTTATCCTTTAGTTTTGAAGATAATTGATTGAAATTTAGGATACACTACACACATCATAAGCAGCACTTTTTGCCATACAATTGATTTTTTTTTCACTTTCGGTTTCACCGAAAGTGACACTAACTTTCGATTTTTAAATGGAACACCCTATATATTATTGCATTTTTGAATTCTGCATAATTTTCCGAATTCAACGATGCCAAATAAGTGATATTTCAAACATCAATTTTTTTTATAATATAATTTTTAGTTTTCCATTTAAGCGTGCCGTGACGGTTACGATTTATTCTAAATGATCCGTGTAATGCTACAAAAATCGAAATTCCGTTAAAAACACTAACTTACGTAATTTATGAGCAAATAAAATTCATCAAAATTAATTTTTTCAAATGGAACCATATCGGTACCGTGATACCATTTATTAGTACTATTAATAAGGAATTTATTCATATGTCGTATTAAAATGTGCGATAAATACAAACAAAATTACAGCTAAAAGAAAAGAAAATAGAATAATATATAGGGCGTTCCATCCAAATCGAAAGTTAGTGTCACTTCCGGCGACACCGGAAGTGAAAAAAAATCAATTGTATGTCAAAAAGTGCCGCTTATTATGCATGTAGTATATCCTAAATTTCAATCAATTATCTTACTATAAAAACTAAAGGAGAAAAGGGGGTATACCATGATCCTGTCACACCCGGTATATAAAAAAATGTTGAGTGTTCAGAAGATATTAACCGTCCACGCACTATTGACTCACCCTGTATACAGGGTGTCCCAGCTCTACTTAGACAAACATTATCTGGAAAACAGTGAGACATAGAAAAAAATGTTAAATGTTTAAAAAGGTGCATTTAATTATTTTATTTTCAAATGTACAAGGCAGCTTAAAAAGGCGGGAGATTCTGCAACTTTACTTTTCAAATGGAACACTCTGTATATTTTCATATATTTGGATTACCCCTTTGTTTTCGAACAAATTTTATTAACCATGTCTTATTCCTATCATGAACGGTTTACGATAAATCAACGGTACAATCTTGATTCTCAATGTTCCATGTTCTTAAACTAATAAGGCTTGGCATTGAATACATACAACAGCAGAAATTATTGACTATTATTTTGTGGCAGTTTCACTGAGAGTTGTTAATTTTAAGACTCTATTTCATTTTTAAACCAGAGATATGCCGTCACTATTTACATCTAATGAATACGTTGATATGTTACTTATTTATGGCGAGTGTAGAAAGAAGTCACGAGTCGCCAAACAAATACTTTTTTTTTCAGATGTGCACCTCATTACGTGGTGACAGCAAAATAGAGCAATACCGCATAATTTGAACATTGTAATACTCTTCCCGACTGAGCGATTTGGAGGGAACTGGATTGGTAATTAGGGACCTGTTAAGTGACCTGCACGGTCACCTGATATGTGGCCCCTCGAATTTTTCTTATGGGGTCATTTAAAGCAAATTTTATACACTGAGAAACCAAATAATCTTAACGATTTAATGAATAGGATAACTCATGCTTGCCGCCAAATAGGTACGAGCCATGTCAAATAGAACATGGTCAACAATTTGAGCATCATTTGTAATAATCATAATAGTTACGGTTTTGTATTGTATTATTCCTTATCGTTAATAGAAATGTGTTATCCCAAAAATTTAACTGCTAATATCTCCACAATGGTTAATGATAGGTATAGGACATGGTTAATTGAATTTGTTCGGAAATAAAAAGAGAATCCAAAAATGTATTTTTTCTGTTTGAAAAAGTAAAGTTACATAACCTGCCGCCTTTTGAAGGTGCCTTGTACATTTGAAAATATAATGATTAAATGCATATTTTTAAATAGAATAACTTTTCTATTTAACATTTCTTTCTATGCCTCAACATTTTCCAGATAATGCTTGTCTTAATAGAGGTGGGACACCCTATATATACAAACAACCAGATATTTTTCTTCAACTCATACAGATCTAATAATTAAATTTTACCATGCAAATAATTCTGCTTCTATTATTTATTAATGATATGCAGCAGAGTTATGTAAAATTTGTCTAACTCCACAAGAATATCTCTATGATGTGTTCCACATAACTGATATTCATTCTAATAAGAATAAGAAAAATACATAATTTTCTGGGGAGTCCCTTTTTACATCACACTCGCGAAAAGGTGATAAAGACGCGATTTGTTGCCGGAAATGAGGGCGCGGTCGTTCGAATGTCCATCAAAATTGAGAGGAGGGCCATCTCTGAAATAGATTTGCCGCCGGCGTCGGCGCATCGAAACCGACGTTTACCGTCGCGACGCTGTACTTCATCCTGTTTCGCCATCTTGCTTGCAATCTACTAAATGGCCATCGCGATAAAATTTACCGACCTGGATCATCTTAACTCATTTTAAATTCAACTACTAAATGTTTTACTGTGACGACAAAAAAATACCGTCACAATTCGCTTTCGAACCTTCGAACAGCACACGATCGCAGATAATACAAAGATTTGTTTTTCACAAGTGGGAGTTTTATGTGCAGCAGAGCTGCATATTTGTTTTTAGGTCATAAAGGTTCAATATATTTACGATGGACGGGGAGAAAAATCAAATTGTAGTACACGGCATAATGGCTCGTATAAATGGCTAAGTTGCAAATTTTATTGAAAAGAATGCCTATAACAATCCATAAAACCTTGCATTTATATCGCAGTGAATGATGTTCGCGACAGATTTTAGTTGGGTAGTAAAAATCAGCTGATCGCTATTTGGGTATTTGGCGGGGTATAATAAAAACATTTCAGGCCTCAATAATGGCCTATATAAACTGACGTTTCGAGACAAGTACGAACGACATGACATAGCCGGAACTCGACAGTTTGATGGCAAAATACCACACCGTGGAAAATCAATAGTTCTCTACGTCATAGGCACTATACGGCGCAAGGATGAGTTGGCTCTCTGTTTTTCCCTTTTCTAACACAACTTTGTGAAATATTACTGTATTAAAGCGAAACGCGAAGAAATTCTACTTTGTTGTTTCTATTTATTTAAGGAAACTCCAGCGGAACGGGTTTTCTCCCACCGAACATAAACTACAAAAATACATTTATTAATGGAATAAAAACTTTTATTACCTCAAAGAACGATATAAAGTAAATTATATATGTACGTATGTAGACACCATGAATAATTGGAAATTACATACATACGTTTGAACAGTCCTAAGTTGTGGATTTCTTGGTAAAAATTTCCATCATTGCAAAAAATAGTAATAACCAGGTGATCAATATCAGTCAGGTGTTAAGATTCAAACAAAAGTTGATGTTTTGTTTATTTTAAGAGCTGGTAGAAATTTAATTAAACATGTTTAAGTGATTGAGTAAAACCTGGCCAATGGGTCTCAAAATACTGTTTGGTAAATTTGACGCATTGAACGACATAGTCTCATATAAATTGCTTATAAGGATTAATATTTTCGCTACAAAAATACATTCGCGGCGGTCAAGAGTAGTATAGTTAACGAAATTGAATATTATTTTTACAAAATGAAGTAAACCTATAACTAAAACTATTAGGCATGCAATAGCAACCCAATATTTTGCTTTCACGCATGATTGTACAAAATATTTTTCAACGCAATCTTTTGATTATTCTATATAGACTAGTTGTAAACATTATACTTTTCTCCAGTTAATTGTTTTTTATAATTGCTGAAAACATTATTTTCTCAGCTATAATTGAATCATTTTAATCGGCCCCCATCAGCCTAGTTGGCAAAATGATAAATCAGTATGCAGTTATGCACACCCCGCTGGTACAATTTTTAGGTTGATTTGAACTTTGAACACATTTTATTGAGTTTAAAAATTGCTACTGAAAATTGCCATACGTCTTCCTCAGTTGGTGTGTACGGAAACACTCTACAAGACGTAATTCTTAATGGATACAATTCTTTATATTTTTTATCGCTTCATCTACTCTCGGACTAGAACCTTATTGAATTTTTATAATGATACAAACGAACGAATAACAAAATCAAACGTATTTTACCAACCTTAATACCGATATTAGATAATAAGGTTTAATCTAACTGCTTGGCCAAGATATGGGAACACTTGACTCTCATCCGGGAGTTCCGTGTTCGATCCCCAGTCGTGACACTGGAATTTTTCACAAGAAGAAAATAATCCTAGTATACTCGGATATTGGGTCTTTAAAATATGTAGTCCCTCCCACACAAGTCTATCTGAGAGCCTCCAAGATTAAAAGGGATCGTATTACCTGTGAAGCATGTTATGTTAATTAACAGAATTTTTGGTTAACGTTTTTTTGAGGAAGGTGTAGAAATGTTTCATAATTATTTTGTAACTGCTTTTTTTGAAGGCGGTTTAATTTTTTTCATTTTTTTTTAAATTATGAAGATAGTGGAAAACTCAAAACAAGAAAATAATGATGGGAAATATTTCAGAAGTAAACTGTGAACCGTCGCGTGACCTGCGAGAATTTTTGAGTCTCAAAAGAATGGAGTCGTATTATTAGAAAATTGATGGGTGCCGCGGTCGTTTAGTTCGTCCGTAACTGTACCTATCTACACAATTCTCTAAATTTGTATGCATTAGGAAAAAATCAAAGCTAGTTGCTACCGTTTTATTACCTGCATAATCTGAAATTTTTATAAATAACTAATTCGACCTAATCCACTGTCTTATGCCAAAGAAAGTTTCTTGGTCTCGTTAAAATATAATTTAGTTAATAAACTTTAAGTCATAGCAGCGATTTAAAATAAACAGTTTAACATCAATAAAACAACGTCCAAAACTAAATTTGTGCATTAGGGTTCTAAGTAATTACTAGTAAGGTGAACGTTTATTAGATTAATAATTAATTCATCAGACTGCATGGTAAAAGTTTATGGGTTTGTATGAATGTAAATGATAAAGCCATGTGTATTTGAAAACATGCAATACACCTGTTAACCGCATCCTAAGGGAGTTGGACGGCTCCCCTAATGTGGCGTTGTCTCTAAACAGATTTTAATGCACTCCCAAAACAATGACACGCACCCCAAAGTCATAACCACCAGGCGCTCAGCTCTAATAAATATTTTTACGGCTCCCTCCCTCTCGCAAGGAATATCAGCCAAAATGCAGGAGGGACAGCTTGATTGCGTTATTACGTGGGTCACTAATAAATTTATAAAACTGACGTTTCTTTTGCGACTAAATGATATATGCGTCGCTTTTCTTTTACGATACCAGAGGTCTAAACTGGAAATTTTCTTTTTGATAATTAGCTTGTACCTGCACATACACATTTCACAAACGCAACGCCCGATTAATTGAACTTTATTTCCTAATATCGACGATCTATGTCAACTAATCTCTTTTGTATAACTTAATATATATATCTAAAGTTATCGACATAATTTGCACAGGCTTTACTAAAGCATTTGACAGACTAGATTACAGTATTTTATATTCTAAATATCAATTTGGCTTCTAAAGAAATTTGTTGTTATTCTTCAAATCATATCTTGAAAATAGACATCACAATATTGAATATCGTGAGCACCCATCTGTGGTGTTCGTATATACTTCGGGTGTACCCGAAGGTCGTATTTTAGGACCATTATTTTTCAATATCATCATTAATGACACCTCGGAGGAATTGGGTGTCAATTGTCTTTTATACGCAAATGATATGAAGTTATACAATAAACTAAATGATGTGAGTGATTCTATGGTATTACAACGTGCCCTTGATAAAATTAATGAATGGTGTAATTTAAACAAATTACAGTTAAGTATAAGGAAGCGTAATGTTCTAACTTTTACTAATGAACACCAATATGTAGAATTTAATTACCGTATAGAAGATTCAGTGCTTACACGTCCATCAATAATTTGCGACCTAGGTGTAACATTTGACACCAAACTATCATTTAGTTGCCATATAAATACCATCAGTTATGAAAGTTTTAGAACATTTTCGCGGTTTTAACATTAACACATTGAAACTATATAGCAGTTTCAATTTTCTGTTAGATTCAAATTAGAATATTCGTCAATTATTGGGTCGCCCAATTATAACATATATATACAGACCATAGAGAGAATTGACAGGCGCTTTCTAAAGATTGACTTATAAGAAGATGGTGTCTATCCTGCTAATGGTTTTCCTGAGATTGTATACAGTTAAATAGATTTACACTTTTAAGTCTAGAGATTCTCAGAACTATTTCACAGCCAATTTTTCTTTTTAAAATTATACGTAATATAACAGATTTCAACACTATCTTAAGCTTACTAAATTTTCGGACATCTAGACCTGGTTCTTGGCATAATTCATTATCTATTTGCCGATTCCTAGAACTAGCCCAGAAATCTTTGCCACTATATAAAATGTGTGTCAGACATCACTGTGGATGAATTAAGCAAAATATTAGAAATTGGAATTATATAACTTAGTTTGCTAATAAAAGATGTCGAGTAAGACAAATTTTTGATATGCTGATACAGAAAAATGATTTAACGAGAAGACCCGTTCCAAATATTTGATAACAATCGGGCGGCGACTGTGGACTTTTTAGTTCATAATTTTTAGCCTCAGTCGAACGACTATTCTCTTTTGTTAATATTGTTAAGAATATCTTTTATCTCTGCTTTCTAATGATTGCAAAATGATATTCTAGGTATTTTTCTATTAATTATTTTGTCAATATCAGTGTTGTATAAAGAATACTTTTTAGATTATCATGTAATAGTAACTTTATTTCGAATAATGTATGTCATTCTGAAGATATCAGGTAAAAAAGAAAAACTTGTATAACTTTTTGGTAGCTTGAGATTTTCCGACAATAGAAAGGAATATTTCACTTATAAGACATGCGGTAAGGAAGATTTTACATTCTTTTAATTTATACTTTCTGAAAGTTCTTAACTTTGAAATATAACAAATGTTTTATTTATGATATATATTGTCACACAAGTATCCTCTAGCGCTAGATATACTAATATGATTTTTTGAGTTCAATAGTGACTTTTGTAGGGGGGGGTCTCTCGATAACCCTTTCCACATAATGAAGTATTCTTGTATTTTCAGTGATGTCACTGATTAGCTTCATAAGTATACTAGACGGGTCAGAATTAGATCAACTATATATGTGAAGAATATATCATTTCTTGATTTTTTAGTGTGTTATATGGTATTAGATTTTCAAAGAGTTGCCTCGGTGAATTGAGAAGTGATTAAAGAAATATTTAAGACCATTGTATTTATGTTTTTGTTTTAGTTATCTATTATGTTATATATCTATATGTATTATAATACAATATGTTAAATATACTGATGTTTTTTTTTGCCGCATGTTCCGCATAAATCCAGAATTAAAAATTATAATTTACAAAACATGAAAGTTCATAATTTTTATTATTAATAATACCTTAGCTATATAATTTTGCTACGAATTCATGCATCATTCATAAACCGAGTGTAAACGAAATCGGGGCCACCTGATCTTTATCAATCACTTTTAATGAAAATTTGCAAGTCAAAATCTAATAATGCATACGCCAAGAATTCATTTGTTGTTTTAAACCATTCTGATAAAATTAGGACCACTTTATGAGCTTCTAAAATATTTAAATGCTTTTTTTTGTAGGTATCACAGATTTATATCGGTTATATAGTTAGAGCATTTAGTGACATTTGTTGCCTATACGACTTGCTGAATTTCTCTACAATGTATTGATAAATAAAGCAAAAAGAGGGATGAGCCTGGTTTCAGTTACACCTGGTATGTAATGTACATAATACATAAGTATTATATTATACCTACTGCATAACAACTTACAATTTGTTTCGTAATTAACTCTTCAAAGATTACTAAGAAGGCGTGGAACAACGAAACTTCGAAAAGTTGACTATAGAATAGTTACGCTACTGTTCATAAATAGTTTTTAAACAAGTCTTTTCAAAATTAACGTTTTTCAGTCAGAAAGCAGAAAATAAAAAAATTGTATTTTATGTTTTATATAAATTTTTTTATTTTGTGTTTTGGTCGATTAACGAATTAAAATTAAACTGATTTTTTGTGGAAATTAGAGACATTGCCTATTGGGTAGTGCAACTTGCGGTGAGAGCACCAACGATTTTGTTTCGATTGAAATATTAGTCATCTTGGACATTTAAGACCTGTCCTTCATCTAATAATTGGCTCAGAGTGGGTCTAAAATAATTATAACTAGACATAAAGGACAAATAGTTTCCTAAAGTGTTTTAAAGCATAATGCATTTTTGTCTACGAACATGCTTTCAACTACAAACGTCTTTAAGTACTTGGCTCAAACTCAAATAGCAAGGCATTCTTATAGTTAGAATTACATTAAAATTGCTTGAAGTAAACAACAATTTCAAACATTAATTGAATTATATCAAAATTAATTTAACCCAAACGCCTTTTAAAATAATCCTACTAGTACTTCATTAGGTTTAAAACTACCTATTTACGAGTTTTTCTAAACGATCTCATTATTATACATGGGTTTCCTTAGAAAGCGGATTGGAAACTAATCATACTAGCAAATAGTTAGCGGAGTAATGTTGATTTTATCTTGAAAACAAAAATGGAAAATAACTTTAAAAGTTGGACTAGCGCAGATCCGACTTGACTATACCCGTATCTCTATATACTAGGACGGGTGATATTCAACCAAATACAGCGGCTTGTATATCAGCGAATACGCTGAAGCCATGCAATATTAGGCGAGTATTGCGAAGTGAGTTACCACCAGGTCTAAAGTCGGTTTTCTTCTATTAAATGTAACGCAAGCAAAAAATAACTACTCTTCGGTAGACAAGGGCTTCGACAAAAATCACAGGATGGGGCCGGTCATGTGGTGACGTCCATGATTCGATTTAGTAGGTCAACGTAATACACGATAAGAAAAAACTTTAGAAATTAAAAGCCACCGGCGATGTATCCTTAGTGTTTCAGTAAGACGATCAATGTCTAGGAACCTACTCTAAACAATTATGTAAAATTTCCAGAAAACTGCATAAATTCAGTGCATTTTTATTGCAAGCTATGAAGGAACTTAATTAAAATGCGCCTTTATGAGGTTGCTTTGGCTTTGTCGCGCCTCCTGGTGATACAGTCCGAGGATCAGTATATAAAAGAGTTCATAGAAAATTTCATCAAAATTCGCGTACCTACACATTTTTATTTATGAGGAAACTCACAAAAAAATGAAAAACTGAACATCTCCACACCAAGAGGTACGAGTACTAGCGAAAATATTAACATTAGTACAACAAGCAGGACGTAATACATTTCACACCCTGTATTAACATTTGGAAACGAACGCGTTGAATTTAAAAAATGGAACATAAAACAAGCTCATAGCGACTAATACCAGCGAGCTTAGTAAAGAACTGAAAAGTACACGGAGAACCAATTACATTAGTTTTCGTTTTCCAATGTGTAATTGCACAGTAAATATACTTAAGGGGTTGTTTAATCTAACATTCCATCATGTGGACGTCACACGAGAGTAATTAACTAATTTTCCTTCCTGTTATTTGAAAAGCAATTGTTTAACTACACTATACATCGCTGCAATTAAACCTACGAACTTCTCAGAGCCGCTCCCTGTTTAATTATTCAATAAAATGGGTAAGCTCGAAACTTCTGATTAAATTAAAAATTCCTGAGCTTTAATCAAAAGTGTGCTTCCGTGATATATTATCATCAGTATTCTGCTATTTTGGTGTAAATAATTAACTTACTACGTTTTAATGTTTATGTCTGTTGTTTTAGTTGATTTTATAGTCAGTTGTCGTGTGGGTATACACCAACTTTATCAGAAATATTATTTTGTTTATATTATGCATGCACGTTTTATTTCTGAAATGATTATTAACTCTTTATGGTCGGGCGGTACTATAAATAAATTTACATCGAGCACCATTGAAATTAAAGAACCCTTGGTAATAATCACATTTGAAAGAAATTATTAGAGAAAGTTGTTCTGCACCATATTAATATTATCAATTGTCATTATTTACAACGTTTTAACATACATTTTGTAATACTTGTAATGTTCTACTTGGTCTCCCTTTGCTCTATGACATGTCCGATAACCTCACGTCATCTATCGCGGTTGTCTGCTAGATGAACGGCCTCAATAAAGCTCTTACCCATTAGTTCTTTCGTGATATCTATCCAACGTTTTGGAAGTAGTCCTCTTCGCCTTCTTCCATCTGGTTTTCCCTTGACTGTTATCCCTTCCATATTGTTCCCCCACCGGTGTGTAGCCAAATTCGAGAGATTATGGCGTTGGAGAGTTGTTTTGGGGGACGCATTTTTTTTGAAAACCGTGCTAATAGTGCGATCAGGCTATTCAGGAAATTTGTAGCAAATAGATCTAGACTCACATTTCGAAAGCAAGTTTTTGACAAACTCATTCTTCTACAATGTATTATTACATGCATTTATTCTTCTTCTGCTTCAACCACACAAAAATGTAATTAAAGCTCATTTTTCAATTCTCTTCAGTTTTATCAATTGTTTCTTTCTTTAATTCCACACTCTCAGTAACTTATTTTTTTACCTTTTTCCATATAGACTTCTTCTATTCTACCATTTTTTAAATACTATCAAATTTTATCTACTTGTTCACTCAGTGTCTACAATATCCGTATCCTTGAGGTTATTCGAATTATGCTTCATTTTATTTTAAATGACTACAAGTTTCATTATAGATTTATAGATTCAACTTAGAATTCTGACCTTTAATTTCTTGATACGTCGCGCGTCGCACGCCGCGTCAATGTTCTTGTTTATGTATAATCAATTCAAGAATAAGTGAATTGTTTTACGGTTTCAGGAGTATAATTTGCAACCTTCAGAGTTTCCTTAGTTCTCCAACACTTCATATATTTAGGTTCTGACATATTGACACGCAAACTTTATATATCGTTAAGTTATTCCAAACAATTTCGCGTGTATGAAAATATCAACAGTTTGGTTAACTTGGGCTAGAGAGCATTGTTAACCTTTGACATACCAAAATGCATTGAACGTGGTAGAATTGTGAAGCATCCCATGTTAGGAATTCTTCTTGCGAAATGAACAAATTAAATGAGTATCTATCAAATGTTAGAACCATTGAAATGTCTACGATTTGCCTTTCTTCAAAACCCATTTTGACAACTACGACTTCTATATCCAGTGTTCGTAGATGAATAATAACAGGAATTTGTAGAGCCATTCTACATTATCAGGTTTTGCCTATCAGATTCTAGACCGGATGAAAACTAATAAATTGTAATGCACTGGGATGAATCTGGTTGCATCCGAATGAGACGACTGGGATATCGGATTCTCTGACGCCACAAGGGCATACGCGTCATATGTGTCTTCCATAACCGATTCTGCATGATAGCACTACGATCCAAGGTGGAAAAGACAGACTGAATGTGTGGACGGGATATGCCCAACCATTTTGTAACCGTTTTGATGAAAACCATGTGCAAACCTGACACATGTGTTTTCTTCAGGTTTTATTTCTAGTAGGTCTCAGATTAGAATGCAGTTGTTTACGTTATGACAGGGGCACAGTTTACACAGGCGATGGGAATTCCCATGGAGGCCGTCTCAAGGCCATTGGTACACAAAATAAAAATTAGCGGTTTCAATTCACTTTCATTAGGCATTTGGCTATCTTATAAATACATTGAATTTATTTAATTTGAATTATAGCGTAGATGTTCTTATTTTATTGAAATGAACGGAAAAAATGAGTGATATACCGTTGAAATCAAAATAACTTCTACTTTTGAATGTTACAATAAATAATGAATATTGCGTTGCGTTACATCTCATATGATCCACATCAGTTTCAGCTCACATATGGTACCAAACCTGACCATTGTCTCAAATTTCATCAAAACTGGTTCGCTATCGTGTTAACATACATTTATCGATATTTTCTAAAAAAAACTCATACTATTATTCGATCTCTTCATACACACAAAACTAAAATATTCCTATGAATATTTTATTGTTTCCGTTCAGTATTTTAAAGCAATTAATACATTTTCAGAGTATTGTGTCACTACTAACTGTATTTTGTTATTAACCGCTTTACTACTGACTGAATAGTTTTCACAAGTGGGCATCACTAGCAGAGAATTAAAACTGTTGAAACGTCATCTGATGATGTCAACGTGGTTGTGAAAACCCAGTATTACCTGATGATGCCAGCGTAGTTCGCGAAGCCTGCGTGCAATAATATATTCCGTGTCTTGATGTTTTTGAAAAAACATCAGTTGTCCAGTTCCCGTCACGTCCTGTATTTATTGTAAACCACAATAAGTGGCTTGTTGAATAAAATATGCGTATCGAAACCAAGACAATTCTTAAAAATAACATAATTTAAAATCAATATGCTTTCCATTTAGTCACTTTTTCTCATTAGCAGAGGCGCGGTAAAAAGTATATCCGATACGAAGATAAAAACTCCTCACGGACATCACAGAACGTGTCCAAGGAAAGAGATAACGTGCAGCGGGCCCGACTGTCAACTTATAAAGTGTTGTCAGCTTTTTAGAGACTACTAATTACATCGAACTTAGCGAGGTAACAACAAAACGCGCGTGAAATTCAAACAACGCGAGGCTCTGGACTGCGCCGCCATATTACATATTCTGGCCAGACAACAAAACATAACTTGAGATACAGCAATGTCGATATAGGGACGACTTTATAGACAAACGAACACATCTGCTAATTGGTTCAAATAACTTAAACACAATGAGGTTCTGAAACGATTCAAATGTTTGACTCCCAGGTGCAATGTACGTATGTAATATGTGCATATCTTTTGGGCATTACATTTATAGTTTAGTGCAGTTTAAAATAGGTTTTATTTCAACTATCTAGGTAATCATTCAAATTTCTACTAAACAAATCTGAGGTGCTGGAAAATTTGAAATACTGATTGATACGATTTATACATAGTACATCCAAATATCCAACTGGGTCAAATATATAAATTTTTCTGATAGTGATAGTTGTTGATAGTGTTGGCTTGCTTATACTCATTTACACAATAAAGGACTGACTTTGATTACACAGCTCCACAAAAAAAAGTTCAGACCCAGATACCAGACATAGCAATCTTTATGTTTCTTGACTTCCTGAATTCGATGCCGCCATCAAAATTTCATTTTATCGTTGGATTTTTTTCCCTAGATTTTATCTTTGAAATAGCACACTTATATTAGATAAAATCTAAAATAAAAAAAAAAAATCAGCGATAAATTGAAATTCTGATGCGGGCATCGAATTCAGGAAGTCAAAATACATAAAGATTGGTAGGTCTAGTTTTTGGGTATGAACGTTTTAGTCTGTTTTTAAACTATAGGAGGAGTAAACATGGAAGTCCCATTCACACCATAAAAGTAACCAGAAAATATACTATAACTTTTTTGGCGTTTTGGGCAATCAACAATACACAACTACAGCGTATTTGTGTGTATTTTATTACATTATATAATGCATCGACTTCTATTTGACCTCTATATTTTGTACAGCATCCATACCATTTACGTAATATAAAGGCACCAAGTAATTAGCCACTTTTACCTTTAGATTTATACAAAAGGGATTAAAAATTGATATATAATGTTCTAACGATAAATAGAAATTAAAACAAAATACTTTATGACATGAAATTAAAATCTTTACAATATGTCAAAATTTACAATTATTGCCTTGTGTAAAACTGGCGAAGGCGTATCCCATCGCAAATGTATGATTTAGCGCGGTAAGTTTGAAACGCTCCTCCTGGTTTACAAATAGTCACGTTTATTCGGCATAAAAGCATCCAAATAAAATAAAAAAATGTAAAAGTTTGTCGAAAACAAATAAATTTTCTGCAAACTTATTATTTCTTGAAATAAAAGTATTTGCTTTACATGAGGAATTCATTTTCTTGAAAGACAAGATTCTTGATTAAAAACATTGTTTATATTAATGCATTGAACGATGAACATGATTTCGTGCAAGTTGTTTGAATGCATTAACTTAAGTTGCACGAGAAGAGAAAGACTTACTTGTATGACGTTAATTACCTAGTCTGAACTGACGAAGGCCAATAGGCTAGAAACTGCAGTATATAGATGGTATGTATCCACCACACAGGATAATATTTGAGTTACTTTTAAATAATGTATATTGTATCGCTATGTAAATGTTCTCTTAAGTATAACTGGCAGTAGCGACTCGGCGTATACTTATTTTTGCCTGTTATTAATTATGTGTTGCCTATAGGAATATCCATGTATCTATTTTATGTGAAAAGTATATTTTAACTAAAAAAATTAAATAAGGTATAAAAAATTAAAAAGAAAATGTAAGATTTGTCTCGCGTAACTGGGAGCATATTACCTTCGCCTTTATTCCAGCATTTGTGCTATAACACAAAAATATCAAATCTACAATAAACGTGCACTGCTTCTCATGGCTGAGGGATAAAATGATGTGAAACAAATTCAAAGTTATATAAGCATAAGGAATTCATTAAAATGTCTGCGTTCACATACGAAAAGGGTTGTAACCAGCCAAACACCAGCTGTACTTTATATGTTTACAAATAGAATTTCATAGGTAAATTGTGTGCATAGCCAATTTTGGTAATTTACTAAACTTCCTATGCCCCTTGAAGCTTATACGAGTATAACCTTACGTACTTATTCGTTATATTCCACTTCTTGAACTTTGGCTGTTAAACGTGAACATAAAAAATGATTGCGATGTCATAAAATTTCTGTATCACTTACTGCAGCATATTACATTCTATATCGAATTACGCTGTTTCTTCGTCTCATTAGGTGAAATTTGATAACAAGAATAGGCAGCGACATACAGTTTACTCCATACTCGAGACAATTGGTAACTTTTTTATTTCTAGAAATAGTACCGCGATTAAACTGGAAAATTTTAGCGGTATTTGAAAAACAAGTTAGAAAAGTGGTCCGCGTTGAATTATCAATATTTTTGTAAAAATTTAAAATTCGGATTTAGATTCATAACTCTCTTACATATCAATATTCTTTACTTGTAGAAACTTGAGGTACTTTTTCAAACATATTTATTTTGCGCAGAATTGCTTTTGGAAGTTCTAGTTTTTCAGAACCATCATCAACATAATCTCTTAGATGTCTGTTGGTTCTCAACAATACTCCTCTTCAAGGACAATTGAACCGTTTACTCCAGAGAGTAAGAACCATAGTTCGCTGTTTCAGATCCGGCTAGAAGGGCCAATGGACGATCGGTACCAGGGACTAATAGCTGACCGTTTGTGGATCCGGCACAAGCGCCAGTAGGTTTTGATAAGGTTGGTAGTTTAGTACTCCTTGCATGTAGCTACTACATGTTCCAATTAAGCTTGGAAAAGAATCAATAAGAATCGTTAATGCCATATTGAATTTCATTATAATTAAAACACCATGTTTCTGCTTTCCAATGGAGTATGGAAAAGATTAATAATAACAGCCTGAACAAATTTGTTTTAAATGATGAAACTAATATACGATTCAAATGTATTGACCCCTCACTTTAACCGCGAATATCTCAGAAACGGAGGAGCAGGAAAAACTGAAAAAATTATGTGTTCATTAGTGGCCATCCATTAATTACGTCACGCAAATTTCATGGATTTTCTACCTCTCCGTCCCCCTATTTCACAGGTTGTCACCCCCCTCCCCCCGTTGTAACGTCACATATTTTACGGGATTACAATTTGAGATAGAATTTTCCGATTTTTATATTTCTTCACAACGGTACGCGTAGATGTAAATAATGTGATGTCACAAAAGTTTCACCTCCTCCTCCCCTCTTGTCACACTTTATGGACCCCTCCTCAGAGTGTGACGTAATTAATGGATGTCCCCTTATGAGTCTATTCTAAATCAATCACTGAAATTTGAATAATGTACATAGAACAGTTTTCAAGTTCTGCTAAGTTATATAGAAAAATGTCCTACTTTTTAAGGAAACTTTGACCTTACCAGTTTTACATCCATTATATCCTGAAAAATATGCATACTATGTAAATATTTATAATATTTTAGACGCCGATAAAGCACGGCATTTTTTGTACGAGGATTTTTTTTTTCATATTTTTTATTTTAAAATTTTTCAGTTATTCTCAAAAACGGGACGTCATGTTTATTCGGTTATTTATCAATGTATTTGAAAAATTTTGGTTAAAATAGTTAACTATATAAAACATAAGCATTTTTAGAAAAAATAATTGATATATATCAAATATTAATTTAGTTATCAAGCGTAATAGATAATATTATTGCAAACTTGCAATGATATTATCCTTTACGCTTGATAACTAAATTAATATTTGATATATACCAATTCTTTTTTCTGAAAATGCTTACATTTTATATAATTAACTATTTTCTCAATTTTTTTTAAAATACATGGATAATTAACCGAATAAACATGACGTCACGTTTTTGAGAATAACTGTAAAAATTTAAAATAAAAAAATATGGAAAAATTTTCTCGTACAAAAAATGTCGTGCTTTATCGGCATATAAAATATTATTTACATAATATGCGTGTTTTCCAAGATATAAAGGATTTAAAACTGGTATGGTCAAAATTCTCTTTAAAAGTAGGACATTTTTCAATATAGTTTAGCAGAACTTCAAAAGTGTCCAATGTACATTATTCAAATTTCATTTATTGATTTATAATAGACTCATAATAAACACATAATTTTTAAATTTTTTCTGCTCCTGCGTTTTCGAGATATTCGCGGTGAAAGTGAGGGGTCAATACATTTGAATCGTACATTAGGACAAAATATGCTCTCCATAAAAACACACACATTTGATAATAATAGTTGTTGGAAATTCGAAAGTGAATTTCTTGTTGCATTTTTTAAATTGTTATTTCTTCAAAAAATTGATTAATAAAATCACCACGTTAGAGCACAACTAGAGTACAAAATCGATTGGATAATATATTTCAACTAATAAATTAATTTTTGAACATTTTCATTAGGTATTTTTTTAAGGTAAGTGCTTAAATGTACTTTATTATTAATTGTTAGATGTTATTTTAATATTCATTAGCTAACCTAATTCTAGTAGCCCTCTAAAGTTGTAAGTAAATGAAGTAAATGCAGATGTATTAGTGATTTACATACTCAAATTCAGGTATTATATTAGAAAGTGATTTTTTCACGATTACAATGCCTCCGATAAACGAGTGTAGTAAAAATGATGATGATGGTGTTCTAAAAACTGAAACGTCTGAAAGTTAATCTGATTATTCTAACACAAAAACTCCCCAGGAAAATTTTGACAGCTTAAAGTCTTCTTTCCCTAGCTTAACTTGGTCCACATACGTTTCAAATAAGGAACCACATACGTTTCAAATAAGGATGGTCGCTTTTAGAACATTTTCCTAAAATTTGTTTCATACTGCTGTAATTTTGACTTACCCCGTATATTTAAATCACCTGCTTACTTAAAAGAATATATAATGTAGTTTATATCAATTCGTAAATATAATTGTGTAACTGTATTTAGAAATACATATACAAATTTACATATTCATTTTACTTAATATGAAAGAGATAGATAAATTTGGTGTTAGATTGAAACAATCGATAAAATGGACATTGAAGGAAGTGACTTGCGAATTTGTTGGCACCTGGACCCTTAGCGCCCTCTAGTATATTCTAATCGGGCGTCCCTGTCAGCTGCGAGCCATTATATTTGATGATTCCGCATTTTGTGACACGATGTGCATTAGCGCTACTCTCTCCAATTCACTAATTATTATGAAACGAACGACCATATCACGAAATATTAATTGCTGATTACGATATTAAACCCTGCCATGCAAATTAAATTACTTTGAAAGTGAAAATAGATTAATAAATATGACAAGAATATGTTTAAAATATTTCTGACAGCGCCTATACAAAAATAAAGAGTATAATAGTGCAAACTCCGCAAGTTGTTTTATCAAGTGTTATGCGTACAATATTAGTTTACTGGTCAAAGGACCCCGCTCAATTTAAATGGAATTTGGGTTTCAGCAAAACGTTCTGAAAGAACATCGTCCCGATTCTATATATGTTTTAGATCGTGAGCGAACAGCATCGACTTACGTATTTATATACAGGAGTAAGGTAAGTGTAGCAGTAATACAAGATAACCACTGTACTCTTCGCCGATTTACTGCTCTTTTTATATAATTGTTGCACATTCTATAGGATACTCTTCGCAGTTTTTAAAAAAAAATAATATTAGTTTTAGACATTTCTTGTTTAATTACAAAACTTTTTCTGCAATTTAAAAAATTAACAACTTTTTATTTATTCGATTTTGTTTAAAATTGGGTTCTTCGTCTAGCTATCACTAACTTACTGTCCAAATTTCAATACAATCGGACTTTTCGTTCTTAAGTTATCGTGCTTACAAGAAACGCGACGGACAGACAGACGGACGGACGGACATTTCGAAAGTTGTTCAGAATTCGGTCACCAGTACAGTGATATGAAAATTTTATCTCTACAAGCAATATTACCAATGCTTCGTTTTATATTTGCGAAGAGGATAATCAGGTTCCCAAGTTGCTACGTCGTATGCGTAGGACTGGAATAATAGTCCCCTTAATTTATGTCTACTATAATGAATTGAGTTGATGATAAAAGCATCGTCTTCAATAACAGTTGTAACATTTAATGTACTGGTCGAAAAAAGTACTTCAGTAAGGATCTAGTTTCGCTCATAAAATTAAAAAATCGTATCACGCTCGCTCTTTTTGAGGTTTTCCTATATCTATTTGTCTATGGGCAAATCTTAAAGTAGTCAGTTATTAATCTAGTTTTTGCGAACACGACGCTTATATATTGGCCATCCAGTGCACGTCACATTTCTAGCGAAGCCGATCCACCGCAAATAGATTACGTGATCCCATCTTAGTCATCTTTATGCACTACACGTCTTAGTTCGGTCGCAGAAATTGCAACACGTTACTGTTCCTTTCTGTATCGTTCCCTCGCTATGTATTCACGCCCCATCCGAAAATTCTATCAATTCCACTCGATGGGCACATACGAACACATTAAATACTTCACTTGTAATCCAACATATTAGGAAGCGTTCAGTAGATTAACTCAACCTGCACTAATGCAAAAAATTACGTCGGGAAATAACTACCATGCACTCAGGATCGATTTTCCATTCCGGTGCCATGTTTCTTGTTTCAGTTATGGAAATAGTGCGGTTAGAAATGTGCCATGTTTGGTCGAAGGGCACTTCAATTCCTCAGATTGTTTGTTTAATTTTTTTTAATTGATTTCAAAGTGAAAATAATTTATGGTAAGGACTAGTGTAATAAAAATTCCCTGGTTTGAGTCAGTGATAAAATTTAATAATATCTGCATAGAAGAATGCGCGTTAGCAATAAATTCCTAGTAGCACAACATATTGGACCAATATATAATCCATGTAGGACCAATATATAAATATTGGTCCTATGTAGGACCAATATTAATGTATTGGTCCTATATGGATTATATATTGGTGCAATGTTGATGCTACTAGGGTGATACTTTAAATCTCGCATACCTACACGAAGAAAAATGTTTACTCTAAAGTTTCCGCAGACACATATTTCGTGAACATGTTTCAATTGAAATATCGGATTTGATTTTCATTGCTGAAATGCGTTCGAATGCAATATTTAGTATTGTAGTGCTTGTAAAACCTATTTGTGGCCAGTAAAATCAAAGATTTCAGCGCCCCTTTCTGGAAATATTACTTAAATAATTTTTTCAAAAATGAAACCGCATTTAAACAACGGTCACTAAATATGATCAAATAATACTTTATCATTATTGAGGCCAGTCAAAAATACCTTCGATTTTGTTGTTTTTTCATTTTTCCACTGAGGTAATAAAGTTCAATTAACCGAACGACGCGCGACAGTGAAATTTTCTTTCATAATTTTTACCGAACGCTTTTTAAAGGCAGTACATTTTTTGTAAAAAAATGTTCACCTATTTTAGTGGCTGTTTCATGTAAATATGCAATAGTTATGTAATTAATCGTGGGAGCTCTGTTGCAATCACTATTTCGGATGTTTAACTTTAGACATCAGATTCAGTATCAGCCACTCCGAAAATACCAGGACGCCGGCGCCTTCGCCATAATCTCGCATATTCTCGAAGAGAAAATATTTTTTTCTGATCTTTCCTCATTTTGTACTAGACATAGCAAAAGATTTTCATATAAATGGCATAAACTATCCCAGCAAAACCATCAAACAGACATAAAAAACATACTTTAAGAACCTCCTGCTATAAAATATTTTTAAAAGTTGGTTAAATATGCGTATATCCGTACCTATGCATATTTTTTAATTGTGTTTGTTCAGTTAATATTCTGAATTGGTGTAGTGACTATGAAATTGTATAAATTGTAGTGAAAAAGAAAATTGGAAACAATTTCTTTAATCGCATATTTGGCGAATGCGCTAATGATAATAACAGACGATCTAAAACAATATATTTTTTTATAAATCATATGGTATTATTGCTCGTTGGTGGTCTCATTGTGGTTTTTTATCGAGCTACGACCAGCACATACATGTCGAAACTACAGAAAATTAAAATATGGTTAAGATTGCAATAAAATTGGTAAGGTAATTGCGAAATAGCTTCAAAATCTAATGCCAAAAGTCAGAAATTCAAAAGGATGAATTCAAAATATGATAATTGTAAAATTTTAGCAGATTTACATGAAATTTGTTGGGAAGATCAGAATTCTCTAATAACAAGACTGATGCTAAAACCTAAAAATTAAGGACGACGTAAAAACTAAATAAGAGATCATAAAAAAGTATTAACATTGAAATTGTATTTCTTAATTTTTAGTGACTTTCTTTGAAAAGGCAATACATTTTTTCCAATTTTTTTTATTGTTAACAGTAATATAAACCTTAGTTTAGTACTTGTTACATTTCGTATAAATTATACACACACCGGCAAATTTAAAGGAACGTAGATAAATTGTTATTTTTCTGTACATAATTTTTTTTCTCCCAACAAATTTAAAGATCTAGGCAGCTATGGATTCCTTGCTATAATTCTTGTTTATTTTACACACTATTTAAGCAACATTTTTTTTTCAATTAACTGAGTATTATTCAATATGCAGTAATGTAGGTAGTAAGTCACGCAGATGAAGTTTACAGCACGATCCGCAGCCGTATCGCAAGCTGAATACGATACCTTTATCTGCAATTATAACAATATATTAACATAATAGTTCATCATCACTAACCGAATTTATCATTCTTGGCACAGTTATTACTTAACTTGATATGATAACGTCGAAACTATTCAAACATATCAAATCACCTTGCTCCTTTCAATAATAATGGACAATTTTATTTCACCGTATCGGGAAAGAATTTCTCTTGGACAGTGCCCCCTTCGCGTCGCGCGTTTCATCGATTTGACAGGCTAGGCATGAAGGTAAAGGAGATTGGCACTGTACCTAGTGACTTATAATAACTCACAAGTAAATTATTATAACTCACGCTATTTGTTTATTGATACTATTAATTGTTCAAAAGCAGTTCATTAATTAATATATAATCTACTAAGAGTGGAGAGACAATTTTATCTACTCTAATTAGATCATATATTAATTAATCAACTGTTTTTAAAAATGTAATAGTATCTATAAACAAATAGCATGATTTATTATAACTCCCTAGTGATTTATTTTTACACCAATCACATTTAACTTCAGGCCTAGCCTGTCCAGTCTATATAACGCGCAAAACAAAATTGAATAGCCCATTATTATTGAGGGGGGGAAGGTTATTTCACATGTTTTAATAGTTTGGACGTTGTCAAACTATCATATTAGTATTTATTGCTATAATCGTAGATAAAGTATAGTATTCAACTTGCGATGGTGGTAATAACATACTTCATGACTTACAGCACTCGCCTACGGCTCTTGCTGCAAACTTCATCTGCGTGAGTTATTACTTACATTACCGCCTCAGAAATCCGAAAAAAGGTGAGGTTATAATGATGCAAATTACGTTAGTAGAAGTTCAAAACGCCCACCATTTACTTCAATACAGTTTTTTAAATTAAAAGACTGTCTGACATAAAGTAACGTTTCTAGATTATTTTTGATAATAATGACGTCTTCATTAATCTCGTGTACAACTCGGCACGAAAATTAACATTAACTCTACACACTACAGGCTGCATGTAGCCCCAAAAGTAAGTATTTAATGGATTAAAATCTGGGCTACCAACTGGCTACGATATTTTATCTAACGTGGAAATCCCAAATGGTTATGTCATTGGACTGGAAAATAAGTCAGATTTGGTTATAACTTATAAAGTTTCTGATAATACCACACCGTATATTAATTTTCAAATTCCGTTGAAAATGTCTCCTTGGGCTTTGGATATTCAATGTCTCATGAATGACTATTTTTTCAATTGAAAACCTTACGACGAATTAAAGTAGCTTCAGCAGTAAATAAAGTGTTATTTTAGAATGTAACATCAGCAATATTGTTGTTAGGAAATCTAGCAATCTAGCTGCTATTAAAAACTATTAAACTAACTATGTTATAAAAACTATCTTGACAGATATGACAGTCACATACAGTCGATACAAAAAAAATATGATGCCCAAAGTGTTTTCTCAGTGTAGTTTTACCATAGACAATTACTGACATTTGACAACTTTTCTCTATGTCTTTAACCGTCTTTACTATTTCATTCATTTTTTACAAAGTGTATATGGATATAGACATAAGACTTACCGCAAATTGTGAAACTCAAACCGAGATAAGTGAAAATTAACTGCATAAAACTAATGCCATACATTGCTACAAACAGAACTAGTCATATAAAAAAAAATCATATCGACAACATTTTCAACATGGCACACTTGGTGATAAATAAAAAAAAGATTTCCTAAACAAAAGCTAGCTTCATTTTATTAGGTATGATGAATGCATCACTTTAGCAATTCCATTATGCAACGGTAAGTTTTGTGATGCATATATAATTAAGTATATTTAATGTATGAAGTGAATTAAATGTGCACTTTTGTAAATTATTATGATTTATTTTTTAAACATAGCACTTGTCATAATTAATATAATTATATTTATAACAACTCGCTTGGGTCAAGCCAATGTTTACACTAGCACACACTATAAATTATGTGTATCAATACGACACTGCTTAATTGTGATATACGTTATATCGTTGAATGCCACAGCCTGATATTAACATTCATTTACATGTTAATAAATTCTACTAAAATACACACGAAGGTTTGTTGTCACTCTTTATTCCATAAATAGGAAAATACTATTTTTGCTAGAGGCAGTAAATTATATTCCATTCAAATTATACAGCAAAGCCAGTGGTTATTATTAATGTCTTGTTTATTGTCAACCCAATTACAAACTTAACAAATATTAATAGCGAATCTAGTGGTTAAATAAATAGCATAGAAAGTAATTATGTTAATAATGTTGATGTTGTTAGTTTTACTCCTACCTGACCCTTTAGATTATTAGTGATACAGCGACATCTGCAACATATGTCTCGTGTTCAACCACTTACCCATGGCGTCTGAAACAAAAGAAATTGATTAGTACCTATGCTGCAGCAGGTAGGTAATCGATGTAAAATATGTGCGTTTCTCTGCGCCAATTTGCTTAATAATACTAGAGGGTTCATAAATGACAGTATGTAAATTTAAATCTTAAAGGTAAAAAATAAATACAATTTACATATTGCAGTTGACAATACGTATTTATTGTGATGTTGTAAGCGTGATAAATTCCTAATTATATCTGGAGTGGCCCAAGGCTCAATATTAGGGCCTCTGTTATTTATCTTATTTAATAATAATATAGTCACTCTTGTTGATGTTAAGGGTCTACTATAAATATGTTGGAACACGTGCAAGTTAAACTATGATTAGTATGTACAATACACCACAGATTAATTACAAATAAGACATTAGTTTAATATTTGTGTTTTTTATAGCAGTTTCAAAACTTCTTAACGATAAAAGAAACTTTATCAGAAATTCCTAATATTCTATTGAAAGGGAATAGAAAGGTTAGCTGGAATTATTCTATAATAAGATACATGATTATATGAAACTGAATATTGTTTCTAAGGTAGCGAGCGAAAATATCTAAATTTATCATAGAGCTAACAAATCAGGGGAATCAATTAAATCATTGGTTAATTTATATAAAAAGAAAGCAATCTTCTACTTTTTAGAGATGCAATGATAATAAATGATAAAATCACTATTGCGCAATTGTTAAACAGATTCGGTTTTCTTAGTTTACATGACCGCAGGAAGCTCTGGTTTCTTTTACTTTTACACAATTTATTCAACCTACAATCTTGTTAATTGCCAAGATATCTTGATTATACAAATTTTACGCATCTATTGAGGATAAGCTTCATATATTTGAATCAAGTGAGAATTTTTGTATCGATTATTCAACACTGAGTGAATACAAACATTCGTTGGGCATACATCATGGTTAGTGGAGATCCAGAGGCAGACAATTTTAGGCTGCAAAGTATTTACTTTTAAGTCGTGAGTAGTAAATATTAAGTTGATTAAGTTAATAATTAATTTAATTTATAAAGTAAGTTTCCATCACGTACTAAGAAAAATTCTCATATTACTTTTGTTGCCTGCTATACTGTAACAGCCAGTACCATAAATAGCGCCAAAAGAATCCTCTAAGTAAAGGATACTTTAGTTCTTAAATTTGACCTTAAATCACCTTTAAAGTCTGTCGTGTACCATAAAGCAAATTCCATCGCCTTTTGGCAAGGAGGCTTTTTTGATATTGTTATGGCTGGACTTTAATAATATAGATTTGTGGAGTTTTTACGACGGTACGTTATCTAATTCTTAACAGCTTAAAAACTTTTTGCCTCCAGGAGGACTGTGTTTTCACTGCTCTATTTATTTTTCGTCAAGTTTGTGTTAATCCATATCCACACTCCACAGTGTGATCCAGTTACGTTGTAATTTATGTTTTTCGGCAGCATGACGACAGAAGATTAAAAAAAAGAAAGAAAAGTCCACTCTTCACAAAAGAAGACAAATTACGTCTAGTAGAGGCAATCTATGCTCAGAAAAAAAAATTATTGAAAACAAGTAAATAAACAAAGTGACAGACGCGAAAAACCTAAATTTCATCACAGTGGCAGATCATCTCCCATTTTATTTTATTTTATAGTACGGCAGCCCGTTACTAAAACCCCCCATCAAAACAGCGAGCTTTGTCGCAGGGAAA
This sequence comes from Stenurella melanura, assembly GCA_963583905.1. Classification (NCBI taxonomy): domain Eukaryota; kingdom Metazoa; phylum Arthropoda; class Insecta; order Coleoptera; family Cerambycidae; genus Stenurella; species Stenurella melanura. The sequence continues at coordinate 63,482,301 of OY757310.1, forward strand.
CTCTATAGATTATGAAATTCTAAGAAACTTTTTCATACGACAAAAGTTCGAAAAACGATACGGGCGGCTGGCAAACGACTTTGCGCCGTTTTTTGTTGGCCGAGGCTGTGCGAAATCGAATGGAGTCGCAAATATGCATTCCATGACCTTCCCAATTACAATTTTTGCAAATATAAAAATTGATTTGTCAAATGAATGTCAAATAGAAATATATTTTTCAAATAAAATTTTTATCATTATTTTGGTCTTTGTAACTCGGCTATCAGTCAAAAGTACAGTTCTCAATTTTTCCCCCTCATATTATTTCCCTCGCCAAGAAGACAAAAGAACTGCTTCGCTACGAAGATCGAGAAGATCTGTTTTTCTTTACATGTTCAAAGATCGATTTGAACATGTAAAAGTTCCGTCACCCTTAACTTCTCTTCTCCCAGAACCGATGAGAAATGCTAGAATTATCTTCGCTAAAGTTGATTTTAACTACACGGACCAAAATCGAGACTTCCAAAAAGGAAGCTTTTTTGCATAGTCCCCCTTTAAAATTGGTTTATGGTGCAAGTCTGAAGGAAAAAATGGAGCTTTTACGTTTAAAGGTCGCTTCTATTTTATTTATGGTAAAGGTAAATGATTAATCATGTCTCTAGCTGATACAAATGTATTAGATAATTGCATACTGGCTCCTATACCATTAAACATTCCACTAAGGAAATGTAGATGACGTCCCAAACAAGTGGAAACCTACTACGAAAAACGAAATTAAAAAGTCAGTTAACAGTCCAAGGTTTTTGACAAAGTTTCATTGACTATCAAGTTACGTAATTTACACCATATGTATTTCTACAATATAATAATATAAGTGTGTATATATGTGTAATATCAAATAGTATGCTAGAGGTCATTCGCTCTTACAAAAAGATTATTTCATTTCTTAGTGTATCGTTTCGAGCACTTTATTACTGACACACCCATTTCTGCCACAACTCATTTATTTTTTGCTTTGGAGCGTCTGTGTAACTACGATACCGCGGTCGGCCCATTTAAAATCTTACTTTATCTATTTAAGGGTGGTTTCTTAATTACCTTGCGAACGGTAATGACTGCGCTTAATTAAACTACCTGGCTACCTGTCGTTTATTTGCGGGAATATTGCAAAAGCAAAACAGCATAGTCGTAATAGTGTGTGAGTGTGTGTGTGTTGATAATATCTACCGCACACTGCATTCCATCAAATTAAGATCATTCGAATGGTAGTCGAATGCAAATGTTGTGGAATAACTCTGTCGGGGCGTATATATGTAGCAAATTTCACAGAAAATTTTATTACCTCTAAAAAGCATTCGCTAAAGACTTATGCACATTTAGAATCCATTAGTTACAACAACGTAACAGACGTTGTAGAAAATTTATTTAGTATCACTACACACAACGAAATTACCATAACGACATTTCTTTGCCGCAATGATTAGTATCTGTATTATTTGAAACATTTTAAATCAGTTTAAATGGAGCGATGATAATTTTATAGCGATTTATGTCAAACAGATTATAAAATTTGAATCTTTATCTGATTAAACTCATATCAAATAGTATCCCTGACGGTAGTTATACAAGGCAAGTCTTTAGTGTATGGTTATATTTAAATCACATATTCTTGACATCTATAGAAACCCACTGAATATATTTTTCTCTTGAAATTCCGCGTATAATTTTCATTCTTGTTTAATAAAGAATGCGACGAAACTGTTTTGGACCTGCTTGTTATTTACAATAGTCTCTATCGCATTTGCTAGTGGTTTATTCGTTTGTGTGCAATTAGATAATATAAATGTAATACAGGATAGTAGTTATTCATTCCCAAAGTATCATTTTGAATGCAATAAACACTTAAGATAAATAACTGACTAATTTCTAGTAATATTTTAAACATTTTAAACAACTTCTTTAATTTTGTTGGTTTTTTCATGCCCCAACATTTTTTTTAACTGTAGATTGAGCGTAACAAAAATAACAAACTTTTATCGTATGCAACGTAAGAGTACACATAGTTTTCCAATTAACAGTCGACTTATAAAATGCCCCTTTAGAAAAAATCTATTCCTTCATTCCCAAGCAAACAGGATTATTTTATTTCCAAATATTTTTTACAAATAAAATATCAGCATTAGTAGTAATATCCATGTTATTTCTAGTGAAGTAATCATACAGGAAATTATTACAAATATATCACTTTCTTGTAGTCAACGACATGAAAGGTAGCAGTTATTTAAAGTAACATATTGGTCATCCAGCGAAATAGTAACTACGAAAATACTTTGTACGTATAACAAATAGTTTAATGCTGTGTTAATCTTCATCTAGATTCTAGATGCGTACTACGCAGATAGAAAATCAGCTTATTGTGACATTTCGCGTACCTATATATCTGTTGCTTACGTTGTTTGTGTAAAGTGTATTACCCTTATTATTTAGATGTTCCTATTTTGTGATAGATACTTGTACTGTGTTGTATTAATTAGGAACGTTTTGGCAAATAATATCGGTAAGTAACATCGTGCTTATTTATGAAAACGAATTACTTTTTCCAAAGTACAAGGCGTGCATTGTTCTCCGAACTCCCTGCATTAAGATCACAACCGCAGAGAACGAATTTTAACATATGTTTATTGTTTGCATTCCTGAAAAGTTTTTTCAATGAAGCAAATTAATTCCATTTTCTTTTCTAGAAAATGGCGTGTAGCATAGCAGCATAGTATAATTTCAGATTTGTCTATTTCAAAAATTATCTAAAAATCTAATACTTCTATGTATGTTGGCAACGTTTCATTCATTAGCCAGCAGCATATTTGTTATTAACTTATATCTCTGAAAAGATATTTAGTCACCGAGTGACAACCTAATTGTTTGTGGCTCGGAGTCGAAAACATTTATCGATTTTTAAATTTTTGTTTGTTTGTTAAAGAAAATAAACAATGCCAATCAATTATACCGAACGAAATATGTCGAAGGTTAAAAAACTCACCCTGTATATGACCTATATTATATATGTATTTATTCTACATTAAAAACAATCACAGACAGTGCTACAAACTAAAGAGAAGTCAGTTTATGTAACATTTTTCCTTCTTGCTATCACACATTTTGAACTTTACAATTTTGGAGTAGAAGCACTGCAAATTGTCCACGGCATCGATTTTGTGCTGCAACTGATAGTGAGGAATGCTGGCGCGGTGTTGTGACAGCGGCATTGTATCCGTCGAGACCTGTTTTAGCACAAACAGAAAAATGGATTGCCTTCACAAAATCTCACGATTTATCCCACTTGTCACCCACAAACACATTTTTCTCATTTATGTACGATTACAAACAAGTAAGAATATTTCGATTATTTCTGTTATCAAAAATATTAATAATAGCTGTGCTTTTTTTTTTATTGAAAGAGAAGTAACAGGAACAAGTAGAGTAAAGTACAGTGCAGCTAATATAGAAGAATATTAACCGATAGAAAGTACGTGTTGAAATTATTTAGCTCTAGTGTAATACCAAATTATACATTTCAGGAAGATCTTTCATTTGTAATAAGCAAGGTACCATAAAGAGAAGGCTTATATTTGTTAATATAGGGACGGGAGGGAATACTAGAAATAAAATTCTAAATACCTACTACTAAGATAAGAAAAGGTGTAAATTATCTAACTAATTCTGTAGATGAACAATCTTCTACAAAAAAGGTATATGACACAACGTCTACTATTGATGACGCGAGATTTATTCAAAAAAATGATTTAGTTTGCAGAAATCAGAAAATATTTTAAGAAATCCCTGCTAAATAGAAACATATCTACAATAACTGTCATATTTCTGACAAGAAAGTATCACAATAGAGAATTGTAAATATTCATAAAACTATTACATTTTCCGTCTTACATTTTTTAAACAACGACGGCTACACAGAAAAATTACACTATGGGTCTAAAATTTTAAACAATGGCTACACTGGGAAACGAAAAATTTCTGATACTGTTGATATGTCTGTATTGGAAACATGTAGTGCGATAATAGGAAATAAAAGGAGTGAATGTACAGAAACAGTAGGTCAATCTGACTTACAGTTAGATTTTAAATTTCGTTTACTTACATAGTGACTGCATCGGGCTTGATGGTACATAACATCCAATATAATATAAAGTATTAAGAAAAAATTAAAATGAAACCATAATCAAAGACTGATAACGTCCAGAAAAATGATCTTACTATTTTTATTGTCAACTTTTCTATACCCAACAAGATGGGCGCAGATTTCAGAAAAAGTTTCTTACAAACCTTTTCTATACCCACAAATCATTAAAACTTAGGAAAAGTCACTCCAGAATCCTGAATCTGAAGCTAATAGTAATAGCAAAAACCTAGTTCTGTGTCGTAACAAGACAGTTTTCATGCTTTTTAGGCAAAAACAATACTTCCCTATGTGCATCGTTTGCAACTATTTCTAATACTCGTGGATAATTAAACTGCTCGCGAATACTTGAAATGCTCACAAATACTTAAAGTGTTTGCGAGCACCTTTTAAGACCAATAAGCACTAGGAGAAAGTACAGGAAATAGGGTTGGAAATTAATGTCGATAGAACAAAGACAGAACTGGAATATTGGCGAAAATAACATACAGGTAGTACAAGAGTTCACATACTTAAGTAGCAAGGTGAACGAGACCAACGACTCAACAGCAGAAATAGGAAACAGGATTATGAAAGAAAACAGCTCTATGCAATAAACGAAAGCACGAAATTCAAACTAATTCAAAATTCGAGACGCCAAGGCAGTGGCCATATACAAAACCCTAATAAGACCAATTGTCACCTAGGGCTGAGAAAAGTGGACCGTCATCAAGAGACCTGAAGACATGCTCGTCATATTTGAACGGAAAGTGCTCAGAAGGGTGTATGGGCCCGGTGAGAGAAGGTGAAGGCTGGCGGATTAGATACAGCTATGAACTGACACAACTGTATAGTGATATGATCATAGTTGACCATATTAAGGTACAGCGGCTCAGATGGGCGAGATACGTTGAAAGAATGATCAATGACCGGGTGCCAAAAAAAGAATCTTGAGGAGGCAAATCATGGGCAATAGGCACGGGGGACGACCAAAGGACCCGCTGATAGGATAACATACAAAATGATGCCGAAAAATTACTTGACACAGGAAACTGGCAGGAAGCAGATAAGATCGAGGCAGACGGAGGCAAAGGTTAAAGGAGGTTAGGGTCCAATGAGGACTGTAGTACCACGGGAAGAAGAAGAAGCACTAAGCTTTTTGCCGCAGTGTTTGAAGCACTAAGCACCGATCTCAAAAAGTGCGTCTAAGCAGAGTGCATTCGAACATCAAAGTGCTTCAAGCACTTGTACGAGCACTAAGTACTGTGCCTTGAGGTAACACTGTTAAGTATTCTAAACTATGATGATTAGTGTACAACTTGTATCATCGGTGATATATAAAAACTGTTCCTTCGATTTCTTCACATTTCTAACAGGATTAATTTTAATTTAATTTTTAATGAATAAGACAGTTAAGATCCCATATATTTCTAGTACAGAAACATTTTCCTACACATTTAAAGGCTCTGTTCGCTACACTAGTAGTAACGCTACAGAATTGGCGTAATGCTGTTGACTTTCTGGGATGTGAAACCGTGAAACAGCAATAGCATCACCATCGGAATTAATCTAGTCTGTGCGATGTAATCAGCCGCCATTATCACCCCGGTATTTGGTTAAAAAAGCAATAGCCACCCCACAATTACCTCGTAATGGGCCATCGTCTCTTCCTTGATCAACACATAACAATCGCGAACCCTCCCAAGCTGCATAATTTCAGCAGTAACCCGGGGATTACGGGACGAGTAGATGGACTGTATTCACTTTAATTAACGTTCAGCACCTCCGAGGCGAGAAACGTTTGTCTCGGTCAGCTGGCGTTTCTCGCGAGGTGCATGTCGAAGGCTCATAACGCGCGAGTATTGCCATCACACCCTGTCCAACCCTCGCTAAGTGCAGGGCCGGACACTCGGTACACGCGAGCCTGCGTTATTTATGCCCTTAGTCAGCTGAGTCGATACACTTGCTATTTAACTTCGCGATCGATCGGAAATTTAAATAGAACCGTGACTGCCGCAAAAACTACGTCAAAACATCATCCAGACATAGTCAGGAATTAGACGCCACGAATTCGACCATAGGAGGTGCACTCGAACATACAGTTTTGAAAAAAACACGTACGCTATCTGGGATGACCTTGTGAATCTAAACATAGAGGGCCGACCTGCTGATCGCCGTTGCAAAAGAGCGTAGAAAGACTTTTTGCAAAATGTTTGTATTATAGAAAATTGCATAATTGCATGTTTACATTTTTAATCTTAGTTTTCAACATTTCTTAATGATTTTTTAAACATTTCGAAAGCCTATTCTTTCTAGATCCAAGTGCTCCCAAATTATTTTCGAAATTATTATTAAAAATGCTACTACAGAAATTGTTTAAGCAAAGCGTAGCTAAAAAGTGCAGTGTAAATTTCACCAAAGGCATTTTACAAACTATTATAATATATACTAAAAAAGTTGAAGACATACAGAAAACAACGTATATAGCTCATCCAGTGTCAGTTTGAATATCATAAAAGAGGACCTACAAAGGAATACTTCATAACACGAGAGATGTCATAAGCGTCGACCGATAATTTTTAGAATCACTTTTTAATTATATATCAATTGATAAATATTGTTTTATAACTGTATATTAACTGATAGACATGATGTAAATTATTTAGTTATAATACAATATTTATTTATAATAAATAATGTTAGTTTAATGAACAACTCCATAAATGATTCACTAAAAATAACTAAATATCATTTATAACCTACGGCTATTGCTACGGCAATATTAAGAATGAAGTATGAGTTTATAAGTTATAACAAGGGACTTGTAATGGCGAGCCAGGTAAACAATCGACTACTTTCGTTTGGGGTAAGCACATATCTGGTTAACTATATTCGTATACGGGTATCGTTTGCAATATTCAAGTACGCGGTCACGGGTGTCATTCTATCACAAACAGGCTTATGACTTATCCTAGTAGCAATGCTTTAGACTAAATTTTCACACTGACAATAGAAATACTACACATTATCTGTTAGTAAAAGTGTTAAAATGAAGGTAAAATTTTATCATGTGTGGAAAAATTAATTTGATTCTAAGGCTGTGTCGATAAAATGCGAAAATATGCAGGGTAAATATAGCTTTTTTCTATTTCAGATTGTTTGAAACTTTTTCTAGTGTTCTTCGCATAGCACTTATTTGATAAAATAACTTACGGGGTGTGCGTTTTTGGTTTTACCAACGATTTTAGGTTTACACGAACATTTATAGTTATTAGGTATAAGGTATAAACACGTTGTTCTTCGGGCTTCAAGTAAAATCAATTGAATTGAAAATTTATATTATGGATTTGTAACGATCGCACTCAACCAAAGCGCGAGACATGCACTTATAAACCCAACATGATAGCGGAAAACAACGGAGCGCTGTACAAAAAAATTAATGCGTAAAAACTCACGCGATTGAAGTGAAACTTCTATGCGAAAATTATATAATAGGTTATATTAGTAAGGTATTATGAAAATGAATGATACATTATTATAGATTCAATGAAAATAATAACTTTTATTCTGTTCCTGTTTCTTCAGAATTTAAAAATTACACGATAGGTTTGTGATGCGTAAAATATTATATAAGAGCTCAAGACTGAAGCTGGAAGTTAGTTCCTGATTTCGTTCTTGCTTTGTTAGGGTTATTATCATACTCTGTGCAAATACAAAACGAAAAGTAGATTGCATTTGATCGGCACATTTCTAAAATCTATAATATCGCTTGTAGAGAAAACATATCACTGTGTTGGTGATCGAATTCTGAACAACTTTCAAAATGTCCGTCCGTCTGTCTATCTATCCGTCCCTCTGTCTGTCCGTCCGTCACGTTTCTTGTAAGTACGATAACTTAAGAACGAAAAGTCCGATTGTATTGACATTTGGACAGTAAGTTAGTGTTAGCTAGAGGAGGAACCATATTGTTTTTGAACAAAATTGGCCAATAGATAAAAAAGTTATTAATTTTTTAAATAGAAGAGACATTTTGTTTTTTTTGTAATTAAACTAAAAATGTCTAAAATTAATATTATTTATAAAAAAAAAACTAGGAAGAGTATCCTATAGAATGTACAACAATTATATAAAAAGTGCAGTAAATCGGCGAAGAGTAGAGCTTGTTTTTTTTTTTTTTTTTTTTTTTTTGGCATTAGGATAGTATCCATACAGCCAGGAACTACGTTACTATTACGTTACATTTCTAAACCAAGGGGAAAAAGAACAAAAAAAAAATTTCGAAAGCACCTACGCCAACTAAACAACCTTTTTTTTTTTTTAACATCTACAGGAAAGTACAGGGTCACTCGTTTCTCGCCCAGGGGTCATTCAGGGCTTTTAAATATCAGACACACAGGTGGACCACGGTTAGGTTTTACACAAGTAAGGTTAAAAACAAAGGTAACAAAACTAACCTACTCTAAAGTTTAATATTTGTTTTCCTTGAAAATTGTATTATGCAATTGATAATATCTTCCCTTTGCAAAACTAATAAATGCATCAAATTAAAAGGAGTTTCAATTTTCAAATTTATCATGTTCTTGTACAGTTCATTGCTTTCATCGGTGTATTTGCTACATCCAAAAAATATATGTTCTAGGTCCCCTAAAACGTTGCAATGCTCACAGGTATCGCTCGGTAGTATTCCTATTCTATGTAGATGGGTTGGATAACACCCATGTCCAAATTTAATTCTAGATATTATGGTGATATATTTCCTAGGTATGTTATAGTTATTGAACCAGGGGTTCACTGGTAGCTTGCTTATTTATAATCTTAATTTTTCTCTGAGAAAATTGATTAACGGTTGTGCTTCTTGCTTAGCAAAGTTAACATCACCACCCAAGATCATGGGAATTTTGTTTAAATTCTCTAAGAGAATAGAAGCATCAACTATATACAGTGAGGTCCATATACAGGGTGTAATCAGTTTCATGTCATTAAAACAAACTGGTAATAGGGACCGACTAGACAAACAAAAAACCTTTATGACTTTTCCCTCTAGGGGCACTTTGAAAAACACTGATCTAGGTTAACATATTTAGTATTATGGTAGACAACTATTGAGAACCACTGCTTTTCTTGGTCGATGGACTTGTACTTCCCAATTATATAACTTTTAAATTGTCATAAAAAAGTGCTGGCCGGCACACGCGGCGTCAAAGGATCATCGACCGCCTTTGATGTACCGCCTCAACTGAACTGAGGCAAGCATAAAGAGGTAAATAATTCGTTCTCTCTTCGTGCACGATTGCAAGCAAATAATGGCCATAGAGGTTTATACAGAGCATTTCTTTACATATGTGTTTTTTAATTTGGAACAAAATATTGGATTGTTTATAATTAGGAAAATTTAAATGTGGTTTATTAACATTTGTAACATAAATGAGTGTCTGGGTTAAAAGCTTACTACCTACCTAAATGATTCAAAATCTCTGCATCTGTATCAATACACAGTTCGGTACGTCGAACTAAGTACATACGCACTTCGTTCAACACTAAACACTCAACTATCAACTAACGTTGTCAACAAAGAAAAATAAAATAAAAACTTGGTAGAAAAGCCAAAAAGGAATACAAAAAGAACGAACAAGTAAGTTGTGTCTGTACGTAATCGAGAATTTGACAACTTGAACGGTAAGTCAATAAAATAAATCTTAACTATAAATACACAATGACGCCAAATTCAAAAATAACAAAAACAACGAACGGCAGGTTGGACGTGTGTACATAACGAAACACCGACAGTAACTAAAATATTGCACAAGGGAGAGTTAGAGTATAACTTTTCTTCAGATCAGATCTAGATCTAAACCTACCTCAATACTCCAGCAGTTCTCAAAAAATTTTATTGAAAATTTGCGAAAGTTTTATTTTTTTTCTCTCCAAAACTATGAGCATTAGACCCCATGTTATATAAGGTTTTTTTTCTTTGTCTTGTCGCTACCTACCACCATTTTTTTTAATGACATGAAACTAATTACACCCTGTATAAGTAACGGATAAATTCATTATCTATGTAATTTACAATTTATGAGTAAAATCCTAAAACACGTCAATATTTAATTCTAAAGTGACATTCTTTGAGCATAATTTTATACATCCCCTTAACTCCCTTGGAGTAACAGCTACCTCTTTAAAATTTTTAAATGGAACGAGGGTGCGTGTGATAGCTCATTTGAAAGGGGTTTTTCTATCCAGCAATATACGGTTTTTTTATTTCTCTAATTTTCTTATTGAAAAATATTATATTTTTAATGTTACTAAGTAAACAAAAGAACATGAAACAGTTTAAATCAAATGTTCAAACTGGGCGCTTGTTGCTTCTTGACAATAATGTAGACGTTGCTGAAATGTTTCTAAAATATTTTGTATCGTTTCCGGGGTGATTTGATTCATTTCTAGTCTTATTCATCATCTCTTGCACACAAAGTTAAAGCATTAGCCCAAAAACATTGTTGACGTATGTCGACAAAGTTTAGTTCAGCTAACGAAGCGACCTTTTACTGGCCAAGTTAAAGTATACTGGGCTGTAACAAAGCAGAGCACTGATGCCTTCATTACTGTATCCCCCACTCCAGGCATTTCAGATTTTGTGACGCTGTCAAACGAGTTTATCCTCGCCTTCACTTCAAAAATTCTTATTCTTGTAACAATAAAGTCATGCATATAGTTGTTTGACTGGAAATTCCTCCACTGTTTTCTGCAGATTTCATATTATGGAGGTATGCATCTATCTGCAACAGTTTTAAAAATTTAGGTTGAACTTATCGAATTCGCTTTGTCTCAACAATTTGTTAGCAACAATTTCGTAAACAACTTGACAGCAGCTGAATCTAGAATTAATAAGTATTCCATTGATTTGAAAATCATTGAGACATGTTAAGAATTCGCTGGAATCACTACTTCCACATACACATCCAGATTTCCCATTCAAGTCTCTTCAACATCTTGACTATATTTACTTTGCACTCTAGTATGTGGAAATAATAATTGGTCATAGAACTTTAATATATTTGAAGCATGTGTCTAGAAAAAAATTGGCTTCTAGCATATACACCAAACATGAAGTTGCTAGAATTAGCTTATTTTTCGCATTTTCCCCTATTTACCACTACCCCCTCCACCCCTTCACCGAAACCATCTCAATCAAGTGGACCGAATTTCAAGTGAATATCTCAATTATGTTTTAGGGGTCTAATCCCTTTTAATAATGAAGTGGTGGTGGTGGAGGGGTTGAAAAATGTTATAAAAAAATGAGGCCTTGGCTTCTAGTATATACACCAAATCCCAATCGTACTAGCATGCTTTACTTATTTTCTCCTATTTACCCCTGCCTATTCCCCCACCCCTTCAATGGAATCATCTCAAAATGGAATCAAGTTCCAAATGTCGTTTAATACATACGTGTACCAAATTTCAAGTGAATATCTCAATTTTATTTTATGAGGTCTTTATTAATGGACTGGGGGTGGTGGAGGGGTTGAAATATGCTATAAAAAAATCTGAGGCCTTGGCTTCTGGTATATAGACCAAATCTCTCTCACCAGTTTGCTTTACTTATTTTCCCCTTATTTACCCCTATTTAATCCCAACCCTTTAAAGGAATAATCTCAAAATACAATATAATTCCATACGATGTTATAATACTTACGTGTACTAAATTTCAAGTAAATATCTCAATTTTATTCTATGAGTGGGGGTAGTGCGGGGGATGTAAAATATTATAAATAATTTAAGGCATTGGCTTCTAGTATATACACAGAATTCCAAGTTCCTGTACTCTTACCAGCTTCCCTTCAATGAAATCGACTCAAAATATAATCTAGTTCTAAATGTCGTTGTAATACATACGTGTACTAAATTTCAAGTAAATATCTCAATTCTATTTTATCAATCCTTTTAATAATAGAATGGGGGTAGTGCGGGGAGTGTAAAATATTATAAATAATCTGAGGCCTTGGTTTCTAGTATATACACCAAATCCCTTTATCGGCATTAGCGCAAAATATAATTTAGTTCCTGATCTCTTCGTGATACATATGTGTACCAAATTTCAAGTCATTATCTTAAACTGTTCTTGAGAAAACGTGCGCACAAAAAGCTACAGCCCGACCGACCGACCGACAGAATTTTTTTTCGCTCAAATTTAAAATCTCGACGTTTTATGAGATTCTAAGCCTGCTCAAATGAATAATTTTTTGTTTGCTTATACTTGTAAGGAAACATATTCTTTATAGGATTTTGCAAACGGCAGAAAAAAATTATCTATAATAACCAAAATAAAAACTGTTTGTAAAATTATTGATTACAATCCTTGCATTCTTTCGAAAACCTGATTTCTGGTCTGGTCTTTCTTTTTGGACAATTCTCATTCTAACACTAGTTTCTACACAGTCCCCTACGGCTATGCAGAATAAACCAGTATCCACATAACCCGCTACGGCTATGAAGATTCATTTAAAAGAGAACAAAGGCCCAAAATGAATTTATTTACATACCTCGTCTTTTGAACATTTTTTCATTCTAATGGATTACATTTTCATGAAATCTATCATACTGGTTTATTTTGCATAGCCGTAGGGGGCTGTGTAGAATTTAGTGTTAGAATGAGAATTGTCCAATGAAAAAGACAAATTGATTTTAGGATTTTAATTGCTAGCATAACCAGAATTCAGGTTACCGAAAGAATGCAAAGGTTGTAAATCAATAATTTTACAAATAGTTTTTATTTTAGTTCTCATAGATAGTTTTTTCTGCTGTTTGCAAAGTCCTATAAAGAATATGTTTCATTCTAAGCCCATTTCAATAAAAAAAAAATGTACGATTACTATACTTCCACTCCATTACGTGGATGTGGAAGTAAAATAAGCGTCAAATGGGATGCAAACAAAAAATTCAAACCATTTTGAATAATAGTCACAGAGCCATGAATATCCACTTCGAAATCACATGAATGTCAAAGCGATTCAGCTACTTCATCAGGAATAAGAAGAAGGCTCAAAAGAATTCATCCTTTTGAGCCTTCTTTTTTTGAGTGTGAAGAAAAAATAATCTGAGGATACCAGGGGGGTAACCTTATTACAGAACTTAGTAGTTACTAAGATATTATCAGAAAAGTGTTGCTCGTTAATCTTAGTATTTAGATTTGTTGTAATTATGCATTTAATTTTTTTTTTTTAATTACCAGAATACAAAACTTTGGGAACAAATTTTTGTTACACTATATTTTCAAGCGCACACCCTATGTTCGAATTTGAGGATTCTGATTCCTGAATACGCAGACATATCATCCAGACAATTTACTGCCGACGTACGAAAGGGTCATCAAATAGTGAATAGGTATCCAAATAGAAGTGGCCACGGAGGCAGCATGTCAAGCTGTCATTGAAGGAAAAACGTGCAAATTCTATTCGGTGACAGTAACAGACCCGGCGCCCTCATCAAATATTGACGCACAGAAGGAGGTGGCGTGCCATACATTTTTAATTAGTCCGAGTGATGTGAAACGGAGCGATTATGCAAATTCCGGTGTCAGCGCGCTGCCGTACCGACCGAAATCAAATTTTCCACCCCATTGAATCTGAATGCGATTAAGAGGAAATCGCAATCGGGGTGCCGATTTAGTTGCAACGCTACGCTGCCACGTTCATGTCGGGCGGCTCGCGTAGAAGAGTATTTTATTAAGGTAACTGGTGTCGAATGTGTAATGCGCTATAAAGTTTATACCCCGGTCGTTACTTGGCCTTAACCGCAAATCCCGCACGCCATATCTTGTCTTTTACGGACCCGGCAATAAGATAGCACCGAAATGACCTCTCCAACGGCCCAAATGGCGTCGTCTGTCTCGCCGGACCACTTGACGTAGAATTAAACTGATTTCGATGAGTTTTACATAAGAGAGGATGTTTTATTGATTGTAACTCACACGCGGTAATTGTTGACATTGTGGAGCACTACAAAAGCTCGTAAAAGCGGCTACGCATTCGCAAAGAAAGACATTCTTAAGAAGCAACCTGAAATAATACAAACTCCCATTTAAATTAATCATAAAAGCTTAGATAAATATATAACGGCGCGTTTGATCTCTCTTTGTGGGTGCGACAATTTTATAGTTCGTAAAAGCACATCACCTCTAAGAAAAGCACTATTTGTTAGTCAGGGGAATCAGAAAACATATTCGATGATGGGATGTGCACTTGAAGATATAGTTTAAAAAAAATATGTACGTTATTTGGAATGATCTTAGGAATCTAAATGTGGAGGGCGTCATTCTATTCGCGATTCCACATTCGTATGATATGAAATCTGCAGAAAAGAATGGACTAGTGGTTAGCAAAAGAATTATCTGCATTGATTTATTTTAAGGTGCCATTTCCAAGAGAGCGTCATCCAATAGGGAAACACTTTTATTATTTTTGACCATTACTTTTTTTTAGCACGACTGCCTAAGTAGAACTATAACAAGACTATTACTATGAATTTTCACTCGATAATTCCAGCAGTTTCCAAAATAGTTAGATTTAATACTAAGATTATGAAGATGAAGATTAGCATAATCTTTAAATTTAAATCTAACTAATTTGCAAACCACTAGGATTATTGAGTGAAAATCCATAAAGATCATACCAAACTTTTAGCATTCTAAGTCGTAAAACAGAGAAGCGCTCGATCTAATAAAGACATGACGTTCGTCTGCTGGACGAGAACTTGAAAATAGGTATTAGGATTTTGCTTTTACACCAAAGTTACAGCTAATAATAGCTGTAGCGATAACTCGCTGATTAAATTGGATTGGCTGAAGTCTTACTGATTACTTCTTGTTAGTTAAATCTTTTTGAACAACAGGCATGTACACTTGCCTGTAAACAAAATAGTACATTATTATTTATTATCTAAATTGCCGGCTACTATGCAAACAAAAACCACAAGTAAAATTGGACGCCGGAACTTTTGACTCGAAACGCTGCCAATACCGTTAGAATAGGATCGTTGACCATTTAAAAAAAAATTTTATATTCAAGTAATTTATAAAATTTTATTTGACCCGTATTTTTTATTTTACATTCCAAATTCATTTTAATAGTGAAATTAATTATTTAAGTTACGAAATTTTGAATTGGCGCCCATGGTGACCTCAGATGTGAGAGCATGCGCAGTTACCAAATAGAGGAATAATCGACGGGCGTCGTTCGTTTACTGTTATAGCACAGAATAGTGTGGTTATAGCATCGAGTGAGCCATTGTCATATTGTCTTCAAACTGTTGTTATTGTTATTAGGATTTAACTTGATTAAAATATGAAGTACACTGTAAGCTAAAGTAAGTATGTAAATGATTTTCTATTAATAATATACTGTTGCAGATATGTTTTAAAATAGAAAATACAATTTTTAGGTTATAATTTAATGAAAAATCAATGCAATGTAAACAACAAATACACAACAAATCTACCGAGCACTACCGACAACATGATAGAAGAAAACATGAAACTCTCTAAAATTGAATTCTCATTACATACGTCATCATTTACAGTCTTCTTATTTTGAAAACCAATTTTTTCTTACATGTGATCATTAGGACTTTCTTTAATATGATATATGAAATATACAATTTTATGGAGAATTAATTTTTCAGTGGTAGCATATGTGTATCTTCAATACTTTAGTCGTGAGAGTGATTGAAAGTTGAATACAAAATTTATGATTGTCCAGTGCGCAACTTTCAACCACCCATTCGCTAAAGGTATTTAAGATAGACATAATACGCTACCACTGACTATTTCATAGAAAATTTAATTTTCTATAAAATAGTTTACGTCCATTTTTTTCGGAACTCTAACGGTTTTGGCAGCGTTTGGAGTCAAATGTGCTGGCGTCCAATTTTTCGGAGAGGCTTGCTCATTGAAAAATAGTCACTGAAGAAACCGTGGTGGAAATACAGTTTCTCCAAAAGTGGAAGCCAAATATTTAACAGTGTTGTACTTCTCCATCTTCGTCGTACTTTTACAACCTAGAATGCTATAAGTTTGGTATGATGTATAGTAATAGTTTTATTATGGTTCTACTTAGGAAGTCTCATAGTTTTTTAAATATGCGTACTGAGAAAAAAAGTTATAGCCAAAAATAACAAATATTTCCCTATCGGATATCCCTTTCTAGGAAATGGCCACCTTAAAATCAAATTTGATTATTTTTGTACAGCGCTTCGTTGTTCTCCGCTACCGTTTTGAGTTCGTAAGCACACATTTCGCGCATTCTGCCCGATCAGTGACTTGCATCACCATGTACATTGTCATTGCAAGATATTTTTAATATGATTATTGCTTATACGTAAACCATATAATTTGTTATTATACAAAAATAAACAGAAAAATTTGAAAATTAATTTACTAGCGAACAAAAAGTATTATAACAAATAAAAGTATTGATGAAATACAGAAAACAATTAAATTAAATAAAATTTACCTTTTTCCATGAAAAATAATAATCGTCAGTAAAGCCAATAAAATGCACGCCCCGCAAATTAGTGCTACGCGCATAGCATTCATTCATTGGCTAACTTTCTTTACATGCGATTCGCTCTCGCAATTTTTCGAAAACCGTAAATCCTAAAAAAAGTTTCTAATAAAAAATTTGACATCATCTGTCATCATTATTTATTCCCAGTATACTTGTCTATTTCGAAACATCAACTAGTTTCCTGCTTGTTGTATCTATACCTGCAAATTTTGATATTTTATTGACATAGCCTTAGAAAAAAGATTGATGTTTGTAAGGCTAAATATAATATAATTATAAATAATTATTTACCATTGTTTCCACGTATCATTTTTCCCGTTTTTGGCATCTATTGGATAAATTATAATAAGCAATAATAGTTATGATGGAAATTAAAATAAGAAAACAATGATTGTTTGTAAATCATTAAGGAATGTCAAAAAACAAACATGAAATGTGGTGTAAACATCAATTCAATTTTCAGTGTTACAAAAATTTTTAGAAACATTTTTTTTTTTTTTGTTTTTTTTTCCAATCGCAGACAGAATGATGCCCTTTATATATAGTTGCGCAAGATATTTCAGATAGGTCATGTTGTTTCAAAACTATATCTTCAAGGACGGTTCGATATTTTAGGACCGTTTTTGAAGGAGCTAGATTCCCGACTATGTTGTACAGAGGGCGGGGTGCCTCGTTCTCCTCTGTTCCACTCGATTCAATGATCGCGGCTTCGAATCTATCAGTCCGCATTAGACTTACTTACAACTTTTCCCATATTTTAAGCTCTAAAAGCATTCTGATCTAATGCTGCCGCATAATAGCGGCGTCTGCGTAATAATGAAGATAAATCAATAAGTGCAACGTTTCTCCTAGAACGAGGAAGGACGATCCAATTTGCAGATGGTCAAGGAAGTCGACGAGGACCGGAATACGGAATGGCGTCATTATCGGAGCGTGAAAGAGCAGTGGCGGCCGTTTAGCGTCGATGGCCGGTATAAAATCAAAACAACGCGTGCTCGTCCAGATCCCCGCCGCGTTTACTGCCCGATATATCTCAATCAAAAGTGCACAAATCCGACAGTTTGTATATCTCCACCGAGATTCCGAATGGAGATAGACAAAGGCATCTTTTCCTTCCCTTCGTGCTCATCACGCACAAATGGAAACCCGCAATTTATTTATTACACCAAATCCATCCTCAAATAGCATTGCAACTCTCCTTAACTATCACAAAATAAATGATCCACAAAATAAAATATATGTATCTGCCATATATACAGAGCAGGGCTGAACTTTATGTTTTATAATGACAAAACTAATTTACTAATAACTTCAACGAAATCTAGAAAAATATTATATTCTTCGCTAGTTTGGGTTTTTTTTATACAGGGTGATTAACTGAGAATGGGACATCACTAAACTTGCACTTGGACATTTAGAGCAATTAATTACAATACACAAAGACTGAAGCAAATAAGAGAAAACAATTCTTCGCAGAATTATTGAACTATTTGTATAGGATAATTCATTGAGAATAAGACTTCACTACACTTGCATTTGGGTATTTTGAGCAATTACTTATGATACTACTATTAAATTATTATTCTGTGTGTCTGTGCATCTATTAATTATTTATAAGAGAAAGGGTAGAGGTATCAAACATGGGTAACTTTTTTACGTAAGGAAGAAAGCGCTTTCAGATTTTCGGTTCATTTTGCCAATAATTCTACATGCCAAAAAAATAAGCCTCTATTTACAAAAGAAGTAAATAGGTATAACTAGTGCCTTCTATGAGCAACGTTAAAATTAGTTCCAAATTCTTATTTGTCATGCCAAAAAATAGAAAGTTGCTAATTTTCCAGTTAATACTATTAAAACTTTTAAAATTATTGAGATATTTCAAAATAAAACTCGAAATTTCAACACCCTGTATTTCTTAAAACAGCAACATTTCTATAATTCATGTTGCATATTCTATAGGACTTTTTTGCAGTTTTATCGTAAATAATGTTACGTTTTAGTCTAATTTTCTGATGCAAACTTAGTTGTGAAACATTCGCCAATATAAAATAAGTTAATATTCCTACATCCATTGCTGGCTAAATTATATTCTAATTTGATGCGTACCTACAAGTAATCGTTTTGTTGAGAAACATACAGTGGAAGGCGCGACCTTCACTTGCACGATGCAATTCAACAAAGGAAATACGTTGAGTAAAACGCTCAATGAGATACGAATTCTACACATAACGTTGCAAAGATTCGGGAAACAGCAAGAGTGTCGACAAATTAGTATATTTGTGATGCCTATCCATATCTAAACTAGGTAGGATTGCAGCATCATTTTTGCACATAAAATACGTGAATGCAAAGTAGGAACATACTTTATAAACGCGTCTGAGACCGCCTGCCATAAATTGTGAAATGGCGCTCTCTGATAATCAGGCAGCATGTTGAGGAACACCCTGTGTAACTGTTGCGACTTTAATGCATCATTGTATCATTTATCGTTGCTAATATTGTTTTTATGAATCAAACCAACAGGTTATCTCGTTACGTATATTATATTCGTTACAAACGAGATTGTGGGTTTTGGATTACTCTTAAATTGCAAGTGCCTTCTAAGTGAGGAGATAATTTGATCGACTGGAACTGAATCCCGAACGAGGTGCTTCCGCCGTCAAGATCACTTAGTGTAGAGGGCCCTTATGATGTCATTCGATCGGTCATACGACACGCACCTCAAACCTACCCAAATGATGCCAATAAGGTGGCAACACTGGATCTCCGACGATGATCTTGGATACTGTATTGTGTCGTCCCCGCGTTAATAGATCGCCTTAACGTTATTTTCCATTACAACAGAAGTGACACTCGACAATAGGAGCGAAGGGCTCGTTTTGTAATTCCAATGGCAGCGTAAAAAACATCCGAACGCCCCAACTAATTTGAAATTCAAAGTACCAGGCGTCATCAACATAACAACTAGCGCTTCCAGAGTCGGGAAACTTATTATTATGATAGTTTAGATTTAATAAATCGGATCCGCGTCTTTTGTCGTTTATCTGATAACGGCGGCGTCGCATTCGAGTTTAATTAACCGAAGGTGACGGTGGACCTCAACGTCTTAGAGCAGATAACAACTTCCAAGTAGTTGAGATGACAAAGAGCCGCAGGCGCTGCCTTGCCAAATGAATAGCTCGCGGTTCGACGCTTACTTCCTTCTAGAAGGGGTTCATTCAAACAGACACTTGTATGTGCCTTGCTATCATTACGAAACATCTTCAAATAGCTTTTGTTTGGTTTGATAAGACTTCATTAGAAGACGATCCATTGTCTAATGTTTGCTTATTAATATATCATTTGCGTGTCGGCGAAAATCTTATAATTGACCAAATTCCCATACAGTAAAGTTCGTTCGCTTGAAATCTCGCCTAGAAATCACGTTCACTTGACATCAAAAGGTAAAAATGTACCAAGTATGTTGTGGGACGCTATTTAGGGTGATACTTCCACATCCAGATTTCCCATCTAAGTCTCTTTAAAGGAAAACATCTTGATTATAATTGCACTGTAGTATGTGGAATTAATAGATCATAGGATTTTAATGCTTGAGACAGTTGCTCATTCTCCCCTATTTACCTCTACTGACCCCCCACCCCTTCAACGGAATCACCTCAAAATATAATCTAGATCCACATGTCGTTATAATATATACGTGTACCATTTTAATTTTATCAGCCCTTTTAATAATGGAGTGGGGGTGGCGGAGGGGTTGAAACATGTTGTAAAAAAATATGAAGTTTTGGCTTCTAGTGTTTGCACCAGATCCAAGTTTCTGTACTCTTACCAGCTTGATTTACTTATTTTTCCTATTTAACCCTACTACCACCGAACTCTTCACCGGAATCATCACAAAATATAATATAATTACAGATGTGGTTATAATACATACATATACCAAATTTCAAGTCAGTGTCTCAATTTTATTTTACCCCCTTTAATAATGGAGTGGTGGTGGTGGGGGGGAGTTAAATATATTATAAAAAGTCTGAGCCCTTGACTTTTAGTTCCAAGTTTCTGTACTCTTACCAGCTTGCTTGAGTGATTTTCCCCTATTTAACTCCCAACCCCTCAACGGAATAATTTCAAAATATAATCTAGTTCCAGGTCTCGTTATAATACATACGTGTATAAAATTTCAAGTCAATAAAAGTTACAAACAGACCGACCGACCGACAGACAGATAAAACATTTTCTTCGCTGAAAATTCAAATCTGGACGTTTCATGACATTTTAAACTCATTTCAAAAAAAAAAAAAAAGATTTTTTTTGCGATTACTATACTACCAATTTGGAATTAAAATCACGAATATTGGCATGTAGCGGAGTTCTCCGGGTAAATATGCGATATCTTATATATTTAATGATCAATTACGAAATTTTGAAATCAGACGGCATTGTAGAAGCTTCAGAGTGTATCAATTACTTTTTAAATTGTTTAGATTGTATCACAATGTAAATAATTGGGTAGAAACAGAAATACGAATAATTACGAAATTGCAAATCGTCCAAGTAAATATTCTGTCGTTTATCTAACGTTGATTTGTAAGTAAGATCAGATGTTTAAGTTTTGAGGTTCCGAGGAACAGAAAAGATGAATAGAAAAAGTCGGTCGTGTATACTTGGGTTCATAAAAGACACATTTTTTCCTTTTTCATAAGGTCTGTCTTTCTTTTCTTCGCGTTAAAATGTACAAGTATTTTGTTCAGAAATTTTGAGGAACTTTCAGAGGTCGCTACCGAGACTTGAATTTTAGATTAATTTAAGAAAATGGCTAATATATTTTATTTAGAACAAGTCGTAACAGGTTTTTTACCAAAATAAAGGTAAATAATACAAATTTAAATAGAGAATTTAGAAAACTTCTCAACTTCAGCAAAAATAATATCTGAGTATTATTTTCAAAAATTCTTTACAATTAACAATAAGTATTGATTTTGATCCTCATCGGCAGTGCAGAGTTTATAATACTATTCCATGGGGGCTACTTCTGACTATGTCCCTAATTTTCTGGTATCTTTCATTTTATTCCTATTGATCAACAGCTTCCTCTAAACTGTCACTAGAGACGCCTGTGATTATAAAAACCTAAGTGTCTTGTTTAGATACAAAATCCTGGAGCCGTTTATTGCCCACTATCATAGAATCCTATTGAATGCATTTCAGAGTCTGTTCCATTTTGTCACATTACGCATTAAAAGTATCGTCGAAAAAAACTAAAGCTATTACCATAGATGTCAAGAAGCTTTCTCATTGCGCTCTTGGAGAGATCTTGGATACTCTGTTATATATTCTATGTTTTTTTAAGGATACTGAAATCCTACTGAATGCATTTCAGAGTCTGTTCCTTTCTTTGATTTTGCGCTATGTATCAAAATTAACTTGATCATCGAAGAAACTAAAGCTATTACCATAGATGCCAAAAGAAGCTTTCTCATTGCACTCTTGGAGAGATCTTGCATAATCTGTTTATGTTTTATGCTGTTTAAGGAGTTGTAAATTATTTTCGAAGTGCAACACGGTCAACTTGAAACCAGAAGCGCATATAATTGTGACAGCAAAAATGCTGATGCCAAGAATGCTTTCCTTCTCTGTTAGTGGGTTTGAACTTGTCTTGAAATAAATAAACCTTTCATGAATTTAGTGCTTTTGCCATCCATCTAGCGCGTTGAAGCTCAGCTGGTGCTTGAATAATATATATACACAGAGTGACCGAGGTCAAAAATCTGTTGAGTCAGTTTCTCTTCGATTTTGATAATTTTTATGTATTTTAGAGGTATGCCGCCGAGATGTATAATGTAGGCATCTGAAGATTCTTGCACTTACAAAACCACATATTAAAACCGTATTTTCAGGATGTGATGACGGCACACCATCATTGATCATAGATCCAGTAGTGATGGATGTTGTGTCAAAGCATTTGATATTTTGTTCTCAAGATCTCATTTATGGGGAATCTGAAGAACTAACAAAACTGCGGTTTGGTCAAAATATTATTTTCCGAGCAACGATTCCCATGTTGAACAGTTGGACATTAAAATTGGAAGACGATCCTTAGCCTCATATCCAACGATGTATTCGATCAGTTTCCACTGATGAATCAAGGGAATCAATAGGAAATTTCATTTGTTCGAGACGAATAGAGGAAGGTTAACATTGTACTTGGAAGGACAACTCGCTGGTATAAGTATGTTGATGAGTACGACCACTGCCGTCTTATTACCAAAGTACCTTTAGTTTCGATCCTATAACCCAGTGATAACCAAACAAATTAGGGATTACATTTAGTAATCTCCAACTCTTTTCTCAGACTTTAGAGGGCGGCAGTGGTCTCCAGGAAATATCCAAATACATGTGAATTGTACACGCGCTCGCTTTTTGTCAAAAAGAATTAAGTGACACGGTGGTCCGCCAATATTTCAAAACTTTGATGTTAAGAACCACCGTGGAATTTATTTGACACAAGGCTAATACTGTATAATGTACATGGCGGAGGTCTGTGTGGGAAGTAGAAGTAAATACGTTTCATGAAATTGTTTATTAATATCCGGCCTTTGCTCCTTAGGGGTTAGCCATCTTGATAAAAAATTGTGCAACCTATCTCTCCTCTCAACATTTGGTAGAACAAAAATAATTTACAACAAAAAGTCTCACGATAAAAATTTCACGAACAGCTTAATAGCTGGCCAGTTGCGATTTGCATTGATACTTATCTGAAATGTGAAAATTAATTACGAGAATTAGCATTTAATTTCCGTAAGGTAACGCTGTCTAAGAACCTTTGGCAATTGTTATATTTCAGTGGTCTAATTAAAGATAGTAATAATGTTAATCTGGAGATAATAGTGCAATTCTAGCTGATTTAATTTCCCCAAGTGTGGGAAGGCTGCTGCACCTGGAGACAGAACGTTTCATAACTGTAACTCAAGACCACACATGTACCTACAATAAATAATTCTCTTTGCGGGTAATATATTTTTCAGTCATTAATCATATGGCATAAAATATAGTCATCACAGTTTTATATATTTATTACCGAACGTACGAAATGTTGATTTATGTTTTG
Organism: Stenurella melanura; assembly: GCA_963583905.1. Classification (NCBI taxonomy): domain Eukaryota; kingdom Metazoa; phylum Arthropoda; class Insecta; order Coleoptera; family Cerambycidae; genus Stenurella; species Stenurella melanura. The sequence goes on from OY757310.1 coordinate 63,506,119, forward strand.
TTAATTAATTAAATACAAAAAGGTTTCAATTAACACCTTACTATTATATAGCTTCTAACCCATAATTATTATTATTAGATAACAGCAATATCCCATTATAGAATTTTCTTTTGTGTGTAGGTTTATTATTCAATTAAATTGTTTACGTATGGTGAAGGTAGCGTGCCTTTAAAAGTTTTCCAGGATCATTTCTTGTCGAACTGGCTAAAACTTCGCAGTGTGCGGTCATTATTTCATGATCCAGAAGGTAAACACGGTATCTTGCGGGCGGCGAATGGTCTATTTGTTATCGCAGCATCTGCAGGTCCTCCTGGGACTTCTGATAAAAACAAATGACGCCGACGACATCGCCATCCCGATGGAAATGACTTCGGTTCCGCCGCACTTACTTATTCATTTCACGAAAAGAACTTTTAAATTGTGTAATTTAACGAACACGCTCTTTTTATTTTCTCCTAGTTGGTATATCTGGAGCGGGCGCGGCGTTACATTTCATTTCGTCGCCGTTAGACAAAGCGACTCTGCTCGAGGGGAATAAATCGGCAAGTTTAATTAAGATATTGGGCAGCGAAGAGATATTCTTTTGTTTCGGCGGAACTCCGGAGCCATTCATCATGGCCCTTGCGACGATATCGTTAATGAACATTTTAAATTTGCTGCTCCGACTGATAACACTTTTATCGAAACTCGACTTTAAATCGAAAGAACCCTACCACTTCAATTACCATTCTTTAAATGACCATGACTTGATTAAAAACTGTTTCGCTACAGCGGAATAGCAATTCCATGCCGATTTTCTTCTTTAATTAAAAAATACGATAACGCTAACCAGAATAATGGTGAACTACATTAAGAAATATGGGAATTTGGTCCATTATGGGATTCTGTGGGAGGTCCAACCACACACAATTTAAATTCGAGCATACAAACATTGAACAATAGATCGTATTCTAATGAAGTCATAGAAAAGATAATCGAAGATGATAGGAGATTTGATCATTACCTATTACCGAATCGTTTTATGTACAAGTTTATAAAATAACATAGAGGTGCAGAGTATAACGCTATTATACAAAGTTCTAAGCAGCATGATTGACTGTCCGCAATTACATGAACATTTCATATTTAGAGCAACTTTAAGACAAATTAGATCTACATTACTATCTTATATTCCTAACACCCCAACACCTTGATGCTTTCCCCATTAAGTTAGTTTACAATGAAAGAAATGAATTCGATTAAATATTTTATTCCTCATTTTAAAGTATAATGGTCTAGGAGCTACATATACGGGGCCTGGGATATAACATGTCGGCATTGCTGTTATGTTTTAGCAAATATTTTTCGGAGTATTTTATCTTATGTGAGTCAGACCTCCCCCCCTGCCCCTTTTGGCGTTGGCCGCCCCAGAAAATATTTAATTTTGGAACATGACAAATAAATATTAAACCTAAAGTTTGTTCGCAATTCAGTCAATGTAGTATATTAAAAGACACATAGTACGAGAAATCAAATACAAAAATTGTTTATAAATCCAAAGGAGCACACCCTGCAAATTGTATTACATAGTGACAGCTTATGCGTACAACGTCAGTTCATTGGTCAATTTGTTTTCACAAGCGATTTCCTCGAAAACTGCTAAACCTTGAAAAAAGTTTCTGATAAAAAGGTCACCTCTATCTCTATCTTTGTTGCTCCTCTATATACTTGGTATCTATTTCGACATAGCTTTAGAAAAAAATTATATTTTCTATACCTATTAAAATTTAGTCTTCAAATTATCACATTTCTTTAACAAACACATATACGGGACCTGGGATATAACATGTTGACATTGCTGTTCTGTTTTAGCAAATATTTTTCTGAGTATTTTATCTTATGTGAGCCAGAGCTCCCCCTTGCCCCTTCTAGCGCTAGCCACCCCAGAAAATGTTCAATGTTGGAACAGAGTATAACACTTTGGGACTTGGTGCTAGTTGAAGGAGGTATCTTGGCGATCAACATTCGATATATGCCAACATTACTTCTTCGTGCAATTGGCAGCACTGGCGACATCAATTATGGCCATAATTGGAACGTAGTATAACACTTTCTGACCAGGCGGAAAAATTTCATTGCCAGTGCTCATTGCTGGAAAACCTTATGCCAATATTTTCTGCTTACCCATTTTACAGAATTTTTGCCATCTTTTAGACTTTTGGCCAAAAACGAGCCAAAACACGTGCTTTTCAAAAAGAAATGTTGGCACCTTCTCAGGATTTTTTTGTACCAAAGAATAGTCTCTATTAGTGCCAACATTTTTTCTCACTGTAACCCCCGTGCTCCTTTGGATTTATAAACAATTTTTATATTTGATTTCTCGTACTAGGTGTCTTTTAATATACTGCATTGACTGAATTGTGAACGAACTTTAGGTTTAATATTTATTTGCCATGTTGCCGCCATCCTTTCGGCTCTATTTTCCCCAGGTAAATTTTTTATTTGGCATTCTCACGTTTATACTTATGCATCTAGGAACTAAATGGTACTTGAGTTTTTCTTATTCATGTTAGCAATAAATCTTAATAGGCGTCTTAATATTTATATATCAAAATAAACGACTTCACTCTGCTACACTAACTAGGCGTTATTAAGGAATGAATAATAAAATATTCAGACATTGTTACTAGTCGTGTTTGCTGGGTGGTTGGGGACCCTGTGACCTCACAATTCGACTATTTGGTTATCCCGAACATTTTTAAGAGCACCGACTTCAATAATTAGGTGTTTTTACTATACGCAAATTTGTTTTTTGATATTATTAAAATGAAGTATTTGGTATATTAATGCAGTTCCCAATATTCAAACAACATTCTATCGCGTATCAAATTAAAATTCAACAAATTAATAACATAAAATTTTAATAATTGAATGGGGATACAAAACACGCTATGATTGACGATGACGTCATCGACTTCATGAAGCGGTAATATCGCATTTATAAATACAGCATTTTAAAGACTGTTTTAACGTTTTGCGTGTGATTAAATATGAAATGGCTATTACGGGATTTGTAAAAGCTACTTCTGGAAATTTAACTACTGTATGTGTGTATAATAGACGAATTTATGAAAAAATGCTAACGTTTTTAATATGGCAGAAGTGCCGGGATATAATGTTTCAATGTAAGTAGCTTATCTTTATTCTGTATGTATTAATGTGCTATTACTTTAACGTAGTACATTGACTCATAGGTTATGGTGATATTGTATAATTTTTCAGTCTCCTATACATACGTACAAGGTTGAATAATATACATATAACCTATAAATGCTGCTCATAAATTTATAATGTAAACACAGAATGATAGAGAAAATACATTTTATTTAAACAATGTTCTTTTTTGTACACAAACTTTAAGTAGGCGCCTTTAATAAAACATAGATTTACCATTATTCTACACTTTTAGAACTCGCACATTTAAAAAAAATCGGTAAAGGTATTTACACAGAACTTCCCTCTTTATTTGTGCATGGCGGTCACTCTAAAAAATTAATAATTACGAAATGACATTGAAAATAATAATCGGAATATAGTTATCACTATTATTACAAAGAACACCTGATAAGTTTTGGCCAAAAAAATATACAGAGTGCTCATCCAGCAGCAAATGTTCAATACTAAATAACAGGTGCCAAATATGGAAGGCTTGGGCAAATACCTTTATAAATGTCCACCATGACTGAATTATTTCTTGGGATGACCACCCTGTACATTTTTCAATAATAGTATAATAGGTGCATATGCCTAATATTATTGCCATCTGTAACATTTTCAATTCCACATACACGTAGTGGAGTGGAAGTACAGTGGTGGTTAAAAAATTTCATTTTTTTTTCAATTTTTCAAAAATGTTTTTAAAAAAAAATTCAAATTTTTTTTCTGCTGAAATAGGTTTAGAATGCCATGACACGTGGAAATTTTAAATTTGAGCAAAAAGGAAAGTTTCCTTCTATTTTACAGTAGTATTTTTTTTTGAAATTGGTTTAGAATGCCATGAAACGTGAAAATTTTAAATTTGAGCAAAGAAAAAAAAAAATTTCCATCTATTTTAGTGGTAAAAATGTTTTCAAAAATGTTGGTGAAAAAAATTATCAATTTTTTTTTTCTCAAATAGGTTTAGAATGTCAGTCATGTCAAACGTAAAAATTTTAAATTTGAGGAAAAAAAAATTTCCATCTATTCTAGTGGTAATTTTTTTTCCAAAATGGTAAAAAAAATGTTGCAAATTTTCCTTTCCGAAATAGGTTTGGAATGTCATGAAACGTGTAAATTTTAAATTTGAGGAAAAAAAATGTTTCATCTATTCTATACCCAGTGATAAATAGATTAAAATTTTTTGCAAAAAAATTTTTTTTCAAAAAATTTTTTAATCAAAATAGTTTTAAAATTTGTTTGAATAGGTTTAGAATGCCATGAAAACGTGAAAATTTTAAATTTGAACAAAGAAAAAAAAAATCAGTCTATTAGTGGTAAAATTTTGTCAAAAATAGTAAAAAAAAATTCTAAAATTTTTTTTTAAATAGGTTTAGAACGTCATGAAACGTGGAAATTTTAAATTTGAACAAAGAAAAAAAATTCCCTTTTATTTTAGTGGTAAAAAATATTTCAAAAATGGTGAAAACATTTTTCAAATTTTTGTTTCTGAAATAGGTTTAGCGTGTCATGAAACGTGGACATTTTAAATTTGAGCAAAAAAAAATTTTTTTCATTATTTATTCCCTTTAAACGATCCACCCTGTATATTTTCCAGTGAAAGTTCTACCATTTCTTCGCTGACAGTAGGGTCAACTACCTACCAAATTTGACTGCTCTCCGTCAAGTAGTTTTTTTAGTAGATGCACCGACAGACAGACGGAATTGAAAAACCTATATTTTCGTAATCTCCGTGATCTGAAACGTCAGAATCCGAAAAACCTCGGAGGGTGATTTTTTCTCGAATACAATACTTCCCTTCGGTATGCGAGAGAAGTAAAATACTATTGTTGTTGTAGGTAGAGATCAAGTCCATGAAGCAGCGTTAAGCTACTTTATGTTGTTTTGTTTTGAAGCTGTTCCGAAATTTTTCCCAAGTGCGTATTTGGATGTACTTTTACACCTTGGCATAAAACACCATTTATTTTCCAATGCGACGTTAAAATTTGGCAAAATAACAACATGCATTTACTTATAATCCATACTTTTGTTTATTAACACTGGAACCCATGACGTAACCAGTTTACTGGCGATGGGGCGTAGTGTTTTTGGTGGTACAATCTCAATTTGAATTTTAAAAGGCTTATTTTTTTAAGAATTTTTTATTTTTATTTTAACGTCCTGGCGAAGTTTAGCTAATGCTATTTCACCACTTGACCAGGACGGCGAAATGAGATACGGTCACCTATCTAAGTAGCGGACTCTCCCGGCGTTGCTTAACTTCGCCGATCGAGTTCTCGTCACCGAAACCTTTTACCTTTTAAATATTTTTTATTTTATTTAACTATGGTACATTGCAAGTTCTTAACCTAGGTATTTCAGTATTGGTACCGTACCTCGCCTTTTAAAGTGTTAATCGGCTGATTGCGCAAATTCAAGTATTATATTTTTAAACATCATTAAGTATTATCTTCGCAGTCAAAGAGATTTTATAATTTGTGGAAACACAGAATTTACTGAAAATTCTTATTTTTGTCTTAGTTACAACATTCGTCCAGTTCGTGCAAAAAGAAACGCTAAATGGTCCCATTAGATCCACATTACTGTTTTATTTTAATACTCAAACAACCATCTTGTTGCTCTCCCCATTGAGCAAGATCACAATGAAAGGAACAAATTAGATGAAATTGTTACAAAGCTTTCAAAGTCGACTTTTCAAACAAAAAAAATTAAAATCTATATACTGGATCAAAAGTAACTCCATTTCTAATAACCCTACTCACATTTAAGATTCATTAACAAAACACAATTATTTTGCATATGTTATACAAGTACAAGGGGCCGCTAATAGTCGCGTTTCGTGAGTAATATAGCTTGTGAAATGATAAGTAATTCAATCTCCAGCTTACCTCCCTGTCTGGTGCACGAATGCGGTTTGCGTGTGGTTATTTCTGTATAAGGGGTGCTTGATAAGACTCAACAAGACGCCACTCTTCCGAGGCAGTACTCGACATTAAATATTTTACAAAGACAAATAAACAAACTTAATAGCCCAGTGAATTTGTGTATTGTTTGATTTATATTAACCGCAAGTGGTTTTCTAACTACCCTCGTGGTTTTCTAACTACTAACGGTCATAAAAGATTCACAGTTTTATAGCATAGGCGGCACGACGCATTTTAACCTACACCACATGTGTGTTTCCTGCGTGTCGATGCGTGTTTGTCTTTAACTTAATAGGCCCATGTGGCTCCAGAAACTTGAGTACATCATAAAGATATTCACTAACCATATCCCTTGCGTTACTACTGCCAAAAACTGCATCAAATATAAAAACTTACATCACACCGAGCATAGTGCTTTCCCTACTGCTCATGAATATATATTAACTGGAAATATAGTGTCAGAATTTCAGATATATTTATAACTTGGTAGCAAGGCACAAAATAAAACTCTGGTGAACTTAAAATAGCTATTATATTAGAAAATCGATTTGAAAAAATGTTGCAATTCGCGTTCTTAATCTAATTAAATGTGTTGATTTCAATGAGTGATAAGGCAAAAACAATAATTTGAGTTTTACTTCCCCGTTCACCGAAGGTAAGTTATTGTAAGCGTGAAAAAATTACTCTTCGAGATTTCTACGGTTTTCATGTTTCAGACTGTGCAGTTTATGAAAATTAATATCTTTCAATTCCGTTAGTCTATCTGTCTACCGCATGGCGTCTGTAGTCTGCTTGTCTCTCTCGATGATATATCTAAAAAAATAATTGACGAGGAACAATAAAATTTGGTAGGTAGGATAAGTAGGCGACAGCAAATTCTGTTTTAAAATATTTAAGTGACCTTTTGAATGCAGTTCATTTTTAAAATAAAATGTTCTACTAAAGTTAAATTCAAAACAACGTAGATACTAAGCAATACAATCTCGGGTTCCCCACAAATTTTTGATTCCGGGGTTTTCTCAATCATGGTAGGTATGAATTGAGCACGATTATTATTGTGGGCTCTTGCTCTTAGTCTGGTGCTTAGCGTGCTTTTACTTCGCACAACTACGTTACAAGTTAAAGAAGTGTTAAATATTCCGTTCTGGCGTAGTTTATTAAAATTGTAAGTTTTTGGAGTTTTATTTTATTACGAAATAATTGTTTTATTTTTTTTAAATATTTACATAAGTGTAGTTATACAAATAGTTTTGTCTTTTACCAAAAAATTGAATTTTATTTGCTTATGTTTAAACGTTATATTTTTGTGTATATGTGCACAATACAGTGTTCTAAATTGAGGTTGCATCTATTTCTATATATGTTGTTGTAAAGCAGATTGATTATCTCTTTTAGTGTTTAAACTAGTCGGGAAAAATCACAATATGGCAGGTACTTTTTTTAGAGTAAGGGTAAGAGGAAGAAAACAGCTTTTATTTTGGACATGTTGATTACAACTTTTGGTTTTATATGAACGCCATATTGCATTTTTGTGTATTGGATAGTGTTTTTAATTTCATGTTCAACGATATTCTACAATATGACAAATATGGTTTTTTAATTAGTTAAAAAATATATTAATACGTTACACCCATAAATAAACTTCGATTTTGTATATGTCGATATTGTAATCCATTTTTTGAAAATAGAATTAAGGGCAGTATCGAATCCAGTATAACGCCCATATAAGTAATAAAAGTTGTAGTTAATCAGGCCTGTGGCCAGAAATAGGACGTAGGAGATGCTCATCGGATTCGAAGGGGTGCCAATTTCTCTATAATGTAGAAAAATATGCAGTATATATATTTCCACACAGGTAATACTGGAATTTCTTCAGGGGATGCTGAAATGTTCCCAGGGGGTGCCGGACACCCCTGGCTACAGGCCTGTAGTTAATATTTCAAAATCAAAAAACAATATTTTTTTTCTTTCTCATAAGTAATGTAAAAGAGCCTATACTATGTGTAAGGGAAAATGGGGCAACAATTTAAATTAAAGGAATATAATGAGTTTTCAAAAATGCACCATTGTTTTTCTCAATTATTTCAAAAGTTAAGAAGTTAGGTTAAACCTAAAAACCACCACTGAATTGCCCAAAACTTCTTTAAAACCTTCTCGATTTTCAACCATCTTTTATAATAACGAAGGTAACAATACGTGCAGCCTCAATTTGGGACACACTATATGTATATATGTACTTGTTTAAGAAATGTATAGGTCTTTTATTTAATAAAGTTTAAGGCATACCTAAACATTTTTTGAGTAGTTCTGTGTTGCGGTAAATCCCTGAATGGACTCAATTAGCATACTTTCTTATTGTATTTTTCAAAAAAAGATCTTTTGATTTCAGAGCGATATGCAAAAAAGTAAAATTTTCTACAGTCTCTACAGACTTCAAAATTAACCGAATACGCTGTCATTTTAACAGCTGTGTGACGTCATTTATTCCTATGGTAATTTAATATATCTCAAAGTGTGCTTTTGACAATAGCTGATAATAATAAATGTAATATAAAGTAACAGGAATTGTGTGAATAATAATAACTGCTATACATATGATTTAATAATGAGATAGAGTAAATTTCATAAGAAAAAAACATTCTATCTCTTTATTCTCCATGTGTTAGTGTTTTTTATTTAAAATAAATGTTTTTTTTTTTACATTTTATTCATTATACAACTTTGACATTATTGATCAGATATTTTTATTGATAGGCGAGTCTGCTTTTAAATAACCAGCTTCGCATATTAAATGTATATTCGATACAAATTTTAGGGGTGAATGACGTCAGATTTTATCGGTTCGTGTTTAAAGCACTATATTTCCAAAACTACTTATCAAATTAATCTCGAATTTTCAGTGTTGTAATTATTCGATGATTACCTCGTATACACGTAGAAGAAAAAGGAATATGAAATTTGATTAAATGACCCCATTCGGGATTATCAATTTTCAATTCCGAAATCCCGGAATTGGATTTTTATCTCGGGATTGTATTCCCTAGTAGACACATAAATCAAATTTTAGTAAAATTGGACAAAGACTAGCACTATTCGTACAATAAATGCCGTGCTTTATCGGCGTCTAGAATATGATTTAGATAGTTAGCACATTTTCCAGGATATAATGGATTTAAAACTGGTATGGTCAAAATTTCCTTAAAAAGTAGGACATTCTTCAATATAACTTGGTAGAACTTCTAAAGTGTCCAATGTACATTATTCAAATTTTAGTGATTGATTTAGAATAGACTCATAATGAACACGTGATTTTTTCAATTTTCTCTGCTCCTTAATTTCTGAGATACTTGAGGTTATAGTGAAGGGTCAATATATTTGAATCGTATATTAATTTAGCTCAGCCCGTATTCTCAAATTCAAAGGTATAAGTTCGCCGCCTTGTAGTCTCTTATAATGTTAATAAGACACATTAAAATTATTACTTTATTAATTGAGAAACTAACTCCAAATGAAAAAAGTTCTAAGTTAAAATTCCGCCGAAGGTTCCAATAAATCAAAACAAATAACGCAAAACCGTTTTGGATTTAAGCGCAGATTTGGGTGTAGTTGAAAATTTTTAACCCCACCCCTCTATATGAATAAGATGATTAGCAAGATGACAAGAGATCAAGAAAAGCTCCTTTGCAAAGTAATTTCTTGACTGCGATATGAAAATATGAGACAATTAAAGAGTAGAATGGGTATATGATGTAGCGATGACATATAAATTACGAAAACTACTTGGCATTGTGGTAAGAGGTAATTTTAAAATTGTAAAGCTTAGATGAGAATAATAGCGAGCTTGTTTCGCGGTTGCACGGCATGTCGTTTGTTTAATTCGAATAGGATCTCCGGTTTGCATTGTTGGAGGGATTATTTCAGAACGGAACTTGCGGAAATATCGGGACAAAAGTTGACGAGGCGGAAAGAACGAAAACCGGAGCAGTCTTGAAGAAGATCGGCGAAGCGTGCATGCTGAATTTGGAGACGCGTCGGAACCATTACGGCGTTAAGGAATTACCGCGCCACTGTTAAACACAGAGAGACCCCCTTCGAAAGCGCAAACTTTAACAAAAACAAAGGAGCAGCCACGCAAAAAGTTAATTTTACACCCGTAATCGGTTTAATTACGGCCCTCCTTGCTTTTTAATTATTGAAATATTCTTTTCATTAAGATGCATTCGACTTTATGTTAACGTTATTTTATACAGTTTGATGTTGATCATTATGTTATAAATAAGTTAAAACGATGTTATATTTTTAGTGAGTTAGTACAGTCTATTTTCTCATACTTATCTAATAAAATTATATTTACTACTAATTTGGGTTTCCCTAAAGGTTCACACCTAGGTCCCCTTTTATTTATTTTAATCGTTCATAATATTATAGAATCAAAGTTATGAAATACTGCTATTTGCTGATTATATCAATAATGTTTAAAATAATTCTTCGGATTGTGTAATAATGCTAATTTTATTATAGAAAAATGTGCAACTATGATAACCTATAGAAAAATCAGGTTTATATATCACGTAACTCAAAACTCATTAAAGGTATAAAAATATTACTGTAATTATATACAGCTTTTGTACGGTCAACCCTTGAATACAGTTCTGTAATATGAAACCTATTCCTATACTAAATATATACCCTCTGTAAATAACAAATTTTAAGCAAAATCTTATGTGTTCGTAGACTAGAATTCTAAATATCTGAAAAACTTATTTAAATATAGCTTAGTAGCTTTAGTGTTAGTTCATCATCATCGGTGGCGCTACAACCCTGGCTGGGTCTTGGTCTCTTCAAGGATTCTCCAACGTCCGTCCCTATCTTGGGCTCGGTGTTTCCAATTGTTCCTCAAATCCTTTTCTGCCCCATCTATCCATCGCAGTTTTGGTCTGCCTCATCCTTGATTTCCATCGGGCTTTGCTCTTAGTATTCGTTTTGCATGCATTTCGTCGTTGATTCCTAGTACATGCCCTGCCCATCCTAATCGTCCTGGCTTTATCGTTATTACTATATCAGCATTTTCATATAATTCGTACAATTCGTGGTTGTATCTGCTTCTCCATACTTGGTTTCTTGAACATGGCCAAATATTTTTCTTTCAAAGATTGCCTTGCTTAGGGTCCATGTTTCGGAGGCATACATTAATACTGATCCTACTAGTGTTCTGTATATTATACATCTAGATTTTCGTAACGGATTTGGTGACTTTAATTGTCTTTCGACGCCATTGTACCATCTATTAGCTACAAGTATTCTTCGCTTTACCACTTTTTCGGTTTTTCTTTCATTATTTACTTGGGAGCGTAGATAAATGAACTTCTGTACTACTTCTATATCATAGTCGCGTATGGTAATATTTTGACCTACTCTATTTCTTCCACCTACGTTTCGTACTACAACCATTGTCTTTGTTTTCGTTTATTTCCAAATCCATTTTTGAACCACTTTTTGTAGTTCATTAGAAGCCCCTATGTTAGCACTTTATGTTCTACTTATAATGTTGATGTCGTCTGCGTATGCCAAAATTTGGACCGATTTCGTGAATATTGTCCCTGACCTTTCGATTTTTGAGGCTCGTATTACCTTTTCAAGTGCTATATTGAATAGTAGGTGTGCGAGAGCATCTTCTTGCCGCACTCTTCTTTGCGCTTTAAATTGCTTAGATGTTCCATTTAGAAGCTCTATACCTAATAATTAATGATTTAGCTTACGATTTAACCGCATTTGATAACATCTGCATTGGCGTTTTTAAGCTGTAGTGTATGATTATGGGATTAGATTACAACAACCACTAAACTGGAGTAATATATCTTTAACCAGTCGTGAACAGTGTGTGATTATATAGTATAGGAGCCAGCGTGTAATTACCTGACACATTCATATCAACTAGAAATGTGATTAATCATTTGCCTTAGAGCATGGCAGACAACAAAAGTGATATGAGATTTTCTCTTAGTCGTGGAAACTTAATCTATAAATGAAATTAATTATTTAAAAAAATTAACTTAACATTCACTAGTCATGAGTTAAAAATAGAAACCTCGCAGGTTCCAAATGCAAATGGACATCCACCGGGATGTATGTGGACCGTATTTATATAATTACTAAGTGGTAATTAATAGATAACAATGAAATCAGCTTCATACAAATACTTGCACCAATTGTAAAAGACATTTCGAATTACTTGGTAAAGCTTCCACCACTAAGAAAATTTCTCATATCACTTTCGTTGTCTGCCATTCTCTAAGGAACAGGAATAATAATGTCTCTAGCTGTTACAAATATCAGGTAATTACATGATGGCAGCTGTACTGTACAACAAGTTAGAGAAAATAGGGGATTCAGAGCTAACTCTGTGAATGTTTGTTTTCAAATATAGTAGCTCGATATTGGGCCCTGTGATTATGCATATTGTACATTAGTGAGCTTATAAATTATAGACATAGATATACAGGATGTCCCGAAAATGGTGGGCAATCTCTCGTATTTGGGTAGAACTAGTAAAAATAAGGTCACAATTTAGTATATTTTTCTTTCCCCCGAGGTAGAAAATCGCAATTTCATCGTTGCGTTCAAGTGCATTTATCTCGAAAACGGTTCATATTATCGACATCAAGCAAGTATACATTTTTTACGTAAAAAGGGCTCAAAAAGTTGAAAATGAAGAAATAAAACAAACTAGGCTGAAATTTTTTAACAAATTATTAAGGTAATGGGTGCTCTACCCCTGAGCCGCCAAGAATGTTATCCAAGATTCTAATACACTGACCTAACTGGATTGAAATAATATGATACTGACCCAAAAATGATTAAAATCGATTGTACAATAAGAAAGTTATCGCGAAAAATCGCTTTTTAACCCACAACTTCAAGAGCGAATATCTTCGTAGGGGCACCTCGGGGGAAAGAAAAATATACGAACTTGTGGACCTAATTTTCACTAGTTCCACGCAAATCCGAGAGATTTTCGGGACACCCTGTAGATCTATCGAATTTGCAATGATGAGTAACTATTGCAATTTTTAGTCGTTTTGTGAGGAATTTGGACAGTCTCTCAGGCCCCTTTCCAACTTGAACACAGAATTTATTATTAATATTATTAAAATTCACCCATGTTATTTTTTGCACTTGTTTAGTTTGCTTTGCTCGTTCTCTTATTGTCTCTATAAATTATCATGATTGTTTATAGCTATAGTTGTGGGTATAATTAAAATAATTGTATCAATTTGGAGTAAGTACCACTCGCACATCATTACACAACTGTCTGTAATTGGAAATTTTTTTCTTGTAGATATATTTAATAAATAAACAAATCACTTGAAATGTATTAATATACTTTTTCTATGACATAACTTGGCGAACACTCTGTATATTTAGTTATTAGTAAGCAAATAAATCAATAAATAAATAGATGAACAATTATAACATTCTTTTTACATTTCCTCATACTAATACGTATGTTTTTAAAAGTAGGTAGAGGCGATTTCTCAGCAAAGGAAATAAAAAAGTTATGATATTTACATTCCAGCTTGTTCAAGTGTAATATTTTTATTTTTGTGTCAGTTACATTACATTGATGGGTAGGGTAAGTAGGGCGCGGGTTATCTGAAATTCAGGGGTCGACCCTTCGTCTCGCTAATGGAAGTTGTTTAAATAGAAGCATCCTTCTTCGTTCTGACTGCGTTAATAGCATAGAATGGAATGGAAAACAACTTTCATCACAATCCTTGAAAACAACCCTCATTTTCACCATAAAGAAAATGATAACGTTCTAGACCCACCTCAGCGGTTTCGTAAGCAATTTCAAGAATATTTCACGCTACTTACTATCTTGTCTCAATTATTATTTTAGATTAGAGATTATTCGAAAATACTATAATTGTTGCATATTCAATTAGTAGGAACTGACAATACAACGGGCCTAAGTCTTGCGTCGCCCATATTTCCAGGATATTTGATTCACTATGTCTTTTCGATGTCTTAAAAGACATTGAAAATGTCCAAAAAAGGAGAGGTAGATGGTTTAAAGGGGTATAATTTGAAAATTTTTAAAATATACAGGGTGATCCATTTAGGTGTGACAGCATCAACTTATGTTTTTTCAAATGGAATATTACTATATATTTGGATTCTCCCTTTGAAGACAATTCAAACGATGTACCTTTTAATGGGTCTGTGATGGGTTGCTACCATAATATGGGCGAATCTGTACCAAAAACATATGTTAGCTCACTGTGACAGCGGACCAGTATTTTGAGACTACTTTATACTAAAAATTGTCCAAAAACTTCTGACTTTTAATATTGTTATCAGATCTAAATAATTTGACAATTTTATTGGGTGAGGCAGAATCTAAATCTACCAGTCCTCAATCTTACTTCCACATCCACGTATTGGATTGGAAATATAGTAATAATAAAAAAAAAATTATTATTTTTTCTTGAAATAGGTAGTTCTTTCTCTGGGGAATGATTACGAAGATCGGAGAAAGAAAAATGGTGAAACAGCGAAACGTCACACATAGATTACCACTATACTGTTTGAAAAGAAAAGTTAAGTTGGGTTCAGCAGGGTCTAGAAAGGATTTTAGATTTTTTAGGCCAGATATCGCCTTCTGACTTTATTGTCGATCGAATTACTTTTGAAAACAGTTCCGTACTTTAACGATTGAGAAAACCATTCGGACAATGTCAGGCCCAAAAACAGAGCCGGCCTCATACTCGCCGAATTGCTTTTTTGCTCTTATATCGATCATTTTGCATTATAAAAATATATCCTCACTTCAATAAATTGTGTTACAAAGAACTAGTTTGGTTAGATTAGATTAGGTAGAATGAGTTGGCCGATTGGGCCTTGACTACCGCGACCTCTGTAGATCTATTGTGGTGCTCCTGTTTCCTTAGAGCTTTTTATCCAGGATCAACCTGTGTACCAGACTGCATAGCATTATCAAGGGCCCCTTGGTATGTAGCAATCAGGTTTATAACTTTTCCTCGCCAAGTATTGGAAAGTCAGTCTCAGGGCATGGAAACTTATATGGACAACCTTGTAGCTTCGGGGTTTAATGCGCGAACTACTCACCGATGGCGCTTATATCAATTCCAGCAACAATAACTGTCATTAATGTCTAATGTCATTTGCCGCCAATATTTTGTTTATTTTGAGATGGCTGAAGGCGTTTTATTTTTCAGTTCATATGTGTTTTGTTTTGGTTGTTTTTCGTTATATTTAAGTGTTTTGCTTGAGACGAGACTCCTATTTAGTTCTTTAGTTTCGTTATTTTTGTGTTTTGTTTTGCTTGAGAAACTACTATTATTTAGTTTGTTAGTTATTGTAAGTTAGCAAGGATTATTTTTATTTTAAAGAACCATATTCTTAATGTAAGTATATTTTAAAGAAAAATTAAATATAATTATAATAATGATTGTTTTCTTATTACAAATATTCCTTATATACCTATATATATATTTCAATATACTTTTCAAAGGTTTAAGGAGCTTGCACGTAATTTTTATATTATAATAAATTAGAAAATAAAATAAGAACTTTTCTCATTAATTAAAATTAAAATTTTAAACAATGAGAACAGGGTTTTTATATTCTATTTTACAATTTTATATCAAATATAGTACGTGATGCTCCTATTTAATAGTGTCAAAAATTTAAAAGGTAGCCGATTTGAGAACCAATTTAGTAGGGGTAAGAATCGTTTTTAATACAAAATCAAAAATTAGTACCCGAACTTATCAATAGATAGCCATTTGACATATGTGGAAAGCCACATGTTTTACCATTGGAGTTTCCAATCTACACCTCCCAGTTATCTATGGTCAGTCTAGTTAGGTCTTCGCAATAGCTCAGTACAGTACGTTGCTGCCGTTGCTTAACTTCGCTGATCGAGAGTCCGGAGATCAAATCGGTGACCGCACCTCGCCCTATTAACTACTAACTAGTTTTTATGTAAAGCCTAAATCAATTTTGGGCCTCATAGATTTAACGTCACACCATGACCTCGTACTCAAAAACAGTTCTGCACTTATTATTTGAGGCCCTATAGAGACCAACTCATTTATCCTTTTGGAAAAACGCTTTATTAAAACTTATTTCCGAATGGGCTAAATGTGTTGGCCTTTTTAGGGTCTAAAGTTAGATGTGGGTCACATGGGCCTGATATTTTTTTTGTCCACAACTTCATATCGTAATCGTACGAATTCGTATCTCGCTTTATGTTTTTCTCTTGTCACTTGTGTTGAAGTTTTTAGTTCTTTTACTTCTTCTTTACACGCCTAAAATATTTTTAAACTATACCCTTTGGTACTCGTACGTTTTTAAATATCTTTGGTATTTTTCACAAGAGAGCCAGGATATTTGAACGCAAGACTGAGTCACGCTGTATAATATCATATGAATTATGAACTGCGACAGGACACGGCTGTTTATTTTCATTTAGAAAAATATATCAACATCCAATTATCCTAAGCCTGAACAACGATGCCGGTACAACATATTGAGATAACCTTCTAGACCTTACTCGATGCTCAATCCAGCGCTGTTTATAAGCCGTGCAGCGATGAATTGACAAATACTTGTAGATTTCTTAGAAACAAACCGCTTATCGTTGTTTCATATTTTTCCATCAAATCGATCTCTTTATTTTCTTCTTGTTGGAATGAGTCCTAATCAAAATAACAAGCCTGTGTCAGATGCAGCGTTATCTACCAGCTTACAGAATTGTTTTTAATAATAATGTACGAGTTCGAATTTCATACAGGGCGATATATTGAGCAGTTCGAAGTAGCAGTCGAGTGTTTCCAACTCGTCGGAAAAGGTACAATTTAAGTTATTTCTGAAAAATGAGGTAGACCGCAGTGTGTCCCACTTAAAATTGGGGTCATTTTCTCGATAACACAAAGTGATATTTGAAATCTGTAGAGGCTGTTCACTAGAACATATAAGTGGCTTCAGTTTTGAGTAAAAGCAATCATTCGACAAATTTACTTATAGATCGCGCTGTCACGCAAAGAAATATTTCTATGTCAGGAACCTTGAAAAGAGGTGTGCATGTGATGAGCTATTACATTCTATGTAACTTTCATAATGCAAACAATTTTCAAAAAGTCGCTAGTTTTCGAGTTACTTGAACTTCAGTAGGTATAATTATTTTAAGGACCAAAATCGCCATAACTTTTTAGTAATGAAATTAATTTATTCTAACGTGTGACAATCGCAAATTTTATTATTTATTTTTAAGTAGGACAACAACATTTCCATGGAAAACTAAACAAAATATATTTTGAGAATGCTTTTCAGATTCTGCAATTGATAATAAAAAAGTAAATGAAACAATTATGTACATAATTCACGGTAACTTAATTTAAAAAAGTTTTTGTTGCAAAAAAGTAACCTTTTCTTCAAATATCTTGAAAATCAGTGATTTTCTAAAAAAATTTGCGTTATAAAAGTTACTTTTACTATATCTATATCTAAATTTGTATAAAGGCTGTTTTTACACAAAACTGAAGTCATTTGTATAATATAGTAGAGAAGCCATTAAATAACCGATCGCGATCTATTTAAAACGCATGCGCGAATATTTTTACAGCGTTGCCATAATTTGTACAGTAATGAAATAATGTGAAAATGTCCAATGACCAATAGTTCTATAATCTTACGGGATCGTGGAGCTGGGTGGGTAAAAGTATGTAAGAAAGGGAGAAAGTCATCCGTTGAATACCACCTACTGACTAGTAGGTGGTATTCGAGAAGGACAAGAAACATTTGCGCCATTTTTTTAATTGAAAATAAATTGCGAAAACGGCGCAAATGCTCCTTGCCCCTCTCGGATACCACCTACTGACTGTCAACGGGGGACCTTGACCTACCTCAATATTTTGCAAACAAAACATTCTTCCATTGTTCAAAATTATTTATATTCCACTGTTCAATCAAAATTACTCTTAAATACAACAAATTTGCGCCAACACATCTCTCTTCTTACATACTTTTACACATTCGCAGCACGAGCACGAAATAAATATGTATCAACTTTTCAGGTTAGCTTTGAATGTTAAGTTGAATCATTTGATGCAGAGAAATGCAGAATTGCAACATTTGGCAATCACGTAAAAGATGTATGTGCATTAAATAGATCGCCGTCGGTTATTTAATGACTCCTGGTAATCTCTGCACAGAATATCAACACACCAAAACGCAATGGCCGATATAGATTGAATCTGCTCTTTGAGCACCATATGGTTGGTTGTATTTTGGAAGAAGTAAACCAATAGAAACATTCTATTCAAATTTAGCGCGCGTTTGTGGCTTATACCTACTTGTGTTTTGTACTTAGACTAAAGTGAATACTTTTTACAGAAAGCAAATATTTAATGTCGATAATATGGCCTCGGGAGTTTTAAGTTGGACACCCTGTATATATTTTAAATTGAAGATGGTGACAAGATATTTACGAAACGTCTAACAATACCTATGCATGTGTCAGACGAGTTGAAATTATGCGACATTTTACGCAGATTTGGAGATTCTAATATATATTTTGATATTTATCAAAAGTGATACAAAGTGTATTTTTAAAATGGACAAATTTGGGCTGACTTCCCACGTATCTTGTAAATATTTGTGGTGCATACAGTGAAATTTTGTATCCTAGTTTTGTGCGTTATTACTATCGGTACTAAATACTTTACTAATGTCTCTGTTTATTACATATACCTATTAACTATATACTGGTAACACGCTATAAGTCACTATGTACGGAATTGAGGCTAGAGAAAGAGATAGTTTTCCACCTCTATGGAGTACCTGCGACCCAACGCGCAAGCGCGCTTTTGTAATAGGTCAGTGGCCATGTGGCCAATTTCTCCGATTAGATTGTGACGATTTGCCTTCTATATTCAGTTGAACGGTCACAATCTCGCATCACTAAGGCATGCGCACCATACCCAAAGTACTCTTAAAGGATAGAGAGACAGGTTTTCCTTGGCGTCAAGTTACGAACGAAACTCATAGTATATAGTTAATATGTATATGGTTTATTACATTAGAATTAGAGATAAAATGAAACAAATGTCTTGTTTACGATGTGACTCGCCATGCAATGAGGTGTTCTCCTAGGTAAGGCTAAAGGTGCTGATATATTTCTAACACTTACAGAAAGACCCTCGTAGAGGGGAACGTCTCAGCCAGCGTTATCTTTCAGATAAAAATATAGGTAATTGTTTACGACATCCATCTATTAACTAGTAAAAAACTAAAGATACTTATAGTCGTCTTCATAATTTTAAGGCATGTAAAAAATGCGGTAACTTAAAAGCGGACAGGCGGCGTCTTCACCTATTCAATGATACCGCCGCGCGGACTCCTTTCACGGGAATTTTTTATGTGCCTTGGAAATATGAAGGCAACTGTACACATTATATACTATGTCTCTCACAGTTCGCTACTTACTGTATGCTGTGCAAACATCTCTAAATGCCACAAAAAATTCCAAAATTTTACACATTTCTTTGTTTACATCTCCTATCAGACATGCTTAACACTACTTTCTCACTCACTCGACGCATCACATTACTGTCTTCCAGGTGAAGTATTACCTATGTCACAAAAATTACTTTCACTGCCATAATTTTTGCTCTGTCATAACGTGTAACAATGTATATACGAGACAAATTGTTTCTGATTTATACCTGTTGATTCAAGTAATCTAACGTTGAGATTTACCTGTAACTTACATTTAACTATTACTTATGATTTTATTATCATGTAGGTATTTAGATAAACTATATTGTGCTTAATATTTTGTAGCAATTAAGTTAATGTAAACAAAAACCTGATATTTCATTGGACAGAAAACCAAAACGATGCTAAGGCCTACATGACACGGCTAAGGAATACAAGTTCTTTGCTATCTTCTATTATAAAAATGTCCTATCGGAACATCCATAAATTACGTAAGATGAATTTTGACGTTTTTCTGCCCTCCACCCAACCTCACGTAAGAAACTGTAAGATATAATTCTTCGCCATAATTTTAGCAATATTATGCGAAACGACACATGCAACTATAGTTTTAGGGACTTTTGTGAGCTTCACACGGCATACTGCAACATAGTACTGCAAAACAGTACTGTAACTATTTCTTTTTTTAAATATATGTTGAACTTTTTTTCATCACCAGGTTAGGAAATGGAGTCATCAAACAAGGCCCTATTCCATACCAATCATCAGCAAGGAGAACTGTGTTCTGCGTTCTAGACATGATTGTTCTGATCTAGGAATTCTTCCTTTGTGATTCATGTACGGATCCGGACCAACTAACATCTACTCTTGTAAACATTTCCCAGCTGTCACATGTTGCTGGAATATTTAAAGCAGGTTTACCTTTGCGATTTATGTACTCATCGCCATGTAACTTTGGTATCAGGATTTCTACGTGAATGCAGTCAATCACTCCAATTGCTGTTGGAAATCGAAATTTTCTTTGCCACAACTCTTTTATCTCCATGATTTCATTATTGGTAGAAGGAAACTGAATCCACTTGTTGATCTGATCAACAATCAACAACAATATATACCGTTTGCCAGATAACCCAAGCTCCTCACCTATTCCGTTTTGATATCCGGGATCGGCTAGATACCGCAAATATATTTCCATCTTCTTTAGGAAAGAGAGCGCACCACCTCGAGATTCTACAAATTCACCCAAGAACTTATTTGCTAACAAATGTACATTATTGCTGTCACCAAAAGTTATAGAATGCTGGGTTTTGTTATTAGAAACTCCGCACATTTTGAAAATGTACGCACATTAAAGCAACTCTACACTACTTTTGTTAGACCTCACCTTGAATATGCTTCAATAATATGGTGTCCAACCTATAATGTACACATACAAAATTTGGAAAGAATACAACGCCGTTTCCTAAAACATGCGACTTTCAAGGCTGACGGGACTTATCCAGCTATTGGTTATCCACATGAAGAATTGCTCTCTAGGTTTTGCCTAGATAGTCTAGAGATCCGTAGACACCGATCGCAATTAACTTTTTTATACAATATTTTACACAATAACATCGACTGTGGAGATATTTTAAGTATGCTTAATTTTCAAATTCCTAGACCGGCATCTAGACACAACAATTTATTTCACTTGCCTTTCTCAAGGACAAACGTAAAAAAATTTTCTTGTATCCAGCAGATGTGCAGTATGTACAATAATTTAAATAATCGATTAGATATATTCACTTGTAGTCTTACAGACATAAAGAATCTGTCTTTAACTTAAATCTTGTATTTTGTTCCTTTTTGTTGGCACAAGTAGCCTCCCTCACCGTGTACTATACTTCTTGTATAAGCTGTATATTTTTTTATGTATGTATATTGTATTTGTATATTTATACTAAAGTGTATTATATAAGTTTAGTTTAGTTAGTTGTCTCTTGGATGAATTCACATGTATTCATGTATTTATGTGTGTATATGTATTTTTCACAAGTTACTGTTTTTAATTTTAGTTTTTATGTCCTATTCTGTAATTGGGTTTTTTAACCTGTTGAATAGTGTATCAAATAAATAAATAAAATAAATAAATTATATTCTTCAAAGCGAAATAAACATTTGAATATATCAGTAGCTGGTGTTCTTTGAAGTTTATAATGTTTCTCATTTCACACATTCACAACTTCAGCCATGGCAACAAAATTTAAACAGTACTACCTTCTCCTCTACGCGTGAGTGTTATACTGACTAGATACATCATTTTTGAAGGATATGTTCTAATATTAAAGTAAAAGGTACATATTATGAATATCCGTTTACTTGAATGCTGAGCAAATCCTCAACTTAAGAAGCATTTGCCTTTACCTAAGAGGGAAAGGTTTTGCT
This sequence comes from Stenurella melanura, assembly GCA_963583905.1. NCBI lineage: Eukaryota > Metazoa > Arthropoda > Insecta > Coleoptera > Cerambycidae > Stenurella > Stenurella melanura. The sequence continues at coordinate 63,528,186 of OY757310.1, forward strand.
TCGCTTTCTGTATTTGACTCATTGTTTGCATTTATTGCGTGGCCAGAATTCTGTGAACACTATACACAATGATTTAATTGAATACATAAATAATAGACATTCCAGTTAAATAAATTCTGAAGACTGGATCTTGCCTCGCGTGTTATGAAAGTGCTCAAACTACTCGCGTACATTTTGCATATGCCATTTGGTTCGCTAATGTTAGTTGTGATCGGGAATTTTAAAAAACGTCATTAGTTATGATCAAGCGGTGACGCGGGCTAATGCAGCTATAATAAATTGAGATTTGTGCGTCAGATATATTTGAGTATCGGAGTTGCATTACGGGCCATACAGATGTGTATGCCTGTGTTGTACACAATTACACATTGTGGTGACATTAGTTTAATTCACTGTCGACTAATGAAAGTTTACGAGCAGGCCACGTGAACACGTTGCCGGCGACGCCGACGTCGTTTTATTGCGCACTCACTTCACCCGTTCAACGTTTACTGCCGGTTAGTTAGCGAAAAAGTTATATGCATCATATATGAACGGAGTGTCGTTACTCATAAGCTCATTTAAATGTGATGTACTTCCCGACGACACACTTTTGTTAAATAGCTCGGTTTGCAGTTTTTGCTCTGGTTGCTTTTTTACTAGCCAGGCATTTGCAAAATGCGTATTTTCAGATGTCAAATCTGCTGATTTTTATGAGAATCTCTTTACCAAATTATAAACCGTTGGTCAATTGAAATGAACCAGGTATACTTTTAAGTTGAAGTAGGAAGGCTATATATAAGTTTTTTAAAAGGAGAAGTAGATATCAATATGCGTCTTTTAGGGTTTAACATTTTTATTTGATTTGATAATATATTTATCCGATTTGTTCAGTTTGATATAACAATAATACGATAACGCCTATGATGTCATTTTCTTGAATGTCGTCATATAGTCCTATTTAAAACGGCATTGTAGTGAAATGACACGGAAGAGCGATTCGGTATCGAGAAAAATGATGTAATCTTCAGTTTGCTTCATTAGTATGTCGTATGTCCAATACCACAGGGTTTACAACTATAAATATTGAGGGTCTTACTTATTTAGGGGGGGTCTCTGTTTGCATTATCAGCGGCATTGTGACAGCTGAAACATGAGTTTTAATCTACATCTATTTAAATTTTATGATTTTAGTAAATATACAAAGCAAAAAAGTACAAATATTTTATTGACATCAAACACAGTGATGTTTTAATAATGGGATATTGCCATTAAAAGAAAAATGTATTATCGATCAGTTCATTGTATTCTAAATAATATACAGTTGCCAAGGCTCACGTTCTTCCATTTCTGACTAGTTTTGCATTTAAAATTAAACACAAATTACTTCATTGTACGAATTTGATGATCTAGTGCCCTAGTAGATTTATTTTAGTATGTGTTGAACTTTGGAAGTATCGTAGAAACCTTTATTTATAAATTAAATATAATTATTCAACCTGTGTTAGTACTAACGGTTCATTGACAGTCGTTGCGCACAGCATCGGATAATGTTTGATATTAAAAATTAACGAATTTTGCAGCTTATGCAACTTTTACCATGGTAAAAAGCTCTTAAATTATATATTATGAGAATTGTCATAATCTATTCCGTGGTTTTGGCACAGAAAAGTTATGGATTTGTCTATATTTAGTAATACATGACCAAGCACGTCATCTATCAATGAATTTCATTAATTTATGAGCAGGGACGTTATATGCAAACTGGTGGTGTAAAAGCAGTGGATTTCTCTACGATACAATTTTCCACTTCATACCCTCTCCTCCATAATTCATACATCTAATTATGGCGAAAATATTAATTATTTGAAGTAAAAAATTATGGGTTGATATATTTGTTCCCATTTTTTATCTTATTATTTGTTTCAATACAATTGCAGAACTGCTTACACAGGGATTGTTGAACATATTTCTTTTATGGGCATAGATAAATTTGGTATTTACGTGAGTAATGGCATCAAAATAACGGAAAAAATGCAACACCCATAAAATTTTATCCAAAGGTTGAATCAATGATCAGAATCCAAGTTTACGTTTATTACTAAGCTTAAATTGAAATCACCGTGGCCAAAGATTCAAACTGAAGGCTACGATTGTTACATGAATCGCCATCTTGAATTTTGATATTGGATCAGGTTGATTTTGGCTTAAACTTGGTAAATGCAATCCGTTCTCAGATGATACATTTCGGACCAAGAAAACATACAACCAGCAGCAACCTTGATCTACCAGTTTGGAGGGCAACCTACTTCAAGCAATACTTTTTTGAGAGTCGGTTCGAAATTCAAGGATTGTCATCGGCACAATAATTGATAATGGCAATATCGATCACTTCCTGGATCACTGTGAAAGGGGTATTTACAGATAGTCCGTAAACATTTTTGGCTTGATTTACCTCTGACAGCACCATCTGGACATGATCTCATGGTGGTTATTGACAAATTTAGATCTAATACAGAAAATGTCTAATAAGACTTTTTACCATTTCTTCTCTCTTTCTTCTCTCCAATGTTGTTCACTAAAAGGAGAAAAATAAGCGACTTCCAGCTTCCTTCTCTTATGGGCACACATTTGTGTCTTTCCCGCACAGTAAGGTATCTCGGGGTAACCTTGGACTCCAAGCTGTCATGGAAGAACCACGTTGAAGCTCAAACGAGGAAAGCGTGCGCCTCCTTTTGGATGTGCAAACGCATCTTCGGTCCAAAATGGGGAATAAGTCCGAAGATTGCTCTTTGAACATACACTACCATGGTGAAACCCCTAATAACATATGCGGCACTAGTGTGGTGGCGCTGCCAGGAGCGCTCCACAATTAGGGCTCGCCTATGTCAAGTTCAAAGGCTACCTTGCCTTGGAATTACAGGAGCTATCAGAACCACTCCAACGATAGCAATGGAGGCCATTCTTGGACTCGCTCCCTTGCATATCGAGGTGGAACTGGAAGCTAAAAAAGCAGCAAATAGACTGTTCAAAAATGGAATGTGGAATGGGACTGGCCGGGGATGGGGGCACACAAAGGTCCTGGATCTGCCGGTAAGGGACCGGGTCATCACCCAAGCGGAGGATGACCGGTGTCTCCCTGTCTATAATTTCACTATTCCATACTCAGCGGTGTTTCCCAGTCTAGAGGACTGGGAGCGCGATAAAAACCGACTTCTGAGTCCCAAAGGTCTCGAGTGGTACACAGACGGATCTAAGACTCAGGAACTGGTGGTGGCATACACGGCTGCAAACCAAGGGCTCGTATGTCGGTGCCACTTGGAAGGTATCCTAGTGTATTCCAAGCAGAAGTATATGCCATATTGGTGTGTGCAAGCGAGAATCTCAGGAGAGGTATCGCCAACAAACATTTATATATGTAGCGACAGCCAAGCAGCCTTGGGGGCTCTTGTGTCAAAGAAAGTGACCAAAAAACTAGTTTTAAACTGTCGAAATATTTTGACAGAACTGTGCGAACACAACTCTGTCAAACTCATATGGGTGCCCGGTCACAGAGGTGTGGAGGGCAACGAAGAAGCAGACCGATTGGCGGGAGAAGGAGAAATAACTCCGTTCCCTGGCCCTGAGCCAGCCTTCGGTTTGCCAAGAAGTCTGATTCAATCAGAGACGAGACTGGGCCACTGCAAGGTTCAGCAACTATTGGACTCAGGCCCCTGGAATGAGGCAGTCGAGGCTCCATATAAAGGGGCCCTCGGCTGACTCAACCATTAAGTGGCTGCTTGGGCTCGATAGAGAAAAAATGAGACGGATAGTAGGCTTGTTAACAGGACACTGTCCTCTGAACAAACATCTTCATACAATGGGGTTGAAAAACAGCCCTATTTGTAGGATGTGTGGAGTGGAGAATGAGACCACTCATCCTATACAATTGCGCACCCTTAGGTGCGTTAAGGTATAGGCATCTCCAAAGGCAATTTTTACAGCCGGAGGAGTTACGGGATCAACCATGGAATAGACTGCTATCCTTTGCGGAGAGCACTGGTCTCTTCCTCCCACATGATACGAAAGCACAATGGGCCGACAGGCCAGAGTGCTGCGGATTCCACAGATCTGCTCGCGCGATAATAATAATAATACCATTTCTTCAGCAATTTAGTCAAAATATTGTTCTACTAATGTACAGAATATAAATTTGACAAGGGCCATAGGCGTCTTTGTTTATTCTAATAAGCATTAATTTTGCCAATGAAAGTCTTTAATTCCAATGGTCCCAACCACTCTCGATAACAGAAATGCTGTACAGTTTATTTTTTGCAGGATGAATGGTTCCGGATATAAACTAAAATAATCTTCTAATGGAATATCATAGTAGCCAAGCCAACGTCTCAATTCATGACAAATAAAAACTAACTATGGATTTATGCAAAAATTTTGAGGTTAGTGCCAGAAATCTTACACAAAGCTGGATGTAATGTGGACATGTTTTCAAATGAAATACAAGATGATGTCGCGTGGGTCTTGCATTTTCCCATAATTGACCCATGTGAGAGAATATTTGTTAATGGTGAAGATGGTTTATATAGAAACTTTTAAGTTATCGCTGCTACTCTTGTTACTACATCTATTCCTGCTTAAATGCCTCAGCAGGCAATAAAATCAACATTTTCAGTGTATCCTGGGTAGTTTGAATGTTATAAATTTCTATGTATACGCCTTCTTTCACCATAATAGCTACATATATCTTTTCAAATCATATGAATTTGTCGCGATTTCACTTCTGAATCAGCACTGCATGGCTGCAGATTTATCCAAATATTCTCCGGATTTTTGCTAATTCACAACTGAATCATTATTACATAGCTGCAGATTAACTATATCCAAATATAGTAAACTTTTTTATAATACTAAATCAAGTTTCCGATTCCACTTTATTGTTTTTTAGCTCATCAGAATTAATAAATAGAATTTATTTTATATCGTGGACTAAGATCTGGCCACCGGTAATGTCCATTTAACGACTAGATGTTGGCTTCTATTAATGGCCAGTTGTAATTTTATATAAGGCAAATGAACAATTATCGATTTAGTCATTAGCCGTGTTATCGCTGGTAATGCGGCCAAAGAAGAAGCGCAAACTCTTCATTAGCCACTCGGCTTTCAATTATAGAAATAGTTTTATGTAAGGGGCCTTTCATTACTTACTCCAAATTACTATCAGATAGATATCCTAATGCTTCCGTTCACTTTACCAAAATTACTTGATACCGATCATAATTGTTTGAATGCATGTATGAATGCACATCAACGATCGATTTAACTTTTTTAGATCTAACAATCGAACTGATTGATATTGCGCAACCCGCTAGGTTGTGATCTATCTCGGTCAATGCGCCCAGTGCCTAGTTCCGCTGATAAAATTCTTTTTGAATTGGTTAATTCTGTAAAAAAATCGATTTAATTACGGCTTTTCGAAAACGGTAGATTCTACTCTAAAAAATTGGTACCATTTTCATATTGATTTGAGTGTCTATTTAGTTCTAAAATTGATTTGAATAACTGCCATACGTCTCCGTCGGTAACGTCTGTACATATCGAGGTAGCCTACAGCTTGCAGTTCCCAACGAGCCCACTTGATTTTTTCCTCGCTTTGTCTACTATCAGAATAGAACCCTGTTGAATTTCATAATAAACCGTCTAGCATAAATAATTATTTAAAAATGTGACCGCAGAAAATTTCTTTTCTCTCAATTAATAATAATAATAATAAAACCGATAGAACCAGTTAGCGAAGGACCCAACATCCGTGCGAGCCTCATCCCTATGCGACTTGCGGGATAGGTGAAATTTCCCAGTTGCTAACTGAGAAGTTTGAAATAATAATAATAATAATAATTAAACATAAAGTAATAAACCATTCCTTTTTAGTTAAACTCGTTCTAACTTAAAAACGGAGCAATGCATTGGTTTCAAATTTTTTACCGTATTATCACTATATATTTGGTAACAAAATGTGCTAACAAGAAAATCAAAATTTAATCAGTGTAGACAATATGTTTTTTCTTCTGAGGCTATGTCCATGAAATGTGAGAATTAGGAGTTGAATAGCAAGTGGGACACGTTTTAACTTTTAAAACGGATAACAAGTATATTGGGAAGAAATAAGGATAAAGGATGAGGGCAACTTTTCTGTTTGAAACTTTTTTCTAGGAGTAGCAGTTCTGGAGAAAATTTTTATATGTGTCAATGCATAAATGTTACAAGCATAAGAGGAAATAAAGTTTAAATAATTGATGCAATAACTTATTAATACATGGCTAGCTAAAACTTTGTAGTCGTACAGGTATTAACATATACTTTACAAAAAAAAATAAAAATGTTTAAGTGTGTCGCCCACCAACGGGATGTGGGGGGTCAAAAAATAAAGTTGCCATACGTTTTTGTCGGCATTTTAGTAAATATCTGTTTAAATGTTAGTATTTCCTAGAAACGTAATAATTACTTTTTTATATAGATAATAAAGTTATCTCTAATTTGATTTGTTGTTCGTTTTTCTATGATAGAAATGGATTAAGTTAGTATTTTTTTACAAAATTTGTATTTTAAAACAAAGAAAGTGGACGAATAAATTCCACAAATTTTCGCCCAAAGGGCCGCAGAAGCAAATGAGGCACTGCTACCAAAAAAAATCGCGATCACTATATGAGAAAGAAGATGAAAAATTTCAACAATGGACTAACATAAATTCTGTAACTGTCAGCGAGACAGTTCTAATTGCTTATTTTTACGAACCTATTATTGTAATTTTCAACTTTTTGTGTCTTTTGTTAAATTATCGTCCTTACATACTTCTTTTTCTTTATAAGCGGAAAGATTCTGCCCGAGCACATTGTGGTCAAAATACTCAATGCTGAAGGCAACATTGTTGATGAATAGTAAAATAAACATAGAAGTTTATAATCGGCTGGAGGCCTCTCTGAAACAATCTTCAAATGGATATCTTCCGAAAAAATCCAAGAAATTGACACGGGAGGATCTTTTAAAATTTTTCAAAGAAGCTTCGGACGAGACGTACCTGCTGGAAAATGTATTGTGCCTGGGTAACATTATTTTCCTTAGCTTTATTTAGTATTCTTGTAGGTTGTTCTGATTATAGGAGTTTTTGGAGGCCCCCGAAGGGATGAACTGGTCAAGTTACGACGTGGATGACAGGGGAGCAATGGTGGTAGTCAAGATTCCCTATACAAAGACATGCGAAGGGAAAAGTTTTACCATTCTTTTCTTGAAGCATCGCAGTGATCAATATGCTGGGCAAGCCAGTTGGTAAAAATACCTTTGGAAGTATATTTTCGAAAATAGCAAAATTTCTTGGATATACCGATGCCAATAAATATACAAGCCATATACATTGCGGACAGTATGGCCTCAAAAACAAGATATCTAGATTAATTGCTGGAGATTCTGATAATGACTAAGTTGAAATCAATCAAAACTATGTGCAGTGGTCGGGAAATTTATCATCAGAAGGTGATGCCTTCAGTGCATCCTTCTCCAACTGTACTTTTAATTTTAAGTATTTCAAATAATAGGTTTCCATAATCTAATAAGTTTTGTGTAGCTAATGACGATAAAGAGCCTTAAACGAAACGTTTTTAATATAATTGCTTTTTCAATGTTTTTCGAAAGTGAGTATCGGAGGGCATAATAAGCGGACATAATCATTAAGCCCGCTCTTTTTGGCCCTAAGGTCTTGTCTTGTTTATATATCTGATATCCAAACAATAAACAATAAATTATAAGCAAGTAAAATATAAAAAAAATTACGGGATGGTTTTTTAAAGTTCTACATTATGGTGTTACTTTATTTCACTAAAATATGTGTAAATTTGTAACCCTTAAAAACAACTAATTTTTTACTATATACTGTTGGCGAATTGAATATACTTTTCAAACGCCTGTAACTCCATTAATTTTTACTATAAAAGAAGAAAACTGTTCCAAACACACAACACATTGTCACCCCCATACTCTCCACCCCGTATTTCCAACAAGTAGGTGAATCACATAAACAATTTCTTTTAATAAAGTATATATTAGCTATACAGCTGAACATTTTTAGAAAATTGAACATTATTTTTCCTGTACTATTACTTATTAGATAAAACAACTTGCAGGGTAAACACTTTTTATTTTACCAACGATATTTCTTATAAAATTAAATAGTGGCTTATAGTTTTTAAAGATAAAAGTTTGTCACTCACCAGGATCCGAGGCGTCCAAACTCTGTTGTGATGCGGGAGGTTGAGAGAGAGGTCCAGGCGTTCCGGGCGATCTGACGTCGTCGTTGACTGGGCCTCCGTACGATAACGACGACGATGGAGGTCTCTGCAATCAGAAACAATACTTAGGTATAAATGATGATATCTTATCAATTCATTCGCAAGGTCCAAATGGTAAATATGGGGGCGTATTATATCATTAGGAAAGACCTTAGCAACGTCAAATATCAGAATTAAGATAAATAAATTTATATGATAAATATTTTGAAAAACGATATTTTACCTGCTAATGAATTATTTATAGCATATAAATCTTTAAGATATTATTCCCGAGGCTGAAATGTATTCAAAAAATCGTGTTTGTTCGCTGCTAATGACTTTCCATATGAGAATGTGCCAAATAATTATCGTTCTTGGCGACGAATTAATTCTTTTATGTAAATATTTATGACCAAGTACAGTTTTAAACGATTTTTATGCTTCCTTTAGTAAACAAGGTCAGCCCGTCAGGCGTATACTTTTTGTGAGGCGCACATAATGTATGAGTGAGTGCGTGAAATATAATAGTAATAAATAATAAATGTGTTTATTTAATAATTACATGTATGAAATTAAACTAATCATTAAATGGGCGAAGTTTAGTTACTTTGCCTATTAGTATGTTTAATCACAAATAATTATACGGTTGCAAAATAGAGATACAAAAATTTCAAAAGTGAGAGAGAAAAATTAAAAATGAATAAAATTTAGACACCATTCCCAGTTTGTGAGAGGAATTAAAAAATATTTTGTTTACACTGGCTACCCAATACATTTATTTTTATAATTTTCTTAATCTGTCCCCTATCTTATATTAGGCAGACAGGTTCTCAAGATAACTTGCGTTAAGTTCAGTACAAACATTACACGTAAAAAAAATGCGAACTCTGCAACAAATTTCCATTAAAAATATATTCTACACTCCTTTCATTCTAACTTGCAGTTCTTCAGAACTGACCAAATCAATTTTTTCATTTTTATACCAACACAGACAAGTGTCGTTAATAAGTACCCAAGGTATTTGACAGGATTGACCATAACATAGTGCTAAAGAAGCTTTTACTATTTAGGTTTTCCTCTTCACTTATCTTTGTGTCATAATATCTTTCTCGTAGGAAACAGTAAACAGTATGTAGTATTTAGTGATTTGTTAATATCTTGCTATTTCAGGAGTTCCACTAGGAACTGTCCTGGGTCCCCAGTTTTTCAACATATTTATTAACGACTCTCTTCCTTATGTGGATAGCTTAAAAATATTTGATGTGGTTAGAAATGTTGAGGACTGTTAAATAATTCAACATAAATTGGACAATATTTCTAACAAGTGATTCATTCTCAAAGGTGTATTGTAACGTCTCACACGTTAAATTATAATTAAAAGTATAGTCTCAAAGGTACAATTATGGAACATCTCAATATCTTTCTCAACCTTGGACCAATTTTTCATAAAAAAGTAACCATACCGAGACGACAGTATATGAAGCATACCAAATAGCATGAACAGCAGAAACTCTGTAGATCTTAACAGAACTAAAATGCTACATAATACTTTTTCGAGATCTAAGCTTAAATGTGTCGCGATTATATAGCATACTCACTACAATGTACACATCGATAATCTCAAATATGTTAAGCATAAACTTCTTAAATTGCTGAATTTTAAATCGGGTGGTGTGTACTCACCTATTGCCCTACTTTAAAATGAACTAGTTTAGAAACATTCACTCTTGCGGAGGTGTCAGTGTCACTGACAAGTATTTTCATTTAAAATTAATTCATAATAAAATCTGCTGTCATATATCGTAGCATAATTAAACGTTAATGTTCGAAGAATATCCTCCCACGACAACGTAACCTTCTACTTATCCACAGCGTGTACAAATATACTTCAATATTTGCGTATATGTATAGCATAAATTGCAACCTAGGAGGAAGTCAGTTAGATACTCTAACCAGCAAAAACTTTAATATTGATGAATGTTTGAAGAAAAGAAAGTTGCAGATAAATCCATAGAGATTATCACGCGTTTTATAAATTTCAAAGAATTGAATTGTCATGTTATACCAAGAAAAACATATGCTGCTTTTTTCACTAAGCTAGAAACATCCTGTGGAACATTTAGGCATCATGGCCGCGTTGCGATTTTCTACATATTTAAACCACATTTCTTCTTAACATTATCTTTTTTCAGTCATCCTAATAGCTGCCTTATTGTACAAGACAGAAAGTATTAAATAAAAGGTTGACGATTTTATAATATTTTTGTCTATGACAAGGAGTATAGGAAACTGCATCTATAATTAACAAAAATGAATGGAAAAAGAGAAAAAAATTAGTAACGTACGAACACGAGCATAATCAATAATGGCCCTAACTTTCCGCCGATAAGGTGTCGAATATCATTTTGTTCTAGCTCTTCTCGTTCTTCAAGCAGTGCTACACTCAACACCTGTAAGCTATCAGGGGCAGAAATACGGCATCACATCCTTCTATTCAGCATGTCCCAGACATGTTCAATGGGATGAAGTCTGGGCTGTTCGCTGGCCAAATCATATTAGGTATTATTGCTCACAATAATACGTGCAACATATGGATGAGCGTTCCTGACATATGGCGTAAAATGAAGGACGTCTGGCTCCAATATGTCCCTTATGTGTGTGTGCACATTCATAGCTCCTCCCGCAATCACTACTAATTCTTACAGCTGCAACTAAGAGACAACTTCCAATCTACTAAACAAACAATACTCTAAGATTGTCAGCATTTCATTTGAAAATTTGTATCTCCTACGAGAAGACATATATTGGGATGATTAAAATAATGTGGCTTAAATACGAAGCATGTTGGAGCATGACTATGCTTCCTAAATAGACAGGGTGTCGTTTAATCTATGAAAAAATGTGGCAAACTATTCCCCGTATATCATGGCAATTCATTTCTTTTTTGAAAATCATGATGTGACAAACTCTATGAATTTTTCTACAACTTGTTAAAAAGTTCTTTTTAAATTGGTTTAATGGTGAAAACAATTTCATACTCCATCAAAATTATGAGAGGATCGAATTTGTGAGTGAGTTTATACTTTCCTACAGCCTTAATAATACAAGGGCCATGATTTTCTCTTTCTAAATTATTATATTAGTATAATTAATATTTGTGTGAAATACTGTTTCAATGCTTTCTCTTATTAATATAATTATATGAATCGTATTCTCTTTTCTGAAATTGGGTATTTTGTCTATAGAACAGTGTAGTTTAAATAAATAAATAAATACATATTTCAACTACCCCCTCGTAAACCAATGCAGTGATATATAATGATATTTGCATATATATTTTACATCGACTCATGTTCAAGGCCGCCTGCTTTAAAAAGAAAGCACTGTATATAAGTCAAAAAAAGAACAAATAGTGCTGTCGGTGTCACTAGGGAACATAACAGCACTTTTATCATCAAATTGGTTAAAGTGATGCGCGGTTGTCGTGCAACCAGCAGATAAATAATACAGCAAGAGGGATCATGTGCGTCTAGTACTGGTCCTTGTCCCGTGGGTGAAGAGACACGACACTCTACTTTCGACTGCTGGGCCCCCCCATGCAAAAATATTGAAACATGACACTTCTGACGGAGTGGATATACTTCAACGCGACTGCTTTTGAGGAACCCTCCGAATTACAGTATTTATAGAATACGAAATTTGAATATCACGGAAAGTAATAATTTTTATTATTTTATCTTGCTTATAAAATATTTGTGCCATATATTCTATATAAAGAATTTCTAAATTTTCGCAAAATACATTAATAATCATCACCCTCTAAATTAATAAACTTATTACTATGCATAATCCCTCTGTTTTGATTATACCCCATTACAGTTTTGCAAAATTCATGAAAGCACTGAAGAAAATGTTTATAGAATCTTTTAGGTAAATCTATTATTTGGCAGTTAAAATATTTTGCTTGGCTTTGCATGTTGATTTATTTCTTTTTTAGACTTACTTACAAAGCGACGTCACTTAAATGATCTTAGGCACACATTCAGAATGTATGACAATCTGAGGTACTTTTCTAGCATCCAGTTTGGTAAAAAGTGATTTTACCATTAACTTTACACAAGAAAAGCCTTTCACGTACTTAGTGTAAGAGTATCCCTCATACCACCCTAATCTAAAAGAGCTACTTATAATATACACAACTACCGTAACTGTGCTATTTGTGGCAGACAAAGTAGGTACTGATGCCGTTTTTCAATGAAACAATGCAATGGGCTCTGACGCCACATGCTAGTGATGTTACATGTACAGTTGAGTATTGTCTAGAGGTTATTTATGGAGTTATCTTTGAAACTTTCAGCTACATTTATTGCCCAATATACCTATTACTAGAAATGCCATATAAGCCTGTGACTAGACGGTGCTTTTGGACACATAATATAAACAAGAAAAAAAATCATAAGTATTGGATTTCGCTGACATCTCGGAAACGTAATCTGATTCCTTTTCGAAAGTATCAATTTACTATAGTAATATTCACAAAACATTAATATTGTGTTTATATTACTTATATCCATAGATACTCACTATTTACAGAGAACTGTTGATATTTCTATTTTAAACAATATTAATTTTGCCAAGTTCTTTGAGGCTTGGTACTCAGGTTGTTCCATTATACATGCATTATCTTTAATTGATGACAATATCATACCTATTTGATTTGATATTAAATATCGATTAAAAGGCGTCTGTCTATCTGTCTGTACAAAATTTTGGGTGCATATGTGTGTGCGCGTATATAAATGTCAAATCAGTCAGCGTATCCGTGTGACTGTATGTATGCGAACGTGTATTTTGCAGCAGATTGTTTCTCGTAAGCACGTTAACGTCTGTCAGACAAATTTTTATTTGAAAAGAACATATGTAAAACAGCAGAGCAGAAAACTCCATTGAAAATGGGCCATGTCCGTCATGGATGATCGCTAGAGGTGCATAGACAGTCATGCTTCATATAAACTACGTTCTAGTATTATTTTAGGGCAAAATGTTACCAATGTTTTTGATTAAGCACTCAAGCGGCAATTATAGTGTGTCTTTCTGGTTTAAAAGAACTTTACGTAGATTATGTGATATATTAGTTTTATTGTAAAATATTATAAAGATGATTTAATAAGATTGCTACGAACAGAATGAAAATGATGGTCTGGTGTTGCAAACTCTGAAATTCTATTTGAATACAAAAAACTATATATTGGCTCTAGTTAATCTCAGAGGCACCACATCAAGGTAGATAGTGCCCTATTCGTGTACAATATTAATCACATAGGTATTCGCAATCGTCCATGCTCTACTGCAACTTATATTCGGTGGTTTCCTAAAATCGTAATGAAGCAGCTTGGTTGAATAATGGTGATGCATTAATAATATATTGTAATGTAAATAAAAATGTAACACCTACATTTTGCGCGTTTTAATTAGATACAAGATCACTAGATTTACATACATTTTGAAAAATTATTTGAAATTAATTTGTTATCTATCATTCAGATAAAATAGATAATTTGTAGATATAATTTAAAATAATAATTAATAACGCTGTCTTTGTTTCTGGATAAAATTATCAATAAGATTTCTTTACCATTCCCCTGGTTTTTTGCATTTTAATAGGGAATGTTTATGCAATATACAGAATGTCTCTAAATTGTTGTCGAGAAAATCAACAGTTATTTCTAGATAACAAAATAACAAGCAATTTCAGATGAATATATATACTAAAATAGGAAAAATACGCCCACCACTCCTCCTGATGAGGACAAGAAAATAATGTTTTTTATTTGTTATCTCATCCAAAATTAGACATATTTCATTTAATATTAACTCAAGTATAGTGTCAAGGAAATGGTAAAATCATAACTAATTATTATTATTATTAAATTTGATGTAAATAGTTCATCTCACAAACGGATAGGCTTACGATCAATTACCAAAAGTACCACTAGTATTCAGTTTTTCTCATAGAATCTTATTACTGTTATTCTTTATTGAAAAAGTAAAGTACAAATTATATATTAAAAATGTGACTGCTAATAAATTACTGTCAGTATGAGTAAACAAACATGCTTGATTAAAAGCTTTAGTTGTTATGTACAAATATTTTTCTTTTATTCTCACAATGGGCTTGTTCGACTTTTTTTTTATTTCATAAATCGAAAGTGCAAGTATAAAATAATAAATCTGCAAAGAATCAGAATCCTATTCGCACGTTTAGTATATTATAAACTATTACAAATGTCCACCTCGCGAAAATGGGGCGTGGCCAGGTGCTACGTCACTATACGCATAGACTCGGCGATCTCAATAGACTTAATGCTCCTTAGTTGTTATAATTATAAGTGTTTTCGAAATATTGTTTGTTTTGCTTACTTCTTGACGGTAGGGGAGTACAATTTCATGAAATGTCAAAAAATTACAATTTTCTCTCGCTCCTGTCGGGACGAATTTTTTATTTTGACCCTGCAATTTACGATTAGGATTCATCACCGACCTTCTTCTTTCCGTAGAGACATAGAACGAACTTCCACTCGACGTATTTATTTAGTTACAAGCGTTTGAAAACTCAATGTTTTTCGACTTTTCAGGTTAAATTTGAAAGATTCCAGAAAGCCACTTTTCTTACGACACTTGCGTATAGTGACGTCACACATGAGCGCTCGGTTTTTGCAACTATTACTAATTTCAACTCCAAATAAAAAGAATATCATGGAACAAGCCCATTACAAAACTAAATTATAAAAAAATATAAAAATTTAAAAGGTAATGTTGATAAATGCACAAGTGAACTTTTTCTTATTCTACACCCAGAATTAGCTCCTATTGTTTTACGTCAATTTAGAAACATCCTGTATACTTAATCCTTTAACTGATAATTGCTATGTTTGTGGACATAATCACAATCTAATTTATCGATTGACCAAAAATTACCATAATGAAGATGCAATATTTACTGAGATAATAATTATTTTTTAATTAGTAATCTATTTGGGAACTGCTAGTCGTATTTTTGAGAGAGCAGGTGTATATTTGTACAAATATGTTTGCAAATCGTGCACACTGACACGAATATGAATGTCAAGATGAGTAGTTAACGTTTGTCCTATCTGAAACGGAGTTGTGGGGTCACTTAACTTTTTTAGTGGTAAATGGTTCATTTGAATTTGTTTGCTTTACAATAATTATAAAGCATTTGTTCGAAAAAATAGCATCAGGCATAATAAATATACAGGGTGGTGCAATAGTGCATCGGACCTCGATATCTCGAGTTCTACGATAGCTAAAAATTAAAAAGAAAATGCAAGTAAATTAGATAAAAAAGTCCATAACTGGAAATTGTTTTCAAACATACAGGGCGAGCCAAGACGAAATTACAGGACCAGGTGCCTTTTTTTAAATGGAATGCTATGTATATCAGTACATTTTTTGAAGCCTCTTTCTAGGCTCTATTTATTCCTATATTAGCATTGAATATCACCGAACGACTTGGATGTAATGAATTTTTTTGTTGAAATAATGCAATCTGCAGATGGATATTAAAAAAATCACCATCAAAGTCACAACTATGGGTTTTAAGAAAAATTTATGCGAATACTGATGTGTAACGAGACATGTAATTAATGTTTTTGAATCATTTTCATTTCCTAAAACCGTACAGGGTGGCCAAAAATTATTCTTCAACTAACAAGTTTTTAAATTGAATTTTCTAAATTTTTTCAAATGGAACAACCTGTATATTTTTCAACGATGTGATGTAGAAATGAAAAACGAACATTTTTTGTAAGTACTTCTCTATGGCTAATTGCAACTATTTTCGTTTTACAAATAAACAAGCTAACCGTTATATTCTTCGCCGATTTACTGCACTTTTTATATAATTGTTGCACATTCTACAGGTCGACCATCCTAGAATGGCCAACGAGATTAGGATGCGCAGTAATTGAAACCACCCCACCTTTACGGAGCTCACTTGTTTATGTACCGTGTAAACATCGGTACAGTCTTGAGAAAAGTGCTCGTAGTGTATAACTTATATTTAACACATGGTACCTATTAGAAGTATCTACTTATAAACATTAATGTTACGAGTACAAAGAACTGTTGTTCAATCGAAAACATCAATTGGGCTGTGACATACCCGGATTGTTGGTAAATAAGAGAGCACCTTTTACTTGAACTCTTCCCCCGACTGTACTACGTTCATAGTTACGAAACTTGTCTCTATTCAACAGCGACGATATTTCTTCTCTCTCTGCGCGGCTGCCGCGGCTGTTGGCCATCCTACAATGGTTTACTTGTATATGATACTCTTCGCAGTTTTTTTTGTAAATAGCATTAGTTTTAGACACTTTTAGTTTAATTACAAAACATAAAAAGAATTATGTAAAAAAATGTTTTTTGATTTAAAAACAATTATAACTTTTTTATTTATCAATCGATTTTGCTCAAAAAATAGGGTTCTTCCTCCAGCTAACACTAACTTACTGTCCAAATTTCAATACAATCGAACTTTTAGTTCTTAAGTTATCGTGCTTACAAAAAAACCGTGACGGGCGGGCAGACAGACGGACAGACATGTCAAAGTCAAGAATAAACTTAAAAGAAGAGGTTCCCTCAAATAATTCATTAGCAAAATTTATAATAGGTGTTTGACGTGTTGCCCATTTCGATTGACACGCATCTTTATGCAATTTGAAATGAGGCCATTTAGTGGGACCATTTCTTCCAAGCCATTGAAATGAGCAAATGGTGTTTAACAGGCCCTTTACTGTAATGTTTTTTTTTTTACATTTTTTTGCCGTTTTCGTTATTCGACTAGCAATAAAACCTCATTTTGTTATAAACTGTCGTGTACAACGGAGCATTTATCATACTTATCTGTCGTTAGTTACAATTTGTATTGAATTTAAAACATTTGGAATTTTACAAAATGAATTTTAATAAAGCGGAACTTGTAGACATGACTTTTGTTTTGGGCGAGTCGGACAGAAATTGTTTACTTGCCAATAGAATTTATCACCAACGTTATCCTGAAAGAAGGATTCCTGATGTTAGCAGCCTCCAAAACCTTCTCGATAGATTTCTGGAAACTGGAAATTTCGAATATAAAAAAAACGTGTTGTGAACGAAGAAAATGAGTGCTGGCAACGGTTGATAATCTCCATCTTAGTCAAAGAGAAGTGAGCTCATTAGTAGGAATAAGTAGACCGTCTGTGGGTCGGATCTTAACATCAAATAAGTTGCATGCATAACATATTCAAATGCACCAGAAATTTTTTGGAAAACTATCTGCCACGATTATTGGTAAATTTCCCTGAAAGAATTCGAAATAGGATATGGTTTTAGCAAGATGGTGCTCCACCACATCATTTAAATGTAGTTAGAGACCACTTAAATAATACCTACCCTCATCAATGGATTGGAAGAAATGGATCCACTAAATGGCCTGCTAGATCACAGATCTTACTAAAATGGACTTCTGTTTATGGGGATACGTGAAGGATATTGTTTAAAAATGAATTATTATTTGTTTGCTTATAATTGTATTGAAACATTCTTTATAGGATTTTGCAAACTGCTGTTTGCAAAATCCTATAAAGAATGTTTCAATACAAGGATATTGTTTCTAGAGACACAAAAATAACAGTACAAAATATGAAGGAAACAATAATAACAGCCTTTAGATCTATCACACCAGCACTTTTAGGAATAGTGGGAACCTCATTTCAAAGGCGCATGTAGGTGTGTGTCAATCAAAATGGGCAACATGTGAAACATTTATTATAATTTTTTCTACTGAGTTATTTGAAGAAACCTTTTTTTTTAAGTTTATTTTTGAATTTTATAATTATTGCTCAATGAAACGAAATTGGTTGCAATTAGCCATAGGGAAATACTTACAGGAAATGTTAGTTTCTCATTTCTACATCACATCGTTGAAAAATATACAGGGTGTTCCATTTGAAAAAATTGAGAAAATTCAATTTAAAAAGTTCTTAATTAAAAAAATAATTTTTGGCCACTCTGTACAGTTTTAGGAAATAAAAATGATTCAAAAACATTCATTAGATGTCTCGTATTGACATAAGTTTTTCTTAAAACCTATAATTATGACTGTGGTAATTTTTTTTAATATCCATCTGCAGATTGCATTATTTCAACAAAAAAATTCACTACTTTTTTCTTTAGTTGCAATTTTTTTAAAAATTTCTAGCTATCGAAGATATCGAGGTCCGACGCACTGTTGCCCCACCCTGTATATCGAATCTATTTTCAGAGTTTTAGGCAAATATGAAAATGGCGTATTATATGTTGTAAGCAAAGGCTCGTTTCAGCATAACTTTAGCAGCGCTGTGAATTCGAAGCTGCCTTAAAGAATACTGATAGTCAATAATAATTAAAGAGAAATGTTGTTTGGGTATTTTGCAGATAACTGTCTTAGCAATATCTAATATTTAATAAGAAAACAAAAATCAAGTGGTTTCTAGGTAGGGTTAGGGATGCTGATACATTTCTAAGACTCACAGAGAGCTAAAGCCATTGGTTGACTATTAATATGCTAGCGTAGTCAGAGTTAGATCAACGATTTACATAATGAATAAATAACTGATTTTTTTCGTATTATATATTAGATATTGAGTGTCTGCAAAAATACCCAAATAACATTTTTCAATTAATTGAATGTATAGTATAAATAATAAATGAATAAGAAGCAAAATTACCAAATCCTATATCAGCTTATGTTTCTGTCTGTAGCTCAGATTTTGAACCACCGCACCGCTATAATTACTCTACTGGAAATGAAAGGTCATCTTGGACAGTGCGTGAATTATTGGACTTCCAGGAATTAATTCCAATTATAAAAAACAGTAAATGGTTCGTGTAACGTATTTAGAAATAAAAAAGCATAACAAATTGTAGGTTTAAATAAAAACTGAAACAGAACGTTCACAGTTCATTAAGTCCACCAGTTGGAATATCAATTAGCGTTGTACCGGTAGAGCACCTTGTATATGTTTTATTAAATATAACTAGGTGTGTAAAAAAGAGCAAAACGCGCGAACGAGTTAACGCTGTGACGGTAAATACACACCCCAGGCAAGTGGGCCGGAACGAGTGTTTCCTACTTCCGGTTATCGACATGTGTACTGCATCGGCAAATGATATACAGATACTGAACGGCAGCGTTGTAGACAATTGATATTGCTGAGTACTGACCTTTCCGTATAGAACAACGATTTGGTAGTCATGCATAAAAAATGTAATTGAATTTATTTGAAATTTCTGTGGTACAGCGAAATGAAATCGATTAGTTTAAGTTGGTTGTAACACTAATAGTCCAATAATTATAAATATTTCCATAACAAAAAATGTTATCTGAGATTTTCCTTCAGTAGCTGTTAGTGGACATAAAACCACAAAAATCAGTTCTGGGGGTACCGCGCACCCCCCCCCCCAAAAAACCACCCCTTTGGTGAAAAAAGCCTTATTTTATTGATAACTCGTTAACCGTTGAAGATATGAAAAAATTGCTCATCATAAAAAAGAAAGATTGACTAATTGCCTAAAAAAAATTCCTCTCCTAATATATGCCATGGTTTTCGAGAAAATCGATATTTAAAAAAATCCCAAAATTTGTATTTTTAATGCGCACGAATTTTCGTTTATTTGAAATTTTTTTGTGGCCTATAGAAAAAATTGAATTGCTCGAAAATCAAACATGCTAGGAAGAAAAATCAAAATGGGTTTTAAATGGGTAATAGTTACCTCTTGATTTTTTGCAGTTTTAACTATTATTCACAGGCCCATAGAAAATAACTGACTTTAATATAGATGTATTATCTTTTAGTTGCAGGTGATACTTTAATGCCGAAAAAGTTAGGAATAAAAATATTCACATTTACAAATTTACCAGCCAAATTTTAATTATTTATTGTTTCCTAAAAATTAAAAAAAGACCCAAACATCTTGAAAATTTAGCTTAAATTTTTTTTTTTGAGTTTATATATCATATAACTATTGTTTCTAATCATTTAATAGTTAAAAAATTGTATTAAAAAAAATTCATAAAAAAATTGAATATGCAACCTTTTTTGGATTTATTTTTGGCTAACTTTAACATGCTGCTAAATTTGTAAATGTGAGTATTTTTATTCCTAACTTTCTCTGCATAGAAGTAATACCTTGAACTAAAAGATAATGCATTTATAACTTATATTATAGACAGTTATTTTTTATGGGCCTGTGAATAGTTAGATGCACAAAAAATCAAGAGATAACTATATTGTTATTTTTATATACTAATAAAAATGGCAACACAGGACAGTATTTTATATCCCCTTTAAAACCCATTTTGATTTATCTTCCTAGCTTGTTTGGTTTTCGAGCAATTCAGTTTTCTCTATAGCCCGCGCACAAATTCAAATAAATGAAAATTCGCGCCCATTAAAAATACAAATTTTGCAATTTTTGTCAATATAGATTTTCTCGAAAACCATGGCGTGTACAAGAAAATTACAAGAGGACTTTTTTTTAAGCAATTAGTCAAGCATTCTTTTTTATGATGAGCAATTTTTTTATATCTTCATCGGTTAGCGAGTTACCAGTTCTCCGAAGGAGTAGTATTTTTGGGGGGTTGCGCGGCACCCCCAGAACTGGTTTGATTATTTCTGTGATGTTTAATCCTCGCACTAACAGTTACGGAAGGAAATTCTCAGATAACATTTTTTGCGAGCTTCTGGTGTATTTTTTACTTTACCGACTGGACTATAGCTATACCGAGTGATTCAGTTACTTTAGGCGTTACTTACAGGGCAAATAACTGATGTGTTTCTAGACAAAAACTTTCAGCAAACATTTCGCTAACCCATCCATAATCTAATCCTGTCATGTAATTGTATCAATATGAAAACACATGGCTATTTTTAAAAAGGTGGAGTATTTATTGCAATCGGTATATATGCTTTTTTTATGTCTGTTCAACCATTACCTGGGAATGGTAAACTGTAGAATTTCACTACACGGTGGTCCCATAAAAGTTTCATTAAGTCTTACAAGGTAAACAAAAAAATAAGAAATAGTTCTTTCTATTCGAGAATTTGGCGAATGCGCTAGGGATAAATTAGTCTTATATTTGGTACGTTCGGAGTAGTTGATACTGAATCTGATGTCGAAAGTAAGAAAGTCAAAATGGCGAATCCAATGGGGGTTTATACGAAATTTGCAAAGAATAGAACTGCATTTACAAATATGGACACCAAGAATTATGAAAGAAGATTTCACCGGCTTTCCGTTAACTGACCATTTATTACCTAATATCGATATTGAGGTCAGTGTATGAATGAACAAATAAAATCGAATATATTTTTAACCAACCTCAATGTCTACACATTTTTTAAAATTGTGTTATTTCTATATTATCTCTAAGGAAAAATGTCTGGAAAATTTGGGGAAGAATCGAACATTTTTAAAGTTGCGGTCATCTCGGTAGAAATGGCGAGACATTTTCCCAAAACGTTCTTATCGTTATATCTCAAAAACAAAAAGATGTACAGCGATGTTATTATAAATAGAAATAAATCAGTCTTTTTCAAAAACCTGCTAAAAAAATAAAAAATATGATTTTCACCTATCACGGTACTTTCAAACTTATATAACTGAATAATAATAATAATAATAATAATAATAATAATAATAATGATAATGATAATGATCTGGGCAGACATAACCAAGCTACGAAAGTTGTTCATACAGAATTGGTCTGAAAGTACAACTTAATGAATGACCTTCCACCGTACTACCGCTATTCATCTGAGCCAGTACTGGAATTCGCAGTTACCTGCTGTACTGGGAAAGACCAATTATAACAGACAGAACTGTGGCTTACAACAGGCCAGATATAGTACTCATTGAAAAACGAAATAAAAAAACTGTTATAATCGATATAGGATGTCCATGTTGAAGACGGAGAGTGAGAAAATTAGGAAGTATGAAGGCCATTACAATTAAGCGGAACAGTGGAAACTATCCCAATAATAATTTCTGTCGAAGGAGTAATGACCAAACAACTTATTAATAACATCAAAAGATTGGGCTTATCGACTAACCTGAGCCACATCATTCAGAAAAGTGTGATTCTCCAATCATGCCATACTACAAGAAAATTTTTAAGCGCATGAGGATTTCTTCTTTACTGATGTAGAATACCCACCAGCAAGACTGTGAATGAAAAATAAAATAATAATAATAATCCCATATGGGACTTGACTATTATAACCGACAGGGAAATTCACGCATAATAAGGAGAAATCCTGTTTGCTGATCAATGTATCCGTCCCAAATGACGTCATGATCAAGGAAACTGAGAAGTTGAGCAAGTACAAAGACCTTCAAATAGAGGTGAGCAGGATGTGAATGCAAAAATCACAATCGTGCTAGTAATTGTAGGGGCTCTTGGACCTATTAAGAAGAGCCATGACCGAAGTCTGAAACAACTGCCTGGTCAACCCAGCACGCAAGAGGTGCAGAAGATCGCACTATTGGGAACTGCGCACATTCTAAGGAATACCCTGGAGTAAGAGTCGGCAAATTTTATAAGTTAGGATTACCAATATCTACCCAGTCATTGATAAGGCTGATCCCTGTGTATAAATAAAACATTAAATAAAAAATTCAATACATTTCAAATGAGCCCGAATAAGCCAAGTTTGTTACAATGTTCAAAATTCTATGAGCATTTTAGTGCTTGTTTTTCTTCTTAGGAAAACTACAAATCGCTGTGTGGTCGAATTAGGAAGACTTGACCCTTACTTTGAGATCCCGGGTTCGATTCCTAAACCTGGCATCTGCACAAAGTAACTTCAGCCTTTCAGAGATAAGAGGGGGTTGAATTACCTGTGGTGTTTAATTTAATTCAATTTGAACGTCTCCGGCTTCAATGAGAACTTATGTTTATCAAGAGTTTTTTGCTTAACATAAAGCTATCTATTGTGTATGTTCTAGTCACCAAAGCACCGTACATAATAGGCCGCACAGTACGGACTTCTAATTTGTCATTATCGTGTAATGAGGTAAATTATGGTTTGTTTAAAATTTGTGCGTGCGTGAAAATAAAAAGCAGTGGATATATGCTAGCAAACGGCGAAATAATGGGCGTAAAGTAGCATTTAACTTTAGTCAATTTGACAGCACAATTAGCTCGTAAAAATAATGCGAAAGCTGCTACAGAGTCTGTCTAGTGTACAGTTACGGCTATTGTGCGATCGTAACATTTTTATGGTTCTTATGAAGGCACTGCGAGTGTGGCAGAGTGTAACGTCTACGGCGCACGTTTTGCGAGGAGCGCCAGTTCCACCAGATGCAGAAGCCCAGCGCCATAACACATCAACATCGAGGTGCAAATCTTAAGCTCGCGGCTGCTTAATGAACGTCGATAATTACACCGCCACACCCACACTGCTCCCCCTTCTAATAAATATGTTTGCATTCGGCTGACACGTAAACAGACCTGTTATTATGTCGTCAATTAAAATCGTATTACGTTAATTCTCATCATCCATGAATCTGCACCGCATGTGGGTCACTGTCGGCGAAAGTGGCTTCGATTGATTTATGGTCTACCTTGGTGCGGTGTGACGCGTCGTAAATCCCTGTGCACCTCTCAATCCTCACACGACGTCACATACTATCTAACCCGACGCCTCGCTCTCTAATATTCATTCAGATACAATTGCAAAATACATTTATTCTCATCAAAACTCAAAGTTGGCGTATCAAAGCCGATGATTCTGGATAAAATAGAACTATTATGCCAGTTGTAATTTGTCAAACCGCAATGAGTGCTCTAATTTTCAGTTAAATAAATTATAGCTTTAAAGAGGGAGGAGAAAAGGGGAAAAATTGAAAACTGAAATTTGGACAGTAACTTAGTGCGATCTAATGGAGAAATCCTATTATTTTCCGACAAAATCGATCGGTAAATAAAGAAGTTAATTAAGTAATTATTGAAATTTTAAAAAATTATTTTTTTATGTTTTGTAATTGAACAAAAAAAAATTAAATTAAAAATGTCTAAAACAAGCATTATCTACAAAAGAACTGTGAAGAGCGTTGTATAGAATGTGCAATAAATAATTGTATAAAAAGTTCAAGAATATAAATTTTCACTCTAGTTTTTAATAAGATTGCTCAAACTAAACATGAGTTTCTTGCAATTTGGTGTAAAAAAACACATTTCTTACAAGTTTTTTAATACTTTTTGTTGAACACGAATTAGTAAAGCTTTTAACCTGTGGCAAATGGCATAGCTTATATATTACCTACTTCACAATTATTTCATTAAAACAAGAGCAACGGGTAATCATTAATGGGATATTTCCTGGATGCATCCAGTTAACTGATATTTTGGAAGTACTTTTCTAGTTGAGGGTCCTTTAAACTAATCTTATAACAATCGGAAGTTGGTAACGTTGTTAGGGACAGTTGTCGCAGTGATTTCATTATGTAGCCCACATAGAGGAGACCAGATGAACAGGTCACGGACACAATTAACACCCGCACTGTGCTGAAGTCGCTGGAAATCCAACAGAAGCCGGTTGTCGTTCATTAGTATCCGGAAATTAAATAAATCTGAGCCTGCAACTCGGCGAGCCCCGCCGTTTTGTTTCGGTGTCGAAATCGGATCAAGACGGCAAACTGGATGATGGGGTTGCCATCACGATTCAATCTGCATACATACACATTAGCCCAATGCTCGGTTGAAGTGGCCAATTGGCATTTGCATGAATGAGGGGCGCCTGGAAATCCCTCGGGAACTGCTAATTCGTAATTCGACTGATGCGTAGATTAGATTTGTTATAACAGGCGATCGCGGCAGACTCCCCCAAACACGACTTATCCATTTTCTAGCATTTAGTTAAAAGTCAATTATCTGAATCATGAAGGGTGGAACTGTAAGCTTTTCATGTGCGCCAAACACCATCCACTGCAATATTAAATCAACTCCATATACTCCAAACAAAATTATTCAAATGTAAAATCATTATCCTGCCATTTGCCTAACTTAATATTGTCACTTACGTTAGTTCGAAATGGATTTAATTTCATTAGACTTTTCTCCTTGTTAAAATATTCAGTAGTTAATAATGAAAGCATTCGTTTAACGTTCAACTATTGTCAAATATTTATTAATATTTTTAAAATTATTATTATCGAAAAATAGTTTTCCGCTCTTCAGTCGAGTATTGGTGGAATAGTTTAAATAATAAAAACCTCGTATTTTAAAATACGTTTTATAATAACTGTAATAAATACTAATCTTTAATAAAACCATAATGCTCCCACTATATTTAACAGATTGAATATAGTAGGCACTGAAAATCACTTTGCAGAGTTAAAACTTGAAGTGATTAAGCTTATATTCCGCATTGACCACAAGTCTAATAAAATTTCTTTGTATAATCAGCACACAAAGCTTATAGACCGGTTTCTGCTCTATTGCCTTCATCATTTTTTTTTTTTAGTTGGACTACTGATCATAGCCTCAACATCGAAATCATTCGTATGATTGTTACGCATACCTACTCAACGGTGTGGAAATTCCATTTCTCAGTGAGGTGAAATACCTAGGAGTCATTTTTGACCAAAAACTGACATGGAATTCCCACATCGAAAAAGTCATACAGAGAGCAACAATAGCCCTCGGAAGGTGCAGACAGATGTGTAGAATAAATTGGGGATTAAATCAAAAAATGACTCTATGGTTATATACTACGGTAGTAAGATCCATGATAACCTACGGTCGGTAGCATCGTGGACTAAGACAGTTGGGACAGGTGGGAGCTGTAAAGCTGTTAAGTGGCGTACAAAGGCTTGCTTTCCTCTGCGCCACGTGAGCCATAAAGACTGCTCCAACTGCTGCACTGGAAGTCCTGGACTTGCCACCACTACACATATTTATTCAAGGAGAAGCTCGTTCAGTGCTGCATAGGCTAATGCAAGGCCTTACACCAATAAGGCAGCAGCATGGAACAGAGCACCAAAAGTTATACTTAGAGTGGAAGACGGATCCCATTCTAGGAATGCCCACGGACATTACAGTCCCAAAGTATAACTTTAATAAAAATTTCTAAATCAAAATACCAGACAGGGAAGACTGGACAAACGGTCCTCCAATATCATCACAAACAGTCTGGTATACAGACCACTCTAAGACAGAACAGGGAGTTGGAGCTGGGATTTATGGGATAAGGTCAAAAACGAAAATCCCAGTAAGTCTAGGAAAATATCCCACAGTATTTCAGGCTGAAGTGGCCGCAATACAGTGGTGCGTAAAGGAAATTATAAGGCAAGGAACTGTAAGCCAGTCGATTGCCATTTTTCCGATAGCCAAGCTGCGCTAAAAGCAATCGGTTCCATGCAAGTCGAATCGAGACTTGTATGGTACTGCATAAATAACCTTATAGACCTAGGAAGTACCAGAATAAAGTGACCGTGGCGTGGGTACCTGGACACAAGGGATATGAAAAGGCTGATGAACTGGCCAGAGAAGGCGCTGGTAGCGCCCTCATAGGACCCGAACCCTTTTGTGGTGTGGCCAAACCATACATACGAGCATCCATTAACAAATGGGTGCAAATCAAATCTCTGGAATGGTGGAAAAATTTCCCACGACAGAGACAGGCCAAAGAGTTCATTAAAGAACGATCGGCCAAATTTACGGAGGACCTATTATGCCAAAATAGAAAGGCAATTAGAATAATAGTGGGTCTTCTAACCGACCACTGCCGACTTAATAGACATTTGTGTCTGGCAGAGGACGCAACATGCATATTCTGCCAAGAGGCAGAGGAAATCTCAGTCCACGTATTGTGCTATTGCGAAGGCCTTGCTAGACTGAAATTCCAACTACTTGGTGCGAAAAAACCAAGAGCTGATAGCTAAAGTAGGGGCCCTTATCAAGGCTGTGGAGTCTGATACAAAGGACAAAACTGGATAAGGAGCTCTAGAGAAAACAATCAGGAGCACCACAATAGATCCATGGAAGTCGCGGTGGTCAAGGCCAAACAGCCAGTTCCTCCTTCCTAATCTAATCTAATCTAATCTACGCATACCTACTTCGCACTGATGAAAGCAGTAACCAGAAACCAGTCTTCGGGTGCTGTTGGATGCTGGCCACAGAAGGGATTTCATTTCTTTGAAAAACCCCCCAGTGATGGCTAATCATAATATAAGTTTGTTTAATTCTTCCTCATGATTAAGTTTTAAACCCTCCAAGAAGTGTGCGATATTAGCTAATATATCTATTTTATTAAATACACTAAAGGGCGCCTTTAACAGTTTCCGCAAACATTAAGACATTTGAACTCTACATTCGAATACTGGCACTTGACTCGCATTTCGTCAATCATGCTGTCGTCAACGGGAGATGATTATAAAATATTAGTAGAAAATGTATTTTGTATGCTTTATAATAATTGATATCCGTGTATTCGTGTTTCCTGTCAATTTTTAAACTGATGAAGACAAAACAAAATTAATAATATAAGAGCCCCTCCTGGGATGCATTATGGCTTTGAATATTAGTGTTTTTTCACTGGAATCGGGTCAGTATGCATGGCTTTCAACAGTAGACATGAAGTGAAAGTCTACCAAATTTGTCTAGATGTAGTGCAAATTGGTGAAAAGGTCAATAGCGAATTATAGGAAAAATATACAGGGTGTCCCGAAATTTTCGACCGTCTGTTTGGGAGCTGATTCTACACGAGTACGGTAATAAATACGTACTCTAATAATCCCCAATCCCTAAATAATGGTTTCGGGATAATTTTATGAAACTGGGTATAGTTTGTTGACCAGCTATAGTAGATAATTCTGTATCCGAAAGTGAGAAATTAATAGGGCGTCAGCATCTCAGTCAGTCGTCCATCTCCAGAACTATTAAGACTAGCAGCATGAAATTACACATGCTGTTATAGAGTTGGGTGTTCCGCAGACAGCCCAAGATTAACGCTTCAAAAATATCTTCTGATACACTTTTGTGACTAAAAAAAAATGATTCAGACAAGTTGTGAATAGGTTTTGGAAAAATGTTCTAAATATATTGGAAAAACAAGAAAATAGTCAAAGAAGATGCATATGTAGAAACAAATGATACTTACCTACCTACCTCTCGGTTAATACTGTAAAATTATCAACTTTAACATCATAAAGTAAAGAGGCTTTTGACAAAAAGCTGTCCAAAAGTGTTTCCAAGACAATCAATAAAAATCAAACTTTAGGCATCACCCTTAGAAGACCGTAGCTTCCTTAGTAACCATTTCCGAATATTTCCGTTATATGACCTATTTTTACTATTTTTGCATGTTGAAGAAGTTTCTAAATGAACTGGCGGGAATTTAGGAACATCCTGTATAATGATTGAAGTTCTAAAATTCTATTTTAACAATGTTACCAATTCTGAGGGATCATCCCCTCCCAAAAGATTTTTTTTTAATATTTATCAAGGGCTTTTATCAGACAGCTCGACCATTTTTAATATCGTAGGGTACAACTTTGTTTCTATATTTTTTAGAACAGTAATTTTACGTAAACATTAAAATTGTAAGTTGAATGTTTCAGTATAAAGTTATATTTTATATTGGCTATATTTTATATTGAAATAGGGCACATCGGGAACAAAAACTAAAAAAGGACTGTTTTATTGTTATTGCGGACTAATCCCCATAGAAAAAATGCACGTGATCGTCATGAAGCGGGTTGGCAACTGATTACATGTATTAGTGCTAGTCTCGGTAGGTTTTTGCTGTGATATAGGCTCAGGCCTGCATGTTTTGCGACTAGCCGAGTTAGGTTTTCTGATCGCCTCTGATGGAAAGTGTTTATTGAGCCAATTGGTTATTCCGGACATGACTCGATTATTCTGTTTACAAACAGCGCGTGGTCGTGTCGAGCATAAGAACCGCCAGTAGCGATTCAAGAAGTGGACTTGCCGATCGCCGTCGATTCGACACACGCCAACTGGACATTTACGATGTTTGCAATAACATAGCTCCAATGGCACCGCCAATGAATTCAAACAACATGGCGATCGAGAAATACGGCCAAAAACAGACACATCGACAAGCTATTCCGACGGAGTACACTCTGCTCCATGTATGCGTATGCCATCATCGTGACGGTCGACCTTGCCTGTCAAACTATGAGCGATCGCTCTCTGATGACGTCAGCTCCATATGGTAATTGAATCAGCTGTAAGCGCGGGCATCGCATGTTAAACACATCACATAACGCACTGTTTTCAAACCCCAAGAATCTCCTTAACTGGCTATTGTATCACAACTTATGCGGGACATATACAACTGTGCCAGTTAGATGTGAACGTATAAAGTGCACGAAATAAAATATACTGGAACACTTTGATTGTAGTGAAATACACAAATTTAAAGAAACTGAGCTTAACTGGCATTTCTCCTACACAATTCTTTTTCTTTAACGCGTCATGCCATTTGAAAGCCCATTTAAAAAACACTTGAAAAACCAACAAATTTAGCAAAATACGAATAGTACATTTTATCTGGATTTAAACATTTAACAAGGATAATTAATTATATTCAATAATCCTTACGTCACGAAGCAGCTCTCGCTTCTTGCG
This sequence comes from Stenurella melanura, assembly GCA_963583905.1. Lineage (NCBI taxonomy): Eukaryota > Metazoa > Arthropoda > Insecta > Coleoptera > Cerambycidae > Stenurella > Stenurella melanura. The sequence continues at coordinate 63,558,177 of OY757310.1, forward strand.
TGTTCTGGACAGCAGGAATTTTTTACCTAGCAGCCAGCCTAGTATATCTTATACATGTTCAATTGTATGCAAATCCGGAGAACACGAAGGCCAAATCATTATCGGTATTTCCATTCGATTTATAAAGTCAGTTACACAACGAGCGGTGTGAGGGTGAGGATTGTCTTGAATTAAGAGGAAATTTTCTCCGATTATGTGGAGTGAAAGGTACCACATTATCTTGCAGCACATTCCTTATGTACATGTGGAGTTAAAGTGCCGCCATCAATCACCACCAATTCTGCGTATCCCTAATCACCATACACCATAATTTAGCCTATATCGAAAGAAACAGTAGCAATGAAATTGAATTGTCTATTTTGCTCTTCTGGACGTCGATATATTCTTTCCCTACCATCAATCGAATTTGCGTAGAAACAGCTCTCATCGGTGAAAAAATTTGGCCCTACAAATCATTATTCCAATTTTGGTGTTCTCGAGCAATGGCTAGTGATGCTACTCGATGACATCTCTAGAGTTTTGGGGTTTTCTTGACCAATGCGAGACTTCCAATCAACATCGTCGAGTCCTTTTCTGTGTGCTCACTTATACTGCTCCAAATGCATTACTAAATCTTTTTCTTAAACCTTTTTGTTTGAGATCGTCAAATGGACAAGTTGCAGTTCTATTTAAATAGATAATGGAAAAATCCTATAACATATTTTTTTATTTAATTTCACTTTGTTTAAAAATTTGGACATAGTTTCTCTTCTTTACATTTACAAAACGGACAAGAAGGTATATTTTTAACTCTGCAGGTCAAATCTTAGGCGCTTGCACATTTTTGATAGATGCAAGGAGCCTTAAATACTCCATTGTTATGATCAACTTGAAAGCTCCGTGGGTCCAGTGATGGGTTTTCCTTCAGCACATTGATTCGTATATAGCACAGAAATTATGCATGTTTTACGTGAAAGAGAATGCATTGTTGAGGAAAATGGGCACACTTGACAGAAGTTTATAGTTTTGGTTTTACAATAAGTTTATTGATCAGTTGACAGAGCCTTTGGTCCAAGTTACATAACATATTTTTGGGTTATGTTTGTAACCACCTCTCAAGTGCAAAGGTTTACGCTATTTCCATGATTTATAAGCCAGTCAATTCCTGAAAACAGGTTTTATTCTGATTTGAACCCTAGAAGGTACCCATGTTGATAGAAAGCGACGTGCTTGCGTTGTTGGTAGTTACGTCAATTGAACCAACTTTTGTCCTAATGAGTTGTTCGTAGTTTTTAATACTTTTCCATAAAACACTTTATGTCGGCGTTGTCTATTTCGTGCAATAATAATTTCTGTTGAGTTCGAGGTTCTGAGTTTGTTAATAATAATTTAAAAAACATTGTTGCTTCCAGAAATTCCTGTACTTGTACTTTTCTAGATATATAGATGCAGAAAAGCTGTGTACCTTTCTTACTGCTGAACTGGTTGCAAATCATACATATTGTAGCCTGTAGTTTACATTCACTTAATTTGGGCGTGCATTTTCCTTCTTGTAGATTTTTTGTTATTTTGACGCACCTTGCGTACTAATGTTTTCATGTTCTCTTCCACCTTAAAAGGTAAGATCTTACAGCATGTCATATGGTAGAACAAATAATCTGGGTTTCTTAAATTACACTATCATTTAAGCTTTTTTAATTTGTTGTCCCATACAGTTTTTCTCACCGTTGCGACTTGCACGAAATACAAGACTAGTTCACCGATTGTAGATATAGATTGTTTGAGAGGTCGCTCGGTTCTAAACAGCCCCTTTTCACATCCACCTAAAAGATCTCTTGTGAATTACCCTATAATTAGTTGTCGCCTAGGACTCCCAAGCTTTTTACAAAGCTTGTGATTTTCTTGGGGGCTAATTTCCATATGTTTTCAGGCATTAATTCCACCTTTTCTATGTACTTTAGTCTATATTCTTAAGATGATGTCTCAAGGGGCAATTGCCTATTAAAAGGCCTGTCATCAACCTTAAGTCGGACCTTTCAAGTTCGAGAAGCTTTGTAGCATTCTTTGTCGAATAAGTTATGAACTTTTTCGCTTGTCTTTGGCCTGGGGTATTCCTCCGGTAGGACTCTTTTTGTTCCTTTTCTCATTTTAGGATCTTCTCCATTATGTGCCCCTTGATTCGCCACAAAATGGGTCGGGCCCAAAAAATGGGGCTTCAGCATCTTTTTTGCAAGAGCACATCAATGTAACCTTGTTGCTTCAAGAAAAATAAGCGTATTGAGCTTAGTGTATTTCAAAACAAGTGAGATGATAATATCAAACAACATTACATTAATCATCAATAAATTTTCAAGAAGAAATCGGGGTGGTGTACCAAGAAAGCGACAGTTTTACAAAAACTACCACTAGTCTCAATATGTGACCAATTTATTTTTAAACTCTACGCGTATAAAATAGAAGCCAGAGTGCAATTACCTGACATATTTGTATCAGCTGGAGATATGGACTTAGAGCATGGCAGACAACAAAAATGGTACGTTAATTTTTCTTAATGGTGGAAACTTAATTTATATATGAAATTAATTATTTAAAAAAAAAATTAGAAAAAATAATAACTTCTTGATACCTTGCAGGTTCAAAGTGTGAGCTTCTGGACCTCCACTAACCAGGAGGTATGCCGAACGCATTTTTGTAATTATTAAGTGGTTAATCGATAACAAAAAAATAAACTTGATACTTCTTTGACATGCCCAGTGGCACAGCCTGCAGGTTTAGACTGTCTGCCTGTGGACCTCCCACTAAACTGGGTTCTATACCAATCATATTTTTGTATTCGCTAAGAGGTAACTAATCGATAAAAAAATGTTTGCTCGAGACATATACTTGTAACATATGTAAAAGACATTTCTAGTTATCTAGTGCAGTTTCCACCACTATGAAAACTCATATCACTTTTCTTGTCTGCCATGCTCCAAGGAACAGAGTTAATAATATCTCTAGGTGATACAAATGAGGTACTAGTAGGTATAATTTATTTATAATAGTTTTTCTATTAAGTAATCCTATGTACCGTAATGAAATGTTCAATAGCCATAGACAGGCCCTTTATGGGCCTAAATGGCTTTATATATTATTACAGCTGTATTATCCTGTTCTGCCAATAAATTATTATTATTATTATTATTATTATTATTAACGTCAATACAAACGGCATTTCTAGCTCTCAAACTTCCAACAGAACTCTACTAGCTCTCGCACTAATGCACTAATACTTATTCGAACGTATTAAAATAATGTGGAGTTAATAGCGAAACAAAATGTTCAGACGCAAAGTGCCAACTAAAACTTATCTCCTTAATCCTCAGTTAATGGACACATAAATTAAACACGCACAGTGCGTTATCGACACTGAGCGGGGGATTATTTTACCGAAACCCGAAACGGTCGTTATCGTATGGTAAATATAAGAAATTATTCTAATCTAAGAAAATATTCTAAACTACACAACAGCTTTTCGTCCCCTGCTACTACGGTGGAGTTAAACAGTTTTCAGGAAACTGTCTTACTATAGCCAATTTTTGGCTGGAATTTGTTGTAAACATGACAGACCGACGGACAGAACGACACCGTCGGTCTGTCCGTCTGTTTGTCTGTCTGCCTGCCTGTAACTTTTGTTGTCCGCACGTTTTCTCCGGAACGGTTTAAGATATTGACTTGAAATTTTGTACACGTATATATTATAACGAGATCTGGAACTGGATTGTTTTTTGAAGATACCCGGTGAAGGATTGGGGGGTAAATAGGGGGAAATATGTAAAGAAAGCTGGTAAGAGTACAGAAATTTGAAATTTGATGTATCTACAAGCCAAGGTATCAAAATTTTTTTATAATATTTTTCATTTTTCAGTCATTCTGAGATGATTCCGTTGAAGGGCTGGGGGTTAAATAGGGGTAAATAGGGAAAAATAAGAAAGCAAGCTAGTAAGAGTTCAGAAACTTGAAATTCGGTGTATGTACTAGAAGCCAAGGTCTCAAATTATTTATAATGTTTTTCACCCCCCCCCACCACCTTTACTCCATTATTAAAGGGGTTGATAGAATAAAATTGAGATATTCACTTGAAATTTGATATACGTTGAAGGGTTGGAGGTTAAATAGGGGTAAATAAGAAAAGCAAGCTGGTAAGAGAACAGAAATTTGGGATTTGGTGTATATACTAGAAGCGAAGGTCTCAGGTTTATTTATAATAGTTTTCATCCCCCCCACCATCACCACTCCCTTATTAAAATAGTTGATAAAATTAAATTTAGATTTTCACTTGAAATTTGGTACACGTATCTATTATAGCGATATCTGAAACTAAATTATATTTTGACGTGATTGCGTTGAAGGAGGGGGGGGGGGGTAAGTAGAGGTAAATAGGGAAAAATAAGTAAAGCGAGATGGTAAGAGTACAGAAACTTGATATTCGGTGTATGTGCTAGAAGCCAATGCCTCAGATTTTGTAATAATTTTCCACCCCCCCACCACCCTTACTCCATTATTAAAGGGGTTGATAAAATAAAATTGAGATATTAACTTGAAATATGGTAGACGTATCTATTATAACGACATCTGTAACTGTAGTTCCAGATGTCTACCATATTTCAAGTTAATATACATACGGAATCATCTCAAAATATCGCTCATGGGCTGCAATAGTGGCACAACTCAAAAAATCATGTTTTGAGATAAATGAGTTTAAAGCTTTCATTACCATGGAAACACATAAAGCATGCGGTAGATTTCTTAAATAAAGGTTAAGTACATATTAATGATTTATTTTCTGAGGGTTGAGTTAACAATATTAGACATCGTTATATACATTTTTTTAAATTTATTTTATTACCCCTCCATACGACAGCCAATATTAATGACCAAGTCGAAAATGAGATACTGACACTTCTGCCACCTAGCGATCCAGAATTATATTAATGGATGTGCCAGTGTTGCTGCTGGAGAGATTATGATTTTCCACATTTCGACCTGTACTTACTCAAAAAATCGTATTTTTTGAGATGTGCCACTATTGCAGCCCATGAGCGATATAATCTATTATATTTAATAATAATTAGTATGATCTATTATATTTTGAGATGATTCCGTTGAAGTATTGGGGGTTAAATATGAGTATATAGGGGAAAATAAGTAAATAAAGCAGGTAAGAGTATAAAAATTTAGGATTTGGTGTTTATACTAGAAACTAAGGCCTTAGATTTCTTTCTAATATTTTTCAAACCCCGCCACCTCCGCTCCATTATTAATGGAATTGATAACATAGAATTGAGATATTCACTTGAAAGTTAGTATTAGGTGTTTTCACTATGTGCAAATTTGCTTTTTTGATGTTATTAAAATGAAGTACTTGTTATACTAAAGCACTTATTGATATTTAAACAGCATTCTATCGTCCATCAAAACAAAATTTTAACAAATAAATAACATAAAGTTTTAGTAAGTGAACGAGTACACTAAACACGCGGTGACGTCATCGGTTATATTAGTCTCTTAAATCAGTTTAAAAATTGTTAAACACAACATTTTATTAACTTTATTTACGTTTTACATGTAATTAAATAAGTAACGACTACCTAATACGGGATTTGTAAATGCTACTTTAAGAAATTTATCTGCAAAATAACGTGTTTATAATACAAAATGACACTGACAATATAACTGATGACGCCATGAATGCGTAGTGAATTACTGTAGTGTTTTTGGCGAAAAAATTTCAATACAAAATTAAAATGGCTTATTTTAAGGTATTATTTGACTGTTTCTCAAAATTCAAGTGTTTTTAACTATAATAAAGCATTATCTTCACAGTGAAAGTGAATTTAAAATTTGTGAAAATACCTAATTATATATTGTAATGACATCAGATATAGATAATTCCATTGAAGGGGTGTGAGGTGGTAGGTTGTGAATGGAGAAAAATAAGAAGGGTAAACTAGAAACGTCATTTTTATCGTATATTGTAGAAGCCAACGCCTCAAACTTTTCTATGACATCTGCCCCAAATATTATTAAAATTCTACGACCAAGAATTTCCACATACTAGAGTGCAAATCTAGTCTAGATGTTTCCTTTAAAGTGACTTGAATGAAAAATTTGGATGTGGAAGTAGTGATTCCTTAGGCAGCGGTTTTGCTTTTTACGCGTTATAAATCATATTAACTTCAAACTTGATTTGATGGTCTAGCTCCACAAGAGTTTTTTTTTGTTAAAATGTGCATTATTGTTCAAATTATCATGAATTATTTAAAAATGGCATCTCTCAAATGTTCTCCAATTTCACTGTAATTTGTTTTTCTTTCATTATTGCAATACGGGTTATACACGCAGAAAAACTACGAAAGAGCACAATTTTGAACATTCCTTTATTCAAACGAAAGCTTTCTACTATACGGTGTTATTCTAAAACTTTTTACAAGTTGCAGCAAAAAAATTAGTAAGGCAGTTCCCTTTTAGGCAATTTAGACCCTTAGCTTTATTTCACTACTATTATTGAACTTAAATACATTTATGCGTGTATAATGCGGAACAAAAAAATCTAAATGTTGTCGATGCAATTGTGTTCAAGGGGCGAATGAACAAATAGCCAACAAATTAAGAACATCTGGTGCTGACATTTAAACAAAAAGTACGGCGACTAGCCGAAATTCGCTTGCAGAAGACAGCACGCACACGCATGCTTGATATCTGAAAGGGCTGCTGCAGATTTCCTATTAACAAAGGCCCGTTGCGGGGGAGTCGTTTAGGCATCTACCTTCATTAGAGCTGATTTCAATGAGGGTATAACGTTACACGCTCATATTTTACTTTGTTTTTACTCATTGTCTGGGCGGTTTCGAAATCGCAGCGTATTACGATGCAAGGTCTCGGTCGTCCGGTCTTATCGCAGACAGCAGGATAATTTAATTTGTCGGGGTGATATATCGTCGGCAGAGAGACGGTGGTACGCTAGAGCTGCCGACGCCTCCGCGGCGCTCATATCCTGCTTCCCTTGGTGACTCTATCCTATCCTATCCCAAATCTCTGGGCGGGTGATGTATGGCTCCCTGTCGACCCAGGTGCCGCTCTCCTCCCGCTGATAAGAGCGCAACACCTGCACATTTCGGGAGACGCTCGCCGTATAATCGATACGATGCACATTAGCTATACATATAAATCTCATGGTGTATGTGCGTCTAGGTGAAAACGATAACATTGCCTTAAATATTTAGGTAATAATAGGCTCGTTTAACATTTTTATTACTATTAGATATTCTGAAATAGCTCGACGCGTATAGTGGTTACGCCAAAAATTAGGATAACTGACGCTGCCTTCGTGTATAGAAAAACATTAATGCTCAAAAACGCTCGGGTAACCAGGTAATCGAGGGGCGAGAGTAAATACGTCTTCCTATACTCGTATTTCGAAACGAAAAAGCAGCAACGTTGAGCGAGGTTAATACTTGGATGGGTGTCCAGGGAAATACAGCTTTCTCGCTCCACCTTCTAACGGCTTGTATATCAGCGCCTACGTAGGGCGTATGTAACTTTAGGCGGGCGTTTCATAGCAGATATACCATCCTTCGGAGGGGATGTAAAGCAGTCGGTCCATTGTCTATTAAACGTTAGGCAAGTAAATAATTCCTACTCTTCAATGGAGAAGAGGTTCGGCAATATTTCTAGTTTGGGGTAGCCGGTCTCCTGGCGTCTGTGATTGGCCTTAGTAGCGGAAATTGATCGACGTTAAATAAGTGAATTAAAAAAAACAGGTAATTGAGTTGTGACGTCACATGGCTGAGCCACTATTCTCTGCACAGCCATTAGTCTAGTCAAACTAGATTAGAAAATACCCAATTTCAATAAAAACCTACACCCAGCTGAATTTTTGTATGACGTATGTTTGACTGAAATTTTACACGTGATCCAAGCACGGTTTTTTGCAAATATATATAAATCTATGAACTCTACGATAAAAATAGTTATTTAAATTTAAAAAAAACAAATTTCTTTTTAAAATTTCCTCTACCGCGCACCGAGCGGAATTCTCGTGCCAGTGTAACTGGGGTATTTCAAGTACATATACTAACGACCTATGAGGACAGATATCATTAACCATTCGTTTTAAAAAAATGCCCCCCCCCCTCCATATTCTTCCACCATACCAAAAATTTTCAGAGAAACAAAAAATCGTAGTTATATGTTCTCTTCGATCACTGAGTAGCAGACGGTAATATTTCGTTGTCGAATTTTCACGCCATTTCCCTAACTGTTTATCGGACAAGCTATACCTGGCTGTGCTAGAGAACAAAGTGCTCTAAACTGAACTTATATTTGCTTCAAAAGTATTACTTACATGCCAAAGCACTACTCACATGAAGGATTGAATATATTTATCAACATATTTCTTTAAAATGCTTAGCCCTTGAAATGTTTTCGTCCTCCAGAATAGGAAGGAGGTCAAGCATTTCCCAAGAAATATAATTGATTGGTTATCAATTTCTGGCAATTTTGCGACTTAATAAATGTTCAAATTAATCTGAAAATGGTACCATTTTCTAAAACTAGAATTTTCCCTTTCCAAAGAGCTACTAGAATTAAAACCGATTTCTTGCAGTATTAACCAACTTTGTCAACGCAAATCTGTGCTGGCGTGTAGTTGTAACGGACTATATTATAGATATATACGCCATGTGACATCACTACCTAGCCTTTGCTGGCCATGTGTATTTCTATTGTAACGAGAATATCTCTGCTGTTATTGATCTAACGGAGTTGAAATTTTTTTCTGTCACTATTGGCAAGATATTCTTTTTAATGAAGAATAAAGAACGGGAAACTGCTGAATAATCCTGTTGCAGGAATAAGTTGCGAATGCAGTCCATATTGGGGACACCGCCTTCGTCCATTCGTTATTATTATCCATTACGGCAAAACTCACATTAATGGATCGTTACGTAGTGACGCAAACATTCCATTCGTTCCGTTTAAAAGATTGATTCCGGGGAACGTTACAGCGAAATCATAGCAAGATGACGTCCGGGAGAGGCGAGGAGGCGGCGTTCGTTCGGTCAGCGCGCACTATTTCATTTTAATGGTCCCCGCAGTCCCGGATTCCATTAAACTGTTTCTCCTGCGAAGTTTACTTTTGCCACTGGGACCATTAGTTTGATGCAGCAGGAAACAATCCTGCCAAAGGACAGGGATTGATATATGAACCGGTCGTCTCGGTTGCTTCTTTCTTGCTGCCTCGGCAAGTCATAATTCAGTCAACTCATTCCCGTTTAATAGCACTAAAAAACACCCTTTATCTATATGAATTAAACTAATAGACCACGGGCTCGTGGCTGTTTTCTTGAAGTGAAACTTCTATTGCATGGATAAACCGGTTTGACAGAGTCACAAAATCTGTATTAGAGTGGGGATTACAGAAGACGTAGGGAACCCGGCTTTGCATAGTTAGTATTATGCTAGCATCATACGTATTAGTAGAGTGATACTTGTATGTGTGCGTGGATGTCATGGGAGCAGTAACGCTTTATGCTAGTATAGCGCTATACTATTTGTAAACGTTATACGAGAAACAGCCGCGGCCATCGTACCTAACCTAACATATACTTATACCTAGGTTATGGGGCCTGTATGATTTTAAACAGGTCTGTACAGTTTTCAAACAGAGTCTGTACATCTTTTAAACAGGGTCTGTACAGTATTCAGACATGTCTGTACAGCTTTTAAACAGGTCTGACGTTTAAGTGGGGTAAAATTGATCAAGTCAGACAAAAATTGCAAAATGAACTTCCAAAATAAATAACATGCGATTTTGTCCCAGAATGCCCATAGTTATACTACTATGGTCAGACACCAAGGTCATTCCATAACTATTCCATTTTGCCAGTTTGGGTATAGAACACTAAAAAGGTTTAAAAATTTATATTAAAAAATGCTTAACTGCATTTTTTGTTAAAGCCAATGTCCCTTTTTCTTCATATTACGACTAATGTTGGTCACTTTGGTAGTCTGGTTTTTAGTTTCTTATAAAAATTTTGTCAAGTTAGGTTGAATCAATGAAACAGTTTAAGTTGTAAATTTTTTATATTAAAGACCTAACTATCAAAATGATCAATAATTATTGCATTGTATGTTTATTCACGGCCTTTAACTTTTCAATACGAAATAAATAATACATATGTTTAAAAAAAAACATATAATTGAAATTATTTTCAATATTTAACCCTATACTCTAACTATCCTACCTTAAATCATAAAAATTATTTATATTTAATTTTAAACTGCTTACGTAAAGTCATGACAATGAACGACGTATACATCTGATTTTCCTAACCACCGTCATTGATAACGTAGGCTTTAGACGTCTATCTCGATTATACCCCTAGTTTTTGTTACGCATTTATTCATATGGCCCAGAAGCAGACATATTCACATAATATAGTACATCCTTTTTTTTACTACTTTAAAGCGCTGTCAATTGACAATGCAATGACAAGGGGGCTTATCACATGGATTTTCTGAACAACAACAAAATACAATACGATACATATATAGTGAGAAATATGGTCAGATCATATACCAAAAATATCACGAACCCGTAGACTATAATCGATTGGCTTGCCGATACGTTTTTTAATAGCGTCGTAATTATTTTAATTTAATAACCCGTTCTGCAAATTCATACGGAGCGGGGTAGCAGATGTTTGGTATGTTGGTCTCGTAATAAATTGTACAAATCCACCTGTTTGCGAGAGGGAAGCTCCGACGGCGATTACAAGCCATCACTGTCTCCTGAATTAGGCTGTTTCGAGGGAATCGCTTCCCGCGCTCGCTCTCGACTCGGAGCCCTGCGTTTTACAAGCTATTTGAAGTCAATAAAATGATAATGCTCCAATAAAAGCGGCGTGGAGAAGCTCCGTACGGGGACGCCTTCTTAGGCTAAGTGATTCTGAGACGATGCAAATTGTATCAGGAAGGAAATAAAAGACGACGCTGCGACATCGGAGATTTTCCATAATGCGGTAAACTTTAAACAGTGAATCTTTCCGTGTAAAACCGACGGATGATCGTTGCCCTTGCACTATAAATACCGCGTTAATTATACCACTCAGACGACAAATGCCTGTGTGAGATGCTATTGGCAGCACGGTGCCATCCGTGCTATGAAGTACTCTCATTTTGAGCGCCTTCCAAAGCGCAACCTGGCTTTCACTCACTCTCCGCATACCACACGTCTGCTATTTTTACACGCACATGGTCGTACTTTGTGTACCTGCAGGTAAACCGTTCGCAAAGAAATATAGTGCAAGAATTAGCCATTACTTATGACTAATGAGCGGGTGCTCTACGTGTAGTTAAATATGTTAATTGTGGGTGAGGTTACGTTTGGATTAAGCATTTAGAAAATTAGCATAACCACGTGAACGCCACTGGGCACTAGCATTTAGATGCGCCTCCATCGATGGGGAAGTGTCACTATTTTAGACGGGACGACGATTCTAAAAACATATTCGGCATAGCCGAGCCGGAGACATACACAACTCAAGAGTCTCTATCACAAAGGTTTCACCAAGCAAAATTCGACATTTCGGGTTTCCGAATCCGATATCCATCTGGTAAATATATCTTCGGTGGTGCGGCGCGACACTGAGACGCCACATTTTTCATTTGAGCTCGAAATGATTTTATTTCAACACTGTAATACACCCCGCGGTGCCCGGTCCGATCCGAAATATTAACATCGACACGAAATCATCAGTAAAATAATCGCAGGTAGGCGATGCGATCTCCGATCGAATAACTAGATGCAGCATGCACTCTGTGCCGCTTTATCTCCGTGTGTATTCATCCGTCATCTCAAAGAGAGCCGAGTGGGTGACCACAGAATACGCAAGGGTGTAACTCAATCCCTCATTCGCAATGCCGATGCGTCAGTCTAAATTGACACCAATTACCAGTAAAACTCCCTGCTTCGGATCCCCCTTGCTTTTTGCAAACAGCATCACGAAAATGAGCTAATATACTCAGAGTCGGCTCCCCTCGCCGCGCACTTCCCACGTCCCATTCGTAGACGTCGATCAAACGGACGTAGACCATCTTCAATATCCAGCAGGACTTAAAGGCTGCTTTCAAGCGATCCGATCGCCGAACTAAACTCTCTTCGGTTCGATCATGCTACATAATACAGTTGACTTTGTCCAGATATATTTTTAAACGCTCGAGATTCATTAAAAGATAATCTACGTATCTTATCGACGAGGTTATGTAGTAATGACGAAGGCATTTGTAATCGATAAAAAATAGATTACACGAAATAAAAAATTGTGAACAGAGGAACAACCTGACCAACTAAATATGATTCTTTTAAATGTAAAGCAATCGATCATTACAAATGTTTATATACAGGGTTGGACGAACGTGTCACAATAGTCAATTTACAATTGAACTACATATCTTACAAAACATAAATTAGTATTTTTATTCTAATTTCATAAATGTTCAACTTACAAGCTAATGACGTCACCGATTTTTCAAATAGAATGCTATTTTTTAACGCCTTATTGCAGTAGGTACCTAATAATAGTGACACACCACACATCAGATAACTGTAAATGTTTTCTTGTTATAGCCTGGCATTTCGTACTGAAAAGCAACATGCCGACTAATGCTGAATTTACACATGTGTGGTTCTGCGTGTGCTGGAGTCTTTTGCGTATCCTGTATATTGTACCATAGGTTAACTTTATATCTTATAGCCTTAACGAATAATAACTTTTATTCACAATTCTTGCAAAGTTAATAACCAGTTGTTACTTATCTCCAAAATTATTCTAAAACATACTTTATCATAGTTTATCTAAAACAGAATTGATTGCAATGCACTAGCGATCATCCTTTCAATGACTGTGGTTCAATTTCAAATGGTAGAAACAAGTTTGGAGAACCGCAACCAACCATATATAAGGTTTGGAAATGCTTTGTAGATTATCTTTATGCCATCTTCTCATTATAAAGCATGATCTTGAAAACACATATGTCTACTGTCTATAATATATTGTATGTTGCCTTGTCTAGAGCTCTGTCAATGACAAATACATTACTGAATGTTCAGCGCTCTCTTAGTAGTCACAAGAAATGGTCTACATACATACGGACAGACAGACAAACAAATTTTCTTGTAGAAAAGAGTTTATCCATCGTTTTAAAAAATGTTTGTTCTCTTTCAATATTCCTGGCAGAAAATTCCAATAAATGCATACGCGACAAATAGGTGTTGCTATGAAATATCAATATGATATATAATTAACATGTGATAAAAGCAATAAAATGGTGTAAAACGTACCGCGTTCAACTCACTAAGCTAATTAACATCCCAATTTGCTTAAATCAAATAGGTATAATAATGATATCAAAGTCATTCGGATTGCAATAAATAACAATAATTATGGCACATTGATTGGAGTGAGGTAATGGCAAAAGGGACATTATATGAAAAAAATACTTACGACATCCGGCGTGCTGGCTCCATCTGTATGTGAGGTGGAGTCTGCGTTACTTCTGGTGCCACCGTCCCCATTCGTGGAACCCGTTAATTCGGGTGGTTTGCCACCATCCCTCTCGTCTATCACTAAGTCAATTGGCATTTTACCCTTCAAACAACTGATATACCGATGGCAGAAATTGTCACAAAGTTCATGCACCTGTAAAAAAAAAGATTATTAGTGGTATTGTTCGATATATTGGACAGTCGAAAGATATATCTAATCTCTATTCCAGTCAACGAGGAGCTAAAAGGGGGCTGAGAAAACAAGGGAGTTTTGAAACTTTACTAGATTCACAACCCGAATAATATATTAAATTTGCGACCTCGTAGCGACGTCGACAGCTCGTTTGTGCTCTACATCGATACGATATTCAATTACACCCATTAACTATAATTAATAATCAATTATACTCGTTTGACATAATTTGAGTATTTTTTTATTTTTTTTTTTTTTTTTATTTTAATGCTTTATTTATATTAACGTCCTGGCGGAGTTCAGCTATTGCTTGCTGCTCTACCACTCAACCAGGACACATATGCGTATTCTTACTATACGATTCAGTTTGTTTTTAAAATTAATTATCAACATTATATCAGAGCAGAGTACAGGGTGAATTTCAAATGTTCCTATTGTAATTTTGTTATGTTGTATGAGTTGAAAACGAGGAACTTCTCGCTCACAACTGTGTTTGATGGTTATGTTGCTGATGCAGCAAACAAGAACATAAAAAGTGCAGAATCGCTTCTCCAATCAAGAAAGCAAACTTTCGTGGATCTACTCGATGAATCAATGATAACGATATTAACGCAGGCAAGATTTATGGCCCATGAAACAAATAAAATTCGCCTTTTTTCCATGCTGAAGGATTCGAGGAGTCAAATACAATCGAACAGTCTGCAGATTGAAGATGCTGACACACCGAGCTTGAGAACAGCGTTCAGCATATCCTCATCATTTGATACTGTTTTCGTTATTAGAGAAGACATTATATTTCTTGTTCTCTTAACATTATTGGCGACAGAACATCCTAATTTATATTTTCTGACCTGGATAAAGGAGAAGCCTCAGAAGCAACTTATTATTTATTCACAATGTTTGTAAGCTGGGAAAGTAGTGGCAGAAATTGCTCTACTTTTACAGCGGTTGTGATATCACGTCTCCAATCTTAAATCAAGGAAAGAACACGTTCCTAAAGATACTCCAAAAGTCCAAAGAACTGAATCGGACTGTACAAGTGCAGCTTTTGATATCATTGCTGCTGCAGAAGACAATTCTTGGCCACATTACACATAATTTAGTCAAGGAAATACATTTTGAAATTCTCCTCTATACCAGCTTTTTTCATATACGACACAAGAGGTAAGATCACTCTTGCTTCATTACTACCTGCAGTAGCAGCAGAAGATAGAATTCCCTCTGAATTTATTACGAGTCCAGATTTGGTGTGGTGTTTATAACAATGCGGAAGAATGAGAAGGAAGAAGTATGAAAAGTAACACTGAAGTCATTCTAGTTATAACAACTGAAGATACTGCTCCTGAAGCACTCCTCCTCATCTTCTGCAAATGAAAAAATGATTGCCGCCTAGAAGGTACAGGAAGGTAGGTTCAAAGTGTTCCGCCTTTGCAACGAACAGGCTTGCGAGAAGTGCAGCTTTTGATATCATTGCTGCTGCAGAAGAACAATTTTTGGCCACTTTATACATAATCTAGTCAAGGAAATACATTTTGGAATTCTCCTCTATACCAGCACTTTCCAAATACGACACAAAAGGTAAGATCACACTTGCTTCATTACTACCTGCAGTAGCAGCAGAAGATAGAATTCCCTCTGAATTTATTACAAGTCCAGATTTGGTGTAGTGTTTATAAGAATGCGGAAGAATGAAAAGGAAGAAGTATGAAAAGTAACGCTGCAGTCATTCTAGTTATAACAACTGAAGATACTACTCCTGAAGCATTCCTTTTCATCTCCTGCAAATGTAAAAAATGGTTGCCGTCCAGCAGGCGCATGAAAGTAGGTTCAAAGTGTTGCGCCTTTGCAACGAACAGGCTTGCGAGAAGTGCAGCTTTTGATATCATTGCTGCTGCAGAAGAACAGTTCTTGACCACATTACACATAATTTAGTCAAGGAAATACATTTTGAAATTCTCCTCTATACCAGCTTTTTTCATATACGACACAAGAGGTAAGATCACTCTTGGTTCATTACTACCTGCAGTAGCAGCAGAAGATAGAATTCCCTCTGAATTTATTACGAGTCCAGATTTGGTGTGGTGTTTATAACAATGCGGAAGAATGAGAAGGAAGAAATAGGAAAAGTAACACTGAAGTCATTCTAGTTATAACAACTGAAGATACTGCTCCTGAAGCACTCCTCCTCATCTTCTGCAAATGAAAAAATGATTGCCGCCCAGAAGGTACAGGAAGGTAGGTTCAAAGTGTTCCGCCTTTGCAACGAACAGGCTTGCGAGAACGTTCCTGATGTGAGCAATTCCGAGGAAGAAACCGAGATCACCAATGACGAACTATTCACGCTTGAAGCGAGAGGATACCAAAATGGTTAAATTGGTCCATCTAGAGCATCCAAAGAAACAAAGCGTTACAATAGAACGAGGGTTGTGAATTAGGCCTATGAGGAAACCACAATAAGAAAGCACTGTGTAGTCTACTTATAGTGATGTAGAAATGAGTACAACTGTTTATTAGTAAATGATTAATCAGTAATAAGTAACATTTTGGCTGAAAAGAATGCGTTTATGCAATTTCAAAAAATATGTCCCACGTTACTTGATCATAACTCGAAAATTATTTGAATTACAATAAAAAAATTTAGCAAAACTTGTAGGGAATTTAATTCTGTACAATTTGTGTAACAGCTACTCTACGCCTGGGAGTTTTGATGCCATTTTGCGCTGTAGGCATTATAATACATTATTCAGGATATGACACTGTGCTAACCCTCCCCCCCCCATTTTCTCAGTGTGAAACACCCCGTTGTCGGTAAGAAATTGTCACGAAGTTCATGCACCTGTGAAAAACCGATCATTAGTGGTATTGTCCGATATTTTTGGACAGGCGAATAGTTAAAAAGGCGATTATCCAATGTCTGCATCTGGGCACATTTGCATATTATACAGAACCCGTCAAGAAGACAAGCTTAGTATAAAAAGACGAGATGAGATGATGAACATTTCATTTGCATATTGCGACAAAGTTTGCGGCCTTCGAACTTCGATTTCGGCAACAGAGTTCGCGTGGGTTCCGTCATTCTAGTGTTTTGTCTACGTTAAATTAATGACATTGGACACGGACACAAAATAATACAGTTATTTTTAAAGGATCCATTGGTTGGTTTAAGCTTTCTAAAAACAATTTTCCCATTAAGTTTTTATTAAATTAGATTTAATGGTATTTATAGAATTCTATACAAATATTACTAGCTTCGAGCTACCCACTATCATGTTAAATGCCAAGTTAAAAAACTGGTATTCTTTTGTGACTTTACGAGCTGCACGTGACTCATAATATAACCGTGTACAACACTGTTGGATATTTACGTTTTGGTATTATTCTCTGCAGCGTGATGGACGTAAATGAAGTTAGGTGTCCAGCGGTACATTTTGTTATCGGTTGGCGGTTGAGACTCCCAGATAAACTCGAACCGCATTTCTGAAAACATGTTGGCCCGCACAGTCTTAATGATCCTAAATTAGAATTCCCTGTTTGTAGATTAGATAGCCAAGGAGACCAAATCTCTTGAGAAGCATTTTTCATCGTGGAACATTACGCAAGTCACCATGAAGAAAAATAATATTCAACTATCAAGTCGGTTAATAGTTGGGAATTTAACTTCTTAAAAGACGGTCCCGAAGAAATACTTTTGGGAAAATAAATATGTACATTATCTAAAACGACCTTGCACATCTAAATTTAGAGGGTGATATTCTCTCCGCGATTATAAGGAAGCACATACAATTTTTTTCCGAAAATGTTTGTGTTTCTATAAATTGATTAATTTTATATGTACAGGCGTATTTTTTAACTTCTACTTAATGATTTTCAAACCAATACACTGAAAAGCTTCATTATTTTCATATTCAGGTGCAGCCAAATTATTTTCGCAATTGTTGTTAAAAATTCTACCTACCTACAGAAATTGTTTAAATAAAATGTACCGGAACAGTAGTATAAATTTCAGCATTGGGGTTTTTTGAAACTATTGCAGATATATGCATACTTCTATGGTATGAACTGTACAGAAAAGAATGGAACAATTTTTATTTTTCCCGAGTGTATGTAGATCTTAATTTAATGGAACCTTCTACTTTTTTAGACCATATAATATTTACAGATCAATATTGACGTGAAATTTAGATGAATTGGGTCGTGAAGAGTTGATAGTTAAGTAAGGTAGGGAGGATGGTTTATGTTTATTGATTTGCGAATCGTAGAATTAGGCAGGTTCTGAGGTTTGCGATTTTTAGTCTAAGAAACGTTGATGCATGTAATTCTGAGAGTTTGTCTTTTTCGTCTGTGAAGCGTAGACTTAGATGTGTGAAGGAGTTTGTTATTTTCGTATCGGAACCTGACACCCGTGAAACGATCTCTCGAATTAATTACAGATACACTTGATCAGACAATGGAAGAAAACATATACTATATTGTTCACGTTTTGCAAGTCTAGGATACTTTAAGGGAAAGCCCCATTTTATAGGGGTTTGGTACGTTCTCCTGAGGTTAGGGTTGACCTGAGGCCTGCGGATTCATTTCTGGATTTATTACGCAAAGCAATTATTAGATAACAACTTGAGGGATATGCGTTTTTAGTTTTACGAATGATTCTATGTTTATAATGTCAAATTACTCTTTCGGAAATTACATTGGGATGAGTTACTAACTTAGATATAAGTACATTATTCTTCAAGCCCCAATTAAATTAAATAGGACTGAATGGATGAATAGGTTGATGAAGAGAATCCTCAGCAGGTGGCAAATTTCTTATATCAAACTTACAGATGTGACACAAATGTGAGCGAAATGTATTCAAATCCCCAGTAAATGATGTCCGAATGATTGATTGATTGATTTGCCAGCGTAATGTGGGCATTACTGCCGATTCCGGGCACCCAGTCTGGAGGTTCGTTCCAACATGCAGCCCGGCCGCCTACCGAACGGCCAGATGCAGTCGCCCAGCCGCCCACAACTCGCTGTGACATATTCATGCCACGGTCGGGCGGCCCTACCCGACCGCCCAACGAACGACCAAACCGCGGACAGGAGCCAAACCTTGGAGGTACTATACACCGCCGGATCGGCTGCATACGCTGGATTGGACATGGAACGTGCTTGTTGTCAGCAAAGAGAGCCACATGACACATGGGGTAGAAATATATGATGGGACGTGTAGGTGTTTGTGAGATGCTTCTTTTAAGTTTCCATGCTTCTTTTTAGTTTCTATTTGTCATCCTCGGATGGGAATTGTATGCGCTTGTGAGATGCTTCTGTTCAGTTTCCACGCTTCGTTTAAGTTTCCATCTATCATCATATTTATTCTTCTTCTAAGTATCCTGTTTCTTCTGTTTCTGGATCCATTACTACCTCCTGCCCGCTTGCGTCCATAAGTATATGGTTTCATGTTTCCCAGAAATCTGCGTTTCAGCTCGCCGCAACGAGCTTTTATTTATATTAACCGTTCCACAGGTAAACATCCATTTGCGGTGGAAGTACAGAAAAGTGAAGAAAAGAGCTTTCTTCAGCTGATTATGACAAGGAGGCCCGATAGAATATTTTGTACACCCTATACCGGCCCGTTCCTGAAGCAACCAGTTTCAGCCTTAATTTCCGTTGCCATCATACAAAATTCTGATAAAATATCAAGTCGAATTTTGAAAATGAATTTAATAATTTTTGCCATATTGACGCTAATATAGTAATGCTTGCAGCTGTTATCTCCTATATGCGCTAAAATTTCGTGTACAAGTTTGAATTTTCCTTTTTTAAACAGAAAACTAACTCTATCACAGCGACTGAAGACTCAAATTCATTTGAGTGCTCATTGATTTCTCACGTAGTATGAATACATGAAATTTGAGAAACCACCATTCGTGGATAGTAGTTAATCTAAATACAGAATGTAGATATAATACAAAAATATCTATTCGTAATTTTATTTAATACGAAATATTAAATAATGACAAATAACATAGTGTCAGTTTCGTTGTGATGATAAGAATATGTTGTAAATTTTTTGCGATCACCGTATATTGTAGTGGAAGTCGTCACTGAAGGGACATGCACATATAAACTCAAAATGGTAGCGGAGAACAACGGAGTTCTGCACAAACATAATCATATTTTTTTTAAATAATAAAGCAATTGATAATTGATAACGTTTTGACTAAAAATTGTCCCATTATTTTCCATAGATTTCACTTACATAATAGAAGTAAGCATTTATCTGCCAGAGTTTTAGTACCTCGATGCTGAAATTTACGCTGCACTTTTCGGGCTTTATTTAAATAATTTCTTCAGCATCTGTTAATAACAATATCAAGGAATCATTTGGCTACATATAAGTGTGGAAAGAATACGCTTTCCATTGGTTTAAGGATAATTAATAACTATCGAGAAGTACGCCTTTAAATTAGCTGTAAACAAAAAATTAATCAATTTCGAATAATACAACAATTTTTGGAACAATATTTTTAGTGCCTTTCTGTAATCGCGGACAGAATGGCACTCTCCACATATATGTAGATCCGCAAGGTCGTTCCAGATAACGTACGTATTTTTTCAGAACCATATCTTCGACTGCACACTTTAAGATCGAATTTGTGGCTGCCGATCCCTGACTAAAGCAAGTGCGGCTATTGATGTTATTGGGACTGTCCACCGCGAGCGATATCGTCTCGTTTGCATGTGTATGGGGTCGGTCGGCCTCTCAAGCCGAGTAAAACCGTTCTCCAAGATGGCCGGCCAAGACGTCTGTAGTAACCGGTTATGTGCATTTACCTTGCAACAAGATTATAATATCGCAACAGAGAGAGAGATGAGCCGCCTGATAGTGTCCCCTTTTAGCAATTTAAATGTGGCTTCGAATGCAAAGCGATGCGATGGCCATCCGGCGATCGGACTGCATTCTGCCGCGCAATTTCCATATTTTTACATGTCGGCATTTAATACGGGGAATCTGAGACGGGCCCGCGGGACGATCCGTCGTGTAACCCGAGCGGTGCATTGTGCCGATGTCGCTGGCTGTGTTATTGATCTTATATTTTCCTCCTTCCCACCTAATTAGGAAAGACTGCCTTACAACCCATTATTACCAAATATTCGCTACTACTATGCATTAGCATCCCCAAATCCATTTCAATAGCTCGGAAGATGTGTACTTTCACACAAAACCTAATCACTTAAGAGCCCTACTCCACCCTAATGCTACGCTAACAAAGAAATATGATTAGCCGTAGTTAGTTTTTGCCCCGCGCGGATAATAGCGAACTTTAATGTGAAAAACGACGGAATCTTACCTTTTCTAACTCTAGCAGGTGAAACCGAAGTACTTGTATTGCCTGGACCATCTGTAAGGAAAAAAATATCCATTAATATGTGATTACTAACTTTTTAACTAACTTTCAAATACATTGTGAAGATAACAATCATTGAAAATCCGGAAATAATTGCCACGTTATTTAATTATTTTTTTTATAAACACACCAGTTCAATATTGTTAATCAAGACCAGTTACCCATAATATATATTTTCCTACAAAATCGAACACACATTATTTCTAAGACCATTTACTGAAGACGAGATGTTTTTATTATTAACTATTAAACTTAAAAATAAAAGATCATCTGAACCAGACAATGTAGCTGGCTTTTTAATTAGGAAACTCTTAAAATTACGGTTGGCACCATTTACTACTTATTTGGTAAATATGCCTTGTAAAACGAGAAAAGAATTAAACATTTTTAGCCGAATTTGAAATTTTGTCCGAGAAATAACATGGTTTTCGTTGGGGAAAATCCACTATAACGGCTATAACAACATTTTATAACTGTATGATTCAATATATTGAGGAAGAGGAAGCCTTGCTGGAATATTTTCAAATTTCAGTAGGACATCTGACTGTGTAATCATACAAAATTGTTAACTGTATATGAGTATAGGATTAGAAAACAACCACTAAACTGGATTAATACATTTTTAACAAATCGTCAACATTATACAACAGTATACAACATGAAAACATGGTCGTCAATTCTAAACGTTCGTTTTTAAGTATGGGAGTTCCACAGGGCCTAATATTAGACCCTAATAATATAACAATATATTACTGAGTTTCATTGGATTGTATACAATAATTTTTTTTCAATGTATACTGATGATCTTTGCATGATTTTTTCAGATCCTATGCATAATGTGTTAGAAAGTAAATGTAATAACATTGCAGAAAGAGTATCTACATTTTTTAATCAACATCAGGTGTACTTTAATGCAGATAAAACTCAGTTAACTCAATTTCATAATACACAGAAAAAATGCGAGTCTATTTCTGTTCAGGTCAATGAATTGATTATAACAGGTATCCATGAGAGTACAAAATTTTTAGGTTTACATATATTGGTGAGTGCTTGAGTTGGAAATCACATTGTGAATGTCTGATTTCCAAACTAACATCGATTTCATTTTCCTTAATAATATTAAAAAATGATTACCAGGGGACAATTAGTTAATTTATACCACGCCCAAGTGGAGTCTAGATTGAGGATGGTGTCTGTGTCTGAACTCCAATCTATGACAGGACGTTTTCATTCCTCAAAAATCTATATTGCTTTGTATAGCGAGTGTTTCTAGTACCCATTCTTGCAAAGAGATCTTTAGGGAGTAGAAGATTTCAACTTTGCCATGCTTATACGTTTTAGAAATGTGTGTTTATGTTTATCGAAACAAGAATATATTTAATGCGAATAAAAATATTCATACCCTAAATACACGAAGCAAGGAAGATTTTCGAATACCAAATGAATAGACCTAGTTTAACTTACAACTCTCTAAATCACATGAGAGCAAAATTGTTTGATAACTACCGCAGATGTAAAACAGCTGTCCATTTACTGGATTTTAAAACTTAGTTAAAATTGCTTTCGCTGTCTAAATGTTTTTACTCTCTATGCGATTTTTTTACCTAGTTTTTAAGGTATATATTGTAATTTGACTATTCCTATATCACTGTAATGTTGCCATTATGGAAAATATTTTTTTTATTATTATTACTGTTATTTAATATTCTATTCTATATAAAGCAATGTGCTAATACACCATTAAGCTTATTAACAATAGATATATTTTAATTTATGGATAGCTATTCACATTTATGTGGTAATTACTTAATAACTTAATAAATAATAATGACTAGACAACAAAACTGCGAATATGACAAGAGATAAAATGCATTCCGCTGCACACGCTCGCACACTTTCTAGTGCTTTTACAACTACAATTGCGATTTATAAAGATCGGCCAGTCATTTGGTAGTTCTGATTCAGAAACAAAATGTTATAGTCTTAATAGTCTAATCATTGTAGATAGGTTAAAAGCATGAGGTTTTTCAAACAAACATACAAGCAAGAGAATTTACAGGCAAATTCTATCCATCTTTCTGATTAAAATTTCATAAATTTCCCAAAAAAAATTGTACTCAAGATACCAAATAGCGGCCAAATTTGGTTTTTGGAATTTTTTTTGGAAACTGTCTATTTAGCACCAAAGAAATGAAGCATCCAGTTATCTACAATTTATAATTCGTCATCAAGTTTTTGTATTTGGCATAAAATGGCCTCGAACTCTTTCCAAGACGGATGTCATATGCGATAAGTATTTTTATAACTAGGTCGGTTCGAGTAAAGAGGGAGGGAGGATCCGTGGTTGTTTGAACGCTTAAAATTACAGCAACGTCAAGTCATTTTATCGCCTTTTTTATATAGTAAAGGAATTCTATTTTTCTTTCAGGTCTCCAGTAACCACAACATCACCTGAGAAGTAACTTTGTTTAAAATATTGATTGATGATATGATTTGCTAAAAACTTAGCGATGAGGACAGTAAGGTTAGGAAATCTTGAAATTCAACTTTATACTTTTTTGTCATAAACAGAATACAGAAAATAGCGCACTATAATTAAGGTGTAGTATTCATCTACCTGCAGCCTTAAGGAGGATATTACTTCTTCACGGAAAATATTTTTACTTTATCCATACGATTACAAAATTCCGCTCTCGATTTTGCAGTATTTTCTCCAGCGATGGGGTACACAGCACTTACCATGTGTACTCTTGTGAGTCCAACATGCCGTAACCAACATTATGAGGGTGGATTAACAAGAATTTAGTGTTGGTTACTGTGATGTTCTCCAAACAGTTTGCACCTCCTGATTTACTGAAACTAGCGTCTTGTGCTTGCGAAAGTCATGATCCTACAGTCACAGTTAATGTGTAAAAAAGGATAACGATGTTGATGAATGCGTACCACGTGTCACGGACTGTATTATGATACCAATAGAGAAGTTTTGATATTGGCTTTGAAGATCTCATCAATGTAATGAGACTGTCTATAAAACCTATTGCCTAGCGTTTAAATGGTGAGAAAATACTTGGTGGTCAAATGTCATGTTCAGTAAGCCTACAATTTTTATTTATTTATTTTTCCTGTTGAAATAGGTTCAGAATGTCATAAAACGTGGAGCTTTCAAATTTGAGGGAAAAAATTCTGTCTACCATCGGTCTATCTGTTGCATTTCTTTATGCGCACGTTTTCTGGAACGCTTTTAGATGTTGACTGGAAATTATAATGAGATCTGGAACTAGATTATATTTTAAGTTTATTCCGTTGAAGGGGTGGGGGGTAAATAGTGGAAATAGTGGTAAGTTGGGATAAATAAGTAAAGTAAGCTAGCCAGAAATATGAGATTTGGTGTATATACTAGAATCCAAGGTGTCAAATTTTTTTATGACATCAGTAACCCACATCACCATCTCCACTTTATTATTAAAGGGGTTAACAAAACTACTACGATATTTCAATTTCAATAAATCTAAAAATAATGATTTTCGGGCAAAAACTTATTTTGAGAGGACGTATTTTGGAAACAATTAGGACTTATTATTTTTTTTTTCTTACAAGTCAGGGTATTTTTAAACACTCAAGTAAAGGGACTATTCAAAAGAAGCAGTCGTGAATTATTTCTGTACCCTCCCTTCCTCGAAGTTGACGACGTGATTACTGGACTATAAATGTTCTTTACCTAAATAATTCATTGGCGAATAGTTTACCTCAAGATTGTATTATAAATCTCATATTAAACATTCCCGCTGGCCTAATTAATTTTAACTTCGTAGCATCGATATAAATTTGTAATCAATAATTGCTATATTGTTAGCCAACTTGACTCTCGACGGGTATTTAGTTTGCATCTTATTGTTAAAATTCAACTCAAGAAACCACTTGGAAGAAAGGAAAGGCATTAGTTGTGATTACAGCTACTTGTAACAATAAGACTGGCGTTATTAGATAAATCACTGCTTTCCGGAGTGAATTAGCGTCTGAGTTGGTGTTTATAGGAGAGGCGTAGGTGTGCAGTCACAATGGACGGGCTCACGGAACAGAAAATTACATGTGATGGCCGGATTCGAAGTTGAGGCAAACAACCGGACCCCTGGCCCATGTTATCTTTCATCCGCACGCTGGAGACTGCAAACAATCGGAGTGTGCAACAAAATCATTACACATCAAGGGCGAAGAAACAAGACTCTACAAAAGGCTTTTCTACTAGACTCATATTACCTATTGTGTTTTTATCCATCCGACCATCGCATCATAAGCTTGGTATACGTCAATAATTAATCTAATGAAAATAAAATTATAGTTCAAGCAAGTTTTGAAACTTACTAGTCTAGCATTGGGAATAATATATTAAACTTACGACCTCGTAGCGATGCTAAAAGCGCCGCCATAATAACAAAATGTAGTTAAAAAAAATTCTACAAGTTTTGTTTAAAACTTTCTTTTGTGAAACAGTTTTCTAGTAATGTGCCAGTAAACGTATTAAAATTGCATTGAAGCGTTCCTTTTACTCAGAACTGTACTCATTTCTTCATCACTATGAAGTTGAGTACACAGTAATTTTTTTATTGTAGTTTCCTTACAGGGTTTACCTACAATTCTCGTTCTAAAGTGCCACTTCTTTGGATGCTCTAAATGGACCAGGTTCGTTGACGTCTACTTTTGTACTTGACTGGATATCGTCGTCCTTCTTAGTATACTCTTGCTCAACGCCTTTAAGTGTCAATGAGTCATCGCTCTCTCGATTTCTTTGTGGTTACTCAAAACTTCAGTAATGTTTCCGCAAGCCCGTTCGTTGCAATGAATGCAAGCAATGGAGCACTTTAAACCCACCTTTCTACAGACAACTATGGGGCACCATTCTTTTTTCACTTGCAGGAGATACATTTAAGGAGTGCTTCAGAAGTAGGATCGTCAGTTGTTCTAACTGGAATAACTCCTTCCTTATTCCCATTCTTCCGGATTTGGCAATGGTGATGGACTATGCACTTTCTTCCTAGAAAACTTGTACAGTCCGATTAATTTTCTCGGGACTTTTGGGGTATTTTTAGAAACTTGTCCATTCCTCGGTTGAAGATAGCAGAAATGGTGTCACAACCGCTGAATTCATGAAAAAAAAACAGTACATTTTCTCTCACAACTTCTCCAACTTGCAAACGTTGTAAATACACACGCTTCTGTGGTTTTTCCTTTGTCCAGTATCAGAAAATAAACATTTGGATGTGTCAATACTGTTAGGAGAACAAGAAGATCGATGACTCCACCAAAAATAAGAACAGAATCAAATAATGAAGACATGTTGATTGCTGCTATCATGATCAATATATCAGCATCTTGTGCAGACTATTCGATGGTAAAATTTGCTTCCTCAAATCTCTTCCTTAGCATGAAAATGAGTCCGGTTTTATTTGTTTCGTTAGCCCTAAAAGACGCTTGCGTTAATGTCGCTAGCATTGATCCATCGAAAAGCTCGTCGGAACTTGGGTTTTTCTATTGGAGACGTCGTTTTGCACTCTTTGGAACTTTGTCTGCTGCAACAGCCGCATAATCATCTAATACAATTCTAAGTATGAAGGTCGCCTCGATTTCAACTCATAGAACGACGCAAAATTGCAATAGAAATATTTAAAACTGACTTCATTTAATAATAACAAACTTCAGATACAATTTTCAGAAATATACTCTACTTTAGTTGTATATAACTATTTGTTTAGCAAAACTTGTGGAGAATTTAATTTAAAATTTTTATAAGTAATTTTTACCCGAGAGGCCTTGGAAATGAGATAATTCAAAAACTCTGATTTTTGACGGCATTTTGCCATTATGGCGATGCCGTTAACCCCGTTATGAGGTCGCAAACTTGATATGTTATTAAGGGTGTGAATCTGTCATAAATTGTCATTTCAAAATCGTCCTATTTTTTTCGGGTAAGCTTGTTTTTAGCTAGTCCAGTCAACGAAGGAAAAATAGAAGAAAAATAATTCGTGGAGTGGCAAATTTTTGTACAGTTGTCGGGGGGGGGTATCCTGAAAAACACACTAAAAGTCCGGATCGGTAAATGGTGGGAGGTGGGGGGGTATTGTAAGGGTTCCTTTTTCACGTTTTTCTTGAATTACTCGAAAACTACGCCCTCTAGCGAAAAGTATTTATAACTACATGAAATGTCCTACAAATAAGTTTCTATTTATTTCTTTTCTGGAATTAATACTTTACGAGGTACAGAGGGTGGAAAAATTGCAGAACTTTTGGTATGTTGTTCAGGGCATTCCCTTCGGCAACTGTACAAAAAATTTATCACTACCGAATTATTTCTCCTTCTCGGCCTTTTTTGGACTTTATTGACTGGACTATTATAATTAATATTTAGATTATGTAGTCTGATTTTTATCACGTAGTAAATAACGCAATTTATGTAGAATACAGAGAGGATATGTTTACACCTTTGCATATGCACTTAGAAATTACTCTGACGAGTTATTTGTAAAAGAGGCAGACCATGACATTTTTATAGGGTTCTGGCGTTAATGCAGAATGTTTTGATGTTCGTCCACTAGAGCCCGTTTATATTTTACGTTGTTGGCAGCAGTTTAGGTACCACACACCAAAACTGATTTTAACAGCTCGAAAAGTCGTCAACTAATATGCGTTATGGGCAGGTTTCATTTGACCTGTGACCCCTGACGACGCGCGGGTGGTCCCCACGATTTCGCGTTTATGTGTTGGACACTAGTAACGCCTTAAACTGTGAAATTTTGAGAGTGGTAGCTATTAACAAGTCTCTGCAATAATGTGTTGTGTATAGCATGGCCTAACAAATTTTATGTGCATAGTAGTGAAGTGGTCAGTATCGACATTACGCTTACTTAACGTAGACATTTTTTTCGATAATATTGCTCGTAGAGAAAAATAAATCATATCACTGTGTTGGTGATCGAATTCTGACCAACTTTCAAAATGTCCGTCCGTCTGTCTGTCTGTCTGTCTGTCCGTCCGTCCGTCACGTTTCTTGTAAGCATGATAACTTAAGAACGAAAAGTCCGATAGTATTGAAATTGGGACAGCAAGTTAGTGTTAGCTTGAACAAAATCGATCAATAAATAAAAAAGTTTTTGAAATAAAATTTAAAAAAATTATTTTGTAATTAAACAAAAAATTTTTGAAACTAATATCATTTACAAAAAAAAACTGCGAAGAGTATCATATAGAATGTGCAACAATTATATAACAAGGGTAGTAAATCAGCGAAGAGTATAATGGTTAGCTTGCGCAACTAATATAACCTGATCAGAGAGAGCGAGTTATACGACAAATCAACGTATTTAAATAGGAGCGGCATTGTACTTATCCCGCATATTACATTATTTCCTGAAAATGCAATGAAAGTAAATAAAATTCTCTATAATTGCTTATTAACTACCTTTCATCCGTTTGTGGCTGATAGTGTAACATAGTTGTGATTTTGAATCCACAGTGTTTACTGTATGTTGAAAATTATCGCCAGTAAGGTTTTTGCAATCAAAATTAGTATTTTAAGGCTTTTCGCATTATTATTCTCTTCCTTCTATAATGTTGGTACTAGTAAAGGGATGTCAAAGGATACATTTGTAATAAGCAAGGCATTGTAAGGAAGAAGCTGTTAACAAGGGCACTGGTGAGAACATTAGAAATGAATTTTCCAAAAGACGAGGTATGTAAATAAATGTATTTTAGGCCTTTGTTCTCATTTTAACTGAATCTTCATAGCCGTAGGGGGTTATGTGGATTATTCTGCATACCCGTAGGGGACTGTGTTAGAATGAGAATTGTCCAATAAGAAAGACAAATTGATTTTAGGAATCTACTTGCCAGCATAACCAGAATTCAGGTTATCGAAGAAATGCAAAGATTGCAAGTCAATAATTTTACAAATAGTTTTTATTTTAGTTCTCATAGATAGTTTTTTTCTGCTGTTTGCAAAATCCTATAAAGAACATGTTTCATTGCGATTATCTGTAGTTTGAGACAATATGTTAGAAAAGATTCAATTCTGCTCAATGTACCAAGAAAACTAAATTCGTTGTCGCAAAAAAAGTTCAGTTAGTTTAAAGACCGATTGTGACTTCAAAAATATTTCTTGCAAAATTTAACAATTTTTTTGACTTCATTATCATTTTCTTATTAATCTAATTACTACTCTACTGAACATTCCTAAAAACAGCCTTGAGGGTGTATTAATGACAATTAAAAAAAGAAAAGGAAAATGTACACAAATTTCCGATTCAAACGCTCATAACTTTTGTCAGTTCCACAGAAAAATGTTATAAAACTTCATTCTAGTGCCGGTTCTTCGATAAGATGACCAAGGTCCCGTATCTTTTTACTTCAGAAAAAGAATCTTGCACATTCTAAGAGCCTGCCCTCTACACTATAGGCCGTTTACTTAATATCTAACGACGGCGTAACATATTCAAAGGAGTAAATCGAAAGAAGCATTTTAATGGAACTCTAAAAAGAACAAGAGATAATATCGTTAGAAATAATTAATACAAAATACCATTATGAAAAATTCCAAAACCCACCATACGAGTTTGGATCCTTTCAACCATGTTAATTATAGCCAGTTCGTATCGTGTGCCTACTAACTATGGGTTCCTACTTAACTAACCAAATTCTATCTGATAATGTATTAAGTTTTGTAATTAATAAAATACCTACTTATATTACTTAAGAGATCTTCAGAAAACTATCGCTTGCATACTAAATTTTAAGTGACAGTAATAAGGTGAGAGTTATATCCAATTTTAGAGGTTGTTGAATTCTTATTTAGCATTGTTGTTTATAAATCTGGTAATTTTATAAGTTGTACTTCCCATTGCAATGACTGTAAATCTTTTAATTTAGCAGTAATAGTTCCATGCACGCAAATTTGTACGTCAACTACATTGTATGCAAATAACACCCGCCTCAAAAATTTAGTACTTAAAAATTTAATTACATATTAGAGATTAGTATCTTAGACTGATTGTCCGTTATCTTCCTTGTTGATTAATAATATTAGTAGGTGGGTACGCTGAAACAAAACGGGCCACTGAACAAAAATTTCTGATTTATTATCCCCTTCGAGACAATTTTGTAACACCCGCAGCTCAAAATTATTTTTAATGTGAATCTAGGAAGGGTTGTGTTCGGTAATTAAATTTAGTTTCTAATGTTATTAGTGGATGCAAATCGAGGGTAGAGTTACATAAAAATTGCTCCCTTGGTTACAGTTCACTAACTCTGCTCTTATGTTCCGCCTCGTGAAAATTTAATATTTAATGTAAAAATGGCAATTTATTTCGCGTATTTACGGTACAGAAGTTTCTTTAGCGTTAATTCTATTTCACTGCAAACTATGCAAACCTAAACAATTTAAGTAAGTATATAATTTAATTTTAATTTAGTTTTTTTTTCCATTTAAGTGTATTTACAAATGAATTATTATTTGTTTGCTAATGATTGTATTGAAACATATTCTTTATAGGATTTTGCAAACAGCAGAAAAAATAACTATCTATAACGAAAAGAAAAACTTTGTGTAAAAATATTAATGAAATCTTTGCATTCTTTCGATAACCTGAATTCTGGTTATGCTAGCAAATTAAGATCCTAAAATGAATTTGTCTAATTTCTTATTTAACAATTCTCATTCTAACACTAGTATCCACATAGTCCCCTACGGCCATGCAGATTAAACAAATATCTACATAACCCCCTACGATCATGAAGATTCAGTTAAGAATGGCTTTATGTCTTTCCGATGAGCTCCAGAATAAGGGGGGGGGAAAACGTTTCAAATGCCATTTCCAAGAAATAGAATGATAGATTTTACGAAAATGTAATCCATTAGAATGAAATTTTTTAAGACAAGGTAGATAAATAAATTCATTTTAGGCCTTTTTTCTCATTCTTAACTGAATCTTCATGATCGTAGGGGGTTATGTAGATACTAGTTTAATCTGCATGGCCGTAGGGGACTATGTGGATGCTAGTGTTAGAATGAGAATTGTTAAATAAGAAATTAGACAAATTCATTTTAGGATCTTAATTTGCTAGCATAACCAGAATTCGAAAGAATGCAAAGATTTCATTAATATTTTTACACAAAGTTTTTCTTTTAGTTATAGATTTTTTCTGCTGTTTGCAAAATCCTATAAAGAATATGTTTCAATAAGTGCATTTAATTAAAGAAAGATTTGGAAAGAAGGCAATACGAAACTAAAAATTTGTGGATTTTCTAAATTCCAAAGACAAAACTACGCTATAGAGTCAAATTTCTGAGGGTATAATCAAACTGGCAGATTTAAAAAAATATACATCGGCACCTAAAGTACTAACACTGAACAATGTACATGGTTCCTAACCAGTTCTGGTGTCAATTTGCATATCCAAAATATTTTTTTATGTGAAATTTGTGCATATAGGAATTCTATATAATAATAGTAATACATCGACTGTATTTTCCAAAAGTGGAAAACACATAAAAGAACTTTTTATTACAAAGAACCAACTAGTGATTCACTAACAATTCCTAAATTTGAGATAGAAACATACAAACTAACCTAAAAGGCAACTAAACTACATTTTTTAAATGGTACACCCTGTATATTTTTTTATATAGATTTTTTACTCCAAATATATACATAATATATGCTAATGAGGTTATTTTTGATAGGTTTTAAATATATTTAAGATTAAGAAATAAAATTTGAGATCGCTGCGTTTATTATGCTTGTTTGATTTAATCAATTACATTTGGTTTGCTGTTTGCAACTAACCAACGTTTATAGTTAAGTTGTAAATGATAGTGTTGCAGTTATGATTACAACTTGAAAAATATATGTACTGTATTACACTATCATCTGAATAAAATTGTTGCCATACAATATTTGATCATACCAGTCATTAGCTACTGTCCTTTGGTCTTTAATTTATTACACAATTTTAGATAAATAGAGAAAACAGGATATTTTTAAGAAAATAGTAGTTACTTAGGTATTCACTTGCACACTACAAACCATAATCCAACCATCTCTCTGTGTCCGCCTTTCAAGTTGTATAAAAATTTGTGTTTTAAAGCTTGCTGTATCTTTTGAAACGATTTCAACCTCTGTATATTGTTCAGTTTAGATTTCATATTCTGGAATTCGGATTGTTTTAGAACGTAAACATTTTGTCGGTCTATTAACAACGCATCCGTTGTTGTTGAGATATTAATAACTTGCATTTATTTGGAGAGAAGGATTAATATTTGATTGATTGATTTTATCAAAAGCGACATGAAATAGTCACCAATATACATAATTAATTTCTAAACGATATTCTTTCAGTTATGTTTATATCTCGAAAAATGTGAGTAATATATTATAATTTAAGTTGGTGCAATGTTTTTATTTAAAGATTATCCGTGTAGGATATCAAGAATAAGCAAAAATAGTTAAACTCTGTAACATTAGAAGAGCATCGTTGTCTTGTAAACGGTCTCTAAATTAAAAAACGTCTCAAGTTAAATCGAGCATCTGTTAGATGTCAGATTA
This sequence comes from Stenurella melanura, assembly GCA_963583905.1. Classification (NCBI taxonomy): domain Eukaryota; kingdom Metazoa; phylum Arthropoda; class Insecta; order Coleoptera; family Cerambycidae; genus Stenurella; species Stenurella melanura. Next base: position 63,590,922 of record OY757310.1, read on the forward strand.
CAGAGTTGGTTGTCTGTCAAGTTAAGTGTGAAGAGTAAAAGCCTACCGAGATTGTCGGTTGTGAATTATTCGCGGGAACTTTAAATTTATTGACTGTAAATCAACGTTATTGACGAATTAGCAGACTAAAACATATTTATTATAGAGGAAACTATGTAAATGGCGAACCATTAAACATTTATTGTTTCGTGCTCAGTGAATATTTTCGCGGTAATGTATCGCAGTAATTACGGTCAAATGGCCGAAAAGGATGCTCACATTAAATTGAAATAACTGAATTTTGTGTGGGAGCGTGCTCTTTTTATTTTTCTTTGAGAAATAATTGTCAACATCTGTAATACATTTTGCGTTACTGCTTATAGGTATATGTATTAGAATTGACATACAGGGTGTTTCACGAGAAAACTGACATGCTTTAATGGCAGAAAGAAGACATCGAGGGTAATCATAATCACCCTTGTTGGTATGCTGCTACTTACATTATTTTTATGTTAGGTTGGTAGTTGCCATTATTGCTGCTGTTAGTAAGTGATCTTTTACAACCCCTCCTCCACATGTTGCTGTTTTGCTAGTTTTTAGTAAGTGAAAGGAATGAAATAGGTTCGGTGGCCTGTAACATTAGTTTTTTTGTTTATTTTACCCCATTCATAAAAATTGGAGATTAAAACTTAATAATTATTGATGAAAAAGAAGTAAATATCTAATTTGATAGTGGAGGTATTTTTTGCGTTCATCGATATTTTCTAAAGTCTCATATTGCATTATTTATTGAAATTCGATTCTAATGCAGCAAAAGTGTGGCAAAAAAATTAGTGAAGCCCTTTTCGAATTCAATATTGAAATTTAAGAACAAAATCATTGTTTTTTCGAGTCCGGACATGTATTTTTTTTGTGTGTGTGTGATACAAGTACTTATTCAGGATCACTATTGTAGTACATGTGCAAAATATGAACTTATTATTCCATCTCTGTACAAAGTAACAACCAAAAGGAATTTTGGCACAAATACATAAAACACCCTGTATTTCAGCAACAGGACGCAACTAGCTTTTTCAATAGGTGATTATGATTACTCTCGGTGTCCTCTATCAGCCATTAAAGCATGTCCGTTTCCTCGTGAAACACCCTGTATATCTAAAAGATAAATATTTCGTTCAAAAATGCAACAGATTGAATATACCTCGACTTTAAACATTTTTCAAAAAGATGTTCTCAATTAAATCGGTAAGTATGTTTTTTTTGTAACTGTCTAGCATTAGGTGAACAAAGATGGAAACAAAAATTTCTCTATTCGAGAATGTGGCGAATGCGCCTATGGTAAATATAGTTTTAATTGAATTGTTAGTTGGGTATTTTCGGAATAGCTAATACTGGATCTATTGCCAAAAGTTAAAAACTCAAAAAGCGAGTCAAGTAGGGGTGCAGTGACAGCAAAACTTTTGCAAAATTACAGGAAATTTAGTACATGGGGATCTGGGAGATATATCATTCTATATTTTCTCTTTCTAATTCACAACGTTTAGACTGACCGTTTGTGAGTCATATGTTAGTTTTCCTCCCTCTGATAAACGACTGGTCTGACAGCATCACGTTATAATAATAGTAACAAATGGTTTTTATTTCTGTAAGGGAAATACAATAAAACTAGGTATTTTTGGCCCAAAGGGTGGTGTAGAGTGCATGATCAGGGACCCAAGCAATTCCTTTAGAAAGTTGTTCAGGATGCTTAGGGAGTAAACATACTGAAAGTCCTGACGTCTAGGAGGTGAGCCAGAGGAGGGGGGGGGGGGGGGGCACAAAGAAAGACCCACTTTTGGTTCTTTCGCACCAAATGAAAGCTCATGAATTTCTCTGCAACTTTCATTTTACATACTTTTTTCGAATTCGCAACCGTTTTCGAGCTACACACTCCGGAAGGTGAAAATTTTTGAAAACAGATTTTTATCTCACATTTTCAACTTTAAGGAAAAGCAAGGTGAGCTTCTCAAAATTGTACTTAAAGTCAGAATTCATCAAGGAAGCGGTAGTGATCTTTTACAACCCCTCCTCCACTCAAGGCGAGGTTGAAGAGGCTGGGAAGATTTGCTTCCTCAAATGGTATGGGGCACCAGCAAGACAGATCTCCCTCAACCAGTACCGCTTCCAGTCGTTCATGACGTCAGTGGCAAATATTAAGTCTGACGCCAACTGAGAGCGCAGCTAAACAGCATTCCCGGCGCACCTACCACCAAGTGCGGCAGTAGCTCGGGAATGAGCTGCCCCCCTCAGACACCCTGGTGCCAATTACAACAAAAGATCCACTAGCACCGGAGATCCTACTGAAAACGATATTTTGCCGCTGCACCAGAAATTGTGGTAGTGGCAAATATGGATGCTGGAAAGCAATGCTGAACTGTTCTGCGGCGTGCCTCCACTGCCAAGGGAAATGCCTCAACGGCATGCCTGTTTACGACGAGGACGACGTTGAAGAGGACGTAGTGCCCCTTCAGCAAAAACCACCCACCACTGAGGATGAGGATGAGGATGCCATGGACGAGGAACCCTTGCCAGAAGTCTCACGGCCAAAGGGGATGAAAACGTGAATTCAGAGAAAGTTGAGAGTTTAACATTGAGAAGTTATTGGGAGTGAGAACAATGAGAATTATTGAAATCTAATAAAATTACTCACCTTATATGTGACTTTTTGAATCATCTCTAAAACACAACTTTCTATTTTTCAGGTAAAAATCTGTTTTTCGAAAATCTTTACTTTTCCGGAACGTGTAACTCGAAAACGGTTGCGAATTCGAAAAAAGTATATAAAATGAAAGTTGCAGAGAATTTCATGAGCTTTCATTTGGTATAAGAATTTTTTCCCTAAGATATTTCGAGATAGAAGCGAAAAAACAAAAGAGGGACTATCTTTGTGCCCCCCCTCCCCCCCCCCTCCGGCTCACCTCCTAGACGTCAGGACCTTTCAGTATATTCACTCCCTAGGCATCCTGAACAACTTTCTAAAGGAATCGCTTAGGCCCCTGCTCTACACCTCCTTTATTAACTGAACTATTTGGAGACTGAAACTGTTGCTGTGATGGGCTATCCAAGGAGTTCGTAATAAACATCTATATATAAGGTATAGCCCATGCCTCAGAGAGGTAAATAAAGATGGAGAAAGCCAAAACGGTAGCAATTCTAATCTCCTTTATGTGTATCTATCACGTTAAATTTGCTTAACTACCGAACTCTCTCCGTGGTCAAATTTCCTATTCGCAGTTTTCGCTATTGTTAAGAAGTGCTACAAGGACTTCAATATGTGTCATCTGATTTACTTCCTCTCGGTTGTCTGTAAGGGCTTACACATTAGGAAAACTTAGACAACATCCATTACTCATCGACATTGTCAGTGTTGAAGTTGGAAATCGAACCTGGTGCATGACAGATAACATCCAATATTTTTTTATTTTTCACAGTGGCACCACATAAAATTGAGTAAACTGTTAATCAAATAGGTATCTGTACTCGACCACACTCGAGTGCTACTTTTACTCGTTTTTAGTGCTGTCAAATTACCTCATTGACTCTCTCATTTTAATAGAATTGGACCCAAGAAATGTTTATAATAAATATTTCATTCACCAGAGTTATTAATATCTTGTATATTTGCATATTACCACAGTATGCAGTGCTGCATAATTGCATCAAGATAACATACAATTAATAATATTTGTTACTATTCCAACCACATTATGAGTATTTTTTTAGAGTTTAATACTCTTTGATTATAGATGGTTTTAAAACCTGCTCTTAAATGTTCATGTAGATTAATGTGCAGAATTAATTAATTTATATTTTATCTCATTAATAATTTAAATAGACATTTGTGTTTCAATTTGCAATTCAATTAATACAGAATGAGAAAGAGTATAATCGAGAAAAAACCTAACATCCGTCTGCACATTAATGTAAAAATTAAACGACTGTTTTATTTTATTTTTGTTTCGTGGCATTAATTTTTGAAAGGTTTTATTTATGTTGAACGGTAGAAAAGACATTAAATGAACGAATTCGTCAAAGTTATAACAAAGAAACGTTTATATTTCGTAGATGGCCTTTCTTCCTTTTTTTTAGCCTTCCTCTTCAACAGAGACCAGCTTACTATTCTAGTTAGGTAAAAAACGACTGGTTCAGATCGTCACGTGTCCTTGTACCATAAACAGCCAGCTAGATGGAAATGTGACTCGATATCTGATGTAAATAAGCGCGTTGAATGTCGAGGGTGGTCATGGAACAAAAATTAACAACTGCAATTCAAAATGTGGTCGATTCATATTAGTAGGAGAGCTACCAGTCTATCCGAGTAAGCTGAAAATTAATAGGTTAATGATTGTACAGTAGTTCAATAAGAAATCAACGACCTGGCAGGTCTACCACGGTTGCGACATCAATATTACAATTTTTGAAAATGTTTTTTGTGGTGCAGTTAGTCCAATAAACAGAAGTATAAAAAGAGACCTCACTTTGTAAAAGATCAAGAAAAGGTTATATATTTGGCGTGGAAAACTAGCTTTCATAAAAAATGTAGGACATAAACATTTACATTTATTGTATCAAACTTTTCTCTCAGACGAGTAAATTCCAAGACACAAGGATGTAAAGTGGAGTATCTTTTCTGGTTTAAGTTAATTATTATAGATATTTTCTATTCATTTCTACAATACCATGGAGGTAGAGCAAAATATGCATTTCTTTCATATGGTTTCCCTAGTAGGCCTAATTCACAATGCACTGGTCTCAAAGAACTTCAGTGCCTCAGTCCCTTTGATCTCCAAAATGGACAAAGTTGATCGAGATCAATATATTACTGAGAATGTTCATCTTCCTCCTCGGTCTCTTCTTCTGTGGCATTATCTTTAATTTCGATAGTAAGAAATTGTTATCTTCGTCATCAGAGTCTAATTAAACTTTTTCACATGATGCTCGACCACATCCTTTACATACATTTTCACAAGACAATTTTGAATAGTGCTTCAAGAGCTGAGTCTTTTACGGATGTTATTTGAGTAAGGCTAATTATACTCTTTTTCAATCCCCATGTTTGTATATTTTTCGACCTGTCGTACCGCAAATTTGGTGGTAAGTCCTAAACCAGCGAAGTTTGTGGCATGGCCTGTGGAGGGTAACGTTTCTAAATTATAATTACTTTTTGTCAGAAAATCCGTGAAATGTTGGTAGCGGAGAGTGTCTATAGCGATGCTATCATTGAAATCTGTAACTGTAAATTGCAATCAAGAATTTTTCGCCAGCTGAGATGATGATTTCCATCACTGAATGCTTGTAAGATGTTGTTAAACGATTCGTACTTGTTCTTCACCTTTAAATGTTAGCTTGATTAAAAATTTCGAACGTGCTACCGCAACCACTAAATGCATACAGGAATAAGATAATTTCCGCTACATATAGTAACAATAACAAGCTTCGAGAAGAGAACATTTTTCCACAATTTTCCTTTGCAGAGTTTTTGAAAACTCACTTATTGATGAAGCGCTGTCAAAGAACTAAGAGGTCTATGTCTTTTCTTACAACAAAAACAGAATCATCTGACGAAGACATACTAATCGCTATGTTAACAATAATTAATGTATCAGCATTTTCTACCGCCTGCATCACTACAAAGATGGACCTTTCTCTAGCGTAGAAATCACACGAATTTTATTTATTTCATTTGATAAAAACGTTCTGGATTTATCGCCATTCCTACCGCTATCCTCTATTCTTATTTCCTTTTATACTTATCTGAGTAAAAATCAGAAATATATATTAATTATCGAAATTTCAAGAGAAACATGGAATATTTTGGCAAATTCTAAAAAATACTTCACTTGTGTCCTACACATTTGATTTTCACGTGACTCATACTAGAAACGAGAACATTTCTTCATTTTTACAATATGGCGTAAGCGTTAACGCTCCAAGACCGAAAACTCAGAATAATAATTAATAAGTACGTCAAATATAAGAACTATGCCAAGTATAAACTTTTCTTGACCTTTTGCAAAATAAGATCACTTTTTATTGGACTAACTGCATCTTGAGAAAACTTTTTTTTTAAGTTTTAAAAATATTAAAGTTAATGTCGCAACCTGGATAGGCGTGCCAGGTCATTGTATTCTTACTTAAAGTGGCCATTCCCTATAGAAAGAGACACCCGATAGGGAAATATTTATTATTTTTCCACATAACTTTTTTTCTTAGTACATATATTTAAAAAAACTATAAGATTTCCTAAGTAGACCCATAACAAGACTATTACTATGAATTTCCACTCAATAATTTCAGTGGTTTGCAAAATAGCTAGATTTAAAATTACGAAATAGGAAGATTAATATAATATTTAAATTTAAATCTAGCTATTTTGCAAATCACCGAAATTATTGAGTGAAAATTCATAGTAATAGTCTTGTTAAAGTTCTGCTTAGGTACTCTTATAGTTTTTTTAAATATACGTACTAAGAAAAAAAAGTTATAGCTAAAAATAATAATTATTTCGGATGTCCCTTTCTAGAAAATGGCCACCTTAACTAGTATTGAAATTGTCAACCTACTTTTTAGCTTTGTTAGAAAATTATACTTGAATTGACCAGCAGCTCTTGGGCTATATGTATATTTAAATCAAGTTGGTTAAGTTAAATTTTGAAAAATCATTTTACAGATTGTGAATTTGGTTGCATGTCAATTGTATGTTTTAGCACATTTTATCGAAAATAATAGCAGCTTGATTAGGTATGCGTGACACAACTTAATTTCTACGCACGATACTTTGTAGTACAGCTAAAGTTACTTACTAAGGAGTCTACTTCTGGATCTGCTATATAATAAGGTTTTTCTTGTCGTATCTGCAACAAAAATAATACAATTAGAATAATGAACAGTAGTTATTTAGTGATTAATAAAAATTGGCTAAGAAGGTTGAATACATTGAGTACCCTGTTATTTAACGGCAGTTCACTTATGATAAAAAATGAGGGAGCTTGATCGAATAGCTTCGATAAAGGTGGACCCCGGTAAGATGTAATTACACGGAGGTTCAGTCCGCCCCTAATCCACGTGCCTCAACCGCTTTTTATCCAGTTTTTATTATAATTATAGCTATTTTCTTGGAAACGTCGGACGGTCGTTTTTGTTTAGGTGTGAGTTGAACTTGGTTTAAGTGACGATCAGGCGGCCATGACGACAACTTAATAGTTATAGACCCTCTGTAATTTCAGTTGTCATCCCGATTATACCTATTGGCCTAAACGGAGGCTTAACCGAATGACACACACAGACACGCTGTCTTTACACGAACACGACTCATTCCGATGGTAATTGCACCTTTTTTAAACAATAAATTGCCGCAGCCCATCTGTGTTTGGAGCTTTAGCCAAAGCATCAATTACATAATAACCAAAACATAGGTTCATATCTTATAGATCAAATGGGAAGGACATTGTAAACATTCTGAATACTCATTATTATGAAAATAATATTTTATTTGCACACAACAATCTGATTGACGATATTTTTAATGTATATGATAATAGAACGTTTTTTATCATTTACTTAACATCGTCCCATTTGTATGACTAAAGCCAGTCACAGACGTCAGCAGCCAAGCTACTCCTAACTTGAAAATGTTGTCGAACCTCTTATCATTGAAAGAGTATGGACTTTTTACTTGCCTAGCCTTTACTAGACAAGGGACCGACTGCTTTACATCACCTTCAAAAGATAGTATATCTACTACGCAATTCTTGCCTAAAACTGTATAGCTTCTGGGTATACGCTGATATACAAGCAGCTAAATGGTAAGGCGAGGTAGCTAACAGCAGAAATACAATCCGTATTTTACGAGATTAATACTAATATTTTTGATACGCTCAACCACGATGTACCTAATAATTTACTATGTAGGATTTGACAACTATGCATCATGATTCATAACGTCACTGGCCTCTGATAAAGCAGCAAGTATTATTATAAAACAAAATAATAGATATTTTCTGTAACCTCCCGAGCTCCTCAAGGAAGTAAGTTAAGCCTACTTTTGTAGTATTAAATTTAATTAAATCTATAAAATATTATCATATGTATGCAGATGCATACGCAGGTTGATTCATATTTCGCCATTCCTCAAGCAGATATAGTAATATCAAATTATATCAAAATGATCTTGGCAGACATATATCTTCATCTAAAGACCATTTACTTGAAACTCATTAAAAAAAATCTCCCAATCGCTTTCTGTGATGAAAATTAATTTAATGTTTGATACCATTCACTAGATTGACACTCACGACATACCATTTGACTTATTATTGGTTACAAATGTGGATTTAAAGACTCTCTTATACCCTCAAGGGAGTAGCAGAGTCGAAGAGTACTCCATAAAACTTGTATCCTTAGAAAATATAGTTTAATTTAAATCCCCACTTTATCTCCATAAAACATTTTTAAACGCTTCCCTCATATAACACATTTCTCTTCCTACTGCTTCTATAATTCAACAGAAAATTAAAACACAATATGACAGCAGTGATCAAAAGTAATATTTTCATTATTATTATCTTTACTCCCTTGATCACTTCTGTCGTTTTCTATGTGTTTCATTGCTATAGGACTGTTTTTACTTCAGATACTGTTAATCATATTATTAGACTAACTTTTGCCATCTTGAATTCAGATAACAATGATTCTTAAATGTACCGTTATATTATATTTAATGCAACTAAGATAGGTATCATCCTAGCCACAGGGTCTATGGCCCTTATTGTCTTAGTACTAGGACAAAAATACTTCTGCTCATATCAAAATATGAGATGATTGTATCACTCAGTTCATCTTAGCTCAAGTCTCATGGTACTCAATATGCATTTGTAGCCTTGCATAAAGCTGAAGGTACATGTTTATTTCGAAAGTATTTAACTTCTTTCAAATTAGGTTCAACTAAACAAGGAGTTTGGAAATCTGCGGGCTCCGTAAAGTATGTGCTTTTGCATGGGGCTTTCCATCTCTCACATATGCTTACCCTGATAGGTAGAAATCTGCGAGGAAACGTTAAAAATCTGAGCATCCATAACGTATCAGACCAATGTCAGTGACAAATTCCTGTCCCATCTTCTGGCTTATGAATACAAGTGCTGTCAATAAGTATGTTAGAGAAAATATAACCTCGAATGCTGCTTCAAATGTGATGGGGTCACAAATATTTCTGTATTGGTTTTGGACATGAAGGACAAAAACCTACAAGAAGGAGGTTAAACAACTGTAACTATATGTAATATGTTGTCTTTTTGCTTTATGTTTGTCTTATTAGGAACTGCAAGTCTCAATATTTAAAGTATGTTGTATTTTATGAAGTAATGAAGGCGCATTATCCTGAACATTTTAGTTTTCAAAATTTCAATCTCGATTTCAATAGAACTTTGCTTGTTAAAGTCCACTGATTCGCGATAATGCCCATTCTATCAACCTATATGTTATTGATATAAAATGCCATATTTGGACTTCCAATAACAGCCGAAAGCTCAATAGATAATACTTGTATATGGTTAAAACTGAAGATTTACAATTACGTTCGTCAAAGTACATAAAATTTATTACCTATTCGTCAACTATACTGAAAATTCTTATTCCCAACATTCATTCATTTGGAAATGAATCAATTAGCCATAATCCTGTAAAGTCCATTAAGCTTAGACGACAAACATCTGAACCCTAAATGTGGATAATGAAGATATAGTGCTTCTGTTTAATTCACTTTTTCGAGTATAGTATAGTAGTATACAGTGCATTTCATTTGAAAAAAAAAAATGAAAAGTAGTAAATTTTGCGTTTCCCGACTCACTCTGCATAAAATAAATCTCATAACAGTATCGTTAGCTAGAGGAGTCTTTTGACAAATTTTGGAGTAATCTAGTCTAGATCTCCAGATGTTGTACAGTTGCGTTACAATGAGCTGACAAAGTTTACATGTTCTTGGTGCAAACTCACCCATATCATGATACCAACTTATCACAGAACCATCAAATGGCATATCGTTCGAATTGTCTTTAAAAGGAGAATAATATGCGATAATATACCTAGGGCTCTATTTAAAAAATATAAGTTTATGTATATTTTAAAATATTTTCTATATTCCTTTATGCCGTATACCACCCTGTTTTTGAAAATTTTCGCTATATTTTATAAGAGAGCCAGGATATTTGGACGACAAAAGGCTGAGAGAAAGAAGAGTAAGAATGATAAACCTATCATGTTCATCAAATAACACATGCATAACGGCAAGTCGAAATGTATAATCTACACTGTATTATATATGGTATTTTTAGAGGCCCATTGAATAGCACTCATAATATATGGCTGTGGCTGTAACACTTTAAATTAAATTCCTTAATATATTATTGCAAATATGCTTCCGTGCTTGAATTATTTAGGTGAAAAACTCAATACATTTTCAAGAGAAAATATGATAATATATTTATTCATGCCGGAAGTATGAAATCGAAATGAAGAAAAAATTCATGAAAAGTTATTTTAATAAAATAAGCATATTTTTTTAATAGAGGGCGGTTAGGAAAGACATCACACTATCGAGTCTATCACCTGTTCAACGGTGACGTCTGTCTTACAACTTGTTAGTAGATTTTGATTGTTTAGGATTTTGGCCATCATAATATAGAAGTGGTGAAAAACACACAAACGGTTAATATGCCTTCTAACTGAACAACCTGAACAACTAAGCAAATATTTTTTTCTGTTAATCACGTTGATAAAGTTACTACTTGTGAAAGCTGTAAATTTGAGGCTTCAGATTTGCATTCGAAGCCACATAAAACTTGTTTTTCGTCACAGATTATTGACGAGTTATGTTCAATAATACTGCATGTAATTCTAAAATACTAGATGCTAGAAATATATTACGTTGATAAATTCTATATATTAAATGGGATTTTTTTTTTCAGTTGGAAAGCAAGTTGATGTGTGGTTTTGATCTGAACGTTTGGAAATTTCTAAATATTAAAAATTATGTGCAGTGCAGTTTGGTCAATTAAAAGATATTACAATCTGTTTTGTTTGTACTATGTATGCAGAGAATGACAGATACATATTCTATTACTAATCCAAATACGCCTCATTTCTTTGCTTATACAATAAAAACTTACCAATGAATACTTCGCTGTCAAAAGGTATTTTTAGTATCCTGTTGATAAAACATATAAGAAAGTCTCAAACTTGCAGTTGGCATATATGCAAAACACTCTTGAGTCTCAAAGTTTTAAGAACAAGAAAGGAATAGTGTATAAATTAAATTTATTTTATTTCCTAGACCTAAAATAGATCTATTTTGGATTATCTTGTTCGCTATAACCATAAGTAATTATTGCATAAATAATTATTGTCTGAAAAATGACTATTCAGTTCATTTTGAAATTTGAAAGAAGTAGCACTGAAGAGGGTATCCTTGGTGTAGGATACCCAAACACGTGTATGTGAAAGTTTCCAAAGTTTTTTGGTAAATGTTTTTTGTCTTTAGTTGTTTTTTGGTTTCGTTGAACAGGATAATTTAAAATTAAAATTAACATTTTTGTGACAGTTACGCTGCACGTTATGTGCATATTTCTTTCTTATAATCCAATGTTGTTCGTGGCATATAGCCAGCAAAGTATTTTATTTAGAAATATATATGTTTCAGGACTTATCTATGATAAGTCTTTAGTAAGAGTTTGAAATAATTACGAGTATTTTTTGCTAGTAGTATATTTATTTCCTCAGATTCAATTATATTTTTAGTTTTAACGTATCGTTTCAAATTATTTATTAAGTACTTAAATTTAGTTTTTTAGCTAGAAATATTTATCTGTATACAGTGTATTGTATGTATAAATAAAATAGCTTTGGGTGAAATATACAATACTAATCATTACCAAGAAATAATAAATTATTATTATTACTTGAATATCTTGAATAAAAATGGTCTCATCGCTTGTCGTGGTAATTTTATGTTGTAAAAGTTATTGAAACGGGATTTAAGAATAGGTTAACTTCAATTCACAGCACGAAGGTATGAAGTAACAGTGTGGTCGGGTTTAACATGAAAGTTAGGTAAAACTGGCCAGATAATAGCATCCACCAGGGCTCATCTGCCACCAAGGCGTAATTACGCACGCGAATGTTACAACGGTGGCTAGCCTGGCCAACGTTTAACGGCTCTGCAAGTGAGTTTTGTTGCCTTTCTGGCTCTTCAGTTAGCATCTGCACAGCATATGTAATCTAATCCCGATACCACAATGTCTAGCACTTATCTTGCTCCAGAAAAACCACATGTTTACACAAGCTTCAATTAGTAACAGTTTTAATAGGAGAATAGGGTTATTTATTAGCCCAAATAAATACATTATTTTCCTCGAAAATACTTTCTTTTATGGTTTCACTTTTAAGTCGATGACAGGTTTATTGAATGTTTGAGAATAAATTCCTTTTGCCTGTGTCCTTAAGTCATAATTTAAAGATAACTCAAAGTTAATGATAACATCTAGCGACAAAACGACTAAGTGAAAATACAATCGTTGCAAATCAAATGAACCATGCTCACTATATATTATTTGGATCAACATGTTTAAAGAAATTAAATATCAAAATTGTACAGATGGTACAATATTTCCCACGCAAGATAAGTATTTCTGCTGTTGGGCTTATTGCAATCAATTTGCTTTGTATTTGCTTCTGAAACAACAATGCACGTACATTGTTCAACGTTTTTTACAATAATGACTCATTATTTCAATGTGCTCTTAAAAACTACTAGTAGTAATTTGATGCATCCTTACATGTAATAAGTAGTCAAATGACACGAATTATATTACCTTCAGCAACTTAGTTCAAGAAAAAAATTATATACACAATTTAAAAGTACGAGTGGTATTTCGGGAGAATGAAATAACTAAATAAAAAAGACATATTTCTATTATTAAATTGTGTCGTTAATTCCCTCCAATATGCTTTATTGGTATTTTTTAGCGTTTGCTGACTTAACTGTTTGTGTCAAATAACACGTATTTCCAAAACGCCTCATTCGGTAAAAATAGATGTAGGTGTAAATATTTGCAAATGCAGCTGTAGGCGCCTAAAAGTCCGCGACATTCGAAATATATATATATATATATATATATATATATATATATATATATATATATATATATATATATATTTCTTTTTCATCAGATATAAGTATACTGAAAAACGTTTGGCAATGGGTTGCTATTGTGTCTTGTCTGTATTCATCATCGGTTTAGTAAACAATTATTTTATTAGAACTTACTACAGTCCTAGTCTTACACTAGAAAATAATTAGATTACGGACTCCTAATGGAGCATCTACACCACACAGGCGAAGTGTGACCGAAATCGGTGTGGATGTCATTGTTTTGGTGTCAAACAAATTGTCAACACCGAAGCGAAATTCTAAATTATATATAGTGATTAAGTACAATAACGGTATTATGTTTAGCATACCGCTTTAAAAGTTTCAGCGAAAAGAAACTTGAAGGAGTAACGTTTCATAGATAAAAAAATAAGTAAAATTCTCACGTTGTGTTGCGTAACTAAATTGGCTGTAAGCTTTTTATTTGCGTAATATACCGGAGTACATGCAGTGGTAACAGGAAACATCATCTTTTTCTTCGGAAACGATCAAGCTATTGGACAAAATCGAAAATAACTATAAAAAATTTAAAAAATAACAGTGTTCTAAATTGGTTATGCATCTTACTATATAGAAGTTTCTTTCAATAGTGTTTTTTCAATACATTTTTTCCATTTATGATTATACCTATTTCTTTTTAATGCAATGGAATGACAGAAATGTTTAACAGCCATCATAGAAAAGTTTTTCTTTACACAAATCTGTTTTCACGGGGCGGAAAAAGACTTTAGTTTTAACAAAAGCTAGAATGGTATCCAGAATATTGCAGCAGGGATTTTTGTAAATGTATTCCAACTAGATTAGTAGCAAGGTACTTCTTGCTTTTTGTTCATTGTATACAGTGACATTTGTAATAATTTTCTATGTCAATCCACTTAGATTCCGTGACTTTGTTTACCAGAATTAAAAGCTAATTCAGAATAGATGAGTTTTTGTGCTGGATAGCCCCATCAAGGAAATGTTTACAGTGTACCAGTTAAATGTTAAATTTATATTCATTACTATCCATTTAAATCGGTATTTGCTGGAGCTAATTGAAAATTGCATAAAAAGCCAAAGGCATCCGTTAGCTCTATGCCGTTCGACTACATACGAGGCCAGTTATTTATTAATAAGTGTTTCGTATATGTTTTCTCTCAATTCTAGCATTTCTAACCGGTTTTAAAAAAACACAATCAATTTAAATGATATCAATTAAGCCGATTCTTCGTTATTTACATTTAAATGTCTGTAAGAAAATTCCACCACTGCTACTACGTGATACATTTTGTTACTTCCAATAAAAATAATATAAATACATCTTTTATACCTACTACACATTGCATATGTAATTTTGAAGTATTTGTTTTAATATTAACTAAATACAATTTGTATATAAGTAATTAATAAATCTCTAAATATAATAAAAGCCAGAAACATCCGTCTAATAATCTACATTTTTGCGTGCATACATCTTTTTTACATATTTGTATAGGCCAGATATATGATTAATCATTTGCCTTAGAGCACAACAGATTACAAAAGCGATATGAATTTTTCTTATAGTGGTGGAAACAAAATATAAATTAAATTATTTAAAAAAAAATGTGCTTGATATTTAGTAGCCGTGGCTTAAAAGTAGATATCTTGCAGGATCAAAATATCTACAGGTCCCGCAACGTAGCTTGATACCCGAAATGCGCGGTAGACGATATGGAACAGTCATGGAGAGCGCTGTGTTCTGAAGAAGTGCACTCTCGGTGCTACAAACTTTTGAAAGCAGAATTTTTAAACTTTATTCTCTGTAGTATAATGTAATAAGAATTTTTTTAAATCATTGTATTTTCCAATTAGACACCAGAGAATGAAACGAAACAAGAGAATGGAAAAACACAACAAGAAAACACTTGGATTGTACCAACGATATAACCACTGCGGCAGAGCTATGTGAATTAATCTGTCACCACTATTTCACCTAAAGTCTACTACGCATTCATCTCTCAAGTATCAAGCTACGTTGAGGGACCTGTACCTCTGGACCTTCACTAACCGGGATATAAGGCGATTGTATTTTTGAAATTACTTACTGACAATTAATCGATAACAAAGGAATCAGTTTGATACTTGTTTGTCATACCCAGTAATATGGCTGGCAGGTTTAAAATGTCTCCTTCTGGGCCTTCATTAAATGGGATGTATGCAAATTGTATTCTTGTTTCCACTAAGTAGTAAGTAATCGATACAAAAATTTTCGCTTTATGCAAATACTTGCACCAATTGTAAAACACATTTCGAGGTATTTAGTGAAGTTTCCACAACTAGAAAAATTTGTCATATCACTTCCGTTGTCTGCCATTTTCTAAAGAACAGCATTAATAATGTCTTTAGCTCATACAAATGTGTCAGGTAATTGTACGGTAGCTTTCGTACTAGAACTTTCTTGTGTAGTTTTTCCATTTCTCTTCTGAGAAATGTGACGTGGTGATGTATTATCAATATTGAAATAGCTGTTTTTCTACGTCCGTGATGAAGTGTCAAAGAATCTGATAAAAAATTCATTTTCAAAATGTCCCTTTGCAACCCTCAGTGCGACATGAATCTCGTCACAGTTGTCGTAGTACTCACTCTGAATCAAAAGATCAAGTGATGTTGATTATTTGATTTAATTAATAGCTTAACAATTGGTGAGGGACGTCTAATTGACACTTATTTGATTTTCCAATTTTTAAAACATTTTGAGAATCTATTTTGATAAACATAAATTCACAACCGTAGAAGAAATAATATGCAGAACACGTGTAAAAAGGGCCATAGCAAAACTGGGAGGTTAGACCATTCGCTGACTATTAAAAACAATGCTTTCGTGAAAATACACTCCAAAAGTTGAGTGCTGTGGAGAGTTATTCACAAACGTCACCACAGATATAAGAAGTATACCATTTTTAAAAAGCGGTCTAGAGTCAACTAACCAATTTACCGGAGAAATGACAATATAGAATAGTTGATATCTAGGAGAAAACCAGGTCGCAAAGAAGATTCCCTCCAAGACGTTGTGAATAATGCGAAGAAAAGATTAATCCAAGAAGCAATCCATTGGCATGAATAATATTCAGTTTTATACCTAGAATGGAGATTTGTTTCTTGGATCATTTGAAACTTCCAGTTACACTAGGTATTGCTTCAGAAGATCTTGTGCATCGTTATTAATAAATTCAGGAGCAAATATTTTGACACTTAGGCGTCATGGTGGTTGAAAATCAGCCATCGTTGCCGAAGAATACGTTGAACATTCTTTGAAAAATAAGCGGAGAGCGGGAAAGAAGTAACTGCTACGCAGCCACTTGAAGCAGTTGCAGATGAAATTCCCATCGTAAGCTCAATTCTGTCTCATCAGCTGTTGTGATCATCTATTTCTTGAAGCTGCATAAAATGCGATATAAATATTGTATGTAAGTGAGTGTCTTCATATGCTTCCAATATTTCAGTAAATTTTGATTTGATTATTACTATCTTATTTATAATTCCTTTCGCACTAATGCAGAAACTTGTTTTGGTCACTACTGTGTTAATGTGATGTTTTTCAAACTGAAATTAATTCCTTTCGTAAGTGAGAAATAATATATATTCATTATCAATTTGATGAGATCAAAATATTTCAAGTAGTACTGATGTGTTGGCACCAATAAAAGTAGAACAGAAATGCTACTTCGCCTACGTTTCTTTTTTCAGATATAAACTTCTTCAGAATTCGATAGCCCAATGGCTACAATAGCCAACATTAATATGCTGGCTACTAAAACTTCTAGTAACCAATATTAGTAACTATGACTATAGTTGTGTCTATTTTTCTTTACGCCTCTGGCCGATATAGACCGATAAACAAGCAGACAGGATGGCATGTTGATGCTTTTGAAATATGGGTCTAGGGACAACTGCTATGAATTTTCTAGGCAGATCATCGCACTAACAGCTTGATTCTCCAAGAAATAATACCTCCAAAGTGACTCTACAATATCGAATCTTCTCATTTCTTGGTCACAGTAACCGGAGAGACCACAATTTAGAACGGCTGAACTATCATCCCTCCTATATTGTTGTTCTTAGATTACAGGGAAAACCGAAAGACAAGAGACGAAGAGGACACCCACCAAAGAGTTGATGAGAAAGAGCTTTGGTGAGGCAGTGAGATAGATGGCGTGCTGCTGTCAGACGTGCCACTTAGCAAATGGCGGGCAACTAGAATAATGCGGATCATAAGTCTGTTAAGAAGTTGTGAATAAGAAGATAGTTCTAGAAAATATATTGTTTGCAACGCGTCGGGAAATAGGTTACCGCCATTTCCTTACTAGCTGCATAAATAGCTATCAAATGCACAGTAAGTATTCATCATTAATTTAATAAATAATTGGAAAAATTATTGAAGTGTTGCTATAAACACAAAATATATAAATTCAATTTAAAACAATTGAAATAATGATAAGAATCCAAATGAGGGTTGTTGCTATATAACAGCAGTCATTTGTTGATTTTTAGAGAGGCAATTAACAATACAACAATTAAATTAGAATAACGAGCGAGCTTAAAAGCAGATAGTCTCCACTAAAACAATTAATTTAATTAAACGACACAAACAGCGTCGTTAAAGACAATCAACTTGGCCGTGTAGCATCGTTTTCATCCGTTTAAAGAGAGAACAGGGGGTAGTATGCATTGCGACATATGGTAGTGTAAAGCCGTGATTTTTGCAGTAGATACTCGGTGGTGCGTAGCGAAGACCCATTGTATGGAGGTTGCTCACTTTGTTGCCCAAAGGCATCTCTATAGTTCCGCAGCACAGAGGATCCCTCCATGCCTCTCCCTAGGGGTTTACAACAACAATTATAAAGGTATAGAGAGGTAGGTAGTATAATAAAACCCACGGTCTTACCTACACTACACTCTAAACGAATTATCAAACCACCTAACATACATACAGGCTAAAGTAAATGTTCTTAATAAGAAATACATTCACGATCAGTTCAATAAATATTCAATTGAATGGACGGATCTGGTATTGCGTCATATTTAATACGATCATAAACCTTATTATATTCTATCAAACGGGAGGAATTATTTTAGATAGAAATACAATTTATTAAAATAACACAAAGAGGGGTTTTATAAATAGGTATAAACAGCCACCTGGGGTTTCCGTACGCTTTACTTATTTATTACTGAATACGAATTAAAACATAGAAATAATACATGTTTCTATGAAATTAATGATAGCAGAAGTTACTAATGTACCTAATCTGCAGGTAATTTAGTTATTATAGCGTATTACCGTTTGCAAAAAATAAAATTTATCGCCTTAAGGGACATCATAAAAATTAAGTTAATACGAGAGTTAATGATACTTCTTTATTAGGCAAACCTTAGAAAGCAACAATGTATTTATCACCTGTGTAAGTATAAATAATTAGCTGTAATGATTGCATTCGGCCACTGGCGAGTGCGTTTAGTTATTATACTAGATTTAATCGATTAGGTTTAGTGTAACCGGACAAAATTTGTAATAATCTGAGCAGAAAAATTTATTTTTGCGATGATATTGACAGTGTTGATGACAGGTGTGTAGATAGTTTTGCGTATATAATGACTAGTTCTACTTAAAATTTTCGCTTCAAATTTGGAACGTATAGAATAGCATGGTAGCAAAATTGGGCGTTATTCAGGCTGATTGCCAGAGGCATCTAAACTGTCATGTTCCATATAAACTGTCTTATTATAATTTTAGAGCAAAATGTTACTAAGGCCTTCGATTAAGCACTCAAAAATACGAAGATGTTACAAGATATTGAAACTGCAATATACATGTACCATCAGAATCAGTTTTGCTTTAAAATGTTTTTAAAATATTTTTAATAATACCACTACAAAACGATTGAAGTTGTACTCGGGTTGTTGTTGATTCCGAATATTTGCTGAATAACAAAAATAAAAAAGATTATGTGGTATAGCATAATCATCAAATACACACTATTTATTAATCATTAATTTAATAAATAATTGGAAAAATTATTATAATGTACACCTGGTCTTACTGACACGTAGTGGTCAATTTTATTAATCTAGGCGGACATAATCCAAATTTTCAACCCATTCCAATACAAAGATTCTTAACATATCCCAGTAATAAATACCCTAAACTAAATAGTTCTGAGAATTTTATTTTACTTATCACTTTCCTCATATTTTTATGATGACCGTTTCATAAGGGATTGTGGACCGGTGCAGTTCAAGTAAAATTGTGTTTATGATTAGACAGTGTGCAGGAAAGGTGCTTTAAATGTGGTATTGTGTTGAAGTTATTCTGTGTCATGGAGAATGTACAACAAGGTATGTAGTTCCTCATTCATAAACAAAATCACCAACATTTAGCTTTCAGTACTTTTAATAGTGTCATTTTTAACCAAATTGTAATTTTCTGAATATCTACAAATTCTTACAGCTGTATAGTTTGATTAATCTTGATTCATGTTTTGTCGTTTTAACAACTGTAATTACCTATTACTACTTTATCATTTTAAGGGAAAAATGCTGCTACCATCTGCTACTTTAATCATGATTTTACGTTTTAGTTACTTATGCTATAACACGGAGAAGTCTCTTTTAGGCATGGTCAATGGAATCTGGCAAAAAAGAAAAAATAATATGATGTACTTGCATGTCCTGAATCGTTTTGACATACAACATTGTAGAGGAACGTTGGAACAGGCAATAGGGGACAAAATTTTTAAAAATTGGATATCAAATTTGTCAAAGATGGCGAAAAATTTGTAGGACTAAGATCAAGTTTTTAAAAACGAATGATTCCTGGTTGGATGAGGAAATTAACTGATGAGGAAATTAACCTTAGCGAACTGGAAGAGTTGGTAGAGGCCACGCCTAATCAACCTTCAACTTCCGAAATACCTGGCCTGCCAAGAGAATTGTTTGTGAGGATAGTCATAGCGACTAATTTCTTGCTTTGCTTACTCTTATTTTTATTACCGCTAATATATTTTTGTATATAGTAATTAATTTTCATATCTCCTCATTTGCCGCTTTATCCCCCCCCCCCCCCCCCAATAGCCTTAGGTATTGTTCACTCTTAATTAGCAAAAGATTCGTCAGTCAATAATTTTGTTCCTGTAAAATTTTATCACAAGTTGCAAACTCTCATCTACAGTAAAGCTGTGAAATATTTTTACCCGAAATATTTCACAACATGCTGGTCGATTTCTTAAAAAAAATGAGTTCTTCCCCTAGCTAACACTGACTTCTTTTCCAAATTGTGTAATAATAGGACTTTTTCTCCTAAGTTATCGAGATTACAGGTGGCGGAAAGGCAGACGCAGAAGAACTAACGGACATCGGACAGATCTATATTTTGAAAGTTATTCAGAATTCGATGACGAACATAATGATGTGAAATTTTTTTTCTCTTCGAACAACATTTACGGAGAGAGAGAGAACTGGCTGGCAAATACGACATAATTATCTTTTCCGCCAAGAGTATACCTGCAATATTTGAGATATAATAATATGAAAGAGATACGTAATAGATTAAAACTGACTGAGATCAATGTGGTACAAATGCTAAACTATTGACCAAACAGACAAATAACAAATAGTAAACAAACAATAAAGAAATTACATACACATAGAAAAACGTCAAAATGTACAATGAATAGACACACTATACGATAATCTTATAGTATCATATTAATAACTTGAGTTGTAGGAGTGAAATAAAAGAATGTTTTAACATATACTATCATACTTAACCGACTACAAATAAGAATGATAAAGATAGTAGCACTTTTTAAATTTAAAGTCATTTTATATTCTAAACAAAATTCATGATATACTTTTATGTACTAACCCTAGGTTTCGAACATCTGTCCAGCAAATTATTACCTTTAAACTAAACTATTAAATGGTGTAAACGACAACTGTTCCGATAAGTAAACAACCTTAGAGGAATAGTAAAACGTTCACATGGTGGCGTGTGGAAAAGAGGAATTCCATGCACATCGGTGGTTGTAGTAGTAGTATCTGTATTTTACGATTTAAAGGTTCATTAGTGCCCTGAAGGTAAACAAATGACTGCGAGGGGCACGGAAATGTAACAAATGGGAACGTCGCGAGTAGGCGCTCCGTGCTGTTTTCTGAATTTCTGGATGGTGAAGAGAATACACCATAAATATAAAGTTTTTAGAGGCCGACATAAATTATTTTATAAGTCTACGATAAATTATTACTGACTGCACTGTAGCCTGTAGCGGCAGGTGAGTCTAACCTGAAGGGCAGAGAACTTAAACAGGCCAACGGTCAGCCACGTCTCCATGGGGGGTTACGTTTCAGCAAAAAGTTAAGTAAAACCGCTTTGACCAGAATTCTAACATTAGTCGTATTCATAGATTAAAAACTAATAATTAGAAATTGTTAATGAAGCATTTTTCCTTAAATAATTATAGATTATGTCGTAGTATTTTTTCCTTGTTGAAGATATCAGGTATTTCCGAATTAAAATATTCTTATTTATTTTCCTAAAATAATATGTCCACTTATTTGCTTAAAGAGCACAGTGATTGACCTGCATAAATTACTAATAGGTATATACACAATAATATATATACAGATTCGGAAAATGCAGTTTAGGGTATAGGAATAACGATGTAATTGACCACGCCCCGCTAGTTCCATAAATCGTGAAAGCAGAGGCACACAATGAATTGAATTTAGCACGGCATGAACTGAGGATGAGTGCGGACGTAGGTAATAATTTCTAATATGAAACGAGACAATATCTCTTCGTCAAAAGCGAAGAAGTTATTTGTCACATTTTTGACAAATAATTTCTTCTATTGAAAGCATTTCAGCATTTTTTTAGCCGTAAATGCTATGCGAATAAAATAATAATTCTTATTAAAACCGAAATGAAAATAGAACATTAAAATAAAATTAAATAACTCGGAAACTAAAATCAACTAATAATTATCAAACAAAAATTAATGAAGTAAGGATTCAAACAAACCACCTTCTTGTGGCAAACAATAGCCAAACCGATTATACAATGGACCTCTCATATCATTGAGTTGATTTGGAGTAATGCTTGCACACAGTTGGATAAGTTTTTCCCGTAATTCAACTAAATTATTGGCTCGTTCAAACGCCTGTTTGTACGCGGTTTCCTTTAAAAAGCCCCACAGAAAGAAATCATGGGGTGCTAGATCAGGTGACCTGGGGGGCCATTTTATCATTCCCCTCGTAGCTATTAAACGATTGGGAAATGTTCTTTCCAGAAAATTTATAACAGTTAAGATATTGTGACTTGGGCAGCCGTCTTGTTGAAACCAAATGTCGTCAAAGTTGACAGGAAGATTTCGAACTGCAGGAATTATTTGGTTTTGTAAAAGCTCTAAATATTTATTTCCATTTAAATTGCCATCGATTAGCAGTGGGCCTATAATATGATTGTCTAAAATTCCCGTTCAAACGTTCAACTTTTGAGGATACTGAATTCGCACAGCAACACTCAAATAAGACCAATATCGTACTACGGATGGATCATGTTTCCTATGTAATGAATAGGATGATTCATCTGTAAACAATATATTATTTAAGAAGTTTTCATTCTCATTCACTTTATTTATCATGATTTCACAAAATTCCATCCATTTGAAATTGTCCTCGGGAAATATTTCTTGCGTTGTTTGAACTTTAAAACAACAGTATCCATTCCTTTTCAAAATATTTCTTACAGTTCTTTGCTTCATGTCAACTTCATCAGCAATTTGCCTGCTAGAACAAGGTTCACTAGTTTCAACAAGTGTACAGACATTAGTTTCGCGAATTTCACGTTCTTCGCTCATTTGTTGATGACGGGGTTCGGGTTGACAGCATTTTTTACAATAATTCACGCCATACCCGAAATTCTCAAAATTTTTGATAATGTATGAAATTATGCTAGCTGAGGGGATTGGTCTGTCTTGATATGCCACAGTAAATAAAACTGTGTCTTCAGTGGAATGGCCCCCGAAGTACCACTTCACAATTTGCACTTTTGC
Organism: Stenurella melanura; assembly: GCA_963583905.1. Taxonomy (NCBI): domain Eukaryota; kingdom Metazoa; phylum Arthropoda; class Insecta; order Coleoptera; family Cerambycidae; genus Stenurella; species Stenurella melanura. The sequence goes on from OY757310.1 coordinate 63,614,214, forward strand.
AGCAGTTGTGTAAACACACGGCATTTTAATAACGAAATTGAGATTAATTTATTTTATTCCCACACGTCTAAACAGCTAAGCTATTAAAAGCAGAATGGGTGCGCTGGTCTCAACTCGACGCGGTCAAGCGTGGCGTTATTGTTTTATACCAATGCTCTGCATTGTTCTACGACAAGGCGTGGTTTATCTGCGCAGAAACAAGTTTACGTACCTTAAACTAAATTTGCTGAATCTGTATACACGTTCTACATATTCAATAGAATAAATATGGAAAAAAATCTATTCCATCGAAGATTTTGACTCTTATCTCAAGATTTTAGCTTTATCACAGAATCTTGACTTTTATATCATGACCTTTGTTTTTATCTGAATCTATTAGTTTTTAACTCAACATGTTAGCTTTAACTCAAGACCTCAGCTTCAACTTAAGAGTTTATTTCAAGTTCATAGATTTAACTCAAGCTCTTAGCTTTATCTCAAGATTTTGGTCTTTGGCCTTTGTGTCAATATGTAGATTTTCAGTTCAAGATCGTAACTCCTATTTCAAAGCCTTAGCTTTTTAATTCAAAATGTTAGTTAGCCTTAAGTCAAGTTCTTAGCTTTAACTCAAGATCTTAGCTTTATCACAAGACTGACTTTTATCTCAAGATCTTGACTGATCTTAGATTTAACTGGAGATCTTGACTTTTATTTTAAGATTTTGGCTTTATTTCAAGATCTCGACTTTTATCTTTTAAACTTAATATGCATCTTTTAATAATGCATTTCTTCAATAACTGTATTCCGAAGTCGGTAGTTAGTAAACACCGTTAAAGTATTACTGTTTAACATTTAGTGCAAGAATTTTACGTTGTGGGAGATAAAAGATCTTGAAATAAAAGTCAAGATTTTGAGATACAAATTAAGATCTTGAGATAACAGTTACGATTCGAATATGGTGGGAATCAAGAGTGACATAAGAAATCAAAGCGGCATTATGACCTCTCAGCTCTTCAGTATATTAGTGATATAATAATTAGTAATTTTTAAAATGTCCGTGTATCTGTTACGTTTTTTGTTAGTACGATAACCTAAGAAGGAAAAGTTCGCTCGTATTGGAATTAGGACAGTCTTGGACGTATGTTTGTGTGCAGAATAAAAAATCTTTACGTAACATTTTGTTCTTTATAACTTACTTTACATAAAAGTGCGTATACATACAGATGCACAGACATTTTTTATTCCATATTTGAAATCGGTGTGTTATGAAATTGATTTCGGTGCAAACATTATTTCTATTATGAATATTAAAAATGTTTGTCGGCTTATCTATTTGATTCAATCAAATACTATAATATATGGTACTTGGTACACTTTCCATCCCACATCATCGGCGTCGGCACACGTTGTTAATGTTGACCGGTCGCCTTAGCTCTGAAAGACTGAATATCAAATTTGGGTGAATGACCCACTAATATATGAGTTATCTTCACTATCACTTGACTTGAGTGGTACGTACTGCCGATGAAAAACTGTTTATGAATTTAACTTTTTATTATGGAATTATGTCAAACGTCAAATCTAAAGTAAGTTCTTAGATGTAGGGTTACAAATTTATTTAACTGACAATGCGCTTTATGTACCTGACAAAATATTATAAACATCATTTCAATTAAATTCGTTAAATAGTTGAACACCGACACTATTGGAAATTTAGTCAATGTAAAATACGTCGAACTGATTTTTTGTGAAAAAAAAAATGCATTTCTGTATACCTACTTCAAAACTGTAGTAGTAACTGCCATCTATTTAGCAATTTTAAAACTGCTTTGAAACATTTAGCATTATTTTAATGTTCAACTATACATAGTCATTGCACTTACATAGATTTCTTGTAGTGTTTACAAATTAGAAATAAATTTTCACACAGCAGCGTCCGGAATTATTACTTAAAAAACAAACAATGTTGGTATAAACTCTTATGTATATTATGTACCTGTCCAATAGTTGAAAGGTTTATGTAAATTGCAAAGTTGTATCACTGGTGTTTCCTTGAGGTGGTTCCACCTGTCCGAGTCTCAAACGCATAACGTATTCTGGAATGTCATTATCACTTCATGGTGTGAGTAGTATGATGAATATAATTTTAAAAGGCGACTCGACCAATGGAAACAAAAAAAATCTTGGATGTCGAAAGTTGAACGGTTTTGCCGGAACAGGCTACCTAGTTTAATTTTGATTGTCCATCTGTCCGTTTGTTCTGTTTCTTATAAGTATGATAATTTAAGACAGAAAAGTTCGGTTGTATTAAAATTTTGATCGAAAGTTAGTGCCGGCTAGAGGAAGAACGCTATTGTTTTTGAGTCAATACAATAAATAAAAAAGTTATTAATCGTCATGTAAAAATATATTCTTGGTTTTTACATTTTGTAACTGGATAAAAAACTTGCGAAATTTTCCTACCATTATTTATTTATACATTTTACTATACATTTCATAATAATGTAATGCCCAACTGTTGGAATAAACGTTTCATCTAGACACATTATATAATAGACACTAACACTTAAAGTGAGTAATAATAATCTAGTAGTTACGCTTTAGATTCTAAATTAAATCCAAGGGTCGTAGAGACAAATAGATTGCAGGTAGTTCCATTTCCCTTTATTTTTATCGACTGTGCTGGCATTGTAAAATTAAAAATGTCTGAAACTAACATTATTTACAATAAATTGCGAAAATCCTTCAGAAGGTACACCAATTCTCTAAAGTGTTCAATAAATCGTCGAAGAGTAACCATCTATTAAATTATATTGTTATGAGTTTACGCACCCTAGGGGTTGAAGCTGATGGCTCATGCGTAGTAGCCGGAATTAGGTAGAAATGGTTATAGGCAACTGCATGTCTGTAATGTACTACTTCTGCACGCCGTGCCATCTGTGAGATACTAATAGTACGACTATCCTGGAAACTGCTACATTAGTCTAGATTACCGCACGAATATGGTTCAAGACTTTACTAGAAATGTGTAGAAGTTTGTTGGAATGCTTCTAAAGGTTTTTTTCAGTGTATATGAGCCAATGTAAACACGCGGAAAAGTAATTTGGATATGAATTCAGGTTAAATAATTCGGAAATGATAGAACGTGAAAATATTAAGTAATAAACATTGTTGAAGGTTATCTTAGACAGTAATCGTGTATTTTATTTACCTAATAAAAGTATCGTGAAGTTTTCAATAAGTTATTCGATCAAATGTGTTGATGTTTATCACTTGTTATGATTTTTGAACCCATACCACGGATTTTTAAGGAAGGTTTCCTGAGGGGTGGACACACGTGACAATATTTATTAAACTCTATAAATACAATTACGATTTGGATATTACGCTATTGCCTATTAGTAAATAGGACTTATTAGCTAAGTAGCCTTTAAGTAGTGTAGTTTAAAAACATTACGCGTTCTTAATGATATCATGTAAAATATTTCCATACAAACTTACCTATCCTCAACTGTTTACATAACCAGATCAATGCCTTGTTGTCGTGTGTTATTTTACAGCTTGCATAAATGCACCTGTTAAAATAATAGTACTCATACTTTTAAAACCCTGTATATATATATAGTTTTTTATGAAAAAATACCTCCACCTTGCTTGGTTATTAAAATATGGTATCGTAAGCCACTACATGTTTGAATAGACGTTTTCCAAAGAAATGCCATTTATTAAAAAAAACATGCAAACCAAATTAAAATATTGCATATATGCAATGTTATTTTTATTGCATTTTTTTGTCTATTGTTATAAAATAGCAGTAATTAAGTATATTTTTAAAATTAAAATGGACGTCCTGTTGTGATCATGACATTTCTTGTCCCATGTTTCTGCGGTGAGTAATTGGTATAATTTGTATTATAAGGGCGCTTGCATAATTAAAAAATAATTAAGAACATCAGATTATTATAAACATTAGCAACATGTTTAAGAATACGACACAAACCCAAGCTGCATACATTAAAAATACAGCAATTAATTTTAACGAAGTTGATGTAACAAGCATGTTAAAAATAGCACAATAATATTATAACTAGGATGTTAAAATAAGTCTCTTGAAACGTGCCAAAAATTTGCCATTAACAAAAAATAATTCTCCATATACGCTTTACTAATTAAATGAGATGGCATAGATAAGTATTTAGACATATATGTAAACGTTAATTATTTAATATTGCGTATAGAGTACATAACACCACAAATGATTGTATCTTAATTAAAATTTGTAGCCAGTTATTTGCATATACTTTTATTCCAGTGGCCTACATCTCCTGTTTACAATTAACTGCTAGAAAATAAAAAATTACGAGCTGCACTTAAAGCTGTCACGTTTTCGATTATGTTCAGATTAATATATTTTATTTTATTCCTGCAATAAAACAACTATAAAAAAATATGTTAATGAAAGAGGTATAGTATATCACTTTACAATACTATTAATTTCCTGTGCGTGGCGTGGTATAGCCACAAGAATGACAACAATATTGAAAACTAGCATCATGTAACTAAAAGCTGCAATTATCTTATTCAATAAAACTGTATATTTTAAACCGATGGCATTAAATGATATAGGTGGCAATTAAATTTATGACTTTTGGTAGCTTCTAATTTTCATTCGAACAGTTATTACAATAATTTATGATGTCTACAATAAACACCGTAAAATTGGATGATATGCTACTGAAATAATTATTTCATTATTTGCTCACTTCGATATTATCTGCTCCATGGATATGTTACGAATTGGATTATAAATTGTACGAATAGCAAATGTTGGAATCGTTAGAATCTTTTATAATTTAGGCTATGCATATGCAGTTTAATGTAGAAATAGACAACTCTTACTGTCAAGTCAATTTACCGATGTCCAAAGAAATTTTTTGTCCAGATTGTGGTAGCGAATCTCAGGGGCGGCTCACGTGCCATTATCATTCTCCAATATATATTTTTATTTTAATATTAGTTAATTCTCAATGAAGAGATTCTAATTAAAGCCTTCAAAATTTGAATTCTATAATAATCCGTGTAGAGTATGAGCAGTTTAATTATTATAAATAATTATTTTACATCTTTTCTAACAATTTCTCTCGTTCTCAGCGTCCATTGGATAAATAATAATACCTAACAATTAAAATTAAGATAAGAAAACTATTATTTAATTCCTCGTTTAACTCGCTCCAACTCATAAAAGAAACAATGAATTTATGTCTAGTTTTGTTGTCACTGCATATTTGTTAACAAAGTCTGGTTATACGAGGTTCAAATTCTAATAAGCTGAACATTATACTACTCGCTGATTTATTGAACATGTTATACAATGGTTGCACATTCTATGGGATACTTCTCGCAGTTTTATCGCAAATAATGTTAGTTTTGTTTAAGCTGCCAAGTCTAGTCCATATATTGTGACAAATTTATTACTCTTAAGTTTATAAACCTTAGGTATTATTGAAACTTATGCGTAGCCGGTTTTACAAACAATATTTACTCATATCTAAACGATAAAATTTTGTGTATTTTTTTTCTACATTTCTACAACCCATTTTTCTGTTAAATTACAAAGCAGTAAACGTCGATTAAAAAAATAAATACTTAATTACTACATTTGAAAGCAATGACATACAACTTGACAAGGGACAAAACGACGTGACATTAGGAATATCTGCTAACGTATTTTTGGCGAATCTAAGTTTACTTGTTATCGCGTGACATGATGTCGAGGAACTGCCATTTTTCCACATAAACATCCACATCTCTGACATTCCCCACATACCAGACGTGATAGACTGACTGACCCAAAGTTGACCCGATATATCAGACAATAAAAACAATGACAACTTCAACCGGTTCTCATATAATGGGGGATAACGATACCCCTCCCCCCACACCTGGTAATCACTTGGCTTTCATTTGAATGGAAGCCAAAATGCCATCAAGGATTTTTCTGTAGTTGAACAACATGTTGACTTCCTCACTAAGTTTTATATGCTATAGCTTGTAAGGGCTACATTTAAAACGGCACGGCGCAAAGGCTTTGTCGAAACAAATTTACTCTGGTATATGAGAACTAAAATAAAAACTATTTATAAAATCATCGATTTGCAATCTTTGCATTCTTTCGATAACCTGAATTCTGGTCATGCTAGCAATCAAAAATCCTAAAATCAATTTGTCTTTCTTACTGGACAATTCTCATTCCAACACTAGTCTCTACACAGTCCCCTACCGCTATGCAGAATAAACCAGTATCCACATAACCCCTACGGTTATGAAGATTCAGTTAAAATGAATTTATTTACATACCTTTTGGAACATTTTTCATTCAAATGAATTACATTTTCATGAAATCTATCATTCTGTTTTTTGAAAATGCTTAGCCTTTGAAACGTTTTTCGCCATTATTCTCAGCTCATCAGAAAGGCACAAAGCCACTCACACGATGTTCCATGCAAAAACCAAAAAAATTACCAACTTTTTTTACATTATTTGACATTGACTGAATGAAAAAACAGATTTTCACATGTGTTACCTATCTAGTAATGGAGCCTATATACTCTATACATGTTTAAAAGTGAATAATTTTTTGTTTGCTTATACTTGCAATGAAATATATTTTTTATAGGATTTTGCAAAGAGCAGAAAAAAATATCTATGAGAACTAAAATAAAAACTATTTGTAAAATCATTGATTACAATTTTTGCATTCTTTGTTAGCATAACCAGAATTCAGGTTATCGAAAGAATGCAAAGATTGTAAATCAATTATATTACAAATAGTTTTTATTTTAGTTCTCATAGATATTTTTTTCTGCTGTTTGTTAAATCCTATAAAGAATATGTTTCATTACAAGTATAAGCAAACAAAAAAGAATTCACTTTTAAATATTATATATATTTGTATTACAAAAGTAATGATAAGCATAGTATAACCTAGGCACTAGGAGAAGGATAGAGGTGTTAAAATATGCAAGCAATGTCGAAACCGTTGATTTTAATATTTTCCTTAACACTTTTGAAGCCAGGTAGCAATTATTCTAATTAATTTGATGTACTCCATATTATTGCAACGCACATTCAAGTACCCTTATATTAAAATTTTAATGTTAGCTCATTGATGAGAATATAACAGCATGTATATGATTTCTTAGGTCAGAGACATCAATGTGGCAGGTGCTATAAAGGCCAACTTACAGTGAGGGAATTTAAGAATTATTATTTATCAAACGGAATAATAACCAACAACTACTTTCATTTCCTACGTACTTTGTTATAAGTAGAGTAATTCTAGCAAAGTCTAAAAAAGCATTCAATATCTTGCAAGTAGAAATCGAAAGGCACTATCCACAGTGTTAGGAGTAATGAAAATATTAGAAACTGACAGTTGATTCTAATAACATTGATCTGATCGTTTTCATCAACAATAGGTTTGACAAGATGGATTGGTTAAACATAAAATTAAATTGATGTGAAGTGACTTAATCGAAAAACAGATCTAGAAGATCAAGTCTTTTAAGAGCAAATTGTTATACTGTCTATTTTTCAGTTGTTTAGCTACTGCTCTATCTGTTTTTAGCGTCCACTGGGCTACAACATAGTATAATAAACCATGTACTAGCGTTTCTTCTAGGGATATAGGAAGATTAGAACTACTCACGAAGAGTGTAAATACAACCTAATCAAGGACTCTGTCATATACAAGAGAAATTCTTAGTCAGAAGATAGCTCGAAAACTTGGCAGTGTGGAAATCCAAATGAAACAGAAGAGATAGGAAAATGCAACCTCTATCATAAAATTATCATACTGGGTCTCTATCCAAGGTTCTTATTAAGAAAGTTCTAATTATTTATGTGTCCAATCTCTGTAATCAAATTTTTCCAAAGTTACGAGTATCAAATTGTCAATAAGAAAGTTCAGCTGATACCCATACTCCACTAAAATCATCTATAGTGTATAACTGGTTATCGTAAGGAATCAGGATTGATATGTTTTCAATAGATGTGATTTACAAAATATGTACTGTGTATTCTCTGTGTATCGTTCAAATCTTATTTCCATGTATTTCAATGGTAGGATCGACTCAGTTATCGCAGATTATATATTGAGCACCTCAATTCAGCATACTTTCAAAGCTCTATTTTTGGGTTTGGTATGGACAAAATCGGTTGTGGAAGAACTAGGTTGATTGGTTAAACATAACCAAGGTTTTCATCAAATGGGCAACTGGTTCCAAAATTAAAATGAAAAATTGTTGATACTAATGTACCTCTAAAATTACTTGCCTCTTTGGAACATTCGTCTAAATAATCGAAGTATCAATGTTGCTATATACCATTTCAGTTTATCAGATGTGTAGCGACAAACAAAGAAGTTCAAACATTTCACTACCCAATCATGCTTTACCCCTCTCTTAAGACGTCCGAGTGAATAGAAATGTTTTCCCTGTACACTCGCGATATCTATCTTGAAGTATCAAACATTTATTATGCCACCTGTAGTTTCTCTTATTTCATAATAAAATTTTATTTAATTTCCGAAGCTCTTGTTGACTCGGACATTATTACATTGCTCAGTATTATTTATTTCTGTATATTATGTCGAGGCTTACGCCAATACGCATACGTGAAATACTTTTATGAATAGCCCGTGAGGTCGAGAAGTAGTTGTAGCGAAATGTTAATTAAATCGAAATATAAACCTACAAAAGGCATCGACCAGGATCTGAGACCGACAGCTACAGCTAATCTTACGGGTGCATGGTAGTTATCTGTTAATTATTTAGAGCCCCATAACACGATTATTATTAGCTCAAGAGTTTATACCTTATATGATTACATTTCATTTGTACAACGGAGCCATCAAAATTCAAGACATCCGTTTAAATATAAATGCTTTGGTTATCGACTGGCGGGTTCTATTCTGAATATAAATTACATAAACCTATAACCAATTAGTTTTTATCTTGTCGCTTGTGATATGTTCATTAATATCTTCAATTATTCCGATGGAATTTACAAGCACGGTAGATGGCTTTTTCTTTTTCTAAGCACGTACGCACAATTAAAATTAAGGGGAATTAATGGTAATTATTAAATGAGATAATATATATGATGGGTATCGTAGTTTTTAAAATATGCACTTACATTAAATCTCTTACCGACATATCTACACGTGTTCTCGCTACACTGAATGCATTTATTTTGTGAAGATAAATACGAACTAACAGAAAAGTACTGAGTAACTACGAAAGTATTATAATGTTATAAATAAAAAAGCCAATTATGAAACTAATTAGTACTTTTTCCAGTATCTACGCAATAAATAAACAGTGCATAATTAATATAGAATGGTGGTTCACTTTCGAATTGATGGATTCTCCAATCAATATGTTTCATACTCGTATTTGTAAAGAGATAAAATTGCGGCAAACACTATTGTGAACATATTCACAAAAAGTCATGTATGTTGAAAACAACTAGAATGACATGGGACGTAAACATATGTCAAGACGATGTGTAGAAGAAGAAGAAGGAGGAGGAGAGGAAGAAGAATGAGAAGGAGGAGAAGAAGAAGGAGGAGGAGGAGAAGAAAAGGGAAGAAGGAGACTAGGAAAAGAAGTAAGACGTTGACGACGTTGTACGATAAACATAAAAACTGTACGAGGTAATGATGTAAAATTTAAACACAAAATTGATCTACATAACAATCGATTCGACTATTACCTTCATAGATGAGATAAAAACAAAAGAAGAGGTTTTCTATGCTTTCAACGTCTGTGAGGCACATCAATATTTACCACATAAGATTATCATAAGTCATAGAATTTAGTGCAGTGTCTATCCCTTATTGTATTCACTTTAAACGAGTTATCTGAAATATGGTATTTCACACAAGCCATCAAATATACGTTCGTTTTCAAAGTATCCTATGACAGCACTGTTCTATCTATGTAACTCAGTATACATTAATACTGTTCTAAATTAAGGCTTTTTCAATCAACACCGACGATGAAAATGAACGCACCATTCAAAATGTACTGTTTGTCAGGTTTTAATAATAATAATTATTATTTTCGGTCGCAAAGCCAAGATTTTCAGTAAAAACGGGGTTTCACAACAAAAGCCCACCAGCAGCAAAATTAAAATCCAAGTCATTACTTGGTAGTTAGGTATTTCCGGAGTAGTTGATACTGAATCTAATGTCAAATTTGAAAATGGCGAATCAAATAGTGCTGCCTGCCATAATCGTAAAACTTTTGCACATTTACATGATGTTTGATACATGGGGATATCAATATTTCAGAGAATCGAATATCAAAAAATCGATCAATATTATCTTTTAATTTTAATTTTAATATAAAATCTCATCGTCGCGTCGCGTAAATAACAAACAGCTCAACCATTATACTTTTCACCGATGCATTGTTTATATAATTGTCGCACATTCTGTAGAATACTCGTCGTAGTTGTTTTGTAAATAATATTAGTTTTAGATATTTTTAGTTTAATTACAAAACATTAAAAAAAAGTTATTTAAAAAATGTATTACTTTTCCATTTATTGATCGATTTTGTTCAAAAGCAATAGGATTCTTCCTCTAGCCAACACTAACTAACTGTCCAAAATACAATCGGACTTTTCGTTCTTAAGTTATCGTGCTTACAAGAAACGTGACGGACGGAAGGACGGACAGACAGACCGGCAGGCAGACAGACAGACAGACAGACAGACAGACAGACATACAGACAGACAGACAGACAGACAGACAGGCATGCAGGCAGGCGGGCAGACGGACGGACGGACGAACATTTTGAAGTTGTTCAGAATTCGATCACCAATACAGTGATATGATTTTTTTTTCTCTATGAGCGATATTACCGGTTTTAGAAATGTGCCGATCGAATGCAATATACTCCGACCACAATATCGATGTTAAGTAATAATGTTCAATTAATTGTGCGCCGGTGAAATTTCATTACATAATTTTTAGTGATGGTTTTTTGAAGGCGTGTCTAAATAAAAAATATTAAGCACTTTAAACTAAACCGTATCCCTTCAAAAGCTTATTTACTCATGAAAATAAGAATAAAAGTTCATATTAACACGGGTCTGATTTTATTTTCTTATCCAGACACAGAAGAGGGTGCGGCTTATTTTTTGAACACCCTGTTTAACAAAATTACTCAAATCTAATTTAATTTTGGGTGTAATATGCACAAAACTGCCAGAAAAATGTGCTCTCTTGTTTGAACAAAACGCGTATATTTTCAATCAGTATTTACAAGTGATTTGAAAGTAAACTAATATTTATTAGTATTACTTATCAATTTCAGTGAGAAAATTCTCGTCATTCCGCGTCCAAACCAAACATGACGTCACCCGCAATATATGTTAAACATTAATATTAGGATATAAAACTTCGAGAATACGATAATAATGTTTGTTATGAAATTAGGTTTGGCTGGTTTTATGGCAGGTTCCGATATCGAACCCGGGGCCTACAGACACAATGGCATTATACTTTTCTCCGGAGCGAGCAAACATGCGAAGCGTTTTACAAAGACTATCCAGTTTGGTCTTTGCTCGAACAAAAGCTCTTGCCTGCATTCTATTCATATCGTCTCACCTGTATACCTGCATCTACATCCTGTGTAGTTGTAATACCGATAGAATAGGCAAACAACGGCCTATCTACACCAAGGTTGCCAACTTTGCTGCCCTCCTAATTCCGTCGTCAATGCGTGAATAAAAACGCGACGAAGACTTATGTCAACCGGTAACTTATCTCGTCAAATATTATTATAAGGTAGAACTGTTTGTCAAATCAACAAAATATCTTCTCTATTATTTTACGACTATGATATTTACATTACTTTTTTAATACGATTCATTTGTGAAAATATCTACAGTGTGTCCACGGATTAAGATTGGAAGAGAAAGAAATTGTTTACAAGTAAAAGCCAGTTTTTATGAAAACACCTGCCTTTTATATAAAGTCCGAAAATGATATTATTTTGCAGAAATTACACTGACCCGCAAGGTTTTTCTTCTTAACTCAAATAAGTGATTCCGAATTTTTTTGACATGCTGAACTCGATGTCGTTGGCCGTTTTGCGCCATCACGTCAAAATTTTGTTTGGAAACCTAACCTAATAACTGAATTATACCATACGAGAAGTAAAACGGACCAGACCTTCTTATTCAGCTGTCCAAAACCTTCAAAAACCAATAGTCGGAATAAACAAAACATAACTATAGATGACGCAAACCTTAGTTTACTTCTGAATTTAGCAAGAAATACTAGAATTTTTGTCGTTATTATGTGTATGTAAATCGCACCTAAATAGCTAATTCCATAGGAAACTAACGCGCTGAACACAATGCGTTACCCGTTTTGCTATAGCAAAATAGATAAAAAACATTATAAAAATGTTATTTTATCCATTTTGAGGTTATGCTTTCTCAAAATTCTGACCTGATAGAGCAAGACGGGTTAACGGCATTGTGTTCAGTGCATCAAAATCCCATGGAATTAGCTATTTAGGTCTGATTTACTTGTAAGTATAAATACTCACCACAAGAATTCTAGTATTTAGAAATAGAAATAAAATCATGTTTGCGCCATCTACGGTTATGTTTTTTCTTTATTATTACTATTGGTCTTTGAAAATTCTTGAGAGCTGAATAAGATGGTCTGGTCCGTTTTACTCAATGTCGTATCATTTTTCAGTTATTAGGGCACGGATATAGGCAGAAATGGCCATATTGGCACTTTTAGGTTAGGTTTCTCAACGACGATATGGCGCAACGGCATCGTATTCAGTACAGGTCCCGCAACGTAGCGTGATATCCAAAATGCAGTAGAGGACATGATATCGAACAGAGGTAGAGAGCGCTGTGTTCCAAAGAAGTGGGATCTGCACTCATACTATATCAGAACCTCCTTAAAAACTTGTCCTCTCGCTAAATATTGCCTGCTCATATTTCTCATCAGACCTTCTTTCAACTCTCTATCGCAGACAAAATTGCGAATCGTTAGAAAATAATACTTTAGACCACTGCCGCAAGTTCTAATTTTCGTTCTCACGTAAACTTAAGACGACCTACTTGATAATGACGAAGAAGCAATCTTAGCTTGATTGTCGGCTGGTCTTCTTACTTGAAGTTGACTTGTTTCAGCCTTCTGTTAAAGTATTACATTAGATCATAGACGACTGTTGGTGCTTGTAACAGTTTATAATATATTTTCTAAGTACAAGCTAATTATTAACATTTATTTTGTCGTGCACTTTGGACAACCTGATTCAACTCTTCTCGATTGATTTTCCGGAATCTTGCAACTACTCGCCTTGTTGTAGTTCTGATAAATTCAAACTTCGAAATCACAGCTATTATTCTGGCAACTTGTTGAAGAATAAGTTGCCAGCCGTTACCCAGTTTATGTTGTGCGACTTCACTGATGGCGATGTTATGAGACTTCATTGATGGAATTCTATAATCGACTAACTGTAACAATTTTTAATTTTCAAAAGAAAGGAAGGTCGATGAAACTTACTAATTCCTATTTAATCGTGAATTATTATTTGTTTGCTTATAATTGTATTGAAACATATTCTTTATAGGATTTTGCAAACAGCAGAAAAAATAACTATCTATGAGAACTAAAAGAAAAACTATGTGTAAAAATATTAATGATACCTTTTCATTCTTTCGATAACCTGAATTCTGGTTATCCTAGAAAATTAAAATTCTAAAATGAATTAGTTTAATTTCTTATTTGAAAATTCTCATTCAACAACTAGCATCCACTCAGTTCCCTACGGCCATGCAGATTAAACTAGTATCTACAAAACCCCCTACGGCCATGAAGATTCAGTTAAAAATGAGAAAAAGGCCTAAAATGAATTTATTTACCGACTTAGTCTTAATGTAATCCATTGGAATGAAAAATTTTTAAGACAAGGTAGGTAAATAAATTCGTTTTAGGGCTTTGTTCTCATTTTTAACTGAATCTTCATGACTGTAGGGGATTATGTAGATACTAGTTTAATCTGCATAGCCGTAGGGGACTGTGTGGATGCTAGTTGTTGAATGAGAATTTTCAAATAAGAAATGGAACAAATTCATTTTAGGACTTTAATTTGCTAGCACAACCAGAATTAATATTTTTACACATAGTTTTTGCCTATGAGGCAGTTATTTTTTCTGCTGTTTGCAAAATTCGATAAAGAATATGCTTCAGTTACTAATTACTACTTTCCTAAATTACGTACATCCTCCAGTAACAGAGATAAAATAATGAATTGACAATTAAAATGTTGAAAAAAATGAGGCTTTGTTGTGACTAGATTGAATGTGTCGTTATCATCAGTGCATCCTTCAGACTGTATTAAATGCGGTAAAGTTTGAAATGGTTCACAAATGAAGAGCATTGTACTGTTTCCGAAAAATTACTCTGCAAAAGAGGAGCACCTATCCACCTGTTTAAAAGTTATCGAGCATCAAACTGATGAAAAATTTGAGGTGTGCCTCTTTTTCTGTGCCAGTGTGGTTTTTTTTTAATTAAAAATGATAATAAAATATGTGCTAAATAGCTTATCTTAATTATCAATTAGTTTTCGTTGACAATTTTGTGATTGATGAAAACTTTGTAGGTTGCGGCTTGTGAAAACAAGAAACGTTGTTTGTTTTTCAAAATTAAATCCGTAAGCAAAATCAATTCATAAAACACTAAATTCATTAAACATTATTCACCTGTGACAGGTATAAATAAATAATTAAATAAAATTTATGCCGACATGCCGCAATAGCTGATTAACTTGCGAATATTTTATTCAAAATTAGTACCATTATGTAAATTAAGTAGCAATGAAAATAAAACAAATAATTAAAGCCAAGCGGAATAAAAATCTATTTAAAAAATTAACACGTTTCTACGAGAGCTGACATTTTAATTAAATCTTTTTTATTCCCTTAAACAGGCAACGTCCCCTTAAATGGTAAATGATACACTTTCAGAGCGCATTGGCTATATACGAGTGATATCGCAATACGTACTAAAAAGAAATCTTAACCAGTTTAGTATTCATATTAGTATTTTTCTATCACTTTCTTGGCTATGTCGGTACCTTTTGATATACATACCATTGCCCGTTAGACATGGACGTGTTCGGCGTAATTTGTCCTGATACCAGAGGCGGCTCGACAGACCAAGCCCATAAGGATAAATAAGACACTTCAAATAGCATAAATAGTTAGGAATGCTAACTTTTTAAATTGGATCTAATATATATTTCGTTTCGATGTTTACGTCTGGTTAGTGTGACTACTTCAGTTTAAGTTTAAAATGCATGGAAAAATTATTTCTCAGGCAAATACCTCTGCAGTAATTATTCATAGTTTACCTGAATGCGATAATAAAAATTTGAATTCGGAAAATTACCAATACAGATATAATTATAAAATATAATTATATGTAAATGCAAATTCCCTACTAGATATTTTTTTTTTTTTTAGATCAACAGCGGTTGTGTATGTACTACTGTAAGGATCATTTGGCTGTAAATTCATTAAATATCAATGTAATACGTTTAGTTTGAATATAGTTGGGGTATATATGGAAGAAATGTTAAAGGACGTATGAGACCTGATGTTGTACTGCACAAATTAGCCTGCCGACTTGAGAAAAATTTACTGTTAACAAAACTGAGACATTTGAGCAAAAAAAGAGCAAGAAAATAGGAAATCTCAGATTAGTTATGTCAATCGGAGAGATCATCGATTACAGGAATAAGTGCAAAAAGATCTATCAAAAGTTTTATCAGTTTCTTGCTAGAAAATACATCAAACACTATTTACACGGTTACATGTAATAAATTGCGCGAGTAGAATTTCTGATATCCCTGGTGTATTACATGTGCGAAAATTTTATAAACACCACAGTACTTGCAGTAAGTTAATAATATTTAATTCTAGTTGTCCCGCGCTTTTTAAAATGTTTGCGTGCAGAGTGAATGTGGGGCTTGTGTCTAGTATCTGACGTCAGTTCAGTTTCTGAGCTTGAAATAATCGGAGAACTCTAAGTATATTATAAATTTACTAATACATTGTTGTTTAAAGAGTTGCTTAAATACTTGCTCTATGGGTGTTAAAAGTGACTCAAACCTGTGGCTTCTGGTGTCCCACCAGGTTCTGCTCTAGGCCTCAATCTTCTCATACTATATATCGTGGATATTGACAACACATGAACTACTTACTAACAAATAGAGTTTACTGACATCCTAAGGTAGTATGTGCGGCCAAAATTCCTAGTATATAAAGCATTATATAAGTTCTTCTTTGATGTAGTGTGACGACACATAGCCAATGAAAATGTAGATTATTTGATTAGTAATGGATAAGTAATGATGTACTGAACGCGCCCAAGAAAGTACGTTGAAAACACATCGATGGGTAACAGATTACCTCAAATAATTGTACAATGAAGGATTTATTTCGATCCAGTAGTTTCGAGGAGTGCCTCATATATACAAACTTACGACTTTATGTAAGATGTTTCATGAAGACGTATTTATATTTATAGGACAGTTAATATAAAAAAAATAAATCCTGTAGAGTTTCAAAAGCTTCGCGCATTTTACCAGCTTCCTCTACAATTAAGGGTAGATATATTTATTTGAATCAAATTTATTGCCTTCTATAGACTGGATCTAGACCAACTGTAGCTGATCTACAGCGATTTTACATGTTATCTTGGATTTGCTAAAATAATAATACATTTTTTTGAAAACGAATTCAAGACGACAGCAGATAGTTCTTTTTTTACTAGATAACAGTTCCTCGAATTATATATTGCTTTAAAATCTGTGGCACCACAAGATTCTATTTTGCAACCACCGTTTTTTCTATACATACCAGCCAATTTATTAAATATCCTAGTAACTGTCAGATACATGCGTCGATAATACGAAGTTCTATTATTGCTTTAATTTTTGTCACATTAACAGCGATTGTTAGCAGTCAAAAGAAGATCACTATTTAATTTATTGATACCAATGAAACTGAAAGTCGACGGATTATAGCGGAATCTGACCTGTAGTTTGAGGATAATACTAATATGCTAAATCGAAATGCAACGGTTGGATATGCAACCGTTAGATAGGTACGGTAATACAGGTTTCTTACCACAATTAAATTACATCAATTCTCTCAATGAACCTAGATTGCTTATGAGGTCGCTTGACTCTTCAACCGTTCTTCACTTCGGCCTAACAAAATATTTTCTATTACAATTAGGTTTAGCCCAAAACTCTCAAACTTTTTACAAATAGCTAACTTCCATACATCTTCAGGAGTTATTTCCGCCTTTGTTACAAACTCCAGTCTTAACATCTTGCATTCGCAAAGTATATGTTTCGCAGTCTCTACTGCAGTATCATAGTATCTGCATTTATCATTTTTGCCTTAACCATATTCTTAAGATATCTTACAATCGCCTGTTAGAAGGTCTGTCGTCAGCCTTAAGTCAAACTATTCAAGTTCTAGAGCCATTGAGGTATTCTCTGTCGAATAAATCATGAACTGTTTCGCTTGTTTTTGCCTTGAGTACTGATCTAGTAGTAATTTTTCTATTCCTTTTCCTACTTTAGGATCTATTCCGCTGTCTATTAAATAAGACACAAACCGCATCGGGCCCAAAATATGGAACTTCAGCATCTTTTTTACAAAGATTTCATCCTCTATTCCCTTGAGTCCTGGTACCCGCATCAAGATAACATAGTTGTAGAAGGCCTGGAAACCTCCAACTCGGTCTAGCTAACTGAAAGTATATAGACCCTTGCCCCTCCATTCGAATTTATGTTTGTGTATTCCTGAACACAGATCTATAGCATAGATTATTGTCTTGCCTAGGGCTCTGAATAGCCTAAAATAAGGTCCTGCTACGTCCACACTGGCCTTAAATTAACGTTCTTGTATAAATATAAAATTGAAAACCAAATGCCCGTTTGCGATGAATCTATAGCATTCGTAGAATTTCTTTTAATTTGGGTGAAATAGGGTGGATAAACATGGAACGTCACAGATTGCTGCACGGAACAGGAGTTTTTTACTTGCTTGCTGGTCTATTTAACTTATTTGAAGGCTGTTGTATAAAGTGTCAATTTGGTATTGCATTTTTAAAAGATTTAACTTGAACTATTTGTTGGCGCTATGTTCGACAGAGCTGCTGCACCCTGTGCGCCGTCAAGTAGCCTAATTATTATTTAAATAAATGATTAAGAACACGGCTTACTGCAGATTATAAATGATATTATTAATAAGTTAATTACGAGACGAAAACTCTTGAGAGAGACTCACATATAATAAGGCACACAATCTTTAATTATTTTCTTGTCATTACGTGAAAAAAGTATGGAGATAGAAGGTAGGGTGTACACTGTACTTGAGCACTTAACTTCTATTTGTTTAACAACATTACGTCAAAGAATATAATTATTGCACTCACTTGAAGAGTTTGTAAATATATACACGAGCCGCCTCTGTGCCCCGTTTGGTACGGTACTACAACCAACATGTTTACCAGTTTTTTGTCGGTTTGAAAGCATGGTTGCTAATTAAATCAATTATTTATACCAAATTCCAATAAAGTGTGTTTTAGCGAGACGTATGCGAGTGGGTGTTTTCGATGGCAAATTAAAACCACATGGTGTTGTGCTCGTCGTTGTGTCTCCCAGTCTGCATATTTGCTAGCATTAATATATATCCAGTTAACGTGCCAACATTTGAGGCCAATCACTCTTTTGGTAACGCAGGAAAGATTAAGAAATATCATTAGCACAGTGTCTAGCTTTTGCCAATGTTATTTATTGGAGTATTCCTACTACAATTTGTGAAAGTTTTTTTTTTCATGCTTAATAATTTATGTATCCGATAATCACGATTTAAATTGTCAATTTTGTATGGTATTTTATCCAGACAAACGTACATTTTCTTGATTTTTAAAATCTATCAATTGCGGCGTTATAATTTAACGCTGTCATAATTAGAATTTATTTTGGTCCAGTTTTTGTTTTTCAATAAATATAATTAATTTTTCAACGTGTAATCAATATTTGGGGCTATTTATAATATGTTTATCCTGTAAAACTGTGACCTGTATTTGGAAAACAATTTAATAATGGAAGTATGACAGCAAATAAGAAAATTTCCTTTTTTTATAAGAAAACTTCGATCTACTAATGATCCATAAATACCTGACCTACTTTTATTTAAGTCGTCCATAGGAAGGAATGTATTATGATGATGAATATTCAAAGTAAACAACATTTACTGTTACTCTTTCTTTGATTACTCTAAGGAGTAGGTCTATATATTGGTTTAAAAAAGTTGTCTTTCATTACATCCAATATTTCTATCGGTAAATCATATGGGTTTAATATTCTTTTGTAGCCATAATTTCTTGATTTTTCAATAGAATAATTCTGTTTTGTTATCATTAAACACATAATCGAGCATTTGTTGAAAATATGGTACACTCCACACAAATCATAACGCATCCCTCAGTTTTACAAATGTGCCTAAAGCAACCGATAATTCATAGTAGTTAAATATTCGACAGATAATCCCAAATTAGCAATACCAAATTTGTAATCGAATATTTGCCGTAATTCAGTCTATATGTATATAGATCCGTTGCGCAATGACCATAATACCAATGTTTGGGTTATCCAACGCTGATGATGCGTCACGAGTTGACCAATATAATGGGCCTTTTCAGCATATTTTTTTTATTGCGGAATCATAAATTTTATGAAAAATTAAAATACCTGTATTTTTTCAATTTCTATTTTGATGCAGGTTAGAGCCAGAAAAAAATAATTAAAATCACCTATTTACAAGTCCAATTTAAACGATTATCCGTAACGCGCCATTAATACGTCAGCAATCCCAAGCTAATAGTGTAAAAGGCGACTCGGCAACACTGTACAAAATCAGCATTCAATTGACGTTTGTAGTGCTGGGCGATATCGCGATTTTCCAATCACTCCTTAACGGCGACTTATATTTTTCATTTCCGGTGGTTTTAAACTAACGCCATCACAATCTGCAAGCTGATATGTTTATCTTTCGCCGTAATTTGTTTGTGTGAATGTATGGCTGCATTAAGCAGCAATGGACAAGTATGAATTGAAAGTAAAACAATGTAAATTACACTTTATATTAATATTTTATATAATCACGGTGATTTAATCACGGTGATTTAATCACCGGCAGTGACATATCGCTCATGACTAGACGTTTGACAACTTGTTGATGTTAACATTTTGGTTTTGAGGTTAGCGTAAATTGGAAGCCTCCGATTTCGATTAAAATGTCTAGCAAGCAGTGTCTTGTTCCATTCTGTGAAAATACGACCGAAAATGCCCCAGAAAAGACGACAGCTCAAATGAAAGTTTAAGGTTATCCGCTATCCGCACGCTCGGTGATCGCAGTGTTGTCGGTTTGCAAGTTCTTCTGTTGTGTCCTCGATGATGATTGGTGGGATTACGTGTGCAACCAAGGCGCGTGAAACTCGAGCGTTTGAAATACCCCGTGAAAGTTGTTGTATTTCGCTAATTTATTTCTCAGAGATTGCTGTTCTAAGACGCCTCATTTTCGGATAAAAAAATATTTTATTTTCCCCAAATGACACACACCATATTTAAATGTCAAAATTCGAATGTACTGTAAAGGCCCATTTCAGACAGTTGTCGCAGATGACATCTATCAGTGCTAGTCATTCAAATATTTTTACAACTTCATCTGTTCAAAAATGATGCTGAATCTTTTGTTGATTTGCGAAAGGTGTTGAGGAAGCATAAAGATGGATTAATAATACAGATATGGTGTAGGTACATACAATGCCTATATGGGGTTCACTCAAAATATTTACTTTGACGATGGCATCAAATAAATATATCTCAATATAGCATGTAGTTTGGTAATTCGAGTCAATGAATGCTAATAATTGACATGTCTTCCATGCAGACCATGATATCAAGATACTATCCACATTCATACAACAGCTCCCACCTCAATATAACTTAAACTAGGTTGCACAAAATGAAATAGTTTATGAATAACAACTTTTAGGGAACATACACTAATTAGCATGAATACAAACATACCACATATATTAGGCAACCCCCAAAAGAAAAGCCTATGGCTTTCCGGTAGGGAGTTACAGATTTGAAAAAACAAACAACGTTCATTACTCACGGATAATGTCAGTGTTGCAGCTGGGATCGAACCCACAACACGATAAAAAGTGTACCAAGCTTGCTCGCCACCAACAACGCTTTAGCCGTTACTGTGCTATCGTGCCATATACCGTACCATACAGTGCCATACAAGAATTGCTAGCAAAATTGCATAGAATTGGGATTATTACAAACCTTAATTATATATCTCTTTTGTTGACACTATTTCAGCTGGAATTCTAGCTGTAGTTATCGTTAAATATGATAGTTAATTATTAAATATAAAACACTGCAGTTTGTACTAGGTGTGTACGAATATTCACTTGTTAACCAATTTCACGAATTTATTTTGTTCATTTTTATATGGATATAGCTAGCCAAATACGAACACGAATTCGATACGTCCGTCCAGTTGGCTTTCGTCTGCACTGGTAGTAGCCAATTTGAGATACGACGATTTCTGACGAATACCAACTTTGGTATGTTTTCAGCGTAACCATATTTGGTAGAAATCCACTTTCTCGCGCAGTATTAATATTTTGGAATGATTTTTAATAAAAGAGAAATCTTTGGAATTACTGAATATTAGATTTTCGACAATTCTCTGAATTTAATGGAGAATTGCGATTTATTTAGTCAAAATATCATAATTATATTTAAAATCTTAAGCACTGAATTAATGAAATAGCGAAAACGATGTTTTACAATAGGTTTTCAGACTTTATGAGTATGACTTATCAACATCTTAGAGAAAAAAGGTAGAAGGTAGACGTTGGCCCCATTTCGAATACTTCCCCTGAACTATTAATTGTTGATAATTAATAGCATTCGCTCTGTGGTAGACGGTATCAATTTCAACGAATATTATTGTACTAGGAATACGGACAATAATTTTTATATTAACGATTGTAAGGGTCACAAAATGCACATTTCGAATCGAAATGGGATATCTCTTTTCTTATTTAATATTATTTTAGTGAAATTGGCGTAAAGTAGATTCTTAGTATAAGTACTTCTACATCCACATAGTGGAGGGGAAGTATGGTAATCGTAAAGAAAATTTTTTGAAATAGGTTTAGAATGTCACGAAACGTTGAGATTTTAAATATGAGCGAAAAAGAATTTCTCTATGTCTGTCGGTCTGTAACTTTGAGTGCACGTTTTCTCCGGAACGGTTTAAGATACTGACTTGAAATTTTATACACGTATGTATTATAACGAGATCTGGGACTGGATTGTATTTGGAACTTATATTTGCAAGTACATTCACAAATAGGCGAAAAAATCTTTAGCGACAGAGCACAGTGATTCAAAATTTTGAATAATATGGATGCACTTCCCTGTCCTGGCATAAGAAGCCACCTGCCATTCACGATGGTAGAGAAATGTTAGAAATAATAATTTGTGGTACCTACTGCTAAATATCAGGAGAAGCTTTTAATATGGATTAGGATATTGTCTTTTTCAAGAAAGGGATGTTTTTAGGCATCTGTTCTAATAATTTCTATTTAAATTTAATTTTTAGTTTCCTTTCTTAAAAATCTTAATAATGACTTTTATTTTGTAGAATTAGGCAAGACCACACAGAAATGGCAGTTTTTTATCAATATTTATCGATTGCTGGGGCTGGAGAGTGCAAAAAATGCCATGAAAAGTCGCAAATTCTTAATGAACAAATTAGCTTATTTGTTTAAACAATTACAAAATGCGCGAGATATCGACACACACAAAAAACGGCCTCCAAATTTAAATTTTCTATTCCAAATATTTTAGGAAATATCGGGGCGAGCGCAATTCGTGACTCACCCGGTATTTAGCGTTCAGTGCGTTCACATTACGTTGAGCGGTACTGTATGTTGTTGGTAACTAAAAAAACTATGACAAGTTTCAATCCGCAAAATAGTTGAAACATATGAAATTTGATTTTTGAAAATTAAATAAATATTAAAAATATATACTTAGAGCATTTTTTAAAACAACTTAATAAAAAATTGTGACTCCGAATTTTCAGCTGTTAGCGCTTGGAATTACATACAGTAACACATACAAAAATATCTCTGCTAGTAATATATAAGGGTTAAATTATTAGTTATTTTTATTTCAAACAATGTACAGACCCATAAGACAAAACTAAACCATCTAAGAACAGGTACTTAACATAAGCGAATAGAAAGCATTCAATAGAGATAAGGTTGCAACATTTTTTTTATTGGTCTGCTCCATGGAAAGGTGGAAGTCCAAGGAAAAATATGGTTATTTTGCATCTATGAAATTAAATAATGCTACTTTACTACTTGTGGTTATTTATAATAGAAAGGCTATTTTTATCTATTAAAATATACCTGACTTTTCAATTAAAACAAGGCTTGAATAAATGAATAATGCATGAATAATTATTTATGGAAAATAAACTGCAATTATCTAATACTGAGTAGGTAATAAGTATCTTTAAACGTGTGTATTCTGTATTGTATTTAATTTAAATGAAATTATTGTCGGTAGCTGACGTTTTTTATTTTATCTCGGATTACCGTGACAATAGGAGATTATATTGTTTCTTACAATTGCCACAATTAATACGAATTAAGGGATTAGGATTTTTCTTAGTAGTTTATTTGTTTACATAAAAAAATACCTTTCTAAGCTTTTATTGAACGTATAATTTCGTAACTGAATGCGAGGGTAAATAAATTGATATAAGAGCCAAGGTGGCGATTATGATAAAAATAATCTGTCCTCTTAAATTTCAATTAAAGTTAATTGCGTTGAAATTACTTTTTGAATTCAACAAAAAAATGTTTGGAAAAAATTAAACCTTTAAAAATAATCGGTAAAGGTATTTACACAGAACTTCCCTCTTTACTTATACAGGGCGGTCATTCTAAAACATTATTAATTAGGAAACGACATATAAGAATAATAATCGGAGTGTAGTTATCGCTATTATTACAAAGAACATCAGATAACTTTTGGTGAAAAAAATATGCAGAGTGGTCATCCGATAGCAAAAATTGATGTTAAATAAATGGTGCCAAATATGGAAGGCTTGCATAAATACCTTTACAAATTTCCACGATGGTTGAATTATTTCTTAGGATGACCACCCTGTATATTTTTCAATAAAACTATAATAGGTGTCTTCTTTGCCAAGTACGTCAACCGTGGAAGTTTTAAATTTGAGCAACAATTTATTTTCATGTATTCTCAAGGTAAAAAATGCTCCAAATTTTGTTTTTTAAAATAGGCTTAGAATGTCATGAAATGTGGAAGTTTTAAATTTGACAGAACATTTCTTTTTCTATCTATTCTATAGCAGTGGTAAAAAGAAATTCAAAAAGTTTTTGTTTTTGAAAAAATTCTCCAAGAAAATATGTTCAAACAATTTTTTATTAATAGGCCTAGAAGGTCACGAAACGTGGATGTTTTAAATTTGATCAAACAACATTTTTTTCTATCTATTCTATAGTAGTGGTAAAAGCAAATTCAAAAAGTTTTTGTTTTTGATCAAATTCTCCAAAAAACATGTTCACATAATTTTTTTTAATAGGCTTAGAGTGTCACGAAACATGGATGTTTTACATTTGACCGAGTTTTTTTTTATTGTAGTGGTAAAAAAAAAGAATCAAATTTATTTTGTTTTTGAACATATTTTCCAAAAAATAATTTTTTTCGAAAAAATTTTGAACGTTTTTTTAAAAGGTTTGAAATGTCATGAACGTGGAAATATTTAAATTTGAGCAAAAAAATGTTTTTCCTTCATCTCTATTATACTTAATGGTAAAAAAAAATTATAAAAATTTTCAAATAAAATTAGTTTTTTAAATAGGTTTGAAATATAATGAAACACGTAAATTTTAAATTTGAGCAAAAGAATAAAATTTCCATCCAATTTTGAACATTTTTTTCTTCAAAATATTTTGAATTTTTTTTTTTAATAGGTGTAGAATGTCATGAAACGTGGAAATTTTAAATTTGAGCGAGACAAAATTTTTCCATATTCTATTCCCATTATATTTTTCAGTGAAAGTTTAACCATTTCTTCGCAGATACCTACCAAATTTGACTTTTGAGGTCTGACAAAATTACGTTCGATTTTCTAGTTAATTTTTACACCGACCTCAATTTCGATATTAAGTAATAGCGTTCAATTAATTGAATGACGCAGTTCAATTTACTTTAAAAAAGTCTTTTTAAATAATTTCTACAAAATAAAAGAAATATCTTCATATACCAAATTTCATGTACAACTGCAGAAGTTAGGCATTGTGGCTCTATTGGTTATACCATTTTGAATTTTTTACTGATGGCATCAAATTCATTATCAGCTACTTTCTAAATATCCACTTAGGTATTGCTATAGGTAGTTACAAATTTTAACTCAATTTTATCTACGGCGCATTCGCCATATTTTCTAATTTTCCGAATAGTAAACAATTTTTCCTATACTTGTTCAACCCATACTCTAATTGTTTGCAGAAGATTTCCACAGAAATCGCTTAAGTTAATGCAGAATAATGATTGAGCAAACATAAAAAAGCATATACAATTATATACGTACGCCTGGAAGTGAGAATCTCATTTTTTAAAATTGGTAAAGTTGGTTAAAAAGAGCTCTGCTGAAACTAACATGCAACTGAAATAGCACACATTTTCCACATCACTGAAAAGATGCAATAATTTGCATAAGGGTGCTGATTCGCATAGGTCCAACGAGAAACAAGTTGCGAGATGTTCGTAATCATAAGCATTTTAAAAAAAATTG
Source organism: Stenurella melanura (assembly GCA_963583905.1). Classification (NCBI taxonomy): domain Eukaryota; kingdom Metazoa; phylum Arthropoda; class Insecta; order Coleoptera; family Cerambycidae; genus Stenurella; species Stenurella melanura. The sequence continues at coordinate 63,640,245 of OY757310.1, forward strand.
ATTGGTTGTAAAACTGTAGCTACTGTAATCAGCGCTTGCCACAAAATTACTGGATATAGCAATAACACTACAGTCCGTAATCCGTTCGAAAACTAACGTAATCTGGAGATAAGACCGTGTTATGAGTCTTTAAATATTTCTTCCCTATACACAAGATAAAACTAGTCATATAATTTTGCTTTTCCTATTGGTATAAACTCTTATTTTCACCAATTCGTATTTATTGAATTTTTGTACAAAACCACTTCGAAAACTAACTTTTAGAATTAAGTTAATGTTACAAAGGCCAATAAGGCCAATATCTTCGAAAATGCTTCGAGTTGTCAATTTGTCTTTATCATGCAACTTGAGAAAATCTAACAAACCGGTCTCACAAAAATGAGTAAATAAGTGGGAACATCTGGGTTCGGAAGGACTATTTTAATACTAAAGGAAAGGACCAGAGCAGCCTACAGAGTCAGAAGAATTATGCTACCTTTTAGTTAGGAAAATAAACCACCATAGAGTCTGACTAAAAAGATATACATGACCATCATATTGTCTACGATAACACACGGAGTTAAAAACGCAGCCACGACAAAAGCGAATATAAGAAGTCTGAGAAAAGCCAAAAGAGACATTGCTTGCAAAAACAGGAAAACCACAAAAACGACAGAAAACGTCAGCATTACTAGAGGAGAATACAATAATTATGAGAATAGAACCATACCCAAAGAAATACTGGGGACACGTACAAAGACGAGGCACGACACTCCTAATTAAAGAAAGCGCTAAGACTGAACAGCAACAAACTCAAAATAGGGAGGTCATAGAGAGCCTTGACCCTACCAACCCAGCCTTATTTTTCCACTGGCCTGAGGGCACCAAGAAATAGGATCATAAAATTCGAAGTGTGTTAAATTTATAATAGGATAGAGTTCACTGTTGAATCTCAGTTTGCCCTCTACGTGGAGGAAGGCCGGTGTTGTGTGTAACATTGAGGTTTGTACTTACCCGAGGGGAAACGGTATGAGGTGCTGCAGTGACAATGAAGTAAAAGCTTTTGATTGGAATTGTTAGTTTCTAAACCAAGGAGTACTGCGCTTAAATTCTAATAGGACATAGATGTTTAATGGTATTCATTGCAAGCAGCGATGGTCTTTTAATTATACCCCGTATAGCATATTTTGTGATAATAAAATATCATTCCTGGGGCGATTAGAACTATAACACATTTTAAAAATGAGTTATGTCGTTTATTTCAAAAGAGGAAGAGGAAATATCTGAAAGCTGAAATTACCACGCTCTATATTTCCCAAATTCTATGAAATCTTATTGTAAGTATTTTCTTTGTTGTCAATTGTAAATAAATAAATTCAATTAACCAATTCGCTTAATCCCCTAATAATAAGTAATAATCCCTATATTTAAATAAAAATACACACATCATTACCGATATATCAAGGCAAATGTATAGTACCTGGGTAGCCAAAGCATAGGCAATTATTTTGAAATTGTCCACACCAATTACGATATTAGACCAAAACTTTAACCAGCAGATACACTAATTACCACCTAACATGGTACCAATGACTCAATTTAAACCAAGCAGGACTTCGATTATTCGTTTGATGTGTTGATTGAAAACCATTAGATGACAGGGTTTAAGCACTAGAGAAAAGATCACTAATTGATGGATCGAAGATGGCTGAATGAGTTGGTGTAGCCGGGCCTAATTGAAGGTTGAACAGGTTGGGCCGTTACTTGATGAAAATCCATGATAATGATTGGGAAGAAAACTATTAGTTTTTGATTTTCACTTTATTTCTTGTAAACATGACAATTGTTTCGCCACACAGTGGCTTCTTCGAATGTTGAGTACAGGTATACCAGTACTCAACATCCACTGTGTGGCGAAGCAATTGTCATGTTGACAAGAAATAAAGTGAAAATCAAAAAGTAATAGTTTTCTTCTCAATTATCCTAATTGAAGGCTATCCAGAGCCCTAAGTCAGACCCAAACCATCGGCCAGGAGGGAAGCTGTGTGGGTTAAAGGCTCTGAAATTGTCTGAAATTGCAGAAAATCTCTGAGGCAACTGGCAAAGGACAACAAGGTTACCTTGATGTGGGTGCCAAAGCACGAGGGAGTAAAAGGAACTGGAACTAAATCTACTGGAAGAATACGCCAGCTTAAATACAAGCGATACAGTTCATTACTTCTTCATCAAAAAATGCCTCAAGGTTTTTCGAACTCGAAAGACTGACTTAAGGCTAATAACAGTCTCTTGATATATCATCTTAAGAGTATAGGCAAGGCAGAAAATGATAAATGGAGCCACTGTAATATCGCAACAGAGACTGCGGAACATATTCTTTGCGATTGCAAGATGTTAGTCCTGATTGGTCTTAAGTACCTAGAAAAGGCGGAATTATCTTTACAAAATGCTTGGGAGTCCTAGGTAACAACTAATTATATAGTAATTCACACAAAATATATTTGGTCAAGGTGAAAAAAGGCTGAAAGAGTGGAGTGGCATCTTAAACAATCTACAATCTACTTAGCATAAATGGAAACACCTATCTGTAAGAATGCGATAATCTAGACAAACACTGAACCGATTTTAATGGAGATTTCGACATTCTTCAGTTTATTTTTCGGGAAATGGTATTCCATCGAACATAGATAAACTCACAGTAAGCATTTTTATGACAAAAAATGATTCATAAAAAACCAATCTACTTGGTATAAATGGAAACGCCTAGTTGTAAGAATGCAATAATCTAGACAACCACTGAACCGATTTTGATGGAGACCTCGACATTCATAAATCTTACATCGCTAATCTTTTTGTATTGGTTTCTGATAAACAATCATCAAATGTTTGGAAAGAAGTTCTTTAGACCTGTTACAGGAAATAACACAGAGTGAAGCCGGGGCACGGGTTGCTAGAAGTAATAATAAAACTAAATCATCTTTGTTAAGATAAATGTATTACTATACATACATTTTACTTTAACGGCGATATATAGCCAGTGGCCACTCTACCATTTTACTCCACCTTCAATCCAGAATTTAATTTAAACAATATTATCATCATATTTGACTAGAAACATCACATGAAAAATAGAATCTAATTAGAATTCTAACTTCAATATAAATAGTGCACGTTGTTAATCTTTTATAGCGATTGCATCGTGTAGTTTCATTTACATGTAATTGATTTATGGATAATTAATGACGATAGCGAATTATAATGGTTGAATAATAATGAGTTATTATATGGTAAATAAATAATTAAAGTAAGTATCTTTTTAAGATTAATAGGATTATAAAATTGTTTAACATAACGTTATGAGTAATATGCTTGTTGCTAGATGTGGAATTTATTATTTTGTTCTTTTAGAAGATTTTCTGTCCCCCAAAAAGGAATACATTTTAGACCGTAGTTAATTTAAATATTAGCAGATACACTAATAGTGTGAACAAATGAGACCAAGATGAAATTATAATTGAAAAAGTCGTGATCTAATATGTAAAATATACGATATAAACCATAAAAGTTATAAAACTTATGGACAAAACAAGAACGTAAAACATACAGGGTGTTTTATTTAAAAAGATTGAGTTATGACTGTAAAAATCTGAATCATCATAGATAACACACTGCAGAATTAGGTTTGCCTCTGAAACTTATCACTGGTGCTTTTCTTATAAATTTAATTATCTATACCTCTGTTGGCGTCAATTGTTTACATACATTTCAAGGTTCCATCGTTCATAGTGAAGGCATCGTCTCCTTATCATTATTAGTGTCCCTTATCAAGATTGGCAAAACAGAACACTTATGGAATCACCTCGGTGTCTATCCGCCCGCCTGTGACAGGCATTTTGCTCAGACTATTTGACGCAGAAATTTAAAATTTGACACAGCCGTAGAAAGTTGTGACCAAATCACAAACGTGAAGTACCAAAAATAGAATTTTAGAGTTAGTTTTGGGGAGTAAAATTGAAAGTTAAGAAAGTTCAAGGTCATAGTGTGGGATGTCAGATGAAAGATTCTTTAGGTATAAGTTTAAAAATATATAAATTGTTTCTTTTAACACTCTTCCGAAAAAACGCTTAAGAATCACTGTCACCCCACCTTATCTGCAAGTGTCGGTCAGAAATATCTGAAAGATGATTATGCGAATAAGGTATGGTTTGAATGAAAATGATCGGGATTACATTACTTTAGATAATTTCTTTGGTACATAGAAAGAAGCTCGACGACAAACTTTCTTTTGCGGAAAAATATTATCAAATTTGTATTTAAAAACAACTGATGGTATGGAACATCAATTTCAAGGTTCTTCCACCATTTCAGGTGAAAGCACCATTTTCTTATCATTTTTATATAGATATATTGTTTGCATATTAGCCTACGATTTTTTTCAATAATCTTCTTCATGTTTTGATATTTTACTGTGTGTAATTTATTATGTTCAAATTTAAATGGCACACTATCTTATTGGTCTATTAGATAAATAGAACTGCCTGCTCTTTTACTTATTTTATATCAGTCTTATAACATGTCACGTCTGAAAAGGTCCATTTCTTATAGGTAAATATACATAAAAGTTCTCGTATTACATAAAATAATATTAAATACTTCAAAATATGAATGAATATAGATATGACGGATATTCAGAATTATCATATCGATGTAAAATCTGAGGTGACGAAACTCCGATATTGAAAGCCGCTTGACTGTATTCAAATGCAACTAACGACAGATAAAAACGCATCAAATAGCGAGATGACGGTGACAAGACGGGGTGTCAGCTGTTGGCTTCAACTTGCAAAGCACGTCTCAATAGAGCACTGTCAGTCGTTCGGACTAATTTACTGGCCCGAGTAATTAAAAGGTGACGATTAATGACAACAAGAACCGATTGGCATTCCAGTTTAAAGTGTGAGCTATTCGACCTCGAGTTAAGCTCACCAACAGACAAACAATGCTGTTTTAAAGTTCCCTACATGGCAACCAACTTGGCTACATCGAAGCCAGATAAAGATACGAATGGTCACAACTCACAACGTCGCAGACTATACTGAATTCACCGAGACGCGATTTACAGTAAAATAGTGGAGCGGCTATCTCGCTTGTTTAAGGTAAAAAAAATTTTAGAAGTAGAAAGATATATGGCCTTAATCATCTTATAGGGACCTCAATGGCACTGGAATCTCGCTTTATGACATTTTCTGTGGTACCTACCTACTGACAAAATTTGTAACGATTTTAATCTGAAATTTGTATATTCTTTTCAAACGTTAAATATTTCCAAAAGATGTTTTTTCCGTCATTAATACACACACAGGACTGTTTTTTATTCTAATATAGTTGTTATTGGGCAATAAGAATATGTGACAGAAGTAAAACAAATCCGTTTAATTTTGCAAGAAATATTTTTTTTATCGAAGTGACTCCTAAAATTTGTGAAGACCCAACACACTTTTTCTCACGATATATAATTTAGCTCTCTTGCTATATTCAGCTAAATTGAAGCTTTGCCAACGCATTATCTCAAACAGCATAATCGAGTTTCAAAAATGAAGTTGTTAGAACCTTTTATATGCGGTCCTGCAACTAATTCAATATGATCACTTCAAGTGCGAGAGAAAGCGAGTTATATGGTAAATCATGTGTTGAACAAGGAGAGGTGTCGCATATTACATTATACAGGGTGATCTAGAGTTAAATTGCCAAACGTTCAAGATCAGTTTTTCAAGTTAAAATAAGATATTTTTATCTCCAAAGTTTTTTTCCAAAAATGTATCCACTTCGAGCTAGAGCAAGAATGGTTGTTGCGGAAAACAGCAAAATGTGCTTTTTTTCCTCGGAAAGTGATTTAGACCGACGAAGCAACTTTACTCTCTCATCGGTCCCATTTTTCTGCCTTCACGCCTAAATAGTCAATTTTCGAAAATGGTTTCCAGTCAATCTTAGACGACATCCCTTGAACGATAGAGTAAATGGATGGTTTCAATTAGAAGGAAATTCAGTCCATTACACTCTACCAGTCCACCGATGCTTGCACCACTTTTTCCGGGAAGATGGATCGGACATGGTCGAGACTGCCCTTGCTCTCTGGACTAGACTCCTATCGACTTTTTTGTATGGGGTACTATGAAGGACAAGATTGTTCAAGCAACCCGGGATCACACCATCAGAGTGTCTGGAAGCTGCACCGTCTTGTAATTTCTCTCTCTTTTTTACTTTTCGTTCTAGCTGGGAAGGGGTGCATTTTTGGAAAAAAGTCTTATTTTAACCTAAAAAAGAACTCAAGAACTCATGTTGACTTGCACTCAATGAACCAATGAACAAAAGGACTTGTGTTGTATCCACGGAATATCTCGTTAATATTGCATATATTGATATATCTTTAATATATCAGTCACTAATTTAAGTAAGAAATAGACGAAATTTTCCAAGGGATATTCCTTGAAAGTTATTGCTAAATAAATTTATTCACGTTGGTTACGGCCCACCGTAAAACTCTCGTTATGATTCCTGTATCCAGACAAAAATGTTGTGTCTGCCATTCTTTGTCATTTTATTTTACACCAGGCTAACGCACTGTGCGTTGAATTAACAAAATGTTTTGTTAAGTAAGCAAAACATGATGATTAAATCGGTGAATTCTTTATTAAGTGGTTTATTTGTTGTTATACTCTAATATTTATCGATGGACGGTTGTTTTTATTTTAATATCATTTATTTTTGTTGATATTGCCAAGATCAGAAGGAAAATATGCCTAAAGTTGTACATTTGTAATGGGAGGAGATATCACTAGCTTTTGTTCTAAAACATTTGTAAGTATCATTAAGCAGGGTTGTTATATTTTGAAATCGTCAGTATTATGTAGACTGTGGTAATATTTAGCGAATTTTAGCGTAGAGACTTTATTATTTTTGTCTTTCTAAAAAGAGTACATAAGCGTCATTGGTCAAGTAAATTAATAATAAATAAAATTTCATAACTTCTAAATATTACATGAAAAATATGTTAGAATTTCCATGAAACAAAAGTACATAATAAATTAAACCGAAGACATTATAAAATTTTCCGAGAAGTTTTGTTCTCTTTTATTTACTAGAAATATTTCTTTTCTAAGTAAAGAAGAGGTATTCGTTTTATCACAAGCTAATTACATGATGTTATAGACAACTAATTCAACAGCTATTTTTTAAAGCTTATTGCAGTGTTTGCAGTGTAATTTAGTTTTGTAAATATTAACCAGCACCTCTAACGGGGGCTGGGCGAGACGAGGGAAATTTATTGGTGAATTTAATGAATGCGTCAGATGAAATTTCTCAAAGTTAGACGAGGACAGCGCAGAAACCACAGTAAATATAGCACACAGTCCTCGCCAGGGGAGTATTAGGAAAAAATATGGAAGAAAACGACCGCCAGCATCGATGAAACTAAGTAACTTCTTATTAAATATCATTCTTCAGTTTGTTGCTGCTGGTGAAATACAGTTAATGTGAGATTATATTTTATATTTTTTGCAAAAGATTATCCATCATGTAGAAAGGTAGTGGGTGAATTTGACAGACAGCAGTATTTTAAATTAATTTCAGTCGCCTTTCCGAAAATAATGTAGTCCAAGATGAGTACTACGTCGCTCCTCATTCAATATGCTGATTAGCCTACAACTCGCTCTCTCTTGTACTTGAAGTGATCAGATTATACTAGTTGTAGGGTTGTATATAATAGGCCATAACAACTTCGTTTTTTGAAATGCGACTATCTGTTGTTTGAGATATGTTGACAAAGTTTTAATTCAGCTCAATGTACCAAAACAAATTCGATGTCATGAAAAAAACTTTTGTTTAAATTTTGTGGAGAGGTTCTGACAAAAAAAAATCTTGAGAAATTTAACAGTCTTTTCTCTTCATTAATATTCTCTTATTTGTCAATAATTGCTCTATTAAAATTTAAAAAAATAGTGTATGTGTTAATGTCGGAGAAAACAAATGCGTTGGAAAGATTAACGCATCAAAAACATACACAAATCTAAGATTCAAACGGTTATGATTTTTTCATTCATCATATTCACTAAAATAGTTAAGAAAAATATTCTGGCATATTTTAAGACTTTGCTCGCCACACTATAATCATTTTCAAAATATTTATATCGACGAAGTAATTGCTGTTTGACATGGACATGGGATTTCCACACTTCCGTGATAATTTTACATCATATGTCATCATGCCTAATTGTAATTTGGACGTAGGAGAAAAGAATACGTATTCCACCGTTTTAATTGCTAAATTCATTAAACTTGTCAAGAAATATTTATATCCACAGTTTAAAATAAAAATTTCTTTAATTATTAAAAATACAGATGAACATAATATGTCTAGAGATCAGGCTAAAGTGCGTACTTAATGGGTTGCATAACGTCTTATCAGAGAAAGAGATGTAAAACATATGTCTTAGTAATGTTGGTAGAAAAAACGCGTTCTAATCCACGAAATATTAAAATGCCAACTTTTTTCAGCTCTGTGTTTTTCAAAAACATAGGTCTATTCTGGCTTTAAAATATTCAGATCTTGCTAGCTTACACAAGAATATTTGAAAATAGTAGTAATGGTTATCACTTGTTAGATAGTCGTATCCTTTCACTATATTTATAAACTAAATATAATTGCATTAATATACTTATTTCATGTAGATCTAAAATTTGCATTATGACAAAAAGTGGCTGAAACTTGATATCGCGATCGATCAGTAGGGAATTTTTCAAATTATTGAAATCCTTGGTGTGGCCAGCAGCACAATACCGTTTGCCGGCCGATTTCTGCTTTTTACCTTCATCAGGACAACCAGGATGTATGACCACACACGAAGATTCATGACTAGTACCCTGGCTCTTGCCTAAGGTACCGATCCTATATATACGCTTTCCCTATGATGATTTACTACAAGGATTTCATTGTTCGGAAAGTTAGAACTATTAACGGTAATTGCATAGCCATCTATGACTTATAAATAGAACCAGTTCCTTCATCTATTGGTATTAACTGCAATTACTCATATAGGAAAACGAATCAATCAAAATTATTATCAATATTACTCCAAAACTATATGTTAAAAGTTTAGGCGTTAATTCCTCCCTTTCTAAGTATTTTAGCCTAATGCAGATTTAACATTCGTAAACTATATGATCCTCAGTTTATGTTGCGCTATACCAGTATCTTAAATTATCATTTTTTCCCTTAACCATGTTCCTAGATATCTCAAGGAGCAATGGCTCATTAGAGAGTCTTTTTTCAGCTTTAAACCAGACTTCTCGAGTTCCAGAAAATTTGTGGCATTCTTTGCCTAATAAATTATGTACTTCCTCGTCTGTTCTTGGTTCGGAGTATTCGTCTAGTAGGCCTTCTCCTGTTGCTTTTCTCATTTTAGGACCTCTTCAACTACTAAGTGTTCCTTAAATAAGTCACAAATCGGTGCGGGTCAGGAAAATGGAGCTTCTTTTCTGCAAGGCTGTCGTATTACGTATTCTATTTTCTCTGCAGCTCTAAGTGGAAACTGTTATAAAAATCAAAATTAGATATGCAGAGAATTCTCCTGACTAGGTAGGAAAATTCCACTTCCCCATCCTTGCCTTCACTTGTTTTCACACGTATTTTAGCAAGTATAGAAAATATTCGTTTTGCAAAGTACCTACAATAGTACTTCTGTAACGGTTTCTATGGTCTCTGATTTGAGATTAAATATGATTTGCTGCGATTCAGATGGCGACAAGTATTCATAAGCGAGTCAGACAGTCAGTATCTTGCTTCAATTGCCATCGGTTTGTACTGAGCTTTAAGATTTAAAACAAAATTGCTAAAAACCAATTAATACTAATTACTGGACATGCTGTATTAAGAACTGGTTTGATCACTTTTGTTCATAATTGAATAATGTAATTACAATTAATTAAAACATAAATACAAAGTATAAATTCATAAAGAAATATAAATATAAGTGAGCGTGCAACAGTTAATGTACCTCAAAAAAACATTAGTCGTCGCACCTGATGGTAATTTGGATAACTAAACAAGCTTCTTGTAGTAACCAATTAAGCGTAAAATTTTATTTAATATACCATTAATATAAAAAAAAGTCTACTGTGTATCACTTACTAAATTTGTCACGGCGCAGTTGATTCGAACGTGTTTTTTAGCCAGCAGTACTAAGATAGTTATGTTCTGAGTTCCATTCCTGCTCTGGCCGATGTAATGTCGGTAGTGAATGACTTTCTAACCTCTTGTACTGTGTTGAATGCATTTGGAAGTTAAATTCACAATATCACAGAAAAATATGAACATCTGTGGCTAATTTTTACGTAATCTTTGATGGGCTGCTTCAGTACGGATTTTTTATTACATTGTTGGCAAGTACTTATTGCAATAACATTCCCAGATTCTTTTTAAATTTTTTGTAGCTTTAATTTACAGAGTAAAATATTAAAAATGTTAAATTTACCTATTCTAATTTTTACGAAGTTGCTTTCTTGACTGGGAACATTTTCTGCTATGAAGACACTGGCCAACTGTCGCTTCGTTAATGACAGCCAACATAGGAAACTTAAAGGAACCCGCTCAATTCTTATGGAGAATGGCTGCCAGCTAAATCGGCGGAAATCGCATTATATATTGTAGATAATCTCTTCCTGATCAATAGTTCTCATGAGCACAAGGTCGGAAAATGGACAGTTTTTCAGATATTGCTCGTTTCTTATGGGAAATGGCCCCCAGTGAAATTCGCTGAAATCGATATATGTTATTCCTCTCGAGTTCCTGATCAAAAGTTCTCATGGGCACAAGGTCGGAAAATGCACAGTTCTCCAGTATCGGTGGTGTAAAGTTGATTTTGCAACACCGATATCTGGAAAACTGTCCATTTTCCGACCTTTGCCCATGAAAACTTTTGATCCAGAAGAAATTATCTACAATATACTGCGATTTCAGCCGATTTAGCTAGGAGCCATTTTCCATAAGAATTGTGCGAGGTCCTTTACTGTGAAGCCTAAACAGTGACGTCATCGAGACACGTGCGTTTGAAATACGATCTGTAAATAAATATGTTTTTCCAAAACTAAGCAATAATTTTATATGAAACCTAATGTCTCAAAATGCGTTGTAGTTTAAACTTTCGAATAAGTATACTTAATTCAAGATTTGAGTAGGTACCTACTAAAAAAATTAATTATTTCAAGTACTTAAAATAAGTATTTGTGACACTTTTACTTGTGTTTAAAAATACTTACCAGTATTTTAAGGTACTGTAAGTATTTGATGTAATTAAAATACTGCAGGAAGTAATTACTTTCAAATTTTTATTATCGCGTACTTACCTAATATCTACTTACGTACCGTTATTATTAATTAGGTAAAAAAAAAATATTTTCGTGAAAAGAAATTCTCGCTTTCTCAATTTTTTTGTTAATACAACTAGAGGGACTCGTACATTTTCATGTGCTGGTGAGCCGTTTGGAAAAAAAAAACAATTTCGTTTTTTTTCTGGACAACCCTAATGTGTATACATAGTTTCTATGAGCATTTAGATGAATGAACGAACACAAGTTTATTATTAGCACGGCAGTAAAAATCAATACTCTTTATATGTTCATGAGTTATTTCTAAGGAATATTAAGTACGTCATTAGGAGTAACTTACTAAAACCATAAGCAGTCATAATAAATTCATAAAACAAATAACACAGTGGGGCATGAATAATACGGCAAACATTCGTCGGTGTCAACCAATAATTTGTAGTAATTTATGTTTATTTTTCCTAATAATGTGACAAATAGTTCACCGGTTATAGTTCCTGTGTTTTTACTAAATTTCCGGCATTTAATAAGCATGTTTGTCTGCTAATCAGCTGTTACCTTAGCGTCCGGTAGATGAATTTTAATTATGAACAATGAATGCGTAATTTTGAAATATAATTGTGCCAGTGATTACTACTGCACGACGAAACTTCGCACAATGTTTTGTACAAAGCATTCTCTCTGCTCGAGTTCGACTGTAATTTGATACCGTTGGTCGCCTTTCAATGGAACAAAAGGCCGCAATTGAAATTCTACAACTTGTACCTACACCGGACACAATTAAAAACTACAAATTAATTTGCACCTCGAAATATTTATGGCGAAACCACATCGATCCCCGCGACAAGCGTAACGGCTCGACCATACAGAGATAAAATGTCAATATTGACATTGTTATTATTATTATTACATATCTTCGATTGTACAGTGGATGGTATTGCCTATAGATCCTACTGCTTAGGTTATTACCTACACTATTGTGTACAGTATCTCGAAATTTTTGGGGCTGAATTCTTCATTCAAAAAATAATAAGTCTAAGTCAACATATGTCCGAGAATTCTTCCTGAAGGAGCAGTTTGAAAGTGGTACCCAAAATCGTTTATTTTTATTTCAAAACTATTTTGAGCAGAATAATGACATTTTATATAAGGTCTACTTATTTAATGAGGAATTTAATGGTTTTACCCAAAAACAGTAGAGGAGCATAGGCGCGCGAACTCACAGGGGGGTAAGAGCAGTCCTGGATCGTTATTCATCATATCAAAATGAAAAAGTATATTTTATCTTAACAACCGAATTCCAATTAATTGTGTAAAAATGGATGAAATAGATAGAGATGGCTGATATATCAAATCAACTTTCCAATTATCTGAGGTCCCTCTTAGGTGAAAATTCAAAATTAATTTGAGAGAAACTGAATGGTGAGTTAGTATTTAAGGAAAGAGAAATCGAAGTAATCTGAAACGACCGAAACCTTACCAAATGCTAGTTCTTGCATATTTTATTTGTGATGAGGGTGCTTTTTCAAGTATAACAATAGGGTTCTCTATTCTCTGTACACTGCATTTTACCGTAGCGTCAGCAGAGAGTACTTTTTCTTCCTTGAAACGGCTAAAAACGTGGTTTTGGCCTACAAATGACCCAAGAGCGCCTGGTAGGCTTAGCGCTACTTCAGATCCACAGAAATATTTCTATTGGCGTATTCAAAGTAATAAATATATTTACAAATCAGAAGAAAAGAAACCGAGTTTATTAGTTAGTTGATTTGATTTCATGGATTGTCTCAAAGTCTGTCATATCTCCTCTGACTTTTCAAAAGCTATCTAATATTCATCTTTAAAATATATTACAGTAGACGTTTGATTTATCATAAGAAATAGAGTTTAATGTTTTATAATTATCACTAGTTATTCCACAAATATTATCTGGTAAAACAGAAGCTACTTTATATCAGATAATTTATACTTTGGGCAATAAAAGAAAACTAATCACTAAGATTTTTAACGGAAAACTAAATAAGTTACAAAAGTAGATAAGCAATAAATTGAAAGAAAATGTTGAAAGTGAAATGTCATATTGATACAGATATTCAATCTTTCTAGCAATAAGCGCCTAACTGTTTGGAATACTCCCTCTGTTGACAACCATTCACATGTCCTAATTTCTCGACAACCTTGAGGGGTGCTGTATAAACGAGGAATTTCAAATAACCCCAGGTAAACAAAATAATTCAAGCTATTCAAATCGGTGGAGCAAGCTGGCCAAGCTACTGTTGCACTTCGATCAATTCACATACATGCATAAAGCATGTAGCTGCAAGTGTTTGGTGGGGTGTACTTTTAGCTCACTTAACTCGTAAACTTTGAAACGACCTCGTAGCTTACCTGCCCATTAAATTTCTTATAGAAAAGGTATCCTTTGTATCAAATTTCAATGTTTTGATCAAAATACTTTCCAGAATAAAATATGGGAAGTAGACTTTGCGTAACACATTCAAACTGGCTTAGCTCCCGCCTGTTGACTTGAACTTTTATTGTTACTATTTGAGAATTCCGCCCCGCTCCCCCGGACATTATTCCCGAACACCCATAATGAATATTAATTTTCGACAGGTGGCATCAATTGTAAAGGGAGAACTATGTACATTTTTAATATTGAACAGATTGGGCCGTTACTTGATGAAAATCCATGATAATAATTGGGAAGAAAACTATATTAGTTTTTAATTTTCACTTTATTTCTTGTCAACATGACAATTGTTTCGCCACACAGTGGCTTCTTCGGATGTTGAGTACTGGTATACTAATTTTACAACGCACAAACTATATGGTTTTATACAATTTCGATCTAAATCAGGCGTCTATTAAGTTGACTTGTGGTGCTTGTCCTAAAGTATATATTGGACAAACAGGAAGAAATTTTGGTAAACGGTTATCAGAATATAAAAGAAGTTACATCAGTAATAAAACAGACTCACCTTATGCTAACCACCTAATAGAAGTAGGTCACGTGTTCAACGAAGAGTTTAAAATTTTACACACCGAGAAAAAAGAGTTAAAACTCGATTACTAGAATCTCTAGAAATAAATAAACTAAAGTCGTCTGATATTTTATTAAATGACCAAATTGAAACAAACGCATCTCTCTTACTAAAGTTATTTACTTAGACTATTAAAATTAGATTCAATAAATTACCTAGAAATATATGTACCTTTCCATTTAGTAATTAAAATTATATTGTACTTTTCCGCTTAGCAATTAAGATTAGGATTAGCTCGAAATTGTATAAAACCATATAGTTTGTGCATTGTAAAATTAGTATACCAGTACTCAACATCCGAAGAAGCCACTGTGTGGCGAAACAATTGCCGTGTTGACAAGAAATAAAGTGAAAATCAAAAACTAATATAGTTTTCTTCCCAATTATTACATTCTTAATTGTTAAATTAGAAAAACAGCTCCAATTTTTTTAATATTGTGCCCGAATTATAAAGTCGTTACAAGTGTTATATCTTTATATCGATTAAAATAAGTTTCGATTTTAATGTAGATATCAATAAATGTCAACCTTAGATAATGTGTGGACGGAGTTACAAAAATTACAGTTTCAAATATTTATTTTGTGTAAATGAAGCGTCGATTTAGGATACATTAAAAAAGGTGCAAATGATATACTTCGAAAGCGAGGATATTACCATACGAAAAACGCCCAATTCAAATATTTATGAATAATACAATAATGATACTAAAAAAGAAAAACAATACAAAATATATAGAAATATCCCTAAAGTAAATATAAGTTAGTTAGGTAACTAGATATTAAATATTAAAAAGCGAAAAGAAGCTACAGACTATATACTGAATATATTTAATTTATGTTATTTATATTAATTATTATTTTGCCTATATAACATATTATTAATAATTAATCTTTGCCCGATTTAAAATAATTTCCAATGCCACCTCTAAAACTGACATATCAATTCAATATTTCTTAAGTCTATATTATCGGTGACGGCGGATTTCGAGACGTCGCGTCGGGGTGGGGGAGGCTGCAGACTGTTTTTATTGGGTACTGCTTATGTCTTGTACGATTATGATGGAAATCCATTTCATTACCACTACTGCACATACATGTACACAAAACACGAAAACATAAATGAAGGGTGTCTAAAAAAATTTAGACCATGTATGTATATATGTGTCTGTCTGTATGATTGTCGAGCACGATAAGTCTTTAGCAATAAAATTTCGAGCAGCAGTTTGTCATGTGTAGAATTCTTCACCCTATTGAAATCCAGCGAATTCAATGAATTCTATGAAATGTTTGTTTTTAGGTTTATAAATGTCATAGCAAGATGCTGCAGAGCAATATTTTTTAATAAGTATACAAAAACGTGTCCATATGCAAAGTAATATTTACAGGATTCACAAAGATCAAAAAAACTTATAATTTACGTGGTTTAATGAGGGGTAAAATATTAATCAAACAAGTTTGGCATAACAACAATGTTTACTCATTAAAAAAGGATTCTCAGAGAGTTGAGTGTACGCGCTCCGTGTATAATTGTGACTATCAGATATTTAATTTTTTTTTTATATATTATATAACATAATAACAGTTGAAAATTATTAGCATATAAGATCATTATATACAAAAAAGTAAAAAATATGCAGCACCTATATAACTTGTACGTTGAGATGGCGAATTTAATTATGTAGTAAACTAGTAAAAAAAGTTAGGGTCTGATATGAAATATTTATTAGGTTTAGTCAGACTGCGAGTGTGCAAAACAATAGATTTAAAATAACATGGACCTGATTGAACGAGAATTCACGACCCTACTTTTGTTATGGGCCTACTTAGATATATCGTTACTATGCATTTTGACAGCACAACGTATCAAGTGTGGCCATATATAATTATACTTTTTTTTTCTTGATGTCAGCATTAGTTTATGGTATGGCATTTTTTGAATATGCTTAAGCTTTGGTCTATGAGCAGTTATGACATGGAAATATGTCACAGTTCATAAATTAAACCTATGATAAAATCAGCTATTTTTTTAATCGACTTCAGTATAGGTAATAAGATTGTCCAATCAGCTGAACGACGACGTTGAAATTTTATCTGGGTAATTTTTAATGATCATTTTTTCAAATGCGGTTCAGTTTTTCGAAAAATTTTGCAAAATACTGGTTCATCTTAACTACATCATGATGTAAGATATTGTCGTTAATAACTACAAGCATCATTCCAAATATATTTTTTAATGCATAAGTTAAATTGACAATATTCTGAGCAAGCCACTGGCCGTATTTGTGGCTTTAAATATGTATCATCCATGTTCGTGATCCTGGTGGTTTATAAATAGTCTTGGGATTACGTTCTCGTCTCCAGGATTGACTCACTTACCTCAAAATGTGCCTTTTACTGCCAGTCATCTGGATTATAATAAAATCAAGACAACACTTTTATGAAACCATTAAGTGGTTTTTACACATACTTGTCTAAATGATTAAATTATTATTTTCTAATAAACCTCCAGCCTATTTACATCCAAAAAGGATATCATTAGCACTCTAAATTACTGAAATGTATCATTAGCGCCAGATGTGAATTCTTAATACAAAAAATACCAAAGATAATATAAGTGAATTTGCTTGTCCGTTTACGTTCACAGCCAATTAAAAGTATCATGTTAATCTTAATGCCAATTTCAACAGCAATTTTTAAGGTCCCAACAAAGTTGCATTTGTGCCCGGCTAACATCCACGTTTTAAATTGCATGTAAACAAAATTTACTATACAAATGAATTGGAAATTTTAAAACAAGTTGTAAATTGTTGGTTGGACAGGCCTCATCAACTAGTGACAGGAGGTAATGAAAAGTCAGTAAATCCCAACTTTTACCTGCGCGACTAATACTGTAACTGTAAAACTATTCTTTTGAAATGTTTGGACGGGTGTCGAAGCCACCCGAGCCAGGTATGATTTACAGCAAACGACTAATGATGAATTTTCTAAACTGCCCAATTTCGGGTTAAATATAGTTATTTTAAAATAAGTAATAGTCAGGATGCACTAACGGACAGGATTGTATTTAATCCAGTTACAGTTTTTGTTAAAACCGCCTCCTTAAATATTTTTATATAAAATGCTCGCCAAAGTGCCTTTTTTCCTCACTTACGGAGCACTATGTCGTTCGATTAGTTGCATATTTTCTACTCCACATTCTTTACCGCGAGATCTTGCTCTGCAACTTGGTGAGAATCGTACAGGCTTTGACTGGCGAAAGATCCGCAACGTATAAAAAGGAACACCTACTGGTTTCTAATCCCTAATCTTTGCCGTACTTTAACGTTTATTTTATAGAATTTATTTTCCGGTTTTAGTCGTGTCATTGCATTTTTTGTTAATGATTAAATAGATTCATTAGATAATTTACAAAAAACAAGTTATTCGTTTTGATTTAAAAACTTGTTTAATTGCGTTTTTTCGCAAATAAAATTTAAACTTAATGGTTTAAGAGCTAACGAACATTTTTGCATATGATTAGATTTAGTTTATAATATATTTGATGACATTTAATTTATGAAATATTAAAACAGTTTTCTGGCACAGATTCGTCGAGGTGACGGGTGTCGTCATTCTATAGATTTCTTTAAAAAGACATAACTTAAGAGTTAAACGTATTCAAGTCAAAAGTAGCAAAGTTCTGGCACGTCTTAATCATTAATATAAGACTTTCAAAACACAAAAATACGATTTTCCAAGACATTTGAGGGGGACTGTCTATCTGCCAACGTGAATTGAATTTAATGTTACATATTTTATTTCTGATCTCATAATCATTGATAAATTTGGACATCTTGCAGGTAAGTGATATTATTTTAGATGGAAAAACAAGAAATTACAAATTCTTGATTTACCTATACTGTTGATCTTAATACTGATCATACTCGTATTAATATACGACTATGATCAGAATTAAGATCAGTTAGTATTTTTATATAAGCCAACGATATCTCTACGAAAATATAATGATTTGTCACCGTCTGCAAAGTATTTTGCATTTTTGTAATTTTAATTCTTAATATTAACTTTCAAATGTAATTTAATTACGTTTTCTCAGACAAAATCTGGATGTATTCATTTAAGAGTTAGCTAGCGAACATCTTTGCGCACGTTTGTTACAAAACTTCATGATTCGTTTGATCACATCTAATTTATGAAACAATAAAATGGTTTTCTGGCAGAAGTTCGTTGGGACGACGGGCATTAGACGATTTTGTCAAAATAAATAAAATATAATATATAATATAATATAATATAATATAATATAATATAATATAATATAATATAATATAATATAATAAAAATTATATCAACACTTAAACCTGCTTAAGTCAAAAGTAACACGGTTTAACCATCAATATAAGATTCCCCAAACACAAAAATATAATTTTTTCCAGACATGATAAACGGGACCGAGCCCCCGCTAACGTATTTAAAGGAAATTAATTTCAAAATTATCTTTTATTTTCTGCTCTCATAATTCTTTAAAAATATTATATTGGTCATCTAGTAGATAACTCTTATACACCTAATATTGTATAATGATGAAAAACAAAAAGAAAAAACATATTTATGTATATTGTTGATCTTAATTCAAATCGCGCTCGTATTAATTACGAGTGTGATCAGTATTAAGATCAATTAATATTATTAATATAAGGTTAATGGCTACATTAAAAATATTTCGACGTACTTTAAACCTCTGAACGTCAATTTGAGATCCAAATTGTGAAATTTAGTACCATTCTTATTAATCGCGACCAATTGCAAAAAAATGCATAAAAATTAAGTTTCTCGCGATTTAAGAAAATTATCGATTAAAACACGCAAGAAAATTGTTACCGAGGGTTAAGGCAAATTCATATTTTACGTGTTCAAGCTCATGTAGTAGTAGGATGAGATGGATAGAGGATGTAGAAGATGACCTGAGAGCTATTAGTATTAGAAACTGGAGTAGAAAAACTCAAGAGAGATCAGAATGGAAGAAAATAGCCCAGGCAAGCAAAGACCCACCCTGGGTTATGATACCAAAAGAAGAAGAAGAAGAAGCTCATGTAGTGTCGTTTCGCTCAAAATATCTGTCTGAATGTTTGAGAAAATATTTTTCATCACTTGCAAGACCTTTCCTAAATCTAATAATAAACTGCTCTAAATAAAGGAGATGGAGGACAACAATTCATAATGCAATGCGAACCACTTCTTGTGTATAATTTATAATTTTTTCACAGTATATGAGGCTTGAATCCACTTCGTATGGGTAAAGAGCTCGCTAGCCATTGCCATCCCCCATTTTATTCTTTTATAAATCAAACAAAATAACTGTTATAATCTCTAAAAAAATATTCACCAGCTCTTACTATAGTATATCCAAATATTCTGGTTTAACAAGCATCGAATTTATTTTTATTAACTTTTGTTAATCATCGTGGTGCTTTCGGATTATTAATTTCTTTGAAGAGATAAAACTGTTAAAAACCCGACTTATCTTATGAGCAATAAATAATAATAAAGGCATGATATTTTTAATAAGTATGCATACGCAAATGTTGGGTTTGTAGTTGTTAGTTTTAAATCATGATATGGTAAACGCTACGGTGAATGTATGTAAACACAATGTATGATGTAATGCATGTCCTTTCACATACACTTTTGCATTCGTCAGGCTGCTTTTGTATTTTTTTGGATCGAACAATGAGATACGTTGTTTATCGCAGTTGTCTGGTAAAGCGGGTTGAAGCTGTTGGACTTGCGGCAATCCAAGGAGGCTATGAAGGGCTCAACACAATGTAGCAAAGTGGAAAGAACTATAAATCACAAACAACAACCCTATACGTGGCTATTACGTGAGAATCCGTTGCCCACTAATTAAAAGTGTTATTAAAATACCACAAAATATCCAGCAATGTTAATAGGTCTGTGCCTAAAAGGCACTGCTTTTTACAAAGGTTATGCGGTTATTAAGAACGGACGTAATTACTATAAGAGTGTGTTTGGGTGAGGCGGTTTTGTATCTAAAAAATTAAGCGTTTTGTTTAAACGAACCAAGGTGAAATTGGTATGTAGATTATTTTGACCTCTGCAAACAAAAGAAAAACAATTCAATGGTAATGGTAATGGTAAGGAGCGCGACTTCCTACTGTTTAAGAACTGAACGCTAAACAGGGCCAAAATAATAATTTTTATATAATATTTTCCCTAGGTTTTGTTCCTTAACTTAATATAGTATATTTAAAAGTGAGTTATTATTTGTTTGCCTATAGTTGTAATGAAACATATTCTTTATAGGATTCTGCAAACAGTAGAAAAAAATATCTATGAGAACTAAAAGAAAAACTACGAGTAAAAATATGAATGTAATCTTTGCACTGTTTCAATAACCTGAATTTTGCTTATGCTAGCAAATTAAAATCCTAAAATGAATTTGTCTAATTTCTTATGTGACAATTCTCATTGTAATAATAGCCTCCACATAGTGCCCTACGGCCATGCAGATTAAGCTAGTATCTACATAACCCCCTACGGTCATGAAGATTAAGTTAAAAATGAGAACAAAGTCCTAAAATGAATTTATTTACCTACCTTGCCTTGAAAATTTTTCATTCCGTTTTTTGGAAATTCATTAATATAGTATAGTTTATTCATAGACATAATATGTTGACTACCTGCATTCTATTATCACTGACCATAATTTGGCGAATCACATTAAATACATAAAATTTCAAATAATTATCTCAGAAATAGTTTCCACAAACTCTTCAACATAATACTCGATGCGCATTTCATCAATCACGTTGGCATCAACACTTAATCATATGCCGATGATGCTGACGTAATTGGCGAAACGCGCGTCGAGTATTATATTCAAGAGTGCTGGTATTCGAGTGCTCTCTTCAAGAGTTTTTTTTTGTACTTGTAGAAATACGCCGAGGCAGTGTCTCACCAAAGATTCAAGCATTCCCCAAGTTCATAGAAACAATCGTTCATTTTGGATTATAATGGTAACCGATAACCCTCTTCAGATAGACTCTTACTTCCATTTTATGATCAGTGCTAATAGCAAATAGGTGGTCACTATTACGTTTGCAACTATTTAACTCATCAGTCATTTGTCAAAAATTTACCTATTGAAACCCCAAAAAACAATTTTTTAACCAATCAAAAAGAATTATTTTAATCAATTCCCCATTATAAATTACACCAATAAGAAACTTGAAACTACGTGAGTTGTGAGTGATTATTTTGCAAAAATAATTGGTTATCTTCCAACTGGCATTTTAGTAAAAGTTAAATTTGTAAGGAATTTTCTTACTACAGTAAGTTTTTTTACTCGAAATAATCCGATTAAACAAAGCACTGTTCAAAATTGTGTTTCGATGCAGTTTCTCCTAAATATCTCTATAGTACGGCCAACAAGTGTAGTCAGTAGAGCAAAAAATCTGTGGTATTCTGGAAGGATAGTAGCTATTATGTAACACTTAAGCGGCACCTCGTTCTACTATATAATCCCACATAATCGAGAGAAATATATTAAGTTTTATCCGACTACCAGAGATGAAGATCATGACTAGGTCATTATGTGTAATTGGTACAATCGACCAAATAGAACAAACGTTTGAATGTGGTGCCTTTATTCCTATTCCTAATTTGTTCAACTACTGTGAAATTGGCGGAGCTCTGATAAACGAACTTCACGAGGCTAATCAAGCGCATTCAGTGTCACCACATATATATATATATTTACAATAGTAACGGTTTCAATGCAGCGGACAAATATATGCGGCTGCGCTGCGCTGCTATAATAAGTAGAGATAATGTTGCCAGATTTAGACATAATATTTTAAATTTAAGACATATGGTAGCTCGTGCATAATTAACACAATCCAAGTGCTTTGATTTCTTCGAATTACGTACGTGTGAATTTACGAAATTCGTAAATCCGCACGCCCCTGGCTCTACTGACTACACTTTTCGGCCATATTATAGTGGCTTAGCTTGTATTACAATAAAAAAACAGATTATTCATAATGATATTGCGAAGATTTGTCCGAACCTTTTTGGTCAGTTTGTCAAATTACATAAAATAAAAACATTTTAGGGTGGCCATTCCAAAGAATAATGCTATCCATATATTTTAACTAAACGTTAGAAAAATATGCCACTAGTGGACGATATCATCATGCCTTTCAGTTGATCTTTTTATAACGCTTCAAAATCACTAGCAAAGCCGAGAATTGAATCGTTCATACTCATTTCAAAATTACATTGCAATTATTTCTACGCGATTAACGTTTAAATGTTAAATTTCTCATTCCGCCATCTTATCGGTAGTATATTGAGCCGACACCTCATAGACTATGGTCAATTAAGACTCCATCTCCTATTATTGAGGTTTTAGTAAGGGGTCCAAAGCTTTAAAAATTGAAATGACCCATTCCAACAAGGTAAATGATTTTTGAAAACGAATTCAGGAAGAGGGTCCTTAGGGGCATCAGAAATGGCTTGTTGGACTTTTGTTGGCGCTTGCGCAACTTCTCCACAAGAAAAAAACATGGCCGAATGTTATTTCAAGAATTTGTGTTTTTAAACGTTTACCTCTTCCTAAAAAATTAACTACTTGCGATATCAATCTGATTTTTTATATCTATATACTACAAACATGAGCGCATCTATCTGTACTAATAGACCTTCAAAATCAGTTACGGTTTTTTTCTAAATAAATCCAAAATCACATGAACGAATTTTGTATGTTTGAAATTTCGACGTGCGGGCAACTATATTAAATATTCGAATTTTGTATCTATTACATACGAATGAAATATGGTCTAAAGATCAAAAAAGTTTTTGCAAAAAAAATTAGCTCGATATCTTATACAGTTTTCGAGATACGGATTTTTAAATTCGACCGTAATAATGTCTTGTTATTAGCGCGCAACGTGGCAGCTACGGCAGGGCTCGTTCTGTGCAATTGTGGATAGATCATATATTAGTCTAATACCTAATTTTGATTTAGGTGTTATATTATTCTTGATCATTAGATCACTCATTGTCTGAAAATTATTAAACAATTATTTCGGTGCAATAAATACGTGGTTTTAAATTATGATGTAATTTGTTACATGTAATATACTGCCGTCCTAAGCCAAAATGACGTACTTCATTATGCGCTCTTCTTGAGATATTTGACATTTTATGCCGCTAATCTCAGCACATCTTATTTTTTTAAATAGTTTCATTCTATTTTTGAATTTAATTCTATGAGGCAGATGCAAAAATAATGGTTTATTGATTATTGAAAAAAGTCGGTCATTTAACAAGGAAACTTTGAAGTACGTCCAATTTGCTTAGGAAATTTTAAGTTACGTCATTTTGGTTTAGGACAGTATATGTAGACTTGCAAATAGAGTACGAAATCGTTAATAAGTTTTAATAAATTGAGTTTAAAAATAAAAATGGACCTAAACTTCGGATTTAAAGAAAGTACGATATGACTTAAGAAAACAAGCCCTGAATATTGGTGTAAATAAGGACAAATGTTGCCCAACAATGTGAACTTGGATTCCTCACGCCTAGCATAAAATTTGAAGTGCAGCCATAAACAAACGAACACAATAATATTTACGAAAGGTATGTTTAATTTTTCCAAAATAGAAAAACTACAAAAGTTTTGTGGGTATACGACAACAAAGGGTATTTTATAGTATTCACGAAACCAATAAATAATTAGGTGAAAAACATGAAGAAGAAAATATTGTAAATATTGTTTATTGGCAGTCTATGTATTGTGTGACCTGTAAGTTATTCTTTCCGAAGGGGAAAAAGTGAGCAGTTACAGTTGCCTTAAATCAAACAGGCCATCTAAACAGTTTGACTAATCTTGGAGATAACTGCGATGCAATTGGTGATCGTGTCATTGAAGATGGTCGTAAGACCTATGTGAATCTGTATGGCCATAGTGAGTTTAATTAGATTCACCAAGGTAGCATTTATTTTTCATAAAATTATTAGACATACTTTCGCTAAGTCCTACAAGAGAGCTTACTTACTGCATTTGAAACGGTCATTAAGTCCAGTAGTTTGGTATGCTTAGCTTAGCTTGCAACTGAAGTACTTAGCGAAGCAGGGTCAAACCCTGCTTACTGCAAAATAATTTTAATTGTAAAAATTATTCACAAGAAGTGGTTTAGATTCTCCTATACTTTCCTTACCTAACACAAAATTCTGGATTTTAAACAAATTACCTCGGTGACTTGAAAAACGGTTAAGAAAACACATCACACTCTACCAGAAAATTTGGATATCTGATAGAGAATAACCAAATAAACCCACAAATGATAACAAAAAACCACAAGTGGTTTAAAAAAAACAAAAAATGGAATTGTAAAGTAGAGTGTGACTAAAAATGGTGATGTTCTGTTGCATGTGCATGTGGCCTTTCCTACAATTGTTTTAAGGGCAGAAATAATACAGAGCAGTGTTTAACAGACAGTAATTCTTACTAGTCTAGTAGGTAGTGCTTTGTCGATGCTTACTGAGCTGTGTATATTTATGCATTATTATTATTATTATTATTACTTATAAATTACACGTTTTGTGTACATGTTTATATTTTATTTCTATATTGTATAATGATGGTATATATAATAAATATCTCCATATACAACACCTTCATAACCTATAGATCTAATAAATACTATGCCAAATGAGTTTCATTTTACATATTAATATTTTTGTAAAATTATAAATAATAATAACACAATATCAAAAATGTATTGGCTTACTATCTTGATGCATTACAATTAACCACATAGCAGTACGTGAGATAATAGCCGCATGGTAATAGGAGTATCACGGACCTAAATTATGGTTTAATTTGAAAAGTCTGTAACTCAAAAATTGTAAAAGATATGGAGCTAATTTTTTTTGCAAAAACTTTTTTGATCTTTAGACCATATTTCATTCGCATATAATATATAAAAAAATTAAACATTTGATATAGATGATCGCACGTCGAAAATTCAAACACACAAATTTGCTTCCTGTGATTTAGGATTTATTTAGAAAAAAATCGTAAGTGATTTTGAAATTCTAACAGTACAGATATATGCGCTCATGTCAGTAGTATACAAATATAAAAAATCACATCAATGTCGTACGTAGTTAATTTTCTAGCGAGAGGTATATGTTTAAAAACACACATTCTTGAAATAAAGTTCCGCCATCTTTTTTTCTTGTGGAGAAGTTGTGCAAGCGCCAAAAAAAGTCCAACAAGCCATTTCGGATGCCCATTAGGACCCTCTTTCGATATGCGAGCTCAAAATTTATTTACCTTGCTGGAATGGGTTACTTGGCGATTTAGACGGCTTTCGAAGGTGTGGACCCTCTACTATTTGGCGAACAGCGCGAAATTTTGTTATTTATGTATTTATTTTTTAATCGTCTTATTATATTAACGTCCTGGCGGAGTTTTGCTATTGCTGTTCCATCACTCAATATATTCCATCACACGTACGCATAGACATAAACACAACAACCATTTCTCTTCGATATTGCCATCTACCGCAGCTGAGACTCGAACTCAGGAGAAATTACAGCGACTAGACCACTCAGCAGCGGTCTAGTTCACTGCTACCGTCTCGATAATACATTAAAACCATCACTAAACGTCCATTCCCTAGCCAGGATTCGAACCCTCGCACACCGAAGGGAAGTAAATCACCTTCCGAGATTTTTTTGAATTTTCACGTTTCAGATCGTCTAGATTACGAAAATATAGGTTTTTCAATTTCGTCAGTCTGTCTGTCTATCTATCTGTCTGTTGGTGCATTGACTAAGAAACTACTTGACGAAGAACAGTCAAGTTTGGTAGGTAGTTGTCGCTACTGGCAGCGAAGAAATGGTGAGACTTTCACTGGATATGTTTAAAAGCATCAAGTACAACATTTTTCTTTGAATTGAGGTTTTTTTATCGGGTATATTTACAAAAAACATCTCTTAAACCATTTTTTAACAAATCCACTTCACTCATTATCATTTTACTAAAGAATACAAATTTTTATCGTATATCCAAAGACATCAAAATTGAAATAATTTTAAGAAAAGGTTTTGTGTACGCTAATTGGAATACGAAATACGACATTTTTGCATTTTAACAATTTATAAGCAAACTAAGTGACATGAATTAAAAGTTACATTGTACATCTCCCAGCGTTTGAAACTCTTCGTTGATCACGTTACAATTTTGTAAATCATATAAATTGTTGAAAAATTATAGAGCTAAGTTGCCCGACAGCGCGCCGAATCGGCATTGCCGCGCACGGACTACTTCTACAGTCTACAGACACTCGAGCGCTTGCTCAAACGCTTTCACGGCATGATTAAAACCTGTTTCATCACTCTTTAATTCCATTGTATTAAAATGTTTTTATTTTTTAAGCAGTTGTTTTTCGTGCAGATTTTAGTTTGAAATTTTCACAGTATTGTTGAAATACATAGTTTTTTAAAAATATGGCAGTAAAACTCTTCCTTCAAGTCTAATCAAGCACGGAAACTGTGTATAGATATTTACCACAATCACAACTAAAATTAATTTTGAATTGTTTCTCGAAGATCGAGAATTTTTTAAGTACTTTGTCGTACTTCTCTCACCCTTAACCTATTAATTTTAGAAAGGTATGGGCACACACCTTTTCGTCAAGAGTGTTATCTCCTACAATTTCGATTATTTGCATGAGTGTAAACTGCGGTGACAATACAATATAGTATACCTAATATGGCAGACGTCCCAAGATGGCGGATTACCTTTTTCTTCACCTTGATATGGATATCAAATGAATGGATTTTCTTCACAACCCCCTTGACATGGGTATCAAATGAAAGGGTTTGACGAATAAAATATGATAAACTATATGTGACGTCATTCTAAACCCAAAATGGCAGACGCCCCAAGGAGACAGATTATCTTTTCCTCCACAACCCACTTGGTATGGATATCAAATGAAAGGGTGTTGTTTGTCTGTTTGTCTGTAAAATAGGTAAGGACTAAAAAGTAAAATATAAGATTGAATATAAAAAAATATTTAAAAAATAGCTTTTATTTAAAAAAAAATGTACTAATATAAAAAGTATAAAATATATATTTTCTTCATACATCTGGAAACAAACGCTTTGGGGATGATCATATAATACTATAGCACAGTAACTTTGCTCAACTGACCGGCCCCAAAGCATTTGGTTTTCAGATGTATGAATTAAAGAATATTTTTTACTTTTTAGTAGTTTTTTAAATAATAGCTTTAATTTGTTTTTATAATTTTATTATTTTTCAACAGAAGAGGGAACAATCCCAACAACTCAGGTGTTCATACGTCTATGAATTAACAGTTAATAGAATTTTCGAGTTGGATATGCGTTCCCTTGACTTCCCATTAAGATAATAATCTTAATATTTTTTATTAAATTCCACATACTAAAATTTTGCTGAGTACTGAATTATGTAGTTAATTAATTTTATTGTAGATACTAACGTTAATTCTTGTTTACATATTCAGTCGTTCATAAACCTTAATAATTAACTTTCATAAATCATGGTGTAGAAATATTTTTGTGGTTACTTTAATATGACCAGTGAAGTAAAAAACTCGACGGTGTTAAAACGAGGTTACTAATTCTACGAACAACACAAAGGCATTTGGGCTTATATCCATTACAAAACTAAAAAAACGATAAGAATGTGTGGATTACGTTAGTCTATCTGATGCACTGCATACAATAGTGAATACGTTGTAATTTGGATCTATTGAGTCAGATAGGATGAAAATAGTGACAGATGTAAAAAATTGGTCTGTTTGATGGGGATGCCGAACACAGGTGACTTCCTTATTGTGATGCAGATGGTCCAGGATTGTCAGTTAGTCTAATCATTTAGAACCATAAGTGATGCGTGAACTGCGGGGCTGGGAGAAGCACACCAGATCTGTTATAGTTGTACGTTGTATGTGTAAGTGCTTTGTGTGCAATCGACCCCCTCTGGTTGGTATTGTGTGCGAGATGCATACCCGATAACTGGCTTGCTGTTATTGTTGGTAATTTTTTGGTCGCTCGAGTGGAGTTCAATATTTGACGTCGTCTCCCGCGGCGACACGTCGAAAAGAGCAACTACAAGCACGTTAATCTCCACCTAGGTGGTGGCTTTTGTGTTAATTGTCCGATGACTCGCTTTGCCCATAATCCTTTTCGTTTAATCTGTCAGGTAAATGCAAAATTTATTCTGAAAAAGTCATCCGGGAATTTAAGAATAATTTCTTTTATTTGCACTTTTATAATTATTAAAAAATAATATTCTGGGTATTTAACTGATAACTTTCATACACTCAATAACTAATACTTAATATAAAAAATGAAATATTATCTACTTTTAATACACTGCTGATCTAATTCTGGTCACGCTATTATACTAATAAAGCTAATCAATAAAATCACTCTGAAATTCTGAGAATACATAATTGTCTGGAAAGATACTTCATTGTGTGTCAGTAAACATCATCAACGAGAAAAGTTGTACAACTTTTCGGTGGCTTGAGATTCATCGACAGTAGAAGGGAATATTTAATTTATTAAAATATGTGGAGAGCAAAATGTTATATTATCCTTATTTTTAGTTCTTGATAGTTTTTAACTTCAAAATGCAATAAATATTATATTTATATACCGTACTGTTACACAATTAAGTATTCTCAAACCAAGGCTAGAGGCTGTTTCCTTTGAATTTTCTAATATTAAATAATTAAAAACTTCCTGTTTTTCAAAAAGAAGTAGCCGGTTAAGTTTTTATATAATTGAGCTCCATATATAGAATATTTTTTACATTTTTGAAGAGTTAGTCTTCTTCATATAGTTTTAAATGCAATAATGTCCCCGATGTTGTTAGTTTCCTTGGCAAAATGTCCGTCGGTATACTCATTATGCAGTATTTTTGGTTTTGTAGAAATTTATTTACGTACCTTTTTTAAATTGAGATATTAAATAACTTATATTTCCTGATTAACTTATTTCAAAGGTAATAAAAGTTCGTCTAGATTACGCTAACCTATTATCTATTTCAATTCGATCGGACTTTTCCTTCTTAACTTATTACGCTTAAAGGAAATATGACGGACAAATGGACCGACCGACACACGGATGTTTTTTAAAGGTTCAGAATTCGATCACTAAAGTGATATGAAGAATGTTCCTCTCCGAACATTATTTACAGCTTTAAAAAGTGTCTGCTAATTTTTTAATAATGAACAATAATAACTACTCTCCCGGCTTTTTACTCGCATATTATAGAATTACAACTAATTGATTTTATTAGTTATTACAAATTGAATATAGTATCAGTTATATGGGACATTTTCATGTACACACGTGAGTATTGAGTGTGTAGAATAATTCAAATAGGGAAGAAATAACCAGAACCAAAACTTAAAAATACGCAGACTAGAAAAACAGTGACCTGAGCTGACCCTACGGTTAAGTTGTTTAGCTCTGTAACGTACTTTATAAGCTCCACTTAGCCCCAGATTTAAGCTGCTTACAGAAATTACAGACATTAACTTATTCTTGCTTAATAATATCAACAACTGAGATGACACCTATAAAATGTCACCTTTACATTTACTTATGTGTTTTGAAGATGAATAGAATACAATAAAATCTAAATTAAGATTAATAAAAAATTTTGAGGTTAGTAAAACGTTATTTCAAGAATAAAATACAATTAAACACTAATCATCTGGATTCGGATGACAGAACTCTATTTCACGATTTACGAGGGGCAGATTCAGACGCGTCCGTAAGAATGTGTTTATCTCCTAGATATTTCATATGCACTTTACAAAATAAAAACTTTTTTAGAAACTTGTCTGAGACAGCCCCTCGTAGATCGAGCTCATTTGAACCCTGCTAATCTCCTGAATTATCTTTCGAAAATGCTCACTCACTGAAGCGTGTAGTCAGTGATACGAATTACCTAACATTGCACGTTTCGTGATGACCGACATCTATTGGCCAGTGGCATAACTAATTGATAATATACAGATGTTTATTGCTGTTTTTATTATTTTAACTATTGGCAGTAATTTCTTGGTGTCCATTTGTAATGTATTTAATACTTTCTCCATTGTTCTTTAGGCTTTTAAGATATGAACTGCTTATTATGCTACAGATGCCTGTTTAAAGATGCTCACTACTATTTCTTGGCCAGTTCACTGTACCAACAGCTCGATCCTCCAGAAAGCGGGCCCTTCAAAACGATTCCCAGCATTGCATCTCCTGCATCTGGTCAGTATGCTAGCAGATAACCGCGACATATGGCCTGATGTGACATAACACGTGTTGTGACACAAATGAAAAGCTGCTAATGCACAAAAGGTTTGTGAAAGCTTGCTAAAGCACGAATTTAAAAATACATAATTTAATTTCTTCATGTATTTTCTCTTCGAGAAAACGCTTAAAAATCGCTGTCCCCCACCCTGTCTCTAAAAGTATAGTTCAAGTCTGAAAAAATCATGAACATTGGTAATAAGGGGTAGACTGAATGAAAATTATCAGGATTGCTTTACCTTACATAATTTTCTGAGCAAAAACAAAAAGCTCGACTACAAATTTAGTTTTGCGGTTTGCTACTATTTGCTTGAAACATGCATAGATTATCAATAATAAGAGAACAAATACCCTAACAAATGCAATATTATAAGTATAATATGTACCAAATCTCTATTTAAAGCCTGACGGTAGTACGGAACAATAACTGCGCAAGTATGACTTATTCTTGGCCGTCTTTTTGTGGTTATTTAATGATGTTCTCCGTATTCAATATGAAATATCTAGGGGTCATCAGAGTAGAATGTCTACATTGCTTTGAATGTCCTTGGCACGGCACGGTAGCTCAGCTGGCTAAGCGTCTTAGTGACAAGTACGCCTGGTTAGAATGACTATCGAGTACTGGATTCGATCCCCAGCTCCGACACTGGCAATGTTGGTGGGTAATGGATGTTGTCTGCGTTTTCCAAATGTGTAACCCCCTTACGGGCAGCCAAAGCTTTGGATTCGGGGGTTGTGTACTATGTGTGGTTTGTTTATGTTATGTTATACTTTATCCCAAACTTATTGTCAGTATAAAAAATGTCGGATCTTTGTTCTTTACCGCACTATCAAAGGCAGCGACATTTTTTATACTCAGAATAAGTCTGAGATAAACTATATCAAGTTGTTAATCCCCAACAAAACAGAAAGGTGTTGTGCGTTTAATTCGTATCTGTGTTTCGGGCTTCTTAATTTGAAAATAAATGAGACTACTATTACTTTTAAGATTATTTTATTTTCATAAAAAAATATTATTGCTGTGGTATAAATAAACAACTATTGTCATTTATACGTACTTATGCAAACAATAAAATTATATATAATTATTTCTAGCATTCGTTCTCTGACAGAAAATATTTAATTTTACTGTAGAGTTTTTGTATATTTTACAATATACATGTTTACGTGTACCCATATTTGTATTCTAATCTCTACTAAAGAGCGTGGTCTCACATATATAATACAGAAATTTGTGGAATAATCAAGTGTATACCTACAACCTATTAGAAATTATTCTTCGCATAGTCATATTTATATGTATGGCTTGTTTTAACAGAATCAAATAAAAATAAACTCGGGAATCGAGTAACACTTATCGTCCCTTAATGAACTACGTACTACATTTAAAATTTATGTACAAATATAATATCTTATTACATCATTAAAAAGTTCTGGTGTGGGGTTTCCTTTTTATTTTTTGCGTCTGTTTTTTGTTGTCAGAGTATTTCAAAATAATCTGAGAGAAAGAAACAGTAAGTATATGGAATTCGAATCTCATGTTTCGTCAAAGCATGTGGCTTGAATATTCTCCGGGTCCCCAAAAAGACTGGCTGTGCAGCCAGGGGTTGAAAGTGCCGTTTTGAAGGTTCACTGCACTTCTGATCTATACCCTAACTAGCTTTTTCCCAGAAATACATCTGTCCCAACTTAAAAATATCACCGCAAAGATTATTTTAAAGTCATCGATAACCAGAAAGAAAGTTAAGAAACTATTCTCAGTAAGCAACGCCCATTTTCAAGGCTGTAAGATGGGTACAAGTTAGAAATAGAACAAACGAAAGGGTATGTCGACTAGGTAAAGATTTAAAAGTAGTGTAGCTACAAATTGTTCTTTAATTCATTGTTCGAGGGACTTTTACGACTACCATAAATTTAAAAAAATGAAATAATATGTATAATAAAATTAAGTATCTGCTTTTATTTATGCATAAATGTCTTACGACATAATATATTGTAACACCATACATGACATCATATTCTTTCAAATTCTAGTCAAGTTAAGTACGCTAATATTCAGGAAATAAAACTAAATCCAAATGGCAATATATTTTGAATATGATGCTTTTCAGTAGTTTAAAAATGATGTACTAAAATTCCGAATAATTAATCCTTGAGCATAGTCGGCCATTTTGAAATAATGGCGATCGCTTTATGTTTTTGCCAATAGTTCCATTGCGGTAATAGATAAAAATCAAACAAAAATTGATGAGGATGAATTCATCCACAAAACATCTTCGCTACGTTTTTTCCTTGTCTATAATATATCAAATGAGATTGGTGTAGTATATAAGGACGAGAACTTTTAATATTAGAAGTTGGCTTAGAACAGTATTTCAAATTTCGACTACTTATAGTGACTGTAGCAAAATTAAATGGCAAATAAATCAGAATACATGGACGTACTTGACAATTTTCAACAATATTTCTAAATCTTTTCTGTTCTTAGCAGCATTGAGAACTTTCTCGTATTCTCACGAATGCCTGTGTTAAGGTGGCCATTTCCTAGAAAGAGACATCCGATAAGGAAGCATTTACTATTTTTTGCAATAACTTTTTTTTTTTTAGTACATATATATAAAAAAAATTATAAGTTTACCTAAGTATAACCATAATAAGACTATTTCTAGGAATTTTCACTCAATAATTTCAGTTGGTTCCAAAATAGTTAGATTTAAAACTACGAAATAGGAAGATTAGCATAATATTTGAATTTAAATCCAAATATTTTGCAAACTACTGAAATTATTGAGTAAAAATTTACAGTAATAGTGTTGCTATGGTTCTACTTAGGTAGTCTTATAATTTTTTTAACTATACGTACGAGGAATAAAAAGTTATGGCCAAGAATAATAAATATTTCCCCATCGGATGTCTCTTTCTAGGAAATGACCACCTTAACACATATATCTTTCTAGTATGACATGTATTTTTTGATCTTCTTTTACCAGCGCCAACATTTTTTTTAGGCGTGCTCTCTATGGGTTGGTATTCTGCATTCTAATAATTAGTATACAGCTTATTACATCCGTAATGATATTTAAAATAGTTTGATCAACTCAAGCACATCTCATGAGGTTTAATTTTAGCCCAGAAATTATCATTTCTATTCTCCAATGCATCGAGAATTGCTTTAGTTACACATCAACTATGGTACAGTAGCAGCCACAAAGTGAAGAATAATATTATTAAGGAACATTCGTTTTAAATTTCATAGCATTTTCAGGAAGAAATGTAATGTGCAAGATAAGTGCTACATCGGTCCTCGTTCAATACGCTGATTTTCCGTATAACTCGCTCTCTCTCGCACTTGAAGTGATCAGATTGACTTAGTTGCAGGGTTGCATACTAAAAATCCTTACAACTTTATGTTTGAAACGCGTCTATACAGTGATTGAAATAGAATGTTGGCAAAGCTTCGATGTACCAAAAAAATTATGTTCGATATCACAAAAAAGGTTAAGTGCGTTTAAAGACAATTTTTACAAATTTTGTGGAGTTACTTCAATAAAAAAAATGTTTCTTTCGCAATTTAACGGGTAATCTTGACTTAATTAACATTTTCTTATAATACATTATTTAAGTTTCATACGAAAAATGTTGGTATTTTTCTTTCTCTATTCTATATCCTGGTTACTGTTGCGTCATGTGTTGCGTTTATGAAAGATTGGCTTAAACGTAAAAATATAAGGAATTTTGTGTTCTTTGTATGTAGAGATATCCTTGAAATATCTCAATGTAGCCGCCATTTTTTAAAATGGCGGACAAATATCAAGGAAAATGATGGGGAATTTTGTGTAAATTATCAGTTCATTGCACAGCATTAAAATCATGGCTATTAAATCATAAGAAAGACAATCGCTTTTTACTATTCTGACGAATAAATCGATAATACCGGTTGATCTCACATTCAATGGTCCTTACAGCGAAAAACAAAGAGTTGGTACCCCATTAATAATGTTTACATTATCAGAGCACATTTTGTTAGTATTATTCCGCAGTAAAGACTAAACAATCCAAACCTAATAGGGAGAGGTATTATTCTTTATGCCCAACAACTTCCGTGATGTTGTTTAGCATACGTTGAAATTTTGGCACGGATTCAATACAATTAAAGCGTGATAGCTAACGTGCATTAAAATATAGAGGTCTCTACAAAATTTATACAACAAACAAACAACGCTAACAAAATCGTGTGTGCACTTCTCTCTAAAAAGCTCTAGAAATTTATATTTTGTTTTGTGCCAAATGCTTATCATGTGTTGGACAGCCTCAATATAACTTTTAACCCGTACAATTAAATAGCCTTGTGGGCAATATTGTTGAAATTACAGGCAGCGGCACGATTTTCTAGCAAAGTCTATAAATACGAAAGCAAATCTTAATTCAGCACCACTTAGAACAAACGACGATATACCTAGGCCAGTCTTAAAAAAATCGACTCATTTTCTCTTACAGGTACTCTTACAGTTTTTTTAAATATACGTACTAAGAAAAAAGTTATGGCCAAAAATAATAAATATTTCACTATCGGATGTCTCTCTTTAGGGAATGGCCACCTTAAGTGTTTGCCTCCACATGTTTTCTTAATATTATTTGGTGTGTACTGACCTGTTTTTTTTTGTTTCAGTTTCACCATTTACATTATGATGTATTTCCCAAGCAATCCATCCAGTAAAAGATGGAGGAAATAAAAATATTTAACAAATACAGCTGCAAAAACTTAAAAGTCCGCGAAATTCGACACATGTTAAATGCAATGTAATAACTGACAACCGAGAAACAAAATAAGATGCTGAAACCATAGATAGTGTACAACGTTAGACTGAATCAAAGCCGTTAAGGGGTCTGCTGCAAAGACTCTCGCGCACGTTTCGACCAATTACATGACGAGTAAAGACACAAGTGTTGTCGACTACCATCTCCCTCCCAGAGACAATATGTATATGTGGTCCCGCCATATAGCGGTGCTACTAGAACCATTATCTAAGTAATATTTATTTTCAATTCGCGACGTTTAAACATTAAGTTAAGATTATTTATTTAAGCAAAGAGTATTTTCTGTAGGGCTGAATAAGTGCTACTGTGAGTAACTGTAATGAATAGGGTATAGTTTTAATTTTCTTCTGAATTATTAACGTGTTGTTACTTCTTGAAGGATTGCCGTAAGCAGGTATATTTTTATCTTACATCTTCTCAGACTGACTGTCTTTATGTAGCTCTATCATTGTCCGCATGTGTAATAACTGATGTGCCTCCTTGATGGGCATATTAAAACCATGGAAGTTTTTCTCTGCAACCAAATTATGGAGTCGAAATATAGAAGCAGTTCGCCAAGGGCGAGATTTTGTATTACTACATATGTATACTATAATATATAAGCTCGGGAAAAAAATTATAAATAAAATTTAAAAGTACAAGTGACATTTGCGAAAAATATTTCTCGAAATAAAATATGACATATGTCAATGGCTATAACGTAGCAATAAAACTGCATACTCGTCAAAATCTGATGTAATTTGTTTTATTACTAATTAGCTCATAAAATGGCACTTCATTAATCTCCTTGTTAATGTGGGAAATAATCATTTGAAAATGCCAGAATATAATATTAAATCTGTTGTTTTATTACAGAATTGCAAAAAATCTCGTATTATGTGTTAATTTTTTTCACGAATAGTAATTGTCATTTATGAATCGTAATGAACACCTACTGCCTGCAACTTATTGCATGTATAACTATTAGTTTATAAAAAAATAATAATTTTAAATACCGAGACGCTCTTTGTGGCGTAGAAACGAAACATCGATTATCTCTAAAAAAAAAAAAAACATTTTATGCACAAATTCACAGCTTCGTATCTCCAGTTCTACTAATCACCGCTAATTCTCTTTGCCCCCATTCTCTTCGATAGAAGTAGTTTAATGAGTGTTATATTTCTTCTGATATCCGAATTATGCAAATTTACGAGGCAAGACGTAAATGTGAGATATTTTTGGTCAACTTTAGGTGCTTTTATCCTAAGGCCTGATATTATAAAAAAGAAACCTAATCCCACAACTCAAATGTCAGAATATCGAATATAAACCATAAAATTCCGCTTTAATTGCGTTAAAACTTGTAGACAACACTGATGACTTTGTATGAGGGGTTTAAGAGCATTTCCCGTTCACCGAAACTATTTAAAAACCCCACTGTAACCGGAAACTCTCCCCATACATCTCTTAACAGCTGAATGTGTAAATTTGCCTAACTCTATTTATTTATTCCTGCATTATAATTCGTTAAATCGTACATTCAAATTCATACCCCTGATTTATCCGAGCGGCTGCGTACAAACAAAGGGGTTCCCTCTAATTATAAAGTCAAAACTCATCATTACATCAATAGGAGTGAAATAGGCTAGAAAAAAAACTAACAGAAACGTAAAAGGTACGTGAAAAGGTGCTTCGTTTTACGGAATGTATGCCACGGACGTAAAACTCAGGGAAAACGGTTCTTTAATGGTTATGTGGTCGTCTTAAAGCGGGTTAGAAGGGGCGAAATGTGATTCACTGGATAATAGTCTCATTATTATTTATCATTCGGTAGATTTGTTTACAAAACACGACCTGGGGGACCCTGGAGTTTGTATCCAGCAAATAAAAACACTCCAGGACTATATATTACAAAAAGGATACCTAACGGACATATTTTTTCTATGTTGATTTGTAGTACATGCACTGAAGATTCCGATAAGTGGATATCATAATAGTAAGGCAGGTTAATTACATTATTATATAATAATCTAGTGAACGATAGCAGCAATTACTTCAATATATTGAATTATTGTAACGTTCCTCTTAATTTAGTAGTTAGTTTGGTGTCTCTAGGGGAAATATAAATCGTAATCAACGAAACAGTAATTTAATTTTACCATTATTTTAATGACGGCAGACAATAGAAGTTGGGTCCGTTGAATATTCACACAACATACAAAGATTTATACATGTACCTACAGAAAACTATGGCTGTTGTATTGAGGGCGTGAACATAGAGGTAATTTGTTTGTTCTGTGTCTAAGTACTTATAAAATTACCAAAATCGAGATGAAAATTAAAATATTATAATTTTCATTATGCTTCTTGCGCCCGTTTCAATTTTTTTTGTGAACGCATCAGAAGAATTTTCCAACGAGTTTTTATAAAATTATCTATCAGTGCTTTCTGACAGTAATGGTTGTGAAGAAATTAATATTAAAGGTATGCATATCGAAACTCAATTAATTTATCCATTAAATTTAAGCTTGCGTTTCACCAAAATTATTCAATAATATACCAAACATGCTTTTAAACCTTTTAATTATTGATGATACTAAATACGGAAATTAATGACAGCTTTGTTGCTACTCTTGATACTGGACGAGTTCTTGGCTATACGATTTAATCTTAAGATATGTATATTTCCGTATAACTGAAAAATAGTAAACCTGATGAAACTTGGTTTGTGATTTTTATTACAACAAAAATACGTTAGAAATTGATAAAATTGGAATTAAAAACACATCAAATTTATTTCTATGAAATTCAGCACCTAGCGATGAAAGAGAGCGCAAATAATTGATGTTGAATGTTGTTACTTCTCGAAATTTCTGATATAAATATAACGATTAACTTTTTACTTCTCTACAGAATTTCGGAAAAATCGATTTAAATAAATATTTAACTACTAAATAAATAAAAAAAACACAATTCATTGGTTTTCATTAATCTTTTTCGTATTACCCTTTGCTTGAAAATTGGAGAAATACAAGTCATGACGCACAGTACGGTTCAGTACTAGCAAATGTGAATAAATGTACCCCAAAAAAGGAACGAAAATGTACCTACCAATACCTTTGCTGTAAAATCTCAATTCAAACAAAGTTAGATAAGTAATTAAGTGAGCCGTACGATGTGGATTACCACTCAATCCAGTATTCTATTGGTAGG
Organism: Stenurella melanura; assembly: GCA_963583905.1. Taxonomy (NCBI): domain Eukaryota; kingdom Metazoa; phylum Arthropoda; class Insecta; order Coleoptera; family Cerambycidae; genus Stenurella; species Stenurella melanura. Next base: position 63,679,052 of record OY757310.1, read on the forward strand.
ACTAGAGATGCTGATATATTTCTAAGACTTTCACAGGAGTCCTCGTGGGGCGGAGGTCTCTGAGTGTTGTCTTCCAGAAGAAAAAAAAATTATAATTTCAAAATTATATCATTCATTGTCTTTATTGGTATACTAACGTGGCCAGAATTATATCAACGGTATACGTAATGAATCAGTAATGTATTGTTTTTAATATTAATTATTAGCTATTAAGTGTATGGAGGCTGTCTGCTAAATATCCAAATAACATTTCTTAATGAATGCAGTGAAGCTATTTACAATTACACCAATAATATGTGGAATTTAACAAGAGAAGATGGACAGTTTTTTGCTGGAAGGCACAGATACATAAGGACATCGATACATTGGTAATTATCTCACAATCATAGCCACTGACTTAATAAAGAATCGCAAATGCGAAAATAACAGTAGACTAACCAGTTTTGTCGCAGACAATGTAGCAAACATGAACAAAATGATAAAAAATCCATACATTACTCCATTACATACGGTTGTTCTACCCATAATATTTACTTCACTTTCAAATGATTTTGAAACTGCTAAAGTAAAAAAGCATGTACCTAATTCAAATCGTCAAGTATTTGAAACACGAAGACAAAGTTATTGCAAATTTGCGAAAAGAGAAAGATAAAATAGATTCAGAAAGTATTCAACATTCATTTGACAGAACTTTTTTAAATTTGTAACACTGAACATAATAGTTTTTTTATCACAGGTTACTGATGAATGACAGAAATCAGTAAGGAAATGGTATAAGTAAGAAGCAAATTCAAACGTTAAAAAGAAGATATGAACATTTAGTGAACAAGTCTTGACACCATTCCACTAACTAGAATATCTATTAGATTCCACTAGAAATAAATATATAAATAATTAAGTGAAGGAAAAGAGACTGTTTTTCTTTACACAGGATCATTGCCTGTAACAATCAAAGAAGTTAAATACATAGAAGCTGATATGCATTTATAACTGTGATGTCAACAACTCGTATTCAATTTCAGACATTGCAGTTTATAACCGTCTAGTCAATTAACCTCCTTTCAAGAGACAACATGTTTTTCAAAGAAATTTTGTAGTACATAAAAAGAGAACTCAATAGGGAATCACAAAAAATATTTCAAAAATATTGGATCTCTCTAATTCTGTGTCATGTGGCCTCTTCAGGATGTGTAAATATTTTTAGAAGCTTTCATTAAACTTGCTTTGTTGTCTGTTTGCTACACATTTTGCAATCAATATTTCGACAAGGTCTAATTAAGCCAGAGCTTTGAAATCTTGTGCACGTATAAGTTCGGTGAACAATGCAATACAGTATATCTAAGATCGTCCTAATCCAATATGGCGGACGCCTCAAGATGGTAGATCACCTTTTTCTTCGCAAGCACTTGATATGGATATCAAATGAAAAGGTTTGACAAGCACAATACGACAAAGTATGTAATCATTCTAAATCCAATATGGCGGACGCGCCAGGATGACAGATTACCTTTTTCTTCACAACCCTCGTGACAGGTATCAAATGAAAGAGTTTGACGAGTAAAATACGATAAACTATGCGACGTCATTCTAAACCCAATATGGCGAGCTCCCCAAGATGGCGGATTATCTTTCTCTTCACAACCCGTATTGACATGGATATGTCTATCTGTCTGTCTGTAAAATAAGTAAAGACTAAAAAGTAAAAAATGAAATTATATATAAAAAATGATTTAGAAAAAGTCATACATTTGGAAAGTAAAAGCTTTGGGGGCGATCATGTAACACTATTGCCCAGTTACTTTATTCAATTGACCGCTTCCAAAAGCTTTTAGTTTCCAAATGCATGAATTAAAAAAAAAAAATCTTTAGTATATTTTTTAAACAAAAGCTTTACTTTTCAATACATTTTTTTAATGTATAATTTTTTTTATATATATTTTCATTAAAAAATTAGGAATTGACTGGCCATTGATATGCCATTGTGATTCAATTAGAAGAGAAAAGGATAGACGTGGCATCTAAAGCAAAAATTTCAATTACCTAATGTTTACAAGCTGGTTGCAAAGTGTTGACTGCCAACGTGCGTCGCATTTTGACCAGTGGGAAGATGAGAAATAGCTTCCTATGTAAGGAAAAAGAAAAAGTTTCCTTCTTAAACCGAATGGATTATAAGTATCCCCAATTATTTCGAAATGTTTATTCTGTAAGAAGCATATATTGTAGGTTCTGTACTGTTGTTGTTATGCTTCCAAGTTTAATGTACCTGAGGCCTAAATGGAAGAGCAGTTAATGTCTTAGTGAACTTGAGCCTTTTAGACATACGTATTGCGTATAACAACTATATTTATTTGCATTACCTGAGAGAAAACATTGTACTCTTATATGTACTTAATAATATTGTTTATTATTATTTTATCTAAAGTATTTTTTATATATAAACATTACAATACTTAATAAAATTATTCACATTTAATATGTTTATTTAATCGCTTGATTACATGGCGATTAAAATCATATGGTTAGACCTCAGCGTCGATCAAAACTATTTAAATCACAACCTCTTTGTAGATTTCTCATAAAGGTCGTTTCTATGTTTCAATTTGTATAAGCCACATAGAGGTTCTGAACAAGAGTTAACGACATTTTATGCTTATCGATTAAATGTTTTAGTATTAAGTGAAGGAGTAAATAGAATCTGAGATTTTTATCAAAAACTTATGTTTATATGAATACACCCTGTATACTCAATACAGAAGCACTCTGTATTTTTTATCGCTGAGTACCTACAAGATAAAATTCAATAAGGTTATGGTTAAACTGGCAAATAACATTGAATATAAACCAATGTTATCGAATAGGTATCTAGTAAGTAAGTAAACATTTCTATAGAATTATAGACATGTGTATTTTTGTTTGTTAGGGAAATAAAATGTGTACAATTTGTGGTCGATTACCTATTCACATTCAAATCATTTTTACCATTGTAAATGATATTTTTTTAATGAATATTACTGCATATATTTCAAGCGAGCTCTGTGAATGCCAAGCAAGCAACTGTAAGTAATGCTTGATAAATAAGGAGAATACTAATAGTAGAATAAATTAAATTTTAGAAACAAACAAGTAAAGAGGCATTTCATAAATGGTTTTATGCGTGTAAGGAATCTGTATGGGCTTTATTACTTCAATTACAAAATCTTTACAGCGGAATAGATGAACATGTTTTCCAGGTATTGCCATCGCCATACTCGAGGATTCTTGCTTGCAAGCAACTGAGAGCCGCTGTACCAAGTGCTATGTTGTAAATAAATATGTGACTAGTGGTCTCTCCACATAAGCGATTCAGTGCGTGTACTTCTTATCGCTATTTCGAGTATAATATAAATTCTAAAGATGTTTTACATGTGTTTTTGTGTTTATCGAAAGCGATAAGGTAATCAAACTGATAAGCTCGTTGGATATCAAGAGTAAATAAAATATAATAAAACATACTGCCTACCCGAGATAATTATATAATAAACCTGTACAACTTTTTCAAATATACACCCCCAATTTCAACCGTACTATCACCAACTGTTCTACTGCCGTTTATAATCCTAAGGTGCTTACCTGTTTTGAAAAAACTGCTATATCTTCGTTAAATGACTCTGAAGAACATACATCTCCTCCCGCCACTCCAGGTTCTCTAGGTGTACATGTCGCTAATTCACATTTTTCAAATATAAGGGCCAGTAAGGGAAATAAGGGATGTCTGAAAAAAAAAGTATAGTTTAAAACATATTTATATTTAGTCCTATCGCTAAACTAATGTTAGTAATTTAATGGTATTTTCAGTAAAATGAAAACGAACAAGCAAATAGAGTTTCAATACATTAATTTAGTATTAACACAAAAGACATCGATTATAAATCGGCATTTCCATTGCCGGAGCTAGGGATCGAACACAGTACATGATAGACAATGTAATCATCAACCGTGTCCGTCACACAACATGCTTTAGCTCGCTGCGCTACCGTTTTCGAGAATTGATATTATTGATAAGGTACACATTTTATTTAATTTGAGATACTATAATTAACAAGTACTATACATTTTTCAGCACGTAATGAAAATTTTAGTTTTATAGTCCAGTATACTTTAACTTGGCCGGTCCAAAGGTCGGCCGACTAAGCTTTCTCGACATGCGTGAACAATGTTTTTGAGCTATTGCTTTAACTTTATGTGCAAGAGAAAATGAAATCGTACGTGCACTTATTTAACTTTACTCATAATACGCAAGACAAGTTAAAGTTTACTCTACTCAATAAACTCGTGTATTATATGCACAATTATAATTTTTTCTTATTGAATTTAGTATAGGAACTGAATCTAATACGTGAGCCGAAAGAAAAAATGAAAGCGACAAAAGTTGTTTATATTTCAGCAAAAAATACAACTGAATTTTTTCAGAATTTTATGACAAAAAAAATCTCAAATATATTCTTTTAACGAGCACAAATATATGATAATTTTATTACATCATCACGTGCTAGTTTTCCACATACCAGATCTGCAAAGCTGCAAGCGTTCTCATCTAAATCTAACGACATAAATCGTCGATATCAAATGGTTTCAACTTTTCTTACATGACTCCTTTTTTTCTAGGTTCGGCTCCCGTTCTGTTTCTTTTTTACCATCAATCAAAAAATAAATTATTGTCACCTGGATTATAGATTGATCGGTTTGTGCTTGGTTTGACGAAGATCTGAGTCCTGATATTTTATTAGTAAACTAAATATTTCTTGAAACCATCGTTTTATGTACATCAAATAAGTGCCTTTTCCTTAGACAACTGTTTAAGAAATATAAAAATGTCACCTCGTCAAATTTTAGGCGTATAAAATATAAGGGGAGTGGTATCCCAGCCTTGATTTCCTAAACAAGATGCGAAAGCTTCCATATTTCTCAGTCACACATAGATGAATATCTACATACTGTACATACTGTTTTATTACAATCAATAGGTATAGTAGTTTAGAAATTATGAGCACAAATCTTATTCATAATTTAACATTTAATGGCTGAAAGCTCTGTAGGTGATGTTCTAGGAAAAACGCTTAGAGGTACTTTTCGTGTTACTTTAAAACAAACTATACTCTCTCCAGGTATGGTTCTCTACTTCTGAAGCACCACTGGATTCAGGTATTTAAGTAGTGGTCGATGGATATAGTAAAACAAGTAGATCTGTCCATTTCAATATTTTACTGGACGAAAAGAAAAGTAATATGGTAACATGAGACAAGTAAATGATGATTTAATAGTTGTCACCTCAGCATGCATAAATCAACGTCCAACAAGCATACTACGTTATGATTCTAGAAGTCAGCGGATTTCTGTCTGTTTTTGTACATAAAGTGCTTTATCGCTACGGTGCTTCATCGTAACCACCAATGAGAGGTCGCGATACGTGACTTGATGAGCGAAGCGCACGCCGAACTGGTCGATGGTGAAAATCGAGTATGTTGTTTTCGAGGTATACTATGCAACTGTTATACTCCTAGGATCTTGATTTGAACAATCAGCTGTTATGGCAATAGCAGTTATCAGACGACTTGAAGATATAATATTAGCAATGTTCAATAGTCGGCAATGGAGTACTGTGAAGGCCGGAATGCAACTACAAGACGCATCATCACTTTTGAGTCAAATTCGTGTTGCATAAAAGTTTCGCTTATTCTTGTGAATTGACCCTCGCTCAACGAGGCAACTTAGACACAACTATGGTTTCCCGATTCATTATTCCAACGTTGATTAGGGGGGTGACAGTTAGAACTACCACCTGACATACTACAAACATAAAGGAGAAAATTTACTCCCTGTCGAGGAGTCTGTACCCTCGGATAGCAGGGAACAGCAGACTAAATAGAAGCAGCAACAAGTTGATCTCCATACCCATCGTGAGGTCGTGGCTCTTATGGGAAGCGTCTAGGTACACGTAGCCTCGAGCTTCGAGCGTGCACAAAACATTATATCATCTGTCTATCATTTGTCTGAGTATTTGTTCCTTGCCCTTAGTGTTCATCGGTAGCCGTACGGTTGGCGCATAGGTAATGTTCTCGCTTACGATGCGAAAGGTCCCAGGTTCAAACTGCTGCTCCCGCTGAATTTTTTTTCTTTAATTTTATAACGATTAATATATTTTTTCGCAAAATCTTTTCTATGATTTCTTTAGGTTAGGTTAATAGGTTTTTATTCTGCTTAAAATAATTTTATTCTTTCGTGTGATTTCTTTAGGTTAGATTAGAAGGTTTTATTCTTATATATAATTGTTAATTATCATTAGCGCTGCAGGCAGTATTAGCGTCGCAGACAAAGGATAGGGGGGTGCGGGGTCTCCCCCCGCCTTTTATTCACAAAATAACACGAAATATTTCAATTTCTTGACTTGTGCGGAATTTATTAAAGGTAATGCGCAAGCTAGAGGCCTCGTATACCTAGACGCTTGTGCTCTTACGCAGCGCCGCGCTGACGTGGTGCAGAGCATCACCTACGGCAAAAAAATGAAATATATCGATATATGAATCATTTGATACATCACAAGACTCAGATCGATATATTTGATATATCAACAAAAAATTCTATATCTATGTATCGATAGATTTTGTAGATTAACATTTAATGACAAAAATTAATGAATATGGCTAAGGTCAGACCCTTCGAGATTGGGGGGGGGGGGGTTGTCTCCCCCCGGGCGCGGACTTTCTGAAGGGGCCCGGATATTAAGAGATGGAGATACATCCGCAAATTTTAATTGTATTTGAATTAGTTTGTTTGTAAATTGTAAGAGGCAATATATAGACTGTTGATATGAAGAATCGTAGTCTTGTCACCCCCCGCTGTTCGAAATTGTGATCGATATAAATATTTTACTGTAAAGAATGCCACCCCCGCTCTCCAAAATTATATTGAATAACGGGGGGGGGGGGGGGGCGCATGTAACTACCCCGGGCCCCGACTTTCTCTCTACGGCCCTGCTTAGGGTATAACTTCGGAAAGCAAGGGTGGCATTCCTAACAGTACAATATTTACAATATTTATCTCGATTCAAATTTCAAGAGCAGGGGGGGTGATATTCCTCGCAATAACATTTTTATCTAAACTGAAATTTCAAATTTCAACCCGATGTATTGCAACAAAGAACGATATGAATATATTCAAATTTTAGGATTAATATATCGATACATCGTTGCCATCCCTACTCAGTTCTAGAATGCAAGTTACTCCAATCTTCCCTACATAAGCAAATCTTGTTATAAAGAATAATATTTTCTCGAAAAACCGACAATAAGAAAGGTTATTGTGCCGCTCAATGCTTGTTTCATACGAACTAAAGCTCATTTTTTTAAAATCCAGTCACTGGTAATTAGTTCTCTCCCAACGATTATCCTGTATTCGATAAATAAATGAGAAGTAGGTTTCTCGTGTTTAATTAAATAGACTTACATAGAATCAACGATTTAAAATGACTTAATCTACGAACACCAAGAATCTTGTTAGTTTTTTCTAAAAAACCACATTCTTAATTGTTAAAACACACGATAAGCTTTATTTCCCAGCAACTTTAACTAAAAATAATAAAATATAGCACCCACAATTCACAGCTAGAAGCTATAAATATGATAAGCTTAATAAACTGTGTAACAAACCAGTATAATATATTGCAATTTAATTAATGAACTTCAAAAATAAAAATAATTTACAAATTGTCGAAAAGTTGAAAGAATATAAATTCCCATATTAAATCATTTTAATTAAAACTGTCAAACAAGCAGTTGATATGTATTTAAAAATTTAAATAATAGGTCAGTAAATCGCGTGTTTATACAAGCAATAAAATATAAAAATTATCTTAATAGCCCCTTTTATACACATCAACTTGGTTGATTGATTTTTTATTTCATTGATAATTGTACAAGAAATCATATCTACGCACCACAATTTATTTGTTTATTCATAAAGTTTAAATAATATGTTAGGGGTCATCCACATATAGTATACGAGTTGTATACCATTTTGCCATTTCTATATAAATAAACAACTTAATACGCATAAAACTGGCATCCTTTTACTGTAACTATTTTTTGCTAAAATTTGTATCTCAAAACGCATGGAAAAATCGTTGAACGACATTAAGACCGACTGCGGTCATGATACTAGACTTTATTATCATGGATTATTATGAATTTAGTGTGACAACTAAGTAATATGTAAGATGTTTAATAGGTTAATTTAACAACGAATTGAATTTAATTACAGCTTTTTGGATAGGGATGACTTTACTTTAAATAACGGTACCATTTTTAGATTAGTTAGAACTGTAGTGAGACTGCTATAAAAAATTGTCATAGTTGTCCGTCAGTTGATCTATACGTACAGAAACTCTGCCTTGACAGAGCCAAATATTCCAAAATTATCTGTTTTACAGTGTATGGTGATGATTTCTGCTCTTGTGGGTATCGAGTAGCAAATGCGTTACATATTCTTGATATTACTTTATGAAATTCTCCATAAATAATAAAAAAATCTAAAAAGTCTCCGTGGGAGTAATTTAAACGTGTTGGCATCTTTTTATATAAGAGAATGACTGACATTAATGATTGTTTCTAATTAGGTCTAAGTTGATGGCAATTTTTATTAAAATTTCTTGAATATCTCAGAAAATCGCCAATATTTCAAAAAGTTGTAACTTTAACCCCTGCAATGCCTATGCTAAGAAAAGGGAATTTAATTGTATACAATTTGATGTTAAAAAATACAGGGTGTTCTATTTGAAATAAAGAAGTTTTTGAAGTTTGAATTCGACAAAATGTGACGTGAAAAATAGAACACCTAGTATACTATTATGGAATTTATTTTTATTGTAGAGACTAGCTCATCTTATGTTCTTTCTTCATGCCAAGGAGCAATTGAGGACATCCTACACGAAGAAAGTTACAACGGTTCTTGCAAACCAATGCAACCTGTCAATTTTTTTATAAAATGTCAAATATGTCCGAAAGTGCTGTGTTTAGGTATATGGTGTGCTACATGTTTCGACACAGAATTTCATGTTCATTTCAAAAGGTCGAAAATATATACGGTGTTCCATTTAAAATAAGCAAGTTGGTATCGACTTCCGGTATAACCGGAAGTGCCACGATCTTGAAAATAGCTGAGTTGCTCCCATCGACATTAGTTTACTACAAAATTTTAAAAATTTTCCAATGTCTACTTTTCGAGATACCGATCGCCGCAGTTCGTCGTGGGACACCCTGTATAGCATGCAGGTCACAATCAGCATCAGAATAGAATCCTGTTTAATATCATGATGGTCGGTCCAGTAGTTATATTATCATAAATAATTATTTAACATTTTCTGCGAACCATTTTTCCGGTCCTCGGTGTCTGATGAATAAATAATAATAATAATAATACTAACAACTAAAATTAAAACAAGCTAACCGTTATACTCGCCGATTCACTGCACTTTTTATTTAATTGTTGCACATTCTATAGAATACTCTTCCCAGTTTTTTTTTGTAAATAATATTAGTTTTAGATATTTTTAGTTTAATTACAAAACAAAACAAATGATGTAATTTTTTTTTTTTTATTTAAAAAAATGTATCTTTTTTATTTATTGGTCGATATTGCTCAAACACAATAGGGTTCTTCCTCTAGCTAACACTAACTTACTGTCCAAATTTCAATGGGACTTTTCGTTCTTAAGTTATCGTGCTTACAAGAAACGTGACGGACGGACGGACGGACGGACGGACGGACAGACAGACGGACGGACATTTTGAAAGTTGTTCACAATTCGATCACCAACGCAGTAATATGAATTTTTTTTCTCTACGAGCAATATTACCGGTTTTAGAAATGTGCTGATCGAATGCAGTATACTCTTCGTTCTGTATTTGCGAAGAGTATAATAAGAGAACAATTACTTTTTAGTGTAACTCCCTCTAACTCATAAAAGAAACAATGAATAAGTTTAAATTCTGACCATGTTATTATTACATATTTGTTAACAGAATGTGTTAATATGAAGGTTAAATTTGTAAGTGTAGAAAAAAAACGAGGGCTCTCGATAAAATGTGAGAATTTTCAGGGGTAAATATAGCAAACTGGAAACTTTTTCAAAACAGATACCAAGTATATTGAGAAGAAATAAAGATAAAGGATGAAAGCAACTCTTATTTGATACTTGTTTTCTAGGGTTTGCAGTTTTCGAGAAAATCGCATATGAAAAAAAATTAACTAATGAACTAATGTTATAAGCATAACATTTATTGCATAAAACAATTTTCGGAATGTGTACGTTTGATCCTAAGAACGATTTTGGAATTTTGATATGACCGTGACGTCTTAGCGACCAGCTACTATATGCTCATAGGATGGCGGGTAATTTTCAAAATCTAGTTTTATGAGCTGGCTCTAAGAAGATTCGTTAACTTCCTGGTATTTACATTTGTATAAAAAATCAAACTACAATAAAAAACCGTTACCTAAGGAATCACTACCCCCACATCCAGATTTCTTATCCAAATCTCTTTAAACAAGAACATCTTGATACTGTATTTACACTTTAACATGTGGAAATAATTGCTCATAAAATTTTAATGATACAATATTTAAAATCGTCTGCCCTAAAAATCCATGAAATGATGTGCTAATTTAATAACTTTTCGACCGCCCGACATCCGTACATCCGATTGACCAACCGATCGGGTGGTGGTGGGAGTGTCAGATGTCACAAAAAAAATTAAGACCTTGGCTTCTAGTATATACACCAAATCCCAAAAGTTCCTGGACTTTTACTAGCTTGCTTTGTTATTTACCCTGTAAACTCTCCAATCCCTCACCTAAATAAGCTCAAAATATAAGATCTCCAGGTATATAATATACATTGTACCAAGTTTCAAGTCAATATCTGTCCCAGAGAAAACCTGCGCTCAAAAAAGTACCAGATCAACAGACTTCTCCTTGCTCACTTTTACTCAGATTTTACATCTCCATGCTTCATGATATTCTAAGTAAGCCTATTTCAACAAAAAATAATAAATTATTTATTTCATTAGACAAAACTAGAAAATTCTCTATTAATAAAAGAAAAAAAGAAAGAAATTTGATGAAATATATGATACGAAAATTAACAATCTGATACAAAAATAGAACTTAGAAAATCGAACAAAACTACAACTAAATACATAGGTACATAATAAAAATATAAAGAATATATTCTTCTCTCAAAAAGCTACTATGTAAAGTAAGGACAAAGAATATCACGTAACTAATATTGAAGATTAACGTAAAATTGAAATTTTCGCGACTGTCTGCGTCTAGAATATAAAGCAATCCAAAGGACTTATTCCAAGCGACTACATCACGTGCAGTGAACGTAAAAACGTTTAAACCGTTTAGTAAATCTGGCTCGAAGGACCAAATTCCTTCAGTTTTCATAGCTCGATTACATACATTTTAAAGGAGTATAATTAAAGTTGGTAATATGTCTTAATCCACAACTGACATTTTTATTTAATAATAATTCCTACTTAGATATAAAACACAGTATAATTACATTTAGAATTTGTCAGGTTCTCGATCAGGAATGCCCTTTGCCTTCTGCATTTTTCAAGATTAAGGAGAACCATCTGCGAATTGAAAGCCAACTGTATCGAGTTAACGCATAGGCTGAATAAAAAACAAGAGAGCATCGTACATCGTATGAAAACAACAAGCGAGCAAGTGTGGCCACCGCAGCTATCTTGATGCTTTGACCCGTAAATTATCTAAGGATGGCACGTCATAAATAAATCGCTACATTTATGAATGTGGCTTGCAGTGCGCTATTTGATAGACACACCATTCATAATGTCGTTTTATTCGTAATGTCTGATACGGTGTAAATGTATATATACTCTCTCGGTTCTGATTTATTTCAGCCTGTTCTGACTTTCTGTAATAATTATTAGCAGCAAATTATGTGGAATTAATGTTTGCTGTATTAAATTTTCAACACTCGTTTCTGATTCAAGTACAGACGATCCTATTAGTCACATTTTTAATTATCTCCTTACAATTATAGTTGGGGTTCGATGGTCGAATTGGTAATCATAACAAAATAAAACATTATCTAATTTCGAACTTTTTAAAAATTTGGAAAAAGGAAATATCGGAACTAACAGGAATTCACTATTATTTTTTATTTTATAGATTTTTTTACGAACTGGTTGCCTATCTTCAGAGACGAACTGCCAATTACAAAATGTTAATAACGGAAAGAGAAATTTCTTTCGAAACGTTGATCCTGTGTTGATTCTAAATTATTATTTAACAACCTTATTTGAGATTGTATATTTTTAGGTGTGACATTCTAAAGTAATCAAGGGGTACTCAAAAACCAACCTGTGTCTGCTCCATTTAGCGTAGAGATTTCTTTCGTTACATTTTTAAATATGCTTACAAGTGTGGCAGAATACCCCAACAAATTGCAAGAAAATGTAAATAAATATGTCACAAATAAATAACTATAGAGAATATACGCACCCTTATTGAAACGCCACTGTTTATTGCTTATACTGATATTAATTTTATTTATTTTAAAAATGTGGTAGTGAACGAATTCAGCCTGTAGGCTTACTGGATTAGTTTTCAAATTTATATTTACTAAGAGCTGTAAAACATGATGAGATGATCGTAAATTATAAAATTCAAATAATAAAATAAAATCATATTTATTGATAACCGATCTAATGTTACACTACAAGATAAATATTTGATATATGTTTTAACACACTACCGTTTATCTAAAACGAAATAATTTATACAGATTCAGGTAAAAATATAAAAATAAAACAAATTAATGGCGCGAATAAACTGTCATTGAAACCGTATCGTGTTTGTTGTGTTGTAGTATTTCAAATAAATGTTGTATTTCACAGATAATAACACGGCAAGGAAAGTAAAATGACAACAGTGTAAAAAAATGGCATTCCTGCATTTTCTTTTGCGGCGAAAAAAACATATCGATAATTAATTGTTCTGATCTTTCTGTGCACATCTCACAATTAATATCACTTAATAAATAGGCAATATTTGTAAATTTAGAGGGTCGAAAAATGATCATCGAGAACGAAAATTGTTGGTAAATACCGGGTGTAACAGGATCATGGTTTTTCTTTAGTTTTGAAGATAATTGATTGAAATTTAGGATATGCCACATACATAATAATCGGCGATTTTTGACATACAATTGGTTTTCATAACTTTCGATTTTTAAATGGAACACCCAATATATTATTGCATTTTTGAATTCTGCATTATTGTCTGAATCCAGCGATGCCAAATAAGTGACATTTCAAACATCAATTTTTTTTATAATATAATTTTTAGTTTTCCATTCAAGTGTGCCATGATGGTTCCGATTTATTCTAAATGACCCGTGTAATGCTACAAAAATCGAAATCCCGTTTAAAAACACTAACTTACGTGATTTTTGAGCAAATTAAATTCACCAAAATTGCTATTGCGGCAAAACTCTATTTTTTCAAATGGAACCACATCGGTATCGTGGTACGATTTATTAGTACTATTAATAAGGAATTTATTCATATATCGTATTAAAATGTGCGATAAATACAAACAAAATTACAGCTAAAAGAAAATAAGAGAATTCAGTTTTATTCTAATTACCTTGTTACACATAAGGTGGTTTTTGAATACAAAAAATTAACACAAAACACTACAACAGTTGTTCAAAATGCTGTCCATTACCGTCAATGCACCTCTGAACTCGCATAGCTGTTTCTCGAAAAAAGTTCGCCAATTGCTGGGCCGTTATGCAATTAATTGCTCGTCTTACTCGTAGCTTCAGGACTTCACGGGTTGTAACGGCGGTGGCGGTTGCATAGACAATATTTTGTAGAAGACCCCAAACAAAGAAATCAAGGGGCGTTAAATCAGGTGACCTTGGAAGCCTCCTCACAGGACCATTCGTCGAAATCACGTTTTCTCCGGATCTCCGTTAAAGGTCAATTACTATCTTTGAATTATGGGGAGGAGCGACATCTTGTTGGAAATACATTCCCTGTCTTAAATTTAAAGGTAACTCATCTAAAATGTCCTTAATCTCATTTTCCAGGAATCTCAAGTATCTGGCACCAGTCAGAGGTCCTTCAAATATTATTGGACCAATCATTCTATTACCAAAAATTCCAAGCTAAACATTGAAACCGAACCGCACTTGAAAGTTACCCTCCCGTAATAAATTTTGATTTTCTTGTGACCAATATTTTGTATTTTGTCGGTTAAATAGTCCCAAATTTGTAAACCTTGACTCGTCTGAAAATAAAATCAGTCCCAAAAAATCATTGTTTGCCTGCAAGTTATACAAAATCCAATTGAAATATTCCATCCTATGTTCGTAATTACTTTCGAACAAATGCTGGTGCAATTGGCATTTAAAAGATTTATAGTGGTATTTGTGCAAAATTCGGCTTACTGTTTGGTGACTGCTGGTCAATTCAAACCCAGCTTGCCCTATAGAACAGTCTGATCAAGTTCTATTCGAGCCAAAACAGTAATTTCCGTTCCTTCGTCAATAATGAAGTTTTCTTCGGGATCATTATTGGGCTCTCTTCGGAATTGGTTTTCAACATGTTTAAAATAATTTTTCGCTTTGACATAGACATTGTCTATCAGGATATCGTCGGCCACAAAAGTCCATAGCTGCAATTGCATTTTTTTACATAAATAATTAACATGTCCACTTTTTCATCTCACAATTAACAAGCATTTTAAACAATTTTTAATGACACAATAAAATCACTGTTAAACCTACAAATGTTTGACAGGCTAAATATGTCATTGTTTTCAAAGCCACCTTAGGTTACTTCTTAACATTTAATTAGAACAAAATTGTATTTTCTTATTTTATTTTAGCTGTAATGTTGTTTATATTTATCGCACATTTTAATACGACATATGAATAAATTCCTTATTAATAGTACTAATAAATGGTACCACTGTAACGATAGGGTTCTATTTTTGCCCCAAAAACAACGTTGGTGAATTTTATTTGCTCATAAAACACATGATTTAGTGTTTTTAACGGGATTTCGATTTTTGTAGCATTACACGGGCCATTTAAAATAAATCAGAACCGTCACGACACACTTAAATGGAAAACTAACAATTATATTATAAAAAAAATTGACGTTTGAAATGTCACTTATTTGGCATCGTTGGATTCAGAAAATTATGCAAAATTCAAAAATGCAATAATATATAGTGTTCCGTTTAAAAATCGATAGTTGTGTCACTTCCGCCGAAACCGGAAGTGAAAAAAAAATCAATTGTCTGTCGAAAAGTGCCGCTTATTATGTATGTAGTATATCCTGAATTTCAATCAATTAGCTTCCAAAGTAAAGGAGGAAAGGGGAGTATATCATGATCCTGTTACACCAGGTATAGATAGTCTTCTGGAAGTTTATGGTGTTGTATGCTTTTTAAAATTTTTGCATTTCTTAAATATATCGTTTGCAACTCTAAAACTATTACAGATATCGATTTAACTCTTTCTGGATACTAACTAAATATTTGGAACTCGAACAATATCTATAAAATTGACCAGATGGAAACCTCTATAATGAAAAAAATATGTATTTCGAGACGCTCACACCATCCATTAAGTCTTACGTAGAAATTTTTCACGGCTCACCTAGATACGTACATATTTTCCGCATTTACAAGAAACACTGTGAATACAATTTTTTTAATTTTGAATAGTGTTCATGCATGGGTTTAGTTTTGGACAAAACAGAACTTGTGTATGTGCACAGCACTTACTAGTAAATATCTAAATTCAGGTTGTAATTGTTGAATGTTCTCTCTACTTTCAACATTTGTCAATTGGCTATTAGCAATCTCAGGATACTGGGGATTTAATAGAACAGTTTTTATAAATTGTTTCTCGTTAGTTAACATATCGTCATTTTTGAAGAAATTATTTTAGCTCTGTCATATAAATATATTTCAGCATCATTCTAATAGCCAGGAGAAAGTTCAGAAACATAATCGACTCTAAATTTTAATGTTTGAATTCCTTGGATTTTGAAAAAACTGTCAGCGACCATTTGAACTATGACAACATATTGAATTTGGTTTCAAATCACTAATATCAATGAAATATTTTAAAGTTAGTTAAAAACAAATTATATTGGCGATGGGTTACGGCGATATGATAAAAAAATGTTTTGATAACACTATCTTTGTATATCTATAAGATTGCTCTGTAGTCTTCGACAATGGGTTATTGTATTTGTGGGAGTGAAAATGTTTACATCATCAACATATAACAAGACATCTACATTCAACGCAACAACGATATCATTAATAAATAACACAAACATTAAGGGACCTAGAACTGACCCTTGGGGTGCACCAGAAGTTGCAGAAATTCTTTGACCGCGATATTCTACATATTGCGTTCTATTGTTAAGATGCGAGTTAAGTTAATAAGTGAATGTGTAAATCCAGCAGTTTGAAGTTTATATAGCAATATACCGTGGTCAAATTTGTCAAAGGCCTTTGAAAAGTTAGTATAGATTGCATCAACTTGGGTGTTTTTATCGAGGTAATGCGAGTTGTATTGTGTGACACACATTAAGTTGGTGGCAGCGGATCTATTTTTTATAAAACCATATATTAAATAAAGGCTTTAGCACAGATGTCGATGTATTTTCGAATATTACACACACATATATTGTAATTACGTGATTTTTAAAATGGGTGTATAATTATAAGAATAATGGTATTCAAAAGTCGAAGCTTACGAAGTTGTCGTGTTCCAACGTCAACTTTTCCTAGTTGAAAAATCGAGGTAATCTAATAAAAACTGGCGTCACTTCGTTTTGCCACACTTCTACAATTAATAGCACATCCATAACTCGATCTTTTGTACGATGCAATGTTCACAAAAGTACTAATATAATGAGAAGTTCGATTCCCATTTAACATCTTGGGAATTTGGGTTTGATGTCCCTAAACTGACAAATGTATAAATTTTGACGTCGCGCGCACACCAAAAAATCTTTAGGGAGCGGCACATTCAGTCTTTCTCGATCTCTCTGTAGCTTCATCGGTAAAAAGTATACTCGCTTATTTGATTAAACTTATAAAGAGCGGTACGAGAAATTTTTGACATCAAATGTTGAAGACGCCGTAATTCGAAAACAAATAAAGATCGGATTTTGGCTTTTAGGTTTTCACACATTTAAATGTAGTATACACCCTGTATATGAGTTGGACTACAAAACTGTTACATATCGAATAATTGGAAACATTATCTAAAGACAGTATCAAAAGTAAACAACAGCCGTTGTAAAACCACCATGAATATTGTAATAAAGGATTAAAATAAGGTCAAGGACTCGGAATTATGCACATATTGAAAAATTTAAAACCGCTGATTAAGCAACGAGGGGTAATTCTTACTGCTAATTACTAATTAGTAAGAGACAAGTAAATAAACGCTCTTTCTACAATGTAAAAAACTCGTGTGAAACCTGTAAACGCTCTCGCGTATTTCCACGTAGTTTTTTCAATAAATTTTATTGATTTCGCTCAGAGGCAAAATAAGCGATATCAGGTCTAAAAATAAATACGTTTTGCCTCGCTGATTACACAACGGGACAAAATATGAAAAATTCCTAGGCAGACATAATGGTGTGTGTACTCGGTCGTGACCACATAGCAAAATATCGTTAAAGCAGCGACGATAGATACCAACTCCAAACGTACTCAATTAGATCGCATGTAATAAACTATATTAATAAGAGTGATTGAGTAATAGATAATAAGTACGTCATTTAAAATACGTGATAAGCATACATGAGTCGTAGTGGAGCGGTCGGTCCAGTCTAGCTAGCATAAAAATATTTTGACTACAAAGTAATACCACCTTAACAGAACTGTTTAAGGGATTAATTCTCGATAGAATAAAAAGTTACGACTCTCGGTTGGCTGAGACAAGAGATAGAAGCAAAAATGTGAAAAATATTATTTTTCCATTTGACTCAAAAAACAACAATTAATTAGTCTCAAAATTTTATTTTGTTACCAGCACATATCTCTCAACAATGTGGTTTAAATAAAGCTTACGTTTTAAAAAGTATAGAAAGACCGAATTTTTTTCTTAGGCTATGTCGATAGAAATGTAAGAACATGCAGGGGTAAATATAGCAAGCGGGAAACTCTTTTATCTTTCGGAATAGATACAATTATAACGAGAAGAAATAAAGATAAAGGTTGGAGGTAGCCTTTATTTTTTACCTTTTTTTCTAGGTTAGCAGTTTTCGAGATAATCGCAGCTGAATACACGGGACGCTCTTGCCAACGAAATGACGCTGGTCAGCACGCTCAGAACAGTGCACAATAGCTGAACTGCTTGTATTAGCTTGACTTCGAACCGTGAGAATTTGATGCCATTTTTTAAAAATTTTATTGCATACTTACCAATGGCAAGTAGAAATATAAACACACAATTTTAATAAACTCAGGAAACAGAGTTTCTTCTTTTATTAATAAATCTTATTTAGTTTATTTGCAAATTTAGCAAACATTAGGATTTTTAATTCTTCCTTATTCATTATATGAAACGGGAGTGATGGCGGTGAAGGGAATTAGCTCTGGTTTCAAAATTTTCCCTTGTTTAGGGGGAATTCATACATTACGTTGTCGCTGGCACACTCTTTCGTGTTGTAAGTTTAATATTTCTTATTGATATTTATTAAGTAAAAAGAATGCGCAATTATTAATTCCAATATATGTGGCAAACATGCTACGTACCACTTTCGAAAAAAATTCCACAAAAATTGTACAGAAATTACAAGATCAAAACAAATGCAATGAACAACTAATAGACACGAGAATCACAAGAATTATTTCCAATTTCCTTGAAGACGTTGAATGTGGTACCTTCAAAGAGAATAGTGATAAAATCAGATAACACGGACGTCTTTTTTCTGATACTAGATCCAATTAGATCAACTTTATTTTCAAAATTTTTAATAATCGTATTTTGATATTTTGTTTAAAAACTATATGGAGTTCTCTTAACTTCAGATTTTCATAAATTAAATTTTAATGATCAACTAGTACGGCAATTCACAAAATTTTTGCTAATTTATAGTATGATGATAAAAACTACAAGAAAATGTCCTGCAGAAGTTTCCCTTACCGAGGATGATTTTCAACCCCATGGACTGAAAGTATGATACATAACATAGATGTATAATCTCTTCTTCTTCACGTATAAAAAACCTTCTGTATCAATACCTATGTAACAGTGGATTATGTTGAAGCTTCAAGGCTGCCTTTAAATAAAATTAAACAGTTCTGAAAAATGAAAAAGTGTATGTTTTACTGGAAGATTGAAATATGATGAATATATCGTTGAGGTCGGCACCGATGATGCTATCAAGAGTCTAGAATTATGTAATTTCTCTTAAATGGCTGAACAATACCTTTTGCAAATACATGTTATAACAGTAGCTGGATTGGTTACTCTTGATGGTTTTAAATATAGCAATTTTTCATAACTAAGAGTAATTTGTACGCGAGTTGCATTTTATGTTCATTTTCTTACACCAAAAAAATTACTTGAAAAGGGAATTCATTTTACATTAATCAATATGTAGGTAGGCATTTGAATTGACTTCAAATCTTCGCGCACAATCTATTTGTCAATGGAAAACTTTTTATCGACGCTTACAACAAAAAGAAAGATGCTTCCAGTTTTGTGACATAACTGTCTTAGTATTTATATCTGTTGTTAGTAATTTTATAAGACTATGGAAAATTGTCATAATTTATTGTCACTTTTTAAAAGTACACGTGTTATATGAGCTTACCGCAATGTTTCATCCCCAGAAAGAGTCCTTTCTGCATATTCACCTGCGATTTTACCAAAAACTGTTAATCCTAGAAAATAGTTTAAATTTTTTTATTTCTTCAAAGGTAAATAATTTACCTTTATTTATTTTCAATACATATAGGTACTTGTATCTATTTCAAATAATAAAAGTTATATAAAAACGATCCATATTTTTCACGCATATTAAAGTTCCTTCGTAATAAACCATATGTTAAAAAACATGCAATGATAAATATTTGAAACTAAATATTTGTCCCCTTTTTAAGTAAAAGAGAGTTAAACCAAGGAATAATCTTTTTATTATTTTACATTTGTTTTCATTTTGTCGCGGCCAGACAAAAGAGTATAATTTTCGATCTATTAAGGTACAACCTCCTCAACATTTTTGTCATGGTCACATTACTTTATACCTCCAAAAACTATTTCTCCTTTAATAAGTATCGTAGAGCTGTCCGGTCGCTCCACTACTGGTCGTTTGCCGTCGGACGCTGAAGCCAAGTTTAACAGAGGTTCCAAGCTTAACGTAAAAGAGTCGTGAACGGGTATACCTACTGTGTCTAGTGCTTCCGCACGCTGTAAGCTAGATTCAATATTTGAACTCCTCTGGACAATGTTTATTTAAAGGTGTCGGTAATTACTTGGCGCGTACATGTTTATCTCTGTACACACAGTATACTGAGTTTACTCTCTTAAATACCATCTAAACGACCCATAAAAATAAACGGATCGTCAGCTGCTGCGGCTTAACTCCGTTCTGGAAACACAACTTCACATATAGGTCTACTTGAGATTATTTGGGAACGTTCATAATTCAGTTAAATGAAAACATAAGCGCTCTGCTAGACATTAAGGGCTTTGATAACGGCTTCTTATATTTTTTCTAGGTAAATTAGGAACGAGAAAGCCAACTTACTTATCTTTCTTTAAATTTTGTTATTTCTTAAACACACATTGTTGCATTGTCTAAATGTTAATTGAGGTATTCTCTTAATTTTCCTATTTTTTCATCTTAAGATTTTCTGTTACATTTCGTGATATCAAAAATTATCTTAGACAAAAGTGGTCAGCAAATTGCTGTCTTAGCTATTGTGCACGTGCTTGTAATTTTAAATATAAAATAATAATTAAATAAGTAAGAGACTATTAACGTTAAATTATTATCAATAAACCGGATATAAAGAAAGTGATGAAAATGTTATTCAATGCACATGTTACGCTCCTACTCATGCTACGAAAAACATTCTGCAGCATTATTGTTGCACATTATTCAACAGTTCTTTGTTCCAGTTCTTGCAAAGTAGGTACGGGAGTTGTGAAAATCCAAATTTTCGAGTAAGGGATACCAACATAGTCCATCATGATAAAAAATGTGACCTTGGAGGAAACTCGTTATGTATGTAAACTTATCGGCCGGCTATTGCCGTATACGCTGTTGCTCCATCCTGCTGAAAATGACCATAGTGAAGCTCATCATCATGTAGTTATTGAACAAACACAAGCAAACTATTGTTCCTGTACCTCTCAGCTTTGCCAAATTATTCTTCTGCAGAAATTGCCATCCAAACACTAAGTTTTTGAGGATGTAGTGGAGAGTCAACATATGCGGATTGTCAGTCTTCCATATCCGCATCTTTTGAGAACCAACGTACCTACTCTTAAAAAGGAAACCACTTCATCCGAAAAAACTGTCACGTAAAGCAGGTTGTTATGCATTAAATTATTGATACCTGACTGACATTGACACCACTGGCAGTAAGTAAGACGTCTGGTATGGTCTGTTGGCAAAAGAGACTTCATCTTATATGGATACATGCCGAATACCTTGTCCAATCGTTCTGCATGTTCTATAAGAAAGTCAAATTTCCTAAGAGAGACGTTTCAAGGGCTTTACACGTTCTTGTTCGCGAACCATATCAACGCAGCTTTACACGCTCTTATTCGCGAACCATATCAACGCAATTAGAAACACATGCATAAGAATCCTGTGGTATTATTGCTAAATTTGGGAAGTACTCCTGAGCGTCCAAACATAAATGCTGACTATACAGATTCGGAAATTGAAGTTCGCAATATGGAAACGTGTATCGGCGCAGGTAAACCACGCCTTGTCTGTAGATTAACGCAGGGCATTGGTATTCATTCATACCAACACCGCTTGACCGCGTCGACCCCACGCATTCTGCTCTCAATAGTCCAATTACATCGAAGTTTATTCCCTATACCACGAAGTGTATTTTCGATTCTGTATGTCCAAATTCCATTTACAAATGTTTGTTATACTTAATATTCAAAGGTACTATTTAAGCAGAAGAGTTGACATAGTTGGGAATTTTATTTTAAAATGTTAATTTGTTAAGCTCATCATTTAACATTGAGACTCAAGAAGCACACAGTAAACAAAGAAAAAACCGCTGCCTAAGGAATCACTACTTCCACATCCAGATTTTCCATCCAAGTCTCTTTAAATCAAAATACCTTGACCATATTTGTACTCTAGTATATGTGGAAATAATTGGTCGTAGAATTTTAATAATATTTGTGGCAGATGTCATAAAAAAATTTAGGGCGTTGCATATACGCCAAAAATTAGGTTTCTAGAATCTTATTAGCTTGCTCTACTCATTTTCCCCAGTTTACAGCCTACCCCATCCACTCCTTGATTGGAATCATCTCAATCAGAGGTCATCATAATACATACGTGTACCAAATTTCAAGTGAATATCTCAATTTTATTTTATCAACCTCTTTAATAAGGGAGAGGGGGTGGTGGGGGGTGGATGAAAAATATTATAAAAAACTCTGAGGCCTTCACTTTTAGTATATACTCCAAATCCCAAATTGTACTGTTGCTAGCTTGCTTTATTTAATTTCCACTTATTACCTCTATTTAATTATAAAAAAATCTGGGGCCTTCGCTTCTAGTATATACACCGAATCTCAGGTTTCTGTACTCTCTCCAGCTTGCTTCACATTTTTCTTTATTTACCCCTATTTATCCCACAACTCTGCATGTTCAAAAAACAATCCAGTCCCACATCTCGTTATAATACATACGTATATGAAAGTTCAAGTCAATATCTTAAACCGTTCCAGAGAAAACGTGCGGACAAAAAAAAAGTTACAGACAGACAGAACTTTTTTTTTTCGCTCGAAATTAAAATCTCTACGTTTCATGACATTCTAAACCTAAGTATTTCAAAAAAAAAAATTCAAAACGTTAAGTAATTAAAGAATATTGTGGATGTTCTTTAGAAGTTGGTGTAATCAGGTTCCAAACACCAACTCCATAGGTATTAAAGATAAAGATTTAGTTTTTTGCGGACACTAACTGAATACCTGGGTCTCTAACAGTTCTAACAGAATCGACAAGATTGTAGAAACATATTTCCAAACGCCCGCGCCCGCAGTCTACGGGCATGTAATTCCCGCCTTAAGAGAAACGACTTTAAGTGAATTTCTCAGAAAAACTGTAAGGCTTGTTAATTATAAGGGTAGGTAAAAAATTTAAAAACATTTCAGCCTCAACTATGTCAGATGGCAAAGTCGCAGGATTTTGTTGTTGTGTTATTGTCTGTGTGTAAGTGTCCTGGATGAGTGGTGGAATAGGCCCAGGGTTCAGACTTTGCGAAGCGGAAAAAATTCCCTGAATTTTCCAGGTTTTCCATAACCAAAAATATTAATTTCCATATATTTTTTAGTGAAGCAATTTTTTATTCGACATAAAATAATTCCGTGAATTGACTAGGATCAGTGAAAATTCTTAAAAAACTCTTATGGTTTTCCATATCGAGACGTAGAATTCCATGATTTTAATACAATTTATAAAATTCCCTGATATTTCCAGGTTTTTTAAAAGATTTTTAAAATCCCTGATTTTTCCAGGTTCTCCAGGTTTTCCATACGAGTCTGAACCCTGAGCTATGGATAAACTGTCAGAACGTTAATATAAATAAATCGATAATTTTTTTTTTAATTAATGGAAATAAATTTTATTGAATTTCATATATAACTTGTAAGCAAAATTCATCAAGATTTTAGATTTTAGCTGGAAGGAGCTGGCGATTAGCCTTGCCCACTGCGACCTCTATAGGTCTATTGTAGTACTAACATTCAACTAAGAAATGTACTTTAATAAAACTTCAGACAAGAACAACAAATATTTAATTTACTAGGCAAATTATTCAAATGAATCTGCATCCATGCATTTTACCATAGTATTTACACTTTTTTTTAATGGCCTTATTTATATTAAGGGAGTTCAAAGTGTGTTGAGTTCGGTGAAAGACGCATTTTTCGTGGCCTCTTACGGGATATCGAGATAAATCCGGATAAAGCAGCAAAAAAACGCCGAAATTGTACCGAATTGAAGCGTGAACAATTCTGCATTAATTGATATAAATTAGCGCGAGTATGGCTATTTCATACAGTTGATATTTGATTAAATTATGTTGGTTAAATAAAGCAACACAAAATAGTGTATATAAACAAGGCGAGAAAAGTGTACTGCTTGAGTGCTTGACTGTAAAATATATACCTGGATTCGTCCCTTCCTGAAGTGGGTGATATAAAATAAGCAACAACCAGCCAGATGTGTGAATGAAACAGATGTTATTGTTTATGTAGCATTAGCAATTTATTTATGTCTTTATTAAATTTTAAACGAGAATTGGAGATCAAAATTGAAAAGATATTAAACATAATATATAGGTAATAAACATAATATATAGGTGATGAAATAGAAAAACTGCCCAAAATTGAAACCGATTGTTTCAAGGAAACAACATACAGGGTGAGCAAACTATCCCTTCGGAACTCTTTTCTCATAACGCGCAAAAAAAAATGTTACCGCGAGATAGGGCCCTTCCCAGCAACTCCACCGTAGATGGATATTTACTTGTGAAGCGGTTAATAAATAAAAAAAGAAGGGAAAAAAGGAAAAAAATACAAAAATAAAATGAAAAATAAAAGCTGCCAGATTCAGACACAAGAAGCAGAAAACTTAGAAGAAGAAAAATGAGGTGACGATAGATGGAAACTTAAAAGAAGCATGGAAACTTAAAAGAAGCATCTCGCAAACAACTGCACCACACCCCAGCCGATGATGACAAACGGAAACTTAATAGAAGCATGGAAACTTAAAAGAAGCATCTCTCAAACTCCTGCACTTCCCATCCTATATTCCCACCCCACGTGTCATGCGGCTTTCGCTGCTGACAACAAGCATGTCCAATGTCCAACCCGGCGTATGCAGCCTGTCCGGCGGTATATAAAACATCCGAGATTTGGTTCCGGCACGCGGCTTGGCCGTCCGTTGAGCGTGTTCGACGGACCAAGAAGCTGCGTGTTGGAACGAACCTCCTTGGATGCCCGGAATTGGCAGCAATGCCCAGTTTACGCTGGCAAGTTAATCAATCAATCAATCAATCAATGGCCTTATTTATATTAACGTCCTGGCGGAGTTGAGCTATTGCTGTTCTACCACTCAACCAGAACTTGTACACAACAACCATTCCCTGCGATATTGCCATCCACCGCAACCGAGACTCGAACTCAGGAGAGATAACAGTGACTAGATATGTTGTGCCACTTAACAGCGATCTAGCTTACTGCTACCGTCTCGATAACACATGAAAAACACTACTAAACATCCATACCCTGGCTAGGATTTGAACCCGGGACTCGCGGTCGCAAGCCTCACATTATCACTGCGCCACTGAGCTGGACATCCATGTGAAGCTCTCTAATGAATGCCTTCTTATATCAGAAATTAAAGCTTTGATCAAAAAACATACCAGATAAAAGCTTTCTCATCAAGTTTGTAACACTATTTTCAACAGACTTTAATTGTAGTTTTCATTAATAAAAGTTTATTCTATCAAGCTGCGACCAACGCACGGTGGACCGGACTCTCAAAATTAAATGAAATTCAAAAATTTGGCAGCATTTCATTAAAATTGGAAGGTAATAAGCTGGTACCAAATATAACATCAACAGTTAAAAATTCAAAAGGGTAAAGTCAATTTGGTCGCCATAATTGCAACATTTTGGTAGACATACATGAGATTTGGGGCATGGAAAGATCAGCATTCTCTGATAAAACTATAATAATTCAAAACGACTAGTGAAAAAGGATGAAAAAATTGAAGGGCCTCTTAAAAAACGATCCCCAAAAATTATGAAATAAAACGCCGACGCGCGTCGTTCAGTTATTTGAACTTTATTACCTAATATTAATATTGGGCTCAGTTAGTGTCCAAATTTCATTCAAAGCAAAAGTAATGCAAATATGACAGTTCTGTTGGATTCGCCATTTTGATTGTTTAACTTTTAACATCAGATTCAGCATCAGCTGCTCCCAAAATACTTTATCCCTGGCAACTTCGCCAAAATCTCAAAAATTCTTGAATGAAAACAATTCATTACGAATTTTGCACTTTTTACTAGATAAACATACATACAGTCGAATTGCGAACCGCATCCTTTTCGCAAATTTTTAGTGTCGGTTAAATAGTCGAGCGTAACGGAAACGGTCATACAAGATCTATAATCTAGAATCTCATAAAACCAACAATTTTTTTTTTTCAATTAATGCTTTACGACTGTGTTTTTAACTGTTCTTCAGCCAGGTTTGTATATGAAATGACAGGAATTTGGAAATCACATATTCAAGATGAGAAATCAGATTCACCCGGACAAGTAATTAAATTTTATTGCCAAAATATTATAAAATTCAACGGAATTTCAAATAGCCTATAACTTTACCGTTTTATTTTATTTGGCTTTAACACTTTTATTTAAAGTTATTAGTGCAATTTTATCTTCAAAAATAAATAAAACATATTTATTACGACTTGGATCGCAATAAATACCTAAATATCAGCCGTTAAAAGCCGTAGGTAGTATAATTTTAGAACATTATATTATTCCAAAATTTAGGATTTCTCTACGGTGACGATCGACTTCCTGCCCACTTCTATCTTTAGGTCAGTCGTGATAAAATTCAAGAATGTCACAACTCCAAATTGGGAAAGACTTGATCGGTTTGGAACATAATAATACAATTTGAAACGAACTTTATCTGCATGATGGTTGTACAAAATGTATCTGAGAGTTTCTTCTTTTCATTGTTGCTGTACGTTTTATAGAAAACGTTTTATTTAATTAAGGATTTGACCGAGGATTTGACACTTTCTCCACAGTTTTTTTATACATACAAAGGCTATAAAAAAGCTATAAAGCAGAGGTAATAAGTAGTAAAACCTGGAGATGAGTGTGGGCATAATCGATTATTAACATTTTTTATTAATGTGGAGACACAAACAATTAATTAATCTCTCTCTAGTGTTAAACCTTGTTTAATGACAATAATAACTTTCAATTATTATTATTGTTCGCCTGATACCACCACCATATTGGACATTCTTTCAGGTAAAATCTATTAAGAAGTGGAGAACATTACCTCGTCCAGTTTATTTATTATTGGAAGTCTTAAATCAGGTTTCAGTCTTGGATATTCTGAGAATTGTAGGATCGTAGAGATTTTGTATCAGATTGGATATATTTTTTAGAATTTTAGTAGTTGCACAACGTTTTTTAAAAGCTTTTATTTAATTTGCAATGCCAGTGTGTTAGCTTGTTTAGGTCAAATTTCGCAAGCTGAATTAGAACCACTTCCTCTTATTCTACGGAGTTGAAATTGTACATGTTGATTCAGTTTCGATGACAATGCATTTTTATGATAGGCATGACCTTTTTCTATACCCAGAATATACAGTGTGGTCGAATAAGTGTGCAACAAATGGAATTTTTTCTTTTTGTTGCACAATAAAAGTTTAAATACTTCCAAAAGTTATTGGCACGTACGATAACTATTTCAGGTGCACTTAGAATAAGTCCTATATAGGACCAATATTATATGGATTATACATGGATTCTATACTGGTGCAATATTGGTCATACTAGGGTTTGGTCAAACTATGCATACTTGTGCTTAGATCTGAGTAAAGCCAAGAACTTTTAGAACATTTTTCTTATTAATTTTTTTTTATAAAAATCGATATCGAGTTTTCAAAATAAAATTATTACTATTTTGTGAAAATATTATACTAAAACCCAAACTACAACCAAAAGACGAAACTAACGCAATTTAAAAAATAGACTGTAATAATTGTAATAGTACATATATTGGCCAAACAAAACAATACCTGCATAAACGAATATATATACACACATATAATATAAGAACACTAAATCAAAATTCGACAGCTCTTACCAAACACGCTTTAGACAATAATCATAGCTTTAACTTTGACAATACAAAAATTTTACAAAAGGAACCAAATTTTCATCGAAGACAATACATGAAATGTTACAAATTAAAAGACATAACAACGCAATAGACAGCCTCACTGATATAGAGAATTTAAGTGAAACATAATTTGACTTGTTAAATTAACTAAAAAGGGGATATTATTAAACAACATATATGTTTACATCTTTCCATCAAGTCCGCAAGATAATGTCTTAAAATATCATATTTCACACTACCAGCCATTAGAAAAAACTTCATATCTATAACATTCATAAATTAAATAAACTGTACCAATAGTGACATAACACAGACCAGAAAGCAGGCAATACTTTTGTTCAGCATTTAGTTGCATTCAAACTTCCAACAGAAATAAACGTAAAATGTTAATATAGTGTAAACAAAAAATTTCTTAAATTGTAAGTAATGAAATTAAAATTGTAAAATGACATAAAATAATCGTACGTTAATATAAACATTGTAGTTTTTCCTCTGACGATGGTTAATAAAACCGAAACATAAGAAAATACAAGAATTTTAATTTAAAGATGATCGAAAAATCCCAGGATACATCAAATTAATGTGGCATTTTCTTAATTATTTCTAATGCTTTGGGACTTCCTGCCACATGTATTTCTTTCCTTTTAACCGGTGCTCGGGGAATCTACAAAATATCACAATTAACTAGTATGTTATTGGGAAATAACCTCTTCACCTGTGATTTTTACGTCAAAGGATCAGTTAGAGGTTGCTTTTATGTTTATGTATCTATAGATATTGAATATAACAAACATTCTTAAAACTGTGTATTTATCATACACCGCAAAAAAGATTTAAAAAAAAACTTTGAAAAAGGCAACATTAGATTACCGAAACATCGGCGAAATATTTAATTTCAAGTTTTAATACTTACTTGTGTTATTTGTTAAAAAAAAGCAACCTCTAACCGATCCTTTGACCTGAAAGTCACAGGCGTAGAGGTGATTTCCCAGTAACATACTGGTTAATTGTTATATTTTGTCGATTCCCCGAGCAGCGGTTAAAAAGAAAAAATACATGTGGCAGGAAGTCCCAAAGAATTAAAAAAAATATTATACTAGAGGCAACAAAAATGTACCACATAATATCCTATAGTTTTAAAAATATTTGTGCATATTATTACGCTCTTTAATTTCCACGAAAGAAAATAAATTGTTTTCTTGTTTATTCATTTCTTAACATATTATTTCCATTATGGATTATTGGATATATTTTTTGTATTTGTGTGAAATTAGTCAGTTACATGATTTAAAATATCGTACAAACTATCTAGAGTACAAATAGCTGAACTTCTCAGTCAATTTGAAAGAGATGTTTGTTGCATTGCATGTTGTAGTCTATGCCTACTCGTTATAAAATTGTGCTATGCTATAGAGTAAAATCAGAAACATCAACGGCATGAGCTCTACAGCAGGTGAAAATATCACCTTCTTAGAATTATAACCCTAAAGAAGCGGTTTACCACATTGTTTTTGCCTTGGCAATCATCCCAATCAGCCACAAAGATTTTTTAAAGAGATGGAATAGGTAGAATCCTTGGCGTTATGAGGTTGTTCATAATACTTGCAAAACCACCAATGTAGACCGCGAAAATAAGTATTTCCGCAGAGGCATAAAGAAATCTAGAGAATTTTTACTATACAAGGGACCCCCACTTAAAACTCCCACGGCCATTTTCTTGATAACTGAAAGAGATATTTGAATTCTGTAAACAGTATTCACTAGAGCACATAATTGACTTCAGTTCTGAGTAAAAACGATCTATCTACAAATTGAGGTATAGCAGCAACCTTGAGAGAAGGTGATGAAACATTACATTCTAAACAATTTTTGAAATACGAACAACTTTTCGAAAAATCAAAATCAAATACAAATAATACTAATCTTCGGTCAAATCAGAAGTTTCGATAAATTTTTCCCATTATTATGTAAACTAGTCTTTTTCACTACGAAAAATGTCCTAAAGCATTTATTATTTAAAATGCATTTTAAAAGTTATGGCATTGTTGTTACTTAGAAAAATCAGAGTTTCAAACATCTCGAAAATCAGTGACTTTTCAAAAATTATTTGTATCATGAAGGTTGCTTTACATTTATACCTCAATTTATAGAAAGGTGGTTTCTACTGAAAACTAAGGCCATTTATGTAGTATCTTAAAGTTATCGAGAAAATAACCCGGGTAGCTTTAAGTGGGATACCCTGTATACATTTTAGAACCTGTCCTGAGACTGAATTGTCATCCACTCTGCAAAACACTGGGGTTCTGTTGTTTTAATAGTACATGTAATTTTAACCACAGTAAATAAAAAAAATATATAATCTTTACATTCATTATCAAACCATGTCCTGGATTAAAAAAATTTTAAAAATAACGTCCCACATTTAAACCAAAAAGACACCAGAAAATATTTTCAAGGCATCAAGAGCTGCCTAAACAGACCGTCAAACTATAATAATATGTGAAATTTCATGTTTATTGATAGTTTCGGAGGTAAATCGGTATACACGGGCGGACGGACGGAGGGACAAGTATATACGTCATTTTATAAGGGTTTCGTTTCTCATTTTTGATCACGGAACCTTTAAGAGAAACGGCAAGTAATAATATTTGTAGTTCAATTTCATTTTCATTTCGTACTATATTTATTACAAAATGTATAAGAAAAAAAGTTAACTCGAATAAACATCCCTTTATCTAAATGATCCAGACGGTACATATATAAAGTGAACTAATATAATAATGTAATAATCGTAATTATTGATTGAAGCAAAATAAAAATAAATGCGTCTATTGATACACAAAAAACTTTTTTAAGAATACGATATAGAAAGTCGTTTCTACATTGTACCAAATTTTTGTGTTAGTAAATTGTCGAGAATAAATAATTTCTTTATTTTAATAAATCTCTTTATTTATTAAATCCAGACTCAAGATAGTCTTATGGTAGGATAATTATGATTATCAGATGGGTTATAAGAGTATTTCTATTTTTAAAAATGATGCAAATTGGAGATTAGCAAAAGTAAATAATTTTTTTTCTACATTAGTATGTGAGATAAATCACACGAAACTCTAATGGCACTCTACGCTACTTGCGTAGCTCACAAATATGATCGCTACCCACCGTTTAAAAATTAAAAACAGAAATTAATTCCACGTCTACTTGATAAACCGCGCGTGCTCCAGTAAAACTTTCATGATTTGGAGATTATTTGATGTAAACTGAATTTATTATTAAATGTAGTTTATTATACATAATATGCAACTAAAATTCAGTTTAACATAACAGATCTCATGTTCCAATATGAGATGTATAACTGAAACCAGACTTAAGGTATTTAAAATAGGAAAAGCAGAAAAGTAAAATATTGCCCAGCATGAATTTGAGAAGAACAAGCGCAAGATGGAATGCCTTAGGTTAATTTATCATACTATATGTGTGGCCTACAACAGAGAGAATATGTGCATACGACAGACACCGACACCCTCGGCACTTTCCACGATCTACTCTTCATACTTCCATAAACACGCTTAGGTATATAATAAATTCGGACTTTGCAATCCAGTGATAATAGCTAGCAGTTCAGTTTCTGTAGATGATCACTACAACGAGAAATGTTGAAACGTCGCGTCGTGGACTTATGAAAATCCACGTGCGATTCCTAAAATAAATCAGTAACTACGATAGAGCCTAAATCCATGGATAGACGATAATGTTCTTTTCCAGTGGAACGCAGCACTTGATTGTTCTTCTTTGCACGTTCGACATATACTAAACAGAGGCATAATGAAAAGAATATGCGTTATAGGCAATTAACCATTATCTTGGCTATCTCGATCGCCCGATCTCAATTCAATGGATTTTTTGGTTTGGGTATATTGTACAGAAATTAGTGACTAAGATGATATTATTGGCTGCATGTATGAACTATTACAAGATATTTCGGACGACACCCCCCTAATTTAATAGAAAAGTTTATTCTGATATATTCATAAGAGCAAACTAATGACTTTTTTGAGCATTTTCTTGTCTAAATATTACATGTTATTTTTGAGCGAAAGCTTATTCAAAATTTCGAATTTTGTTCAGTGAAAACCACCACGTGACACTACACGTTGAGGAATATATAAATGTAAGAGTAGCCTTTTGAACTCGCCTTACTCTCATTGTAATGCAATTGCATCTAACATGGTTTTTAAACCTAATTTGAGTTGGTCGTTTTCAGTAATTAATATATTTTTAGTACACAGTACGTTGGACAAACACGACGTTCAATTCAGATTAGGTTTAGGAGACATATCAACAATACTTGCATGCTTGGCTTTCACCCTGGGTTCGACTGCTGGTCGTGGCACTGAGATTTTTCCACAAAATGAAATTGATACTAGTATACTAGGAGACTTGGTGTATGCTCCTTGTTTAGAAATGTGTTTATCCTCCACAAAGTCTCTTCAGACGTTCATATAAGAAACAAGTTGTTGATAAACTTGCGATTGTTACTAACTGTGCAAAAAATATTCGTAACTTACAATCAGGGATTTAATCAAAAATAAGAATTAGATCCATTAGATAGCCCAGAAACTACAAAATTTAAAAACTAGTATGAATAATGACAGAGCACCTATTCCAATTAGGCAACTCTTTTTACTGATTAGTTCGTTACGGCTTAACGAACCTTGACAATAGTTCAGGTATAAATTGCAACGTTTTTTATTAAAGCTTGGCTTTGATTATTCTCAGGTAGTATTAGATTAACTTGACATTATGCTACAGTGATGGTGCTGGGTCAAAACCGTCTAAGTGGGAGGCATCTTCGGAACAAAAACGCACGAAACTTAACGTATATCACAAAACCCTCTTGCACTGCTATGAATAAAAAAATTCACGATGTTTCCTCGAAGTAAGTATGTTAATTCAATATTCCAAATTATTTTCTACTGTATATGTAGTCGAGAACTAATTCGAATCCATGGTTCCCAGACCACATTGTAGTTAACATGTACAGTATCGTCAAATTAAAGTGTCTCTGAAGCGAATATCGTAGAGTATGGCTGCAATGTGTGACCAAGGTTATATGTAATTAAACAGAAAAATTGAAGTTATTATAGTGTTGGCAAAGTAATAGCTGTCTTGATTTTACCTGTTCAAATTATAACATTAAATTCATGCTGCAACCAGCAACACAATTTCTTTCGTGATCTATTAAAATGGAGGTCATTACTTAAGTATTTTATTTCTTAATTACTATACATATCTATGACGATAATCACTGGTTGACAATATCCAATTCTTTTTTTGCTCTAAAGTAGACGAAGATGTTTCTGATAAACTTTGATACGCTGATTACGGATCTAATACTGGCAAGAAATGAAGTATTTAACCATACTCTTGGCTACTTTCTATTTCAATTGTTATGATCCAACTTTTTTTCGATGAGATTTTCAACACTAGAGGGTTTACCTAGGTGTAGATCATAAATATCTCGGGGAGGGTGGGTCTGATAAAAAAAAGTAGATACAAAAATTAGTACTTGACGGTTTCCTTGATTGACCTTTCGGTCAAAATTTACGGATCCTTTGAAGGTCAACTTTTTAGTGCCAATCAAGGCAAGAACATGAAATAATTCAGCCTTTAGAAGCCAAATCATAACAATGATCTAGCCGACGACAAGATTGGTGAATGTTTAGGCAATGAAGGCAAGATAACGAAATGATCCAGCCTGTGAAGACAAAATTATGAAATGATTCAGCCCCTTGATCACGGCATCATCTACATACTACAGTACATATTTTATGGATACCTAAAATGTTTTTCTTAGTGACTTCTTTTGTGCGTGCTGACCTTCAAATAAAATTAAGAAACACTTTAGTTCGTAGTAAATAAATATTTAAAGGTGACAAAAAGAAAAGATTGAAATTTAGAGAGAGAATAAGAAAGTTCACGAACAACCGAATGGCCATAAAATCAACTGTCCGCAAGATCATGTAATACAATAATTTCTCACAAAATTGTTGAAAACTGAAAAATTTACTTTATAAGAACTCCACCTGATTTGAAAAGGTTTTAAATAATGTTACGTTGTTTTGTAAACCATGAAATAAATAACGCATTATACTGATTGTTGACGATGTCTTTGATTTTCTTTCAGATTCACTCGAACCAAGATGAGCAGTATTGTCGCGTAAGAATTGTTCAAGAAGGTTTCAACTGTCTTCTAAATTCTTTTGAATTGCGTTCGCATTGTTGTAAAAAGAATGAATTGTTTTTCAGATTTCTTAAGGCTTGTTAGAATTGTAATGAAAAAAATTTTTAATAAATACATACACTTCAAGTGATTTCTTTCCTCAAATCCAACCTCTTCGATATATTTAGGAGTTCTTGTTGTTTCTTTACACATAGGTATAGTCGTCTTCATAATTTTAAGGCATATAAAAAATGCGGTAAGTACAAAGCGGGCAGGCCGCATCTTTACCTATTCAATGATACCGCCGCGTGGACTCCTTTGACGGGAATTTTTTATGTGCCTTAGAAATATGAAGGCAACTATATACACTCTCCCATGTTGAAAAATAAAAACGTTCAATTTGTTTTGTATCTGCGAAAAAAGTCGAATCATACCAATGAAAATTTTGAGAGTCAGTTTGAAAAAAAAACCTCTGTATTCGATTGTGTGGTTTCATTTCAATAACTTTATTTCCAAACTAGCAAATCAAAAATTTCGAGGAATTTCACAGGAAAATTATTACGATAATTATATCATCTATAGTTTTTTAACAATATGCGGTGGTCAAAATGAGTTATAATACATGCTATTATGAACCACGGAGACTATACAAAGGAAGACTATAGAGACTTCTTATTTTCTTACGGTTATTAATTCAAAGGCAAATAACATGGTTGATGGTATGGAAACCTCGGTGCCCGAGTGTAATTCGCACTTGTCCGGCATTTTTACATTATATTATATACGCTTAAATATGAAAGCTGTGAGACACAGATGAAATTAACCATAAATATTTTACGACTGAAAGAAGATGCGTTTGTTACTTATGTTCTGTACATAGCCATAGATCCATTGTTTTTTGTTAATACACAGTTTGTTTAGAAAATTTTAATTTTCCCACCCCGTAGTTATATATTTTTATAATTTGTTTTAAATTTAATGTTTGAAAAACATGTACTACTACTTGAGATATATAACCAATAGGAAATTAATATTAGAAATTTCTTAAATTATAACGTTTCACTTACCCATAAATAGCGTCTTTGTCTCGTTTTCCGACGTCGGGTACAGCGCCTCCCATAACATGGTTGGCGGTTGGGTTAACATGGTTAGAATGGTACGGGTGCATGGCATGGTTCAAATGTGGTGAATGATGTAAACCGGGCAAACTGGGCCTATGGGCCACATGTGGCTCATACATGCCTCCCGCTGCTCCGTCCATGTAACCCGGGTGGATACCATCGTCATACTGCAACAAAGAATATATAAATTAAAGGTTATTTTTAAAACTTGGGATGTTTGTAATGGATATGAACAAAATTTATATGTTAAAGTGAATCTCGTTATTCTATGTAATAATTTTCACATTCCGAATAATAAAATTGCCTTCCTCGAGTTAAAGGAGGATGGATATAAAAGAGGAATTTATATGCAAATAAAAAATTCCCGTATTTGTAGGAATCGGGGTTGCTATAGCAATTCGACTTATAACTTTATCGAATTTATAACTGCCTATGATCTAAAAATGTGGAATAAAAAAGTTCAGTAATTGGTAAAAGTTGCAATCGCCAACTGTGAATGTATATTCTGTGCATATTTACTGGGTACATCAACTGGTTTGTATGATCCTACAAAAATCTTTATTTTAGTGCCTCTGATGATTAAAACAGTTCTAATCACCTCACGATGATGACAATGTGGGTGGTGAAAGCGTGTATGCCTGAGTAAAATGTTCAAGTATGTTGGTATTTGTGGAAACTATACCACAAAGAGTTAAGTTCCAGACCTCTCCAGGTCTCAAATCTATTGTACTATAAAATCTTGTACGAAACTAAGAAACGAATTAAGTTCAGTATATAAATTTCAGTTATTATAAAATAATATTGTTTTGGTTACTACACTGACATGCAGAACAGTTGCAATTTTTTGTCTATCGATTAATTCCAAAGAACACCGTCACATCCTATGATAAATATGAATCAGATTATCAGACACTACTTTAAGTCTTATATAAAATCAAGCCAAACGTCGTAACTTTAATATTAATATAATAAAATTCATCAAGTTACTCAACTCGAGAAAAATCCGTATATTGTATACATTATTAGAATGTTTGTAGTAAATTTCGCAGAAAATCTTCCTCGGTAATCTACCATTATAATTTATATGTAAGTAGCAATATTTTTGTGCCTTACTGCAGGGTTTCGTTTAGTTAACAATAATGTACTCTCTAAATTAAAATCCATCATTTTAATAGCGATTATCTTTGAATTTTTCACGTTCAGAGTCATTTTGAATTTTACAACGTTCATAATTATTTTGCGGATTTGAGGTTAGTTAATATCTACTTGCAAAATATCATCTACCTAGCGTGTCAAAAAAATTATGCGGGTACAGACATAGCCGATTACAATGCTGTTTGTGGTATAAACAATATTATAATGATGATATTATTTCCATTTGCGTTTGAAATTAGCCAGACGTAAGAAAATGTCATACTTCATTCACTCCTGATGCATAACGGCTCAAATTAACGATCTCACCCAAACAATTTACG
This sequence comes from Stenurella melanura, assembly GCA_963583905.1. NCBI lineage: Eukaryota > Metazoa > Arthropoda > Insecta > Coleoptera > Cerambycidae > Stenurella > Stenurella melanura. The sequence continues at coordinate 63,716,139 of OY757310.1, forward strand.
ATGCTGTCAATATGCCAATTTTGAACTTTCGATATCGGTATCATAAAGCGTTGCCGGTCGCGTATTCAAAAAGTCGTTCAAAAATTTCAAGCTTTCCTGCTTGTCATATTTTGACAATCAAACAATGACTGACATACACTGCCATCAGTTTTTAATTCCATCACCATCATTAACAAAATGTTCTAATTGCATCATAATATTAAGAAGTTACCTATAAACATGCTCTTTTGAAGCGGGTGAAGCAACAATTTATTACCGTCAACGTCATATAATGTGTGCATTCGTCTCATAAATTGTTTAATTGCAATACTCTCCTCCCATCCCGCATCAATGATTTTTCGGTGGTCAAAACATTTTTCTTTTATTTTTACCGTTGTCGTAATCCTCAGAAAAGCATAAACACTCTGCCTTAAAATACAACTCGACTTAATTCTAACAATCTTGCACCGGTGCTTTAAAAATAAATCCTACAACATAATATATTTACATTTTCTTCATAAATATTTACGGTTTACGCTACATTTGCCTATAATTACAAAGAAATAATTTTAATGGTTAGAAAACCTGTGCTACATCTAGAGATATTAACGGAAAATTTTAAATATTACCTACCAAAGTTGCTTAATTAGTTAAATGTACTCAGAATATTTTTTAAGATAGTTATAATGAGGTGTCTATAAAAGAAGCATATACTTAGAAACCTGTCCGTGTATTCAAAACGTACCTTTGCGTATAGAGAACTTAATTAAACTTTTAATTTATTAAAAACAATATGCTAATAAGTCATGATTAAGCATAATTATACATTTCGAAATGTCCCAAAACTAATAATGTTTTAAATTGATGTTGGTACACTGTAATATACATCTTCGCTAATTAGCCCGTCTAGCAACGCATCAAAATGAAGTGACAGCAAAAAGTGAAAAAATATGTCGCAATTTTTTAACACACCTTAATTTGTGGTATGCCTAAAGATACTGCTACTTCATATTGAATTGATTAAAGCATATATCTACTCTTGCTATTACGTAAGACTAAAGTTCAGTTGTCCCTTGAGTGAACAGAAAAAGTTTACTGAAGGTTTTATTTGACGTTTTAAATGAAAGCTGAATTCACAATAAGACAAATGAAGAGAATTATTCAAATTGGGCTTTTGACTTTTACTATTTCATATAAAAAAATACAAAAGAAGGGAAGATGGGCGTTGGAACTGCAATAATTTACTTGGTTTCCGATGTACAACAAATAAAAAAGTTATATCTACTAAATCAGGTGTGCGTATATTTCTAAGTAAAATTGATTATAAAAGGTAATGCTATAAAATTGAGTTATAATATATTTTGTACAACGTACGGTTTCGGAAGATATAGTTACATATGGAATACCACAAGGGACGGCAATTGGTCCAAATTCATTTAAAATTTGCACAAAAGACAGGCCCAAATTAAACGTCTCTAGGCAAATCGCTTCATATGCCGACGACACCGTATTTCCACAGCCAGTGGAAAGAAGTAAAATTGAAAACGTACATAGTTTTATATCAATCACTAAAATGACTAAAGACAAATTTCTTGACTTTAAATAAGTGTGAAACCAAGTTTATGACGTTTTCTTTAAACACAACTGCAATATTGTAAAATTAAAATACTATGAATGTCAAGATTTAATAAACTGTAGCAATAGCAATTTGTCAATAAATCATAAGCAGTATAAAATACTTATACATATCAGTTTTTAAAATGGGATGTACACATATCTTTCAACTTTATTCAACTAAATCATGGAAACAAATATGTTATTAACGGTATGTAAAGCTCTAATTGAAAATGTAATTAATTATGAAGTCGCGCGTACCAAACTAATTTATCAGTTCTAAAACCAATACAGAAGAATTACATTACAAAAAGAGACATTCTCTTTAGAACTGTTCGTTAAAGAATCGAATATTTTAGATTTAGACAGTATGTATATTATAACAGTTTTATGTTAAAAAAGGAAAAACTCAAACTTACATACTTAAAAAATCATAATCACTGTACAAGATCAACATCAGATAGAAAAACAAATACCAAAGCCAATTAATACGGCGTTCCGTAAATGTATAGATTATGCAACCGATTCCCGGTGCTTATTAGACAAGTATTATAAAAAAATTAAATAGAAATAAAAATTTACCGGCATGATAACAGACTAGAAATATATTAAAAACTAAATAATTTTATTCAAAATGTCTATTTACCTTTCACAGTTTCTAAATCAATATTTGTAATATAGCTAAAAAAGTTTTTTTGTCAACTTAATATAAAAGAGTAAACCTTGCTTGTTAATTTATTAAATAGCATGCTAAATTATGCTTTGGTACAACGCAAGCTCTTCCAGAGTTTATGTGCTTTCAGGTGCTTTTAGGTGATACATTATTAATACAAACAGTTTTTTGTATCATAAGAATAATCTGGATATAAATGTAATGCTATCATTACTATTAAAAAATTAAACTGACTAGCTAGAGTCTTATAGACCTAACATCACATTATTAAAAAACGTATGTACCTTGCGGTCATTTATTTCTTCCATAACTGTACATATGTGTATATAATTGTTGAATGAAATACAGATTATTTTTGGCTTTCCGATCATTCACCGAACACGAACGACTGCTACAAATTTCACAGTGACGTCATTCTATTAATGTTTGTAGTTTATACGTAATAGTTGTTGACGTATTATTTCGAGTTAGGATGAGGGTGCTAATATTAACACTTTACCATTATTTGATTTTCTTTTTTACGGAAAAATGTGTGAAAAACCCATAGTGGTAACTTACCCAATATGGATACATTTATACTTATGAAGTACATAAGGACCAATGAAAGTTTTCCCTCAGCAGAAATGAGAAGGAACAATGCCGAAATTTAAGTAATATCCTTATCAAAATATTCTTTAACTTAATTTATGTATTACGGTCAAGAAATATTTAACTAGATACGCGAGTATATTATCCAAGAAAATACAGAAAAGCACTTACGATGGAACAAATCGCCTAGTATTGACATGATGCACTGTCGTATTAGACCGCACTTAATCTTAATATCTGTTTGCCATATTAAATGTTACATTAATATGTTTTACAATTGTCTAAAAGCAGATCTTATGAAAGCATAACATCGGAACAAATAGAATGACGTCACAATACCACGGCAGAAATTTGTATGAATTCAAGTTGTTTTCGCGCCAATTTTAAATATATTATAATTTGTTGACTTTTTTTGATAATACGTTATATTTCTGTCCTTAGTTATTTCAACAACAATCTAGTACGCAATTATATTAAATTAAAAATTCAAACCTATTCCTAATAGTTTGAGATATGCCAAATCAAACTTATTTGCTGTGGATAAGACCAAAAAAAAATTCATTAAAATTTTTTGAAATTGTTGAATTGTACTTTGGAAAATACTTTGCGAGGAAGAGTTAAACTTCGCATATTTTTCTCCACTTAAACGCAAATTCAAATATTAAATTTGAAACATGATGAAATCACAAAACGCTTTTCAACGATATGTAAAACGTGTATATAAAAATATTTTTTCACTAACCTTTTCTCTTACTGGAGCAACCTCTATATTTTTTCACATGTCGGAAAATTGGAACAAAAAATATTTATGGATTAGATCCATTGCCACAATATTTGAGAAAAATATTTTTATCCAATAAGTATAAGTATCGGTGAACACAAGCACGGGTGTTACCGGTATTTCCTGAGGTATTTACACATAAAGAGTTTACAACTGCCAGCATACGTTTTTAACAGATGTTTATCCACTATATATCGGGAGAACTTCATTATTTCTTGAGGATATATACTAGTTATTATCTACACATTGTGTTTCATTATAAGTTACTCACTAAAATAAGTAAAATTTTCAATAGGGATATTGTTATTATGACCACCTATAACAACACAACCAATAATCGAATTCACAAGAATGCAATAAATATAGTTGAAAAGCGGTTAATGAACTACATACAACTCAAGAACAATATTAATGTAGGCTTAGGTTGAATTTCATAGGGGTAGATAAGTAAGGATGTAATTAATAATCCTAGTGTAATTACTATAACCCGTTCAACTATTATACACACTGTCTGTGTCCATTATTGACTACATTGTTACCTATATAGCATACTTCAAAAGCACTTACGGAACGAGATTTTGGAATGCTTCAGGGTAGAATTCTAGGGCTGTCGCTTTCAAGAATGTGAAATGTACCAACAGTTGTAGAATGTTGAACAACATACATGTATCGTAGACATGATGTAAATTCAGGGCAGGTCATAAAATGTTCTCGGATTTTACAATTACTTTACGTTTTTGAATTTTTGTTGGGTATGTGCTCTATTTTCGATCAGAGTGCCAGCGCTCAGATTAGTTGGTAAAAGTAATTTCTAATTGGTTAATTCTGCAAGAAATCGATTTTAATTACAACTTTTTGAAAATGAAAGACAATACAATAAAGAATGATTGATTGCCCGGGGAAAACCAGAAGTAAAGAACTAATGGGAAAAATCTTTGGCGAGGCCGTACGCCTAACAGGCAGCCTCGATACATGGCGTGAGGCTATCGGACATGCTATACAGCAAAGGGATGCCAACTAACCACAGCCTTAAAAATTGGACAAGTGATGTAACGGTTGCTTCTCTTTGTTGTATATTTAACCCAATAGGGCTGATTTGTAGTCAACTGAAAAATAGAGTATGACAAAATGACACTTATTGTAAGTTTAGTTATAAAATGGTTCAACCCTTGAAATGAGAAATTCACCATTTTATGATTAAAGAGCGGCAAATTCAACTTAGCTTGTTTTTAAAATAGAGAATAACTATTTGTAATTCTGTCGTTTTCACAAGGAAAATAACACGTTTATGATAATATTTAAATAGTGTTAGTAGCGACGAAGAAGAACTTTCCTACGAGCGAGCTTTTATTTTTCTCTAAGTGCTTTATTTATTTAATTCACGGAAAATTTCTTCAATACTCTTCTCTAATTAACAGGTTTTTGATAAGAATAACCGATTATAAGAACATCTATGGAAATATTAATGCATTTGTATGTAAGTATAATAAAATGCGAATGTTACTTAATGCTGCCCTGCCCTACACATTCAAATCTGAGTAGTAATTGTACCAGCGCGGCACGTCTCTGTGGTTGATTACTATGTTCCACGTAATTTTTTATAGGGCCAAATATCGTTTGATCTACTATACTTATAACTATTATATACACAGGGACAATGTTTCTACAGAATACAGCACTAATTTGTTTTTATGACTTGTTAAATTGGTACTTGATTATAATCCTATTTTACCTTGTAAGTACTGAATGATGATCTGATGGAGGAGAGAATAAATACTCGAATTGGGAATAGCCATTTATATTAGACTAAGTGGAGATAATGATTTAAAAAAATATGTCTGAAGTGTGGGTTTTGTTTATTTTATTACGTAGATCCAATCTACTGACAAAAATACTATCTCAGTGATCTACCTATTGATAGATTTTACGTACGTGATGTCATTTCCCTGGGAGTAAAACATACTTTTGTCAATTAATGAGAAGTTTGTAATTTTGATTCGTTTTGTTTTGTTGTTTATTAAAAACTAGTATTATTAAGCTGTTAAGATGGTAAATGTATTAGGTATTACAAAATCGAGGAAAATTTTGGAAGAACGAAGCGAAATCAAATTCTCGATTCCCGAGATCTTATTATAATACACCGTATAGCTTATATTGCTTTTCGTACGATTGAATTGAATTTGGCATGAATCGAATTAAAATAAAAAATAATTTCGACGTTATGTGTCACGTATGACATCTAACCTAAATAAGCAAAACAAAAATGTTCCAATTATTCTTTTTATCAAGGTGTGGAAATTGCATATTTTACAAATCAAAATGTTTTATCCAAACAGACGGTCATTTGCTTCCCCTCTTTTTCCTAATACGCCCCTGCACCAATGGGTTCGTCCGTCGTTTTTTACAGTAGTTTCTGCTCTATCCTCGTCTAGAGCGCCGTAATACACTCCCTGTGATTCTATGTAGTATGAATGTGCGCAGCTGAATAAATATATGTTTAAAGGTATAGTATACAATTACTCCGTGATAAAATTAATACCTCGCATTTAGTGTATATATTAAAGAAATGTTTCTATCTAGCAAATAAAACGGAACATAACTTGTTGACATGTTTTATGTCTTCGGATTAATTTTATAATAATTAAACTAAAGACATTATAAAACATTATAAAGCATTACAAGTTATGTTCTGTATTATTTACTAGATATTAATCTACTTTTGGTTTATAGAAATTACAACATATATTTTATATAATTTTGAAAAGTTATTATTCACCTTAATTAGCTTATTTTTATTTTCGTGACATTTTTGTTATGCGTGTCTTGACCTAACTTTTACAACAATTTGTCTAACTCAGACGATTTCAATGTAAAAAAATTATTAATGATACTTACAAATTTCTAAAGGCAAAAATAAAAAAATATCCCCCAAAGAAAAATTCCAAAAACTCTATTTCCTCCGATCGTGGCTATAGGTTATTTGTTGTTGCGCTCTAATATTTGTCGACAGACTGTTGTTTTTGATGACATCATTTCTTTTTGTTGATATTGTAATGTATCTTTGGGGGATTTTATTTACAGCACGTGTTTTTTAATAACAGCACTATGAATTATTTCTACTGCTATGTAGGAAATTTAACTTACAAGGTATATTAACATAGTGATAAGTAATAAATAAAATACATACAATCGCACAAAAAAAATAAAAAAATTGATTTGCCTCTGTACTTGATTTCTTTATAGTTTGTAAATATGGAATTACTAGTGCGAAATGCAATAAAAAATTTTAGGGTCACTTTTCATCGATTGAAATATAGCTTATTTGCTTACATTTATAGTGGAGATATTAAAATGAGTTTCTTACAGCCCTTTGCCTGAGTGATGCGATAGACGATGGTGCCCTATCAACATTGTGACAACCACAGCACAATTTTGGGACTTTTTATCACTGAGTTTTCATATACTCATAAAGCACCATAAAATATAACAGTTGTAAGAAGAGTTGAAGCAGTAAAATGATGAGAGTCAAGCAGGGTCATTTCTTACCGTTTGATTTCTACTTTGAAATGTTAGTATTAGCCCCCTCGATGATAAAATAGTGGCAATGAACCATGTAAGAAGCAATTAAACACTGAAGATTAGGCGAGGCAATGACAGTCTCTTGTAATAGACTTAATTTAGCCAATGGCATATTTTATCTGTGTAAAAGTTTAAAATATAATTACGTGAATAATAAAATACAAGTTTACGACTAATATCGAGGGAGTAGACCTTATAAGATATAACTAAATAGTGCAGGTCGCAGGCTTGAGTCAGAACGCTGTCGCTCGTTGCCATCGATGGAGGGCTGTAAGACAACAATTATATTCAATGGTCACTACAAATATAAATAAGTAAGCTATATCAATTAAGGCCGGCGCAATGCAAACCACATCAAGCGTCTTGGTGTAATCCATTGCACAAGAATTTATAAAATAAAATGTCCAGACTGGAAGCCTTATTTTGACTACGACTGTACCTACATGAATATGCACTTATACATACCTAAATTTTTGATCCGGCAATGGAACGAAAAAATTTCAATGCCAAGAACCTATTAATTAACTAATTAATTTTTTGCAAAAAAATCCATCTACTAACATCATCAGGCACTACCCCTAATTTTGAAAATCTCGAAAACAAGGGCTAGATTCCAGGAGTAGTTTCTGATGGCCATGAAGGATGGAGTTTGCTTGTTAAAATAATATTATTTTAATCGAGATTTTTATTACTGGAACTAAAGTGGCATAACTTACTTTTTAGTTGTGTTGATCGATCGAAACTTCATTTCCACATAATAAATAACCCGTATATAATAAATAAAAATTGTTTTGAAGAAATATCTCATAATTATAAGCAACAAAATATAGCCTATAATTATACTATTATCTTTAACATATTAATAAAATTTTATGTTATCTTGCGACGGCTTGTAAAATTATTGGCAATTACGAATTAATTCATATTTGTAATAATTGATTTAGTTTTATTACGGCGTAAAATAATTTATGAACAATAAAGCAAATTATGCATACATTAAATTAAGAAGTGTGTAAGAAGGATTTTGCATGGCGTAATTACACATTAAACAAAGTTGATAAAATATGTTTTTTTGGAGGCAAGTATCCATTAAACATGGAGTGGAGAATTATTCCGGTATTTTTCTGCTTATTTGTAGACGTTATTGGTCAGTCGAAAAATGCATTAATTGGAAAACATAGCAGCACTGTAAGGGGTTTCATAAAGTCTTGGAGCAAGATATGGAAACCAGTTTTAATACAAGATGCACCAAAAAGAACTAAGCTATTTCAGTGCATCGCATTCTTTGTTCTACGCATTTCTACCGTGATATCAAAAATTATCTTGGTCAATCATGGTAAAGGTAAAATACAAAACAAAGAGTATATTGCATTTTTTTCCCTTCTTCAATTCTTTGGGACTTCCTACTACATATATTTTTTCTTTTTAAGCGGTGCTCGGATCTACAAAATATCACAATTAACCAGTAGGTATGTTACTGGTAAATAACCTCTACGCCTGTGACTTTTACGTCAAAGGATCAGCTAGAGGTTGCTTTTTTTAAAATAAATATCACAAATAAGTATAAAAACTTGAAATTAAGTATTTCGCCGACTTTTCGGAAATCTAATGTTCCCTTTTTCAAAGCTTCTTTTTGAAAAATCTTTTTTGCTGTGTATGATAAATACACAGCTCTAAGAATGTTTGTTATATTCAATATCCATAGATACTTACTATTTCCATAGAACTGTTGATACAGTTAACAGTTTTTTTAGTTTTTGTACAATGTTAAGTTTGTGAAGTTCTTCTTTTAACATTGGCAATCAAATTGTACAGACATCTATGGAACAATTGGACACGCATCTATCCTCATTATTGAAATAATATTATCGCGGATTCTTTAATTTGTCTTTTTTTGCTATCTGCCTCTTTTGTTAAAATGTTTGCCGAGTCCCAGTTTATTCTATGTCCGTTCTCTCAAGCGTGTTCGCAGATCTGGGATCTATGCATTTCATTTTTTCTGATATAATTTTGATGTTCGCCCAATCTTACAGTAAATGGTCTGTCTGGATGACTCAAACACAAACATCACGTGGGTTATCCAGACCATTTAATGTAAGATTGGGCGAACATCAAAATTATATCAGAAAAACTGAAATTCAGAGGTCCAAGATCTGCGAACACGCTTGGGAGAACGGACATAGAATAAACTGGGACTCGGCAGAAATTTTAACAAAAGAGGCAGATAGCAAAAAAAGAAAAATTAAAGAATCCGCGATAATATTATTGAATGAGGATAGATGCGTGTCGAATTGTTCCGTAGATGTCTGTACAATTTGGTTGCCAATGTGTATTTATCATACACAGCAAAAAAGATTTTTCAAAAAAGTCTTGAAAGAGGAAAGAGATTAGATTCCCGAAACGTCGGCGAAATATTTAATTTCAATTTTTCATACTTATTTGTGTAATTTATTTTAAAAAAGCAACCTCTAACCGATCCTTTGACGTAAAAGTCACAGGCGTAGAGGTTATTTACCAGTAACATACTGGTTAATTGTGATATTTTGTAGATTCCCCGAGCACCGCTTAAAAAAATACATGTGGCAGGAAGTCTCAAAAAACTGAAGAAGGAAAACAAATTGAGATAATGCCACAAATAACATTTAGACAATATATTGCATTCGATCGCACATTTCTAAAACCGGTAATATAACTCGTAGAAAAAAAAAATCATTCCCCTGTGTTGGTGATCGAATTCTGAACAACGCCCGTCTGTCCGCCCGTCTGTCCGTCAGTCTGTCTGTCAGTTATGTTTCTTGTAAGCACGATAACTTAAGGATAAAAGTCCGATTGTATTGAAATTTGGACAGCAAATTAGTATAGCTAGAGGAAGGACCCTATTAAATTTGAACCAAATCGATGAATAAATAAAGAAGTTATTAATTATTTAAATGCAAAAAAATCTCTTTTTGTTTGTAATGTAATTAAACAAAAAATTTCTAAAACTAATATTGCTTGCAAAGAAACTGCGAAGCGTATCCTACAGAATGTGAAACAATTATATAGAAAGTGCTTGTTTTTCATGTATTTTGACGCGCTGAAGTCGATAAAATTATTTAAAAAAATTTCTGCCGCGTAGATATCTGACAAATCCCGTTTTAAGTATGCTGATATTAGGACACTTAAAGCATGATCATATCATGATTTTCTTATAAGCATGTCACAGGTTTAGAAAAAAAGTTTCGATCTATGCGTGGAAGTTATCATTTCCCGTGTACGATAAAATAATTTAAAAAAATGTTTGCCAAACAGATATGGTTTGATTTACGCGGTAGGCATATTTTAAAATTACTTTATCGACTTTAACGTGTCAAAATGGATGGGAAATGATGGCTTCTATGCTCGCTTCTATGCATAGATCAAGACTTTCTTTTTGTAAGCGTGTCTCAGATTTACAAAATAAAGTCTCGATATATGGAAGCCATCGTTTCCCATGTATTTTGTTCCACTGAAGCCGATGAAATCATTTTATAAATTTCTACCGCGCAGATTTCCCACAAATCCCGTTTTAAGTGTGTTATTATTAGCACAGTTAAAGCATAGATCAAGATTTGTTTATACGCATGTCACAGGTATACAAAAAAAAGCTTCGATCTATGCGTGGAAGCTACCATTTCCCATGTACCTTGATGTGCCTAAGCCGATAAAATCATTTAAAATAATTTGCACCGGGCAGATTTGTGAGCAATCTACGCGTAGGCATTTAAAAAAATTATTTTATCGACTTCAGCGTGTCAAAATACATGATGGCTACCACGCATATATCAAAACCTTTTTCTTTTAACTTATATAATCTCTAAATTGAGCTGTTCACAATAAATCTAATACCTACAGATATTTTCAACTGAGAGAAGCATTCTTTGGGTATATTGCAGACACAATTCATGCACTCCATCTAATATTTAATATGAGGAGAAGCAAATTACTTATTCATTATGTAATTTGTTGATCTAATTCCTGGGTTGTGTAAAAACCCACCTTCTTTAAAAAAAGACGACCCACTGAGTATTTAGGTGGGTTTTTGGTGGGTTTTCTGGGCAATTATAGGTAATTGTGATTTATTCTGAGATTTTGTAAAATTCAGTTTTCCCGTCTAATTTCCCACCTTTCGTTCGGCGATGCTTTGACAGTATAGCATGTGCGAACATCTAGACTGTGTTGGAAATATTTTCAGTTGTTGAGTTGCAGTTGCAACTCCTAGGGCTGACTGATGTGATGTGAATTTGATTTATTATAATCTAATCTGATTGTATTAGTAGTGCATAAAGAGACAGGTAAGTAAGAAATTACGTAAATATTTACTGGGATTCGTTATCGTATTATTATTACAGGCTAATAAAATAAAATTTGAAACTTGGTTTTAGGTATGGATAAACTGACATAAATATAAATATAAAAAAAGAAAAGGATGCCCAAAAGGTACCAATAAAGGTGGAGGTCGAAGACGATCTACTGTTTGTAATAATTTTCATTCCTACAGATGCAATGGCATGTGCAATATGCCAGGTGAGTGCTAAAGTAGAAAGGCTTCAAAACCACCTCAGAAAGTGTAATAAGTATGTAGCGAATCCGATAGTGATGATAATGAAAAAGAACTCGATTCTTATTCCAACATTTCTAAACTGAGAGAAGTAAAAGTAAATGCCATTAAACCATTGTTTTTAAGTTATTATTTACTTGTTTTATTATTTATTAATATACTGACACGTTGCATTTTCGTTATTTTCCTGTTGAAGTATTTGTGAGGCAAAAATATAATTTATTATAATACTTGCTTTTTTTTCAGCAAAGAAAACGAAAGTCAAATAAATACCCAGATAGGTTTTTCTAAAATTAAAAACCCACAAGAAACCACCCATGCTACCAACCGGTTTTTCCTACTGGTGGGTTTTGTGCCAATCCTGTCTAATTCTGACTGCTAGTATACCTACTATTAATCTCAAACAATATCATTCTCCAATTATACTAATACATTTTTATCCGAAACATAACACTAAGAGATCTACCCCTTACGATGGCCCCTCTATTAGTCCTAAATATCTAGGGTTATTTTTTAAGACTAAATTATTTAAGATTTAAGCAACGGTCCCGTAAACAATAATTCATATGTGACAAAACTAAACACACACACACAGTAGTTTAGTATCGTTATTAGGAACATTACATAAAACTTGAAATTCGGTTAAAAGAACATATTCTACAAATCTCAGATAGGTATGTGAGAAATAAAGTTTAAACTTTTATTAAGGATTAACCCTACATTTTTTATCTTTTGATAATAATAATAACAGATGAGCGTTGAAAATTGGCCTGATTTTTTGGTTTATTTGTATTATCAATGACATTCTTGCTCTTATTTGGAATTAGGAATAACAGATCGCATGCGCGCATGGTCCAATTAAATTTTTAAATTTATGATTAGAGTAAATGGTTACTACAGTTTTTTAGTAAATACAGAAACAATACAGCGCTTCTATAAATTTTCAAGGGGTAAAATATCACGTAAGAGGTCGACGACGTATGTCCTGGTGTATCGTAGTAGTTTATGGACAACCTGGTAAATTTTTGCGAATAAGTTTACGCAAATTATTGAAATATCAATGATGTGAGAATCTGAGATGCCATAGTCACTTTATGAATATTTTTGGCTTAAGGTTATTGCACGTAATAGACATTAGTTTATTAATATTCAGTTTTGAGCATGGACGAATTATTTAAAATTTCTGATAGATTTTTGCTAACAAGTTTACGAAAATTTCTGAAATGTTAACAGTGTGGGAATCTAAAATGTCACTAATTTCATGAACATTTTTGTTTTAAGATTTTATACGTAACAGGCAGTTTATTAATATTCAGTTTTAAGTTGGGACAAGCGACGTTTTCCAAATATTTGAAATTTCTTATAAGATCTTGTGTATTTAATTGACACAAATAGGTGGATATCAAAAATCCCGTCAAGTGTTTAGCATAAATTTAACGACCAATGAGAGGCATAAATATTTATATTTTCCGAAAAAATTGCTGTACCTACTTAAAATTAAAATATTAATAGGCTGATTTTCTATACTTTAAATATTTTAAGACAGTGTAGGATATATTTATCTAAACATATTAAGATTGTGAGATTAAGTATAAATGGAATCCTAATATATTAAAAGTATCTTGGAATTCACGACAAACGAAATATTTATGTAAATTAGTGGTGTAAAAACGGACATTTAATCCGGTTTGTTAAAAAATAGCTTTTCCCTGACCGAATTGACACACGTGCATTAATTACGTTTTTAAGGCTTTTTTATTGAAATATGATAAACAAATAAGATGACGAAAGTTTTCCGGTTTATATACAAATATTATATATTTAATTAACCTAATCTAAATAGCTTCTACCTTATAAAACTGTAATTAAACATGCATTTGTTAGTTTATCTCTTTGCGTAAGTTTCTTCGTTATGTGCACTTATTAATTAGAATATTTTATGTTAAAGTATCTCATTAAAGACATTTCGATTAAATACCTACTTTTCTCGAACCCGATAAAATCCTAACAAAATTAATTTGAAACCTACACGTTTCGTGTATTTTAAAAGGTTAATATAAAGGATGTCTACTCAACTCTGGGAATTTTAAATGTCGGTTTATAACAGTTGTAACAAAAAATTTATAAAAGGAAATCAATATCTTTATTTAATAGCTCATTTAAAGGTTGACAAGGTTTTAAGTAGATCTGCTAAACACAGAAAATGTTCATTGGTTTTTTTTGCATAATTCTCCCGTAATGAATTAGCTGACCTCTCTTAACAAAAAATTAAGACATTTTGATAGTAATGGTCACTTGGGTAATTTTTTTTTATTCACTTATTTAACGTCTGCATACTTCTGCTACTAAGGCCAATCACCGACGTCAGGAGACGCGTTGCCCTCAAGCCGACAATCTTCCCGAAAGAAAACTAGAAATGTTTTATTTGTCTGACATTCAGTAGATAAGGGACCGACTGCTTTACACTCTTCCGAAGAATGGCATACCAACTACACAATTTTCGCCTAAGGTTGCATGACTTCTACGTATACTTGGGCATATCAGAGTCCCGCCAAAAATATAGACTTGTGGCATGAATATTTTTTGAAACCGATAAGGCCTTCACAGAGGAAAATGTGTGTAACATTGTATCCCAATTGTAAAAAGCTTCAAAAAGTGACAGCAGAAATTTGAGCAAGAAATAAGATACTTTTGAAGTAATGATTTGGTGCAGTTGACGCATTAAATATTATTTAATTTTTTTTAAATCTTAGAATTCACATGAATTGGATTCTTTATATATTTGGATTACGGTTGAACAAAAATACGTATCTATTCCTCACTTGTCGAACACATGTCTGAACAGAATTAAGTTAGCTCCCATTTGTGTGAAATTTTGAAATAAACTCACTTAATTCAAAGCTGTAATTCGGTAATACATTAAGGTTGGTTTTCCACAATTTGTTAATTTGAATCTTCCTAGTTGTATAGCTACTTTATTTTGTCAATACTGCAAATTGTTTAGCTTCGTGTTATTCACGAAATGCATTTTGGTAGTGTTGGCGTTCTGGAGTATATCAAATAATCACATACAACGCTTCTAAAATATCTGCATGTGAATATTAGAGAAGGCTTCATATTAAATGAGAAAGTCCTGCAGTGGCAAAGCAAATATGATCCACAGTACTCGCCGATGCGGTCAGAATCCACCCTACTAGGCCAATCTTAAGGCCGTAACTTGAAATTCAAGTCGATAGCTCTTTCTACCGTTATTCACTATACAAATAATTTTGAAAGTGCCAATTACGATAATCATTAGACTTCTTATATGTAAGAAAATTGTGCAAACTATTAAAAACTGATTGTAAATGTCACTGAATTGCGTAGTTTCTAGCCACGGCATGGAAATAAATGGGCTTAGATTGCATTATTCTGTAAGGATAATAAATAAATTTGAATTGAGAATATCACAAATTTGTCAGCTAATGTTAATAAAATTTGTACAAACCCTTTAAACATTTTCTCAAAATTAACCGTAAGTAGAATGGCAACAAAATGTAAATTTTTGGGGCATAATTAACAATAAATTAAACTTAAGTTGCTATTACTTTTGAATAAAAACAAATTGATTATGAAGTTCTATAATTTCAACAAAATCATTGTAGCGAAATCATTGCATAACTGTATAACGTTTTGCTTTTAAATTTTACAATCATTTTAAAAAAAAGCAACAAGACCGTATTCCAAAACATTGTACAAAATTTTGCAAAAACATTTCTCTTTGTTACAACTGGTTATTTTATCTACTACATCTCAATGTTTCTGATGTCAAACGTTAATTAATTATTGATGATTGTACACACTACAGACGTACTGCAAAGGAAAGTCTCTTTTTGTATCATTTCCACCAATTTTTTTAATACTGTTTGTCAGTACAGGCTTTCGTGATGGAGTTAACTAAATGAGAGTTCTATTATCTAATCTTGATATGCAAATGTATCGGTGATAGTATCACTATGATTGACCATATTTGGGGCTTTGCATGTCACTACTAGTTCACAAAATGGCGTCATAAGATATAGAGCATTGGGGATTTAGTGTAAAGCAGTTTTAAAGTTTGAGAGTGTACAGAGAAATTAACGTGTTAATATTAGGAAATCATTGTGAAATTGCGTAATAAATTTGGTAAGAAATTTTGAAGCAAGAGATCCCTTTTGGATAATTTGAAAGATGTGCTTGAATGCCATAGAATTATACGAAATGAAAAAAATACGCAACAGCTTAGGAAGACAATTGAAAAAAGCACAAAATAATCCCTTTTAAGTTTTATGTAATCTCCAAATACTGCTAAAAGTATCAAAAATGTTTCCGTACAATATCCAGACAATTGACTTGACAAAGAAAATCGGCTACATCATAATTCTCTGCTTCTTTCAAAGAAAATTTGGGTACCTACTTTAAACAACATTTAGTTCATCAACGAATTTGTAAAACAGAAAATTTCAACATTCCTGAGAACGGTCCGATGATCCAATAAAATGCTCTTTCTTTCATCGGCGTTATTGGAGCCATAATATTAGAGTACATTCTAAACGCAACTATCCTCGTTGTTCAAAAATGTATGGTAAGACCGAACAACAGTAGCGATAACATTTTAGATGTTATACTAGCTCTCATTTCAATTATCTTATTCCGATTCGGTACTGGGTGGCCTTGGCCACCTTACTTTCCCGATGTAAATCCGTTTGACTACTTCCTATGGAGTTCTCAAAGGTAAAGTGAACGAGAACGGATTACATACAACAAAGGAACTTAAAATTGAACTAATCCATGTTGCGGAAAATAATTTCGAAGATATGCTATGCAGTACAAAAAGAATTTTCTTACACGCTTACATCAAGTTACTTAATATATAGACACGTGGTGGACATAAATGGTGATGGTAAATGTTTTCCTGAAATCGTCTGGTGACCTTTATATGTCAGTATTAGGAGAAAACCAATTTTCAAAAAAAGTCGACACCCTAACAACATTCAAGTGAAACATGTTTTTTCTGAATTGAAAAGAATTTTGCCATGTCTTGTTTGGGAACTGAAAGTTGGCATTTCCAGCTTAGGAAGAGATGTGAATATTTTTTTGTTCATGTGCAAATGAGTACTGTGAGTATCCACTCAAAATATTTCGCCAATTAGAGACGATATGCCACGATTAATTTCAAAAACGATTTCCTAGAAGTTTAAGAACAAAACAATAGAAAAAAATCTGTCTTCTTGACAATTTCCCTGCATTAGTAGCAAAAATGCACAATTTGAGCCGTAAATGTTCTTGCCACTTGCATGATTGCTGGTTTCGGCTGGTGCTTCAATCAACAATATTCACGCACAAGCGGCAGTAGAGCACTTTTCATTCTTAACGCATAAATAACTATTTAATTCGTGTAGTGCATATCTATGAATTTATTTCCGCTATTTGTTTATTATAAATACATTTTTCCTAACAATAAACTAATCAGTTTTCTCATGAAAGCTTATATTTATTTCTGAGCGTTTCGCTGTTCTTTTTCAAAACTAAAGAATAATCAAAAGAAAATTGAACATGTAGTATCTATATCAAATACGTAGTCAGAAATGTATTAGATTATACGTTTTCGTTCCAAATATTAACGTTATAATATTGTATCAATTTTCTCAATCAATAATTTTAATTGTGATTTATTTATATATAATTATATCGTTAATGGAATTCAATAAAAAAATTTCTTCGATTTGAAATGTTTCACATATATTAAGAACAGAACATAAGACCTTTTTATACGCGGCGTTTGAAATATTTGGCCACCCAATCTCCTCATTGACTTTCCAAAATCCACTAGTCAAAATACACAAAACCTCGTTTACTCCTCTACATTTTTTGTTATAATTTCGGTAATAGTCCAAATAAGTTAATATTATTTATAGCCTAATTATGTTTTGTTTAGAAATTCGTGAAGTTTGAGAAAGGGCCAACTCAATACCCTCCACAAGCGGACTTGGTTGCATATTAATTACAAAATTTTACGAATATTCAGAAAACTAAAAAGCTATTTCAAAATAAAAATAAACTTCCTAGCACCGTTAAATTGATTTTATACTATTATATAAACACATCACTAGTCAATCCATTTCATTCGTTCAAAAGCTGGCAATTCATCTTCGACATTGCTGCAAAGACTTCAAATTCCCAATTTAATTTTATCAATATTCTATGGCCTGCAAATTTGGTTTCCTCGATAACCTTCAACATAACCTAACATTTAAAATGGCAGATGGTGGCCAACAAGTTACCATACTGAACATGTTCATAGTTTAACAACATATCATGAGTCGTGCCGAAGCATCTCTTGCTAGTACCTTAAACTTAGAACTAACGATCTATAAAGTTCCTTAGATTGTTAGTTCATGAAAAATTAATTAAATTTCTTCTTATTACATTACTTTTACACAATAAATGCAAACATTTATCCGAAACGCACCTGAAAATTTCTGTCTTGTGTCCATTGCGGATTCTTGAGAGCCCAACGTTGCAGTATTTTTCTATTCTCTATTGTTGTTAAATCCACCTGCAAAATCTTCCTTTTAATAAGTTGGAGTCTCTATATTGCTACTGCATTTGCAGTTATTTTGGTTTATTTTTCTTAATATTTATTGACACTAGGTAACTAGCCTTGTTCCGGCAAGATTGTGTTTATTTTTATTTGATCCACAGTTTACTTAGAATTTATATTATTTTGGTGCTTAAAAATACGACTATGTGCAATTTTTAGTGTTAGAAATACGACATTAAATAATATGTAAATGCCATATTTAAACAATTGCTTTATGTACAGCCGTTATGAAATATTTTTCAAACACGGGAAAACCATTTTTGTGTAGCTATGCGTCAGCCTAAGTCCACAGCCGAACAAGAGGTCAACCACTATCGGCAGTTGTGGGTCTAGTCGGCACTCACGGTTGTCTATACTGGCAGTCATAGCAGTTATATCAGTAGTCTCGGTAATCTTCCAGTCAGTCAATCCGTCATGTATAAATCTAGCATGTTCATATTTTTATTTTCCCGTCTATTTTTTTTAAACTGAGCTCTGAAATTTGAGGTAATTTAGGAACATAGAAAGAACTATGTGACAGGCTTGATTTATTTAATTTAATTTAAAAAGAATCAGAGATAAATTCACGAAGTGTTCAATCGAGGTGCTCATTTATACTTTCTCTGCAGTAGATATCTATTTTTTTTATCTAAAATCATGATCCTCTATTTTATTTCACACCTCAGTTTTAATAATGAGGCCGTAGGCGTGAGGAAAATAAAAAAGAGAGAGAGAGTAAGGGAGTCAAGATAAAACCTCGCGTTAACAAAATATATTTTAAAACATGTTGGGGCTAGATGGACTAAAAGCTTATCAAATTTAATTAACGCGCAAATGTCAATTGAGCAGCAGCAAGTGGATAAGTAGCGGAGACTATGTAGCAAGTGTGAACACCCCTGTCCTGTCTGTCTGTAATGTCTTTATTGCTGTTTTCACCCATAACATCCCAATATTTACACAGTATAAATAATGTACACCAACCCAACTTCCGCAATAATATAACAATGCAACTTTTCCAATCGAGTTTAGAACTAACTCAAGTTTCCGAAGGAGACATATGAATTATGGCCTGACAATGTTGATGCAGAAGAAAATTGAACGCAAGCTGATTTGTCTTATTCCAAATACATTATAGAAAGAAAACACAGAGGAGTTGTTGCCTCCACATTTAATAATGTATGTTTCAAAGACTATATACAGAATGATTTAAAACGTTTCAAAAAGGCTGCATCAGATCACAATGTCTATTACATTGAGAAATTAAATAAGAATTGTCCTAAAATCGTTGCTTTGCTCGCTATTTCGTGAAAACATTGGAAGATATACTCGGACTATTGACGATTGATATATGACACGTGATAATGGTAGGATAAATGAAAAAAAAAGTGAGAGAATACATTACAAAACGACGCAAGAAAAACAGTGAAAGACAAATAGAAATGAAGAAGATGATTCAGCTAACTCCGTCACAGAGTCAATTTTGTCAAAGAAGGCAAGAAAGAGACAGAAAAATATATGATAAAGATGAAGATGAAGGTTGACAAATAAAAATATTACTTAGTGTTTTACTACGACAGTGGCTGTACATTGGGAGAGTAATGGCCATTATTGATACAATTAAGTCGAAGTTTAAAAATGAATTTATGAATGGCTTTATGTCTTTCTGATGAGCTCCAGAATAAGGGCGAAAAACGTTTCAAAGGCTAAGCATTTCCAGGAAACAGAATGATAGATTTCATGAAAATGTAATCCATTGGAATGAAAATTTTTTTAAGACAAGGTAGATAAATTCATTTTAGGTCTTTGTTCTCATTTTTAACTGAATCTTCATAATCGTAGGGGTTATGTGGATACTAGTTTAATCTGCATGGCCGTAGGGGACTGTGTGGATGCTAGTGTTAGAATGAGAATTGTCAAATAAGAAATTAGACAAATTCATTTTAGGATTTTAACTTGCTAGCATAACCAGAATTCAGGTTATCGAAATAAAGCAATGATTTCATTAATATTTCTACACAAAGTTTTTCTTTTATAGATAGTTAATTTTTCTGCTGTTTGCAAAATCCTATAAAGAATGTTTCAATACAATTAAGTCGAAGATTGAAATGTTGGAATTATGTTTAGATTATTTTTTGTGATCCCAAGAGGACAGAAAATTGAAAATGAGTACCTACATAATATATCTATTAACTTGATGGCGAGCAGACCTTATAAACCACGGAAAGATCGGGCTGGGATTCAAAATCCATTTTGAAAATACAAAATATTTAATGACAATTTTTTTCCAAAGAATTTTCTACTAACATTTTGATTTCAACTTATATAAAGATGGAGTATATCCATTCTAATAATTCATTATTTCAGTCATTACAGTCAATGAAGTCTCCTCCTCAGTCACGGCGATCTAGTCGGCAGTCTGGGTAGTCTCTTCGATATTTAGCAGTATTGGCAGTCGGTATATATACACTTTTACAAGTGGTTAACCTCTATATGGAGTTTATTATAATATTTTATTTGGTTTCTATATTTTTAAATCGGCAAAAATTTTAACTATACAGAGTTGATTAGACAGAGTATTTGTGTATAGATATATAAATTAAATACGTTAATAACCTCCACAGTATAATAAATGGAAAATAAAAAGTTGTGTGTTGTGTGTTCTATATGCAATTAATGTTCAAATAACAATAAGAATTTAATTGAATATATAAACGAATAAATAAATGAAAAAATATTTAACGCACATTTTACAAAAAATTTATTCACCCTATTATAGTGACAAATCGTATTTTAAATGTTTTATTCCAGTGATTTCTTTCACGATATTATATTTTTTGTTGTTCATTGTACACTAAATTATTTTATGATATCGTCATAAATGTCTTCACATAGGTTTATGTGTTACTTCAGAGC
Organism: Stenurella melanura; assembly: GCA_963583905.1. Taxonomy (NCBI): domain Eukaryota; kingdom Metazoa; phylum Arthropoda; class Insecta; order Coleoptera; family Cerambycidae; genus Stenurella; species Stenurella melanura. The sequence continues at coordinate 63,737,446 of OY757310.1, forward strand.
CTTGGGTAAAATGTATTATAGATTTTCGTTGGAAAAATAATGACCATTAGGAAACTTTGATACCTACGTATTCACAAGCAAAAAGATTTAAGCATAGTGTCTATTGCTACGCCTTTTCTTAAGGAAATTACGAACCAGGATATGAGAGACATGACGAAATAACAGTTAATTTTTTTCCAATAACCGATGATGACATAGAAATACTTTTAAAGAATATCATTGACGCTTAAATTAATGTATTATTAATGCAGAAACTGGTTTAATGTTTCAGATGTTATGATGTTCCCAGACACATTTAGATTAGATATTAAAAATTTATTTGGTAAATATACATAAATAAAACAACATAATGTGTACAAGAACAAATCCAGTACAATACAAATAAATGTATTCATTAAGCATAAAATAATTGCACGTAAATATGTACAGGAAATTTTGTAAAAATATTAAGATGTATTAAAAGTATACTTAATTTTATTTTATTGAAGTCGTAAAGTTATTAAATTTTGTAACCATTTTTGTAACTTTTACAGCTGGCGTTATAAAAATTTTGACGAGGCAAGGTGCTTAATGACAATAAAAGACAACCTTTCAACTTAAACTATGGTTTCAAAATAATCTGTTTATTTCAGCAGAATACATTGTATTAATATGTACAATAATCGTCAATAAATAAGAGGTCAAAAATCGTAAAAAGATATACTACATTTTTTAATACATATAATCCTGGCACAAATAGGTGCATAAAACTTATGTCTTTTAAGCTTTTTCAAATTTTATGCGTTTGTACAGACATAAAAGTCTCGTAACAGATGGTTTTAACTGTTATTTTTTAATTTAATTTTTACTACCAATAAATCTAGCTGGTCTTTAGGTCAGATATAGGCAACTAAACTATGTTCTCTGAGATGTTTTTGATACTTTCTGTATTCGTTCGTTGTTCATATAATTAATTGTATGTATTTTTTTGCAATCGTACGCGTTACGCATATATTAATATGTATTATCCTATACGTACTTATTAAAATGGATATTTATTCATAGAAGCTTACTAAGATTTTCCTTAAGATTAAAATTTATTTGTATTAGACAATTATACTTAATAATTACTATGAATGTTATGACTGCCACACCGTTTAACGCTTGAATTTTGTAAAGCGAGAGGAAAATATGAGTATATTTTTGTTTTATTGTAAATACTGAAAAAATCAAATATGTTATAGCCTTAAACACTGGCAATTGTTCTAATGAACAATTTTATGCATTTTACGTTAACTTTTGTTAGTCAAATTACATGCTCTCACAATTACTATTTTCATTATCAAAGCAGGGCATTTAAGTATGACGGATGTTAAAAATAAGATATATGTATAACTGTATTCGTTAGAACAATGGCAAGTAGGTATCTAAAATTTTTGAAAAAATCACAGTATGTTCGGTATTTTAATATTTATAGCAAACCAAAAATATAAAATTCCAACCTTAAACAAATTTTTCATTGAAAGATTAAAAACAATGCTAATAAACCCCACACAGCATTTAAATTAACGTTCAAATAACAAATCTTGTGGTTTTCAAGAAAGATAAAACGATGAGACTAACTCTTAAGTAAGAGTAAAATAAGAGCGATAAGTATTATGCATTCTGTCTCGATAATTTCAGTCATTTGCAAAATCAGTAGATTTAAATTTGAAAATTACATCAATTTCCATATTTCGCAGTTTTAAATTTAATGATACTGTAGGTGACTGAAATCATTCAATGGAAATTGATAGCATTACCATTTTTGGATTGATTTGAATTTGTATTAAGTTCTATCATTGCTATTGCAAATTATCATACCATGAGTTGGTCTGAACGTACGGAAATACTCTACAGGTTGCAATATTTAACGAATTCAATTGATTTTATTTTATCGCTTCGTCTGCTATCAGAATAGAACCTTATCGAATTCCATAATGCTCCGTAAAGTAGTTTAATTATTATTATTAATTATTTAACACCGCTTCGCGAACCATTTCTGTCGTAATCGATCTCTAAATAACAATAATAATAATTTCAAATAAAATAAGAAAACATTTATTTTTTCGATTAAATCGTTCTAACTTAAAGTTGGAACAATAAATTGTTCTCAAATTTGTACCGTGTCATGAGAACAAAATATGTTTAATATGAAAGTAAAATGTTAGTAAGTGTAGAATGTATATTTTTTTTTAAATGTGAGGCTTTGTAACGATAAGTGTAAAAGGCCAAATTTTGTTTCTTTCGAAATAGATATGAAGATGAAGGATGAAGGCAACTTTTCATTTGAAACTTTATTCTTAGGATTAGCAGTTTTCGAGAAAATTGTGTGTGAAGAAATTTAACCAGTGAGCTAATGTTATATACACATATTGATTGCAATAACTTGTGCATTTTTCTTTAACCAACCAGAAATTGTCTTGGTTTTGCATCTTTATGACTGGCTTTATGTCTTTCTGATGAGCTCCAGAATAAGGGCGAAAAACGTTTCAAAGGCTAAGCATTTCCGAGAAACAGAATGATAGATTTCATGAAAATGTAATCCATTAGAAAAATGTTTGAAACAAGGTAGATAAATAAATTCATTTTACGCCTCTGTTCCCATTTTTAACTGAATCTTCATGACCGTAGGGGGTTATGTAGATACTAGTTTAATCTGCATGGCCGTAGGGGACTGTGTGGATGCTAGTGTTACAATGGGAATGTTCAAATAAGAAATTAGACAAATTCATTTTAGGATTTTAATTTGTTAGCATAACCAGAATTCAGGTTATCGAAAGAATGCAAAGATTTCATCATTATTTTTACACATAGTTTTTGTTTTAGTTCTCATAATTATTTTTTTCTGCTGTTTGCATAATCCTATACAGGATATGTTTCAATACAATTACAAGCAAACAAATAATAATTCACTTTTAAACATGCATATAGTATATAGGCTTCAATACTAGTTAGCTAATAGATAGGTGAAGATCTGTTGTTTTTATCAGTCAATGTTAAATATAATTAATTCATAATTATTCATAGAAATTGTCTTGGTTTTGCATGAAATATCTTTATGAGTGGCTTTATGTCTTGCTGATAAGCTCCATAATAAGAGCGATAAACGTTTCAAAGGCTAAGCTTTTCCGAAAAACAGAATTACAGATTTCATGAAAATGCAGTCCCTCGTGCAGTCCATTAGAATGAATTTTTTTTAAGACAATGTAGATAAATAAATTCATTTTAGGCCTTTGTTCTGATTTTTAACTGAATCTTCATGACCGCAGGGGGTTATGTAGATACTAGTTTAATCTGCATGGCCGTAGGGGACTGTGTGGATGCTAGTGTTAGAATGAGAATTTTCAAAGAAGAACTTAGGCAAATTCATTTTAGGATTTTAATTTGCTAACAACCAGAATTCAGGTTATCGAAAGAATGCAAAGATTTCAGTATTATTTTTCTTTTAGTTCTCAGAGATAGTTATTTTTTGCTGCTGTTTGCAAAATCCTATAAGACAATAATCATTTCATATTTTTTGGCTTCTAGGAATAATGTTACAATGTGGAGTCTTTTATACTTAAATAATTTTATTATTAATATCTGCAACTGATAAAACTTCCAATGTGACTCTTAAAATGGACTATTAGAATTGAGAACTTAAGAAATAAAATAATACTAATTCTACACTGTTTTTAAGCCAAAAACTAAAAAAACCTAAGTTTGCCAAGGTAAAATAAGCGAGTATTTTAGATAAAAATCGTTTATCTACCAAGCCTGGACAAAATATATGTATCTTATATACACTTGAAATTCATTTTGAATATAAATATTGAAAAGTTTGCTGGATCACATATCCGTGATTTATTTTCTATGAACGTGACAACTTTTATAATACTATACTTATTATTTCTAACATTTGGTAGGTACATTGTTATCGACACTGACTTACATTTTGGTAAAATAAACCTAGTAAAAAGAAATTAGTTACTATTACTATTCTGCAACTTTAAGAGAATTTATCAGTTTGTATTCTGTATTATTTGTAATTATTCTTTTTATAATTTATTATTTTTGTATCTATTCCATACTAATTAATTACTTAGGTAGGTTGTATCTCTAAAAGAATCATCAAATATGTTAGCGAGTATTATTTATAAATTGGTTAATTTCAAAATTTATTATTTTGAAAAATTTTTCTTTGTTTTCGCTTAGTTTTACGATATAGATCTGCATATTTTTTTCTTTAAAATTCGGTATTTACTATTAATAAAAATTATGTAGGTACACCATATTTCAAACTCAAGTATTTCATAATGCTTCGTTGTCTAACTTATAAGGCATTTTGTGTTTCATTCTTTTCATATGTATGTAATTCACATCATTTGTTAGCAGTGGCACATAGGTACACCCTTCAAGTACCTACCTAAATGTAAGGTTATTTTTACAATTACTGTAACTGTTTGAAATATCTGCAGCCCTTTTAAAACTGTGAGGGTCGTTTCTAGGAATGACTTGCTTTACAAAATGGTTTATCCTCCCTTTAGAATATCGAGCCTAATTTATAACTTATATATACTTGTTAAGTAACATAAAACTTCTCAATATACCTAGTCAGATATGAAATTGTGGATATAAGTATTAGTTATTTTTTCAGTGAGTATAATTAAATACATATGTTATCCAGATCATGCTACAAACGATATTTGCAAAATGAAATTAAACAATAGTTGTTTGGTTCTTATTTGCGACAGGTATTTAGTCTTAAAACTTGAAATATTATTTGTTGTGTTAAGGTGGCATTCAACAAAATTATAGATCGCTCAATTTTCTGTATAATTTATAAACGATAAAAATTTTAAATTCAATGCAGATTTACTTAGTACCTAAGTAAGTATACTTACAGATTATACAGATAGATAGACGTCTATATTTTTTTGTAAACTAAGAATATGATTTTGGTTATTTTCATTTATTTGCTGTCTTTTCACAAATGTTACAATCTGAATTTTTAAAGAAATCAAAATAATAACAATAATGATAATAACATGTCTTTATTTTTATGAGATCTGTTTGACTTTCATTGTACCTATACTAATCTGGGTTTGATTTACAATGCATCATTTGTTTTGGTGTTCGGCTAGAAATTAAACAAAAATGTATAGAGCGACTGAACAATATTTTCAAAATGCCACTAAGTTATATTCATAAATAATTAAAAAATCAAATCAGCAGATATGTCTTAATAATATACATGTATATGTAGGTATATATTTAATATGTAACCGTAAATAGACAATTTTGCAAGTTATAAATTGATATTGCCTTTTGTATCATCCCAGCCCGGTCTATTTTTCCATTGGTTTATCCATTACTACCACAATTATCAAATAGCGTTGCATATTGCCGCAGAAAAAAAAATTGATAGTTTTAATTGTAGGTATGTGATTTGTAGAGTTATTTAATCAAACAGAGATGGATACTTTGCCATCGAAATAGCCAGGTAGGTAATATAATTACTATATTTTAGAAATAAAAAATTAGTTGCTATGATCTATTCGACGGTAGTTAATCCTAGCTTTTGTCCAGGATATACAATACGTTATACGGAAGATGTAAAATGTTTGTGAACTATCTACGTATGAAAACACAAACCATATTAACTAGATAATACCTGAAAGTACTGTGAAATACTTGAAGCTCGACTTGAAGTTAGAACATAGAGTAAAAAAATGTTTCCAGTGATTCCCTCGAATTTTGTGAATGAAATTTACCAGTTTTCGGTTGTGTATAAATGTTAAGATATGTCCACTTCTTCGAGTAGAAATACGTATTTAATTGTGTATAGGAATCTAATTATTTTTATATAGTAATGGGGCAAAATTTAAAACCAACATATTTAGTTAAAAGCCGAATAAAAATTTTACTCAATGTTGCTGAGAAAAATTGGAAGCACTGAAAATTTTCTGGTTAAATAAAAATTCCGTTAAATCCGGCCATTTCTAATCACGTACGCGAAAGTACCCAATCAAAACAACATTAAACTAAAAACTTCTGCCAGGTGGGTTATTCTTTCTGTTATTAACACCATTAACTTTGGTTAGAATTAATATTTTGACTCAAAATGTAGATATCTCTGTCTTACTATCTGTGTAAAACGGTACTACTGTCTCATAGTAATTATCTCCGTTCATTTGACTTTCATTACACTTTGAAGTTTCAAATCGACTATTGCACACCTCACTAGATGTGTGCTATTCTCACAGCGGGCCAGCGCAGCGCCCAGTTTCACCGATAAGCCACTTTTAATTGGTTACTTCTGCACACGAGTCATTTTGATTATTAAAGCTTTTTGGAAAGGTAAGATTTCACTCTAAAATATGGTACTATTTTTGGATTAATTTGAACTTTTATTAAATTCTAAGATCACTACTAAAATTTGCCAGGCTTCTCCGTCAGCCGGTCTGTATATACGAGAATATTCTACAGGGAATTTCTTGTTAATCGATTCTGATCAGGGTCAGAATGAAACGCTATTGAACTTCAGAATGATGAGTAGTCCAATAATTATAAAATTATTTATAAAAGTTAAGCGAGGAAAATATAATCTGTTTTCTAAGGCTATGTCGTAAAATGTGATAATTTGCAGAGATAAATATAAGAAGCGGAAATTTCGAAATAGATTTCACCTAAATTTAGACAAAAAGAAGATAAAAGATGGAGGCAACTTTTCTGTTTGAAATTTTTTCTGTTACTGGCAGTTTTTGAGAAAAATGTATGTGGAGAAATTTGACTATACGCATAGCACGCGAGATGTGTATTTTTGGTTTTACAAATAATTCTATCTTTTCCTACGTTCTGGTCATTTTGAATCGAATGTCAGTATAAAATTACTTATTTGAACACTTATCTGTACATACCTACATTCTTATAGAGTTCTGAATTTATCTAGCACGGAAGAAAAAGTATGTATCTGCCGAATAATTATATCCAAACTATTATCTATTGCTTTGGACATAGGAACATTTATTTTTATTTTTGCACTTCTGTTCTAAAATTCCTTGTCAGAAACAATAATACCTGAATCATTATTCGGCAAGAGTTTTAAATGTGCTACAACCACTTTTAGATCATATTTTTCTACATTTCTTGCACAGATTTTAGAAACAAATCAGTACCAAGTACTTTTTTTTTATTTACACCGTTACGACCACAAATACAAAATAACTATTAAGGTGAAAATGGGTATATTTACATTTTTCTGAAGGACATCCATGTTGAGAATTTTCACTAGTGTTTGTACGGCCTTATTCTATAAGTTACACCTAAAAATGATTTTAAAATAAATGGATGCTGGAGTTGAAACGAGAAATCCAAACGAAGCGACACGTTGGCACGACACTGTACACCTCATCTCGCTTAGGGCACAACACTGAGTTTTTAACAACCTCTTTACAGCAGTAAACCAAAGCCATATTGTGGGACTTTGATAATACGCACAATTATACAATCACGACCAGGAACCAGGTAGCTCAGATTTTTATATTGTTTTTTGAAAATGTGCGAAATAAATCGAGGCCTCTAGTAATCGCCCCGCAATGAATTGCAGTATAATTTACACTATTTTCATGTTATATTATTATATTCACATGCTTTTGTAATTTGTTCGTGTTTGCGTTTTCCAATTCGCGACGGATAGCGGTAAAAAAATGTCATGTCAATTTACGCTGTACGATTTGCTTGTTCCAGTGATTTTATTTATTAGCTTTGCAGTGCATGTAAATGTACGTCCATGTAATCGTTTAAATGCTTCTTTTATTTATTTTATTCGCTCCGGTATATGTTATATCGGCACTCTATTTTTGTTTAATGTATCTGCATTATTAATTTCGAACTTCCCATGTTTCGGAATTAGGTAATCGTTTTAAATTCGTTTTACTTTGATTTTTTCACGCCTAATTAAGCCTACTTAAAAAATTAAATTATCACAATTTACTGGCAATAAAATAAATAAATGCTTAAGGATTTTAAATGTCTACAAAGAAGATAAAACGGCAATAAAAATACGGTAGTCGACTTAATATAGTCAATATGTCAAATTTTATTGCAACTTTTCAAATTTGTCTGGCTCTTAAAACATTTAAACCTTCTTATCACATATACCTAATGTTTATTTACAATTTGTCTTAAATGAAATTAAAGGTAATTTTTTGAAGGAGATAAGATAATACGCTTGGGCTTGTGTATTGCAGAATTTGTAGCTTTTTGGATTACCAATATTACGATATATATTTTTAGCTATTAACCGAAATTATCGAACGCTACTTTAACCGATTAAGATTTTCCCCAATAAAAATAAGGAATTATACACGTTCAAGTTTTTTTAACTTTATCTTTGTTCTCACAGCGTATCTATTAGAATATTATTTTTTATTGGTAAGTATTTTTTATCAGCAGATATAAATAACCTTTTATGCCTAGCTACTTATTTATAAAATATTATGTAGCTTGAACCATTATTAAATAATAATGGAACGTTCCTTCTGCATAAAAATAGTCTAATATATTTTGAACATAACGAATACACGTTTTGTTGACTAAATAAAATTATTAATACAGGAATATTCTTGGCCTAATGACAAACCAAATATGTCGCACCTACATCTTGATGGTATTTCCAATTATTCCACTCTTCGCAAATAAACATGAAGACGAAGAGTACCTATACTGATAGGCACATTTCTAATAGCGTAAAGATCGCTCATAGAGAACATAATTTCATATCGCTGTGTTAGTGATCTAATTCTGAACAACTTTTAAAATGTCCGTCCGTCTGCCCGTCTGTCCAGCACGTTTTTTTGTAAACACACGATAACTTTTTAACAAAGTCCGATTGTACTGAAACTTCCACACTAAATTAGTATTGGCTAGGAGAACAACACTGTTGACTTTGAACAAAATCGAACAGTAAATAAAGAAGTTATTAATATTTTAAATAATAAAAAAAATGGTTTTTTTTATTTTCAAGTTAAAAAATTCTTTGAAATATTTTCCATCATTATATATTGATATATTTTACTAACATAATTACTAAAGTTTATAATATAATATCCACGCAAAAAAGAATTTCATCCCCACCGTTATATTATGTAGATTCAAACACTTTTAAGCAATAACGAAAAATGGTCTAGTGGTTAAAGATTTAAAATCGAGGGTTGCGGGTTGGAATTTGAGTGGTTAATTGTGGATTCCTTTTTACTACATTTTATAGGTATTAACGAGTGCTTCGCCAATTAAACTGGAATTATAAAATAAAAAATATGTAAAACTAACATTGCCTATTTACAATAAAGCGCGAGTAGTATCCTACAGAATATGTACCAATTACATAAAAAGTGTAATAAATTGGCGAAGCTAGTAGATGCGCCAAAGTAAATGATTTAATATTTTCATATTTTATGAAATGTTTTTAATGTGACAAGTTCAGTTTTCCGTATTGTGAAGCTGCAATAAAAGTTTTATCCGTCGTATCAGAAAGCAAAGAGACGACAAAAACTTTAAAATGAATCAATTTATTTGGAAGAACATGATTATTATTTTGTAGGCGAAGGAATCTCGATAATATTTTATTAAACCCTAATAAAAGTAGGGTCGTATCGTTCGTGAGCGAAATAAGTTCCCACCCGGAAAGTTTTTATTAGGTTGAAATTTACTTTTTGTAAAGCCGTAAGGGCGCGGTAATTCAGAATTTGATAAGATATTTCGCGCGATATTTAATAAAATTTAAAGATGATTTAGCTGCAGAATATTACCGGATACATCACCAGATAATGGGATAAAGGTTATTTAAGTTTTAGTCTCGATTTTAGTAGCTCTAAAGCAGGAACTTGTTGGAATGGTTGTCGTCGTAAAATTTCATGGAGTACTAAACAGACGCTCACAGCGGACTGTGTTATATGGTCGACTTTTTTTACTTTCAGTGTGGAGAAATGATTTTAGAACGTCTTTTTAACTGTCTGCTCCGTAGTAAACTTTTATTGCTTCCAAGGCGATTTAAATTTTGATTTCGATTTGATATCCTACATACGGTCGCACTCCGTTAGGGGCTGCTTTGCCGCTTCGGGTCCATTAGGATTGGGGTCCGTCGGCTCGAGAAGTTTTCCCGCACTTTACACGAGTTTTCCGGTTGTTTCCCAGTTCCGATTCGTCTTGAGTTGACTTGATTGGTGCGTTCCGATACACTCATGAATAAACATGAGCGAGGGAAGAAAAGCAACCGACAACAGTAATAATATTTAACGCAGTTTCATATAAAGCGACTAATTACTAAATAGCCGATTTAATTATGAATACGCTTCGTTTGTGTTGAGGCAAGCGACGGCAGCCGGCACAGACCGCGGCTTTGCTCGAGCAGCCTGGCCTCGAGAGACTTCTTTGTTGGATGAATTCTTTGTAGCATTCCACGATGATAATCCAGAATCACGGTGACTCGCTTTTTTTCGAGTGGCATTTTACGGTATGCAATCAGGTAAGGTATCTGGTTGCAGCAAAGTGCTTGTTCATCGGTTTTAAGAGAAACTAAAAGTATTCGTTGAAAGGATAGTGCTAAACTATAATTACAGGTCAGGAATACATCCAACCATCCAGCCATGAATATCTCGAACACACTCTTGATTCCAAACGGCTTTTAATTGCGCCTATTGACTAATCAAACGCCATTATATTTCTCCATCCATTAGTAACTATTAGTCTCAAAGCAAAACACACTTATGTCCGAATGCAATTAATATAACGCAAGCAGACAGTTTCAAACGTCCATTTTCTCTATTTATTTTATTTCAGTTCGTGGATGGATCATGACTTGTCCTTTAAACAGGTATTTGACTCGCATTTGTAACTGTATCGCTCTAAATCACAACAAAATAATAAATCTTTTATGTGCCCATAACGTTTTTGGTTTTATTTAGCCATGAAAATTTTATTGGCTGTGAAAAATTTACTTTAGAGGATGGATATTAAAAATAATTTCTGTATTAAATTAATAAGACTTCCTTCGCGCCGGTTGACTAAACTATACAAAAGTAGTATTTACCAATTTGAAAAAATAAATTATGACTGAGACTGCACTGAATTTAATGCCAATATTAAACACTTCACTGACTGAATTTATTATTTATATTTCGCGCGTTAATTGTACCATTAAAAGTCTATTACCCATAATCATACAAGCTGTATGGTTCTATTAAACTTTTTATCGCGCACGTCATTCACTGGTAAACAAACAAAAAGTGAATTACCTTAATTTAATTATTGCTGAAATTACACTAGAATCGCTAATATCGCGTTAATTAGTGTAAATGATTCACATAATTCGAAATGTGAAAAACCATTTATTCCTTATTATGTGTCCAATTTTGTTGCGATGCATGGATCTTTCAATATAGTATAATGCCCCTTTTTTCGCACACGGTTAGAATCGTAAATTGTGTTGGAAGAAAAGCATAAAGATAATGGAATGCTCTTAAAATATATAGGTAGGTATTTTAAAATCGTTTAAGACATATAGTTAAGAATTTTTATATCCTGTTATTATCCTGGCCAGGTAGACAGCAGGGCGCTTAGCACTAGTAACCTTAGAAAAAAAAACATATCTCGACAAATTATTGTATTAATTTTTGCGTCGTTACTGCCGCTGTGACAACCTTCGTCAGCGACATTTTCACTGTTTTATCAATCCAACGAAAACGGTCTAACAAACGTGGGTTTGTTTTATCTTGTACTACTTACTTATTGGCAAAATAGTACCAGCATAGCATGATAAATAGTTTTTTTATTTGTGTAATTTTGGGCTCTCGTATGGAGCTTGTCATGCAAACACCTTTCGCATAATACGCAGGTAGGCATAGGCATATCACCAAACATGTATGGAAATCAAAATTAGTTGGGGCCTTAGCAATCTCCGATCTAGATATTTTGCAAAACTACACTTCCACATGGTCAAAATTTAGAAGGATTTTTCCTGGTAGATCATCACTGCTTTTTTAAAATCAGTATTGTCCCTAATGCATATTCTTTTATATTGCATTGACGCAACGCGTAAGACTACTGAAGCAGATGGTGCAAAAGTATGTAATTTTGGATAACATAAAAGATTCATTATTTTATTACTTTGAGCTGGGTTACAGTTGAACTTGATATGAGAGCGCATTTTATTGAATATGTTTAATTATGAGGCCGTATTCGATGTTAGTTCGATTATTGGATAGCGAATTATTTAGATATTGAATTGAATGTTTCCGAAATATTTTCCCGGGTCTATGAAACGCTAACTGAATTCGGAATATTCAGGATTTCACTGCGTACATGCGTACTGAATTAGAATGTACGTAGATGTTTTTGTAATAAAGTTGGCAGATGAAATTCCAATTGTGTATGCACACAAGGTACGGGTAGCGTCGGGCACTGCATTAGAATGAACCGCGGCAATGTATCAAATGATTCGTGTGTAATATAAATAAGGTCGAAGGCCTCGATTTGTTGCCGTCGCGTCGCCGTGAATTTGCGGTAGTGCACTGAGCTACTAAAGTGCACCAGGCGTGAATGATGGATGTCCTCCGTAGCCCCCATCTATTAGCGGCTGATTGATGGCGACAAGACAGGACGTCGATCAATCAGCGGCTCCTGGTGGATGAAAATGCCGTGTCCAACGTGTCGCCTCCTTCGTATATCGAAGCGTACCCGTGGCTGAGCCATGAACTGCACACTGCCCGCACTCAGGGTTGATGTCCGAGTCACTGCCGCGCACTATATACACTCCAAACACTTTTTTGGTCTCACTGCACTGTCACACTGGAGGTTACCCACGTGCTGTTGATGGTCCTCGAAGAAGGTACGCCGGCGGCGCATTCATGGGGTCGGTGTGAATTTCGTCGTTGAAGCTGTCGGTTGCACCGTGCTGCCGTTCCGAAGCGCGTGCGGAGTTCCTGCGCGTTCCGCAGTCGTCTGCCAACTGTCAATCACGCCGGTCGAAGGGGGCAGAGTGGGGTTCAGATGAATGATCTGTCAGCTCTCGGCTCCGCCCCTCTACCAATGGCGGCGGACACAGACATCCGCGCGCGCGCTCTGCCGGTTCGTCAGTGCACTATTCTCTCCCGCCGAACTCCGACGTCCGACGCCGATAACCAAAAAAATTACACCGGCGTCGAAACAACCGAGTAGCGAGTCCTGATGATACCTCCAGACATAGGATCACATCATATGGGAATAACTAAAAATATATACCTATATAGAATTTAATAATTTATTTACTGATAGTCAATTTAGTTACAGAGATAATAAATCCAGGCAACACTAGAATTTGCTCAAAAATTCAACCACTGTCTTGATAAAGACAAAAAATAGCTACCTAGTCTTCTTCTGTATCTAACTACCGCTTTTGACTCGGTAAATTCAGAATTTCTGGAGTTAAAGTTACAATCACAATATCTAGGAATAAATGGATATATTTTTAAATGCTTAAGTTCTTATCTAGAAAATCGGAAAACCAGAGTTTCAATCAACTCAGAGACGTCTAATACTGTTAATATGGAAATCGGGGTAGCTCAGGGTTCCGTTATTGGAACACTTTTATTTCTTATTTTCATTAATGATTTGTCAGATTATAATACAGAAGGTAAGGAATGTATGTACGTGGATGACACATCTGTAATAATTCACTGCGAAAATAGAATTGCTATAATCATTAAACAATTTGAAGACTGGTGTTACAAAAATTATTTAATTAGTAATATGGAAAAATTCGTATTCTTATATTTTACAAATGTTGTATCTAATAATAGTCCCAAAAGAGAATATGTTTAGACTAGTACGAAAACGACATTGTTGGGTTCTGTTCATTTCTGTTCATTTTGTCCTTCAAGTACCTAGATACTCTGTTTCAAGTTAGCAAGAACAACATTTCCAATTTAAAAAAAGAATTAAATATTAATGCATTAGAGACATGTATGATAACTATTATTTAGTGTATTCAGTCATTAGTTATAATATCAGTCTACGGGGTTAATCAGCTGAGGCCACTAGTGTTTTCTCAATGCAAGAGAGAATAATATTTGTTTAATTATTTGATCTGAGCTTTAGAGAATCATGTAGCCATACCTTGAAACCAAAAAAAAGTAATAACTGTTACGTGCATTTATGTTTTTTAAATTTATTGTTTCATGCGCAAAAATTTAAATATATTTAAAACGGATGATGGGTATTAGTTACACCACCAGTTAGTCTTAGTATATATTAAAAATCACCCTACTTTGCTGGCAGTTATACCTATGTATAATAAATTTCCTCCAGAGATAACGCCCCAAAATGTATTTGAGTTATACAAAAGCAAACTGAAAATCTTTGTTTTTATACCATGACCATATTTATCGGCAATGGAAAATGGTTATATCATGCTATATATTAACTTATTAACATTTTTAGTCTTGTGAGACACATATCTTGTATGTATTTGTTAGTTTTCGTGTTTTATGTTTTTTTACTGTATATTTTTTGCAGCCATGTCATTAATCACCTTTGAAATTAACTTATTTTTCATCAACCTACCCAATTCAAAGAAAACCTCAAATAAATGCCCTTTTTTCATATGGGATTTTTTTTATACACTTTTACATATATACACATTATACACCTTTTCAATTCGTATTTTTTAACATAAACCGATATTTTTTCTTTAATAACATGTATGGTGAATAAAATATTTTTATTTCATTCTATTCTAGTCACTCATAGAAACTGACCAAACATTACTCATAATATAAACATTTACACATATATTTCCCCGTGCTTGCGCGAAAAAAAAAAACAAAACTAAGAGCTGAGGCGACAGGATTGAAACGTATCCATTTCCTCCACACAACAGATGCGCAAAAATGTTGCTGTCATCAAAAGCATCTTTTCGAAAACTTTTACTCCGCAAACGCCCATACGATGTCAATTATACATGATAAAAGGAGAAGGCTTGCGAAGTGATAAATACCATGTCATTAATCACGTTTGAAACTACCTTATTTTTCATCAACCTACCAATTCAAAGGAAACCTTAAAAAATACACTTTTTTCATATGGGACTTTTTGGTTCTCCCAAGAAAATAATGAAGTCATGTCAGGATTGTATTTGATATAGTTTTCACTGACATTTAAAAATGTGATTTTCTTCATTTAGTACCCAAAAGTGTGCAAAGACTACAATTATTTTGAAATATCTGTAAGACCTTGTTTAATTTTTTTTATTTCATAGAAAAGGCTAAATGTATTCCACATTCAAAAAATTAAGGATGCCCATCAAAGATGAAAATGAAATCACCAATTTGACATGAAATTATTATTATTACAATGAAAACATTTTGATTTTGTTTGAACAAATGATGATTTGATGTCAGAAGATGGTATTATATGTTTTAAGGTGTTTCTGAAGAACTTGAATATTTCTGACTTTAAAAAATAAATGTTTTAATATACTTAACGAATATATTCTTCGTTATGGTTGGGTGTTTTGCCACGTCTATAAAAATAATTAAAAATTTAATAAGATACCTCTGCGCAGAATGGATCACACCTGAATATCTATAAACCAAAGTTTTAAAATGAAAATTAAAAATGAAAACTAAAAACTGCTAATCTTCGTGATCGGAACTTTTTAAGTCGTCAGAGATGACAAGTTTGTTGGTCATGTTTTCCATAATCACGTGAGACATTATTATATTACATATATTTTATTTTTATGTACTTCGTCTTTGAGGATGGGCAACCAGCTCGTACAAAATGTAGGGAATAATTTGAGCATTTTCTCTCGTTTGACAAAGTAAGCGTGGATTCCTAGAGTTTGCTTTTAATTTCATTACTTTCTTTTCCCAAAATCTTCGTCCTTGTAGAGCCACTTCTATGTTTCGTAAGCCTTACCTTGAAAGGTCTAGATGGCTCACCTATATAATATTTTCCGCACTCACAAAGGAATACTATAAACATAGTTTTTAGAAGTTTAAATATTTCACTGTTTGGTCCTCGATAAAACCGGTCTTAGCGTGGTACTATAGATGTTTCTAAAGAAGTCGTAGAATACACAACAAAAAGCAAGAAAGTTTCAATATTCGGAAACAGTTATAGACACTATAACTACTTAACGTATAATTTTCAATACTGTTATGAAGAGCCATCTTGTATTTTTTTTGTTATCGCTTTTCTTCACCGGATTAGTTCAATAAAAAGAATAAAGTGAAAGTTTGTGGGGCTCAATAAAACAAATGGAAATTATCTGTGTAGTTATACCTACCTCCAAAATGGAATGAAATATGCACTCGTTTTTCGGATTCTCCTCTCAGCATATCTCCTAGTTAAAAATCCGGAATAAATAGATTGAAAATATAGTTCTCTTCATATATTTAAAGCAGATAAAATATGTCGGGGTATTTGATCTTTACCGCAAAGTCAAAGGCGCCGATACTTTTTATGTGCCTTAAGTATATGAAGAGAATTATAAAACTTTAGCCGAAATATTACATTTCATTAATTTGAAATAAAATAAAAACAATGTCATCAAAAGCGGAGAAGTAAATTTAAATATCTAGCAACTAAAGTTATAGACCATTAGAAATATATGCAATAAAACATACATTTCCGCTTATTAAATTTAAATAAAACTTCAAAAATTGGTTTGTCCAGGCACCGTTTTTACGTCAGTCATTAACAATTTTTAAAATATTCGAAATAAACTTTAACCTCTTCGCGTTTTGCCAAAATACTTACTGAATTATATAGGCATCTGGCAATAAAATAGATATAAAATAAAATATGCCATTAAAGTAACGGCCCTCGAAACACTTAACAGGCACTGAAAGAAAACCTCTTATTTTATAAATGACATAAGAATAATCCGAAATTTATTAGAATATTATGTTAAATATGAAATTGTCAGGTATCATAATAGATAATAGATACTTTTAAAATATATATTCGGGATTAATCTACACCGAATCTATTGTCAGAGATCGCTTGTATGTCACCTGTTCATATACGGAGGTAGCAATAAATCAGTCAAGCCTTTATTTCACGATTTATAACCGCTCTCAAAATATTTTTATGGGAATAAAATGAAATTACCTTTGATTTTTTATATAAAAATATTCTTTGGAAAATCGATCTTTATTATGAAACTTAAGCAGAGGAAAATAACGTATAAACTTTGGGGTGTTGGTTGATTGCATCAAGATATGGTTCAGAAACAGGGTCTTCTCGAAAAGGGTTTGATTTCCGCTAGTACCAGAATTTTCTGCTCTACCGTCGATATTCGTGATTGTATATAAGTTTGAATATAAGGCAATCCTAATAAGTAGAAAATCCCAGTAAAGATAATTGCTATAAGTTGACTGCTGCTGCATACCTACATGCCTTTTTAAGTATATATTGATGATTGTGATATTTTTAAACGGTTTTAGTTAGCCTAATTTGTCTTGTGTGGGTCAAATCTAGTAATTGAGGTTTTACCCCCCCCCTTCCTGTTGACCGACTGATCTGAAATTTGGTACACACCTTTAGTTCTGATGACAGTACAATTATGTGTGTTCATTATCATTGTAAATCCAAGATGGCCGCTGTCACAAAATGGCGGATTACATAATTTTTTCAACCCCCCTCAATATGGATATCAAATGAAAGGACATAACTAATAGAATACAGTACATGATGAAAAAATTCAAAATTTAAGATGGCCGCCACCACAAAATGGCGGATTATTTTTTTTCAATCCCCTCAATATGGGCATCAAATGAAAGGGCTTGACAAGTAGAACACAGTACACTTTAGAAGTAACTAAGATAAAAAACTAAAACAGTAAAAACTTGAAAATAAAAGAAGTAAACAATTAAATTTAAGTTAAACGGATTTATTGTAAAGAAACATAATGATGCAGATAATATACTAAAAGCTAACAAATAATTAGGTAGGTATCAGGTACCAGTCATCACACCACGCTCCTCATCAATCTAGAGCATTGATCAGACTAAAATTAAATACGTGGGGCGTAGCGTAGTAACTGAGTAAATATGTAAATAATCGTCTTGTGATGTCGCACGATGATAGTGACGGATTTACTTTTTTACACATTTTGCATAAGTTGTCTATTGAGGAGATGCATCCAAAGCATACCTATAATGATATGAGCTACATAATAGTAATTCGACTTGCCCCACATTTTGATTTTAGTCTGATCAATGCTCTAGATTTTTGGTAATTTAGATTAAGTTTCCTCCTGCATACCGCTAATATTTCGTGTACCCATGTGGTTGACAGACAATCTGATGTCACTTGATGCCAGACTATTGCCAGTTGAATATTTGCGGCGGACGAAAGAATCAATGACCTCAGTCAGAGAAATTCACAAACTCCTCCATCAGAGGGTCCCTATTTTTAGGAAGAAACGGTGACCTAACTGACCCACCTACAACCCACGAGACAGACAGATAGCACCCCCCCCCCCTCCAACACTTCTATCATCCAAAATCCCCTTCGCCCCTGACATCTTGATCGTAGTGCAGCATAAGACACACTTTTATGGATTACCATTATTTGCAGGGTTTTGTTTTGGTTTCCATATATTATACTTGCGATTTAGGAACCACGTGTTAATATCAAAATGCCCTTTTTGTTTAATCTCCAAAATTGAACAATGATTTAAAAACAGTACAAAAAATACGCCGGTACTATGAGTGATGTGTGGTGGCGATTATAATTGAACAAAAGGGATTATTCTCTAGCCTATCACCGTCACCCCGGGCCGTATATATTTTCTTACAATATATAATGGATCTAATTATGTATATATTGTAAATCAAATACTGAGATAAATAAAATACCTTTTGTAATGGTCAACAGAGTTAAATAGAATAAAGAAAGATTTTAATGGTTAATGGCACCTTATTTGATCAAATCCAATGTTCCTCAAGGAAGTAATTTGGGTTAGTTGCTTTTTGTGCTTCCAACGACATACCTATTGATATAAAATATTTTAAATGTTTAGTGCGTACAAACGACATTAAACTATACTAGAAGATTGAAATCGAGAAGGATGCGCAATTGTTACAGGAAGATATTGACAGTATTTCATGCGGTGAAATCAAGAACCTAACTTAAAATGCTCAGAAATGTACGGCAAGTCACTCATTAAAAAAAATCAGTAATCAGACTAATATAACATAAATAATGTACAATTTACCCAAGTAACAAAGCAAGATCTGGTAGTGTTATTAAAAAGATCCCATTTTTCTGGAAGATACTGAAAATAAGTTAACAAAGATATATAAAAATTTGGGTTTCATGAGAATCTACAAAATTCTTGTTTTATCTTTGTGTTAGGTCTAAATTGGCATTTGGGGCCCTGAGACTGTTGAGAGTCATTCGAAACTTATAGAGATTATACATAACAAATTTCAATCATTCTATAGTACAACAAATATAATCATTAGAGTTATAATGAGTAATACTCAACTCATACGGACCAAATTTAATGCTCTTAAACTAGCAGTAAGAAGGAATATGTCATATTATACTCTCCGCAAATACAAAAAGAAGAGTATATTGCATTCGATCGGCTCATTTCTAAAACCGGTAATATCGCTCGTAGAGAAAAAAATTTCATATCAAATATAGAAGTCTGAGCAATTTTCAAAATGTCCGTCCATCTATCCGTCCGTCCGTCCGTCCGTCGCGTTTCTTGCAAGCACGACACCTTAAGAACGAAAAGTCCGATAATATTGAAATTTAGACAATATGCTGTTCTTAGCTAGATGAAGAACCCTATTGCATTTTAATAAAAACTGTGAAGATTCCCCTGTTGTCAGAATGTGCAACGTCGTAAATTCAATTTGTTCAACAATTAATATATTTGAAAATTTCTCCCACAAATTGAAAAACCAATTAATAACTTTTGAGAAACTATTAGTTCTTCTCCGGTTTCTTATATATTATTAATTGTCATATTTGCATTTCTCTTTCATTTCTATTTATTTGCCTTTTTTCGTTACATTATTGTATTTTATGGCCTACCATATTACAATTAGATTTAATTTGATGCCTATATTCTTCGTATGCACCTATACATGTATAGATACTTAGTTTTAGGCTATTTTGAATGTTATGTTTAAATTAAGTCATGTAACTGTAAATTCAGGTAACATGTAAATAAATAGTCAAAATTAGTATACTAAAATGTTTTGACAACACCACTTATTTGATTAATTTTCACGAAGAATAAGAAAAACATTATTTATGCGTCGCTTTTATAATTACACGTTTTGTATATGTTGCGTAGGTACATTGTTAAGAAAAGTTACATGATTATGTGGTATGCATAGCATCTTTAACTTCTTCAAAGGGAGGAAAGTAATGTTTCAAGTTTGGGGGTGACGAGTGCATTAAAGCAAGGCCCAGTGCCAGGACCAGATGGGTCTAGAAGTAGGTTTGATTTCCGCTGGTACCAGAATTTTCTGCTGTTCCGTCGGTGTTTGTGAATGTAAGTTAAAAAGTAATGCAGTGCTAGTAACAAAAGAAAGGCCTAGATACGCATCTGCTAAATCGATTTTTAAGTATGTATTGACGATTAAGATATTTAAAAAAAAAATTAGTTGAATTATCTTGCTCCTTGTTGGATATTTTGCCACTGCTGTAAAAATATTTAAACATATCGTGAGAAAACCTCTGGACAGAATGGATCAGACTGAAGTTTCTAGCATAATTTTTATGTTCGTTAGGTCTTACGTTAAAAAGTCTAAATGACTCATTTATATAGTGTTTCACATACTCACAAGAAACACTATAAATGCAATTCTTGGAATTTTGAACCGATGTTAGTGTGGTGCCCGTTTGAAATACCATTCGTACCTACAGAAGACCTATTAGCGATTTTTCGAAATTTGTCCGATAAACCATGTACATTTAGAATTACTGCTAGAGACCTAAATGCAGGCTGAAGTTTTTGGACAATTTCTTCAAATGACGCAATTTTAACTAGATATGAACAATTTCTGCTAATGAGACATAATTTATAAAAACAGTCCCAGTAAATAACCAATATTGTCTAAATGTTATTTGTGGCATTATCTTAATTTTCTTTTTCCTTCTTCAATTCTTTGGGACTTCCTGTCACACGTATGTTTTCTTTTTAAGCAGTGCTAGGGGAATCTACAAAATATATCACAATTAACCAGTATGATACTGGTAAATACCCTCTACGCCTGTGACGTTTACGTCAAAGGATCAGTTAGAGGCTGTTTTTTTTTAAATAAACAACACAAATAAGTATAAAAACTTGAAATTAAATATTTCGCCGACGATTCGGAAATCTAATCTGTTTCCTTTTTCAAGGCTTTTTTGAAAAATCTTTTTTGCTGTGTATGACAAATACACAGCTCTAAGAATGTTTGTTATATTCAGTATCCATAGATACTTACTATTTACATAGAACTGTTGATATAGTTAACGGTTTTTATTTTTTATACAATGTTAAGTTTGAAAAGTTCTTCTATTAACATTGGCAGCCAAGTTGTACTCACACGGTGAGTGCGACAAACAATACGTGGGTGAGTCATCCAGACCTTTTAGTGTAAGATTGGGCGAACATCAAAATTATATCAGAAAAAATGAAATTCAGAGGTCCAAGATCTGCGAACACCCGTGGGAGAACGGACATAGAATAAACTGGGACTCGGCAAACATTTTAACAAAAGAGGCAGATAGCAAAAAAAGAAAAATTAAAGAATCCGCGATAATATTATTGAATGAGGATAGTTGCGTGTCGAATTGTTCCGTAGATGTCTGTACAACTTGGCTGCCAATGTTAAAAGAAGAACTTCACAAACTTAACATTGTATAAAAACTAAAAAACTGTTAACTATATCAACAATTCTATGTAAATAGTAAGTATCTATGGATATTGAATATAACAAACATTCTTAGAGCTGTGTATTTGTCATACACAGCAAAAAAGATTTTTCAAAAAAGCCTTGAAAAAGGAAACAGATTGGATTTCCGAAACGTCGGCGAAATATTTAATTTCAAGTTTTTATACTTATTTGTGTTGTTTATTTAAAAAAAAACAGCCTCTAACTGATTCTTTGACGTAAACGTCACAGGCGTAGAGGTTATTTACCAGTATCATACTGGTTAATTGTGATATATTTTGTAAATTCCCCTAGCACCTCTTAAAAAGAAAACATACATGTGGCAGGAAGTCCCAAAGAATTGAAGAAGAAAAAAGAGAAATAACCAATATCTTGAACTTTCCTGCATACTAGTAAAACTCGATTACACATGGCTGACAGACAATCGAAAGAATGCAAAGAATGTAAATCAATAATTTTAAAGATGGTTTTTTTTTTTAGTTCTCATAGATAGTTTTTTCCACGGTTTGCAAAATCCTATAAAGAATATGTTTCATTACAATTACAAGCAAACCAAAAATAATTCACTTTTATGCATGTATAGAGTATTTGGGTTCCATTACTTGTTAGGTAATACATAGGTGAAAATCTATGTTTTAATTCAGTCAGTGTCAAACATTAACATCAAGAAACTTGTGGTAGTTGTCTTGGTTTCTGCATGAAACATCGTATGAGTGGGTTTGTGCTTTCTGATGAGATCCAGAATAAGGGCGAGAAACGTTTTAAAGCCCAAGAAACCCAATGATAGATTTCATGAAAATGTAATCCATTTGAATGAAAGATTTTACAAATGACGAGGTATGTAAATACATTCATTTTAGGCCTCTGTTCTCATTTTTAACTGAATCTTCATGACCGTAGGGATACTGTGAATACTGGTTTACTCTGCATAGCCGTAGGGAACTATGTGGAAACTTGTGGTAGAAGCATGAATTGTCAAATAAGAAAGACAAATTCATTTTATTATTTTAATTGTTAGCATAACCATAATTCAGGTTATCAAAAGAATGCAAAGATTGTAAATCAATAATTTTAAAGATAGTTTTTCTTTTAGTTCTCATAGATAGATTTTTCCGCTGTTTCCAAAATCCTATAAAGAATATGTTTCATTACAATTACAATCAAACAAAAAATAATTCACATTTAAAAATGCGTACAATTGATTTTGAACAAAACGCCATGACAATGATTACAATCGGATTTCAATTAATAAACTATCTCTTTAAAAAACAAAATTTACCTAAATGCAAGAAATATTGAAAGATTTTTATGTTAGTGTCTCTAGCAGATATTCGGCTTTGATAGGTGTTAGAGGAATCATTTGAGAAATCCCCTGGACCTATCGTAAAGAAGATGAGAAAATATGTTGGGCCTAATTTTGGGGATGCAGTCCAGTGTATCGGTTTTAACAGTTTTTTGAAAATTTTATCTGTATATTAAGAGCCGGTTAGAATGAATACTACTTGTGACACGAAACCTCCAATAATGCAAAAACAGCACGAACAGTTTCCTCTCGAAATATTGTCATTGTTTTTTCTACAACTGCAAGAGAATGGCAAGCAGACACTGACTTTTCTTATTATATCATTATTAAATCCCTAGCAATTCATTTTTATAGTTAGCCATGACACATCATTTCTAAGGAGAAATTCATTGGGTCGAGCGGAAAATTCTCACTTTCTGCATATGCGCGGAAAAAGAGTCATGTCGTTCGCATACCGACAAATACCAACTTCAAATTTTTAAAGAACCGATATAAATAGCTATTTGCGCAACAAGGTAGGAACACTGTTTTCAATAGTAAGCGTAGAATTTTTGATCGATCTTTTTTCTACGTGTTGTACACCTGAAAAATGTGAAAAGTAGAACTTTCAATTCGCAATTCAAATGAATAAATGAATTATATAAGTTTTCCAAACACTAGTTGATACAGTTTTTTCAATGAGAGTTGGAAAAAAATTGTGACGTGAATTTCTTATGATCTGTAATGTAATAGTATTACATTTTTAATATTTCGATTTTTAGAATTTCGGCAGTTTATAAAATTTAATTTTAATGCCATAAGTGATAAGTTAAGGTAAAATAATTTGCCTTTTTTGTCACATTATGTTATGTTGTATGGTTTACTGTTTAGTACCTTTTATGAATAATATTTTTGTGACGTTTCTTCGCTCACTTTTATGTGTATAATATATTTTGTCCACGACTATTAAATAATGTACTCATTATGTATGTGTTTCCTCAAGGATAATGTTATCCTTTATTACCTGCAGTGAATAATGATTTCATTATTCACTGATTGTAGTGAATAATCAGGACAGTCAGTTGTTTATAAGAAATGACATTAGTGACTTTTTACTAAAAATTTAAAATGTCAAAATTTGCAGCAACCAAAAGACAAGTGTTGTCTTTAAGTTTTCTAGGAAACACTCAAATGGTACATGCAGAAGAGGTACTTTAATAAACAGTCAAAAGCTACATTAGTAAGTTTTTTTCAAAGCATCATCTATTAGCAACTCGCGGCAATCCCCATTGTTTTTGAAACCATTTACCTACGTGTCTACAAACTGTATTATTTTATTAGTAAGCCATGCCAATGTGTCAAAGCGTATTCTGTAATTAATTTGAAACGTCAAAAATTGTGCAATTTCAACGCCAACGGTATTTACAATAATTTTACATATTAGGGACTCAAGAAGAGTAATACAATTAAATAAATTGATACTGACTGTGAAAACGAGATTTCGTTGACACCGCCAGAAATAAAGGAAGCTGCAAAAATCGCCTCATTAAACTTGTTACCCGAAAAATCGAAAAATTATATATGGTGACATGAATCTTTCTTAAATAGGAGAAATTAAATGAAGATTAATTAAATAAATATTAAATATTTATTAGTCGTGGACAAAGTATAGTATTCTGCTCGCATATAATGGCTATTATTCACTCTGGTAAATTACGACACTCGCCTGCGGCTCGTGTCTTAAACTTCACCATCGTGAATAATAGCCATCATTATATGCTCGTTGAATAATATACTATTTTACAATGCACAAATATATTATTATTATTATATCCAAGGAAAAAAGTAGTATTTTTTAATAAATTGAAATTCTACTTTTATTAATTTTGTATTTTTTAAAAATGCCTATTTTTATGTTAAAGGAATACCGACTTTACATAACTAAAGACCGTTTCTAAGGCCAGCATAAGGGAAGGAACAAATATAAAAAAGACAATGGATGGCAACTGGTAAAGAAGTTATATGGGTCGTGTCAAAAGCTACGACAGCGATCGCTGTTGAATAAGTAACTTACGCTGTTCATATGGTCATGACCATAAAAAAAACTCTTATATAATATATTCCAAAATTTATTTGTACTCGCACTTTCCTTATAGAATTTCAATTTTTTTTTACAAAGGAGCCCGCAGTATTTAAATGCAATTGAGTTCGTAAGTACTATACCTTGGTTTAGCGTGGTCGCTAGTTATAGTGACAAAAAATTAATAGAATGGCCGCAGATATTCATGTAATTGGTTTTGTGGAATATTAATAATATCTTGAGAGTAATGAATTTATTGAACAAATCACTAGAAGACTTACTTATTATAAGGGAATCTGGAGATTTAAATATGACAAGGCATATGTCTCTATATAGGAGTCGTAACCTCATACAGCAGCGAGAGTTATGTAACAATTGACTTTTACGAAAACATTCAGATTCCTAGTGATATATGTTTGTAAAAGTGTTGCATTTTTTGTAAATTATTGATTCACTACATATGTTTTGAATTTCGGATTCCTTTGCTAATATTCCTCATTCGAGATTTTATCCTTTTCCAGGGTGATTTATTCAAGAAGCGTATATATAGGTTCTACGCAACTTTCCAGCTCTTTCAAACGTACTAACGGCATAGAACCTAATAAAACTTTCATGCTGCCACACCGTAGTCCAGTGACCCCCCATGGCGATGCCCACCAAGGTCTTTTTACATGAATTTTGAGTCTTCCCTCAAACTTTGAAATTGGCTATTCTGGTCAATGTAGTCTGTAATGGGTCGTCGGTCTCGGGGTATTCTCCACATTTCTTCACTTATAAAACACACAGTTTACTGTACCTTGGGCAAGGAAATTTTTAGGGTACTTTCGAAAAAAAGTTTTGGGTACTTTTGAAACAATATTTTTAGTCTGAACGACGTCGCCCAATGGCGCTTTACGTCGTTCGCGATATGACAAATTTTGTCAATTTTGGGAAAAATATTTTTAGTGTTTTTTCGTCGTGAGATGATGTCAAAGATATATTTTATGCCTTTCGCACTGTAAAAAGTCAATTTTTTTGTGCAGTTTTGGATCAATTGATTTTTCTTATTTTTTTTAATATTTATTTATTTCATCATTAATTCATTTAACAATATCACAAGCTATTTTGAGTTATCGACGGTAACGTTAAATGTTTTAAAACCCTTAGTCCTATATTTTGGATGCGAAGGAATCTAAGAAACTTTTTTTAGTCTCATGATTAGCATAATTAGAAGCACAAGCAGATTTGTAGATCCACTGTACTTAGCCCTCTCGGCCCATTTCGCATTCACGATATGTAGGATATCTTAGAAAAGAGCAGTGCTTTCCAGCAAAGACAGCAGTATATTCCAGGTAAGTTCGCATAGTTCTCTCGATCGTAAAAATTGAATTTCGAGATACCCATACTTTTGAAACCCTAGATGTGTACATTTTAGTTGTTTCATCCTTCACTCCACATATATGACAAATAGGATCTACAGACATTCAAAATCCATGTATTTAATTGTATATAAAACAAATCATATCAGCATACAATCCATGGTAAGTGGAACACATCCCGAGGATTTATGATCCCAACTATATAAAACAACAAAACAAATGTAACAGAAATGCTTCAACTTTTTGAGAGGTATGTGTGGAAATATAGTTTGGGGTTGGAAGGATTTATTTTAATTAATGCAATGGGAATTTTAGATCGTTGGTAGCCAGTTCTAAATGTCCTAATACCATTGGTCGGGACAAAATACTACAAGTATTTTGTCCCGACGCGTATGTAAATTATATGACGCCTGTTTTTTCAGACATACTAAGGGCATATGACTTGATAAGGATAACAGGATTTTGACTCACTTCCGAGCTACCCCTATGGAGACATCAGTGTCGCTGTTTTATAAGGTATTTTCACATGATACAATTTCGTTGCTCTGATTAGACTTCTTGATAAAACGAAGACTGACTCAGGGAAAGGGTTTTTGCTCCTTTTCCTACCAAACTTTCTGCTCTATCACAACTATTACCCTCCTCGCCAATGGGTCCAAGCAGCCGCATGAGTCTTAACTGAGTTGTACTTGCATAGCTTAGTCACAATTTTTCGACAGTTCAGCATCAGCTTAGATGTCACATTGCTTGATGCAAGCGTCTTCAAAACAGTGTGATTGGTCATGCAGATAAAAATATATTAGTCAACCAAACCTGTTGTATATTTGCTTATGAACAGTAAGATGGAAATTCCACACTTTTTGTTCATCTCACAAAATTGTAAAATGAATTACATGAGAAATCTGAATTTATCTCCAATTATTGATATTATATTCGCATACATAATGATGAATTTCAGTGATACAACTGTTTGATATGTTGAACCTGATTTACTTAATTATCATATGTTAATGCAAGGCAGGTTCTTTACATAATTGTTTATTTACATATTGCTTGTAATTGTAGAGATTTAATTATGAGTACGACCATGAAATTAGATGCAATGTAAAAAAAATGACGAACAAGTACATAACTGCAACTCTGTTGCACCGAACATTCATTTTTAAAATTATTGGCAAAGATATATTAAATCTTTGACGTGACTTGTTGTGTTGTGTTGCTCATATACATACGCTATTCAAAAGCCAAGTAATGGATATAAGGCGCAAAATTTTTGAATTGTTTCCTTTGTCGTAACGGCGTCTTAAAATCTATGCACTGCACTTGATTTGTTTTAAAGTTGGTCTAATGTCGTCAAAGATCTGATATGTTTGTAAGGCCGTACGTCTAACAGGCAATCACGACAAATGGCGTGGTGCTATCAAACATGCCTTACAGCAAAATGAGGCCAATTAGAATAAAATGGATCACAACAGGAGCTTTAGTATTTTTAAGTTTTATTTTGTTTCTTGAACATACTTATTTTGGATAAATTCTACGTTGTTACTTCCAGTAGTGATACAGATTTTGTCGACATGTTGAAATCTAAAGATCTCATAAAATCACGTTCATTTAGACGTCATATTTACGTCTTATTTGATCCCAGCAGCATTCGACTCGTAACATGAAAGTGATATTCATTTCAATTGAAATTCTGGTAGATATTTTTATGCCATTAGATGATGAGGCAAATTTGAAGTGTTATCTTGCAGCATTTTCACTCGACACAATACACAACTTTGTCAAATGTGATTTTGGATATTTAACACAATGTGTCTGCGGACATAAAAAGACTGGCCTCCAAAGTTATTAGCAACAGAAATTATAAAAATCTGTTTTCTGTTACAAATGATATTATTGTAATCCATAATATAAAATCATTGATATGTGGTTATCTGTTAGCGAGAATATCCGGTAGTATTTTCGGTACTTCCCGCCATCAAAAGACCGGAAATTCGCTACAGATATCTCTAAGTATCTAAGGTTGATAAGAAAATGTCCAAATTCCTTTTTTATTTTTACTGCCGTACTACTGCAGATAATCAATATAATAGAGACCTACTCCATGCGAATCCTTGAATGAAGCTTACTGAGTTAAGTACTGAGGCGGGAGGAGAATCTTATTCTTCTGGAATAATAGTTTTGATGAAAATTTATTTTCGAGTTGATAACCGCAACTAAATACTAGAGATTTTCATCTTCAATATCCAATTTAATATTAATTAATTTTGCATTGTGCTAACATCCCAACATCTTCAATAAATTCACCAAACCTCCATTTAGTGTAATTATGGCTTCATCTATGAAATTTTAGGTAAAGTAAACTTCATATTTCTAAGTCAGATACAAAATTTCAAAGCTTTGCCGCCTATTACCACTAGGATAGAACGGGGCATGGATTAAAATAAGAAATTAAGGGAAACTCGCCAGTGTCAGTTATAATTTCTAATAATTACGCCACTCACTCCTAAAATATTTTACGATCTAACGGTCACTAGTGTTTACTTAATTTTTTACACACATACATAATGCTGTAAAAGGGCAAGCAGAACGGCACAGGTATTAAGCAGAGACGGACCACAGCCTTCCGCGATATTTCGAACGAGTTGTGTAATATTTGGAATATATAGGTTAGGTGCTTCATACAATAATACAGTGTGTGGTTCAGTGTTTACATTTTATTTTGATTGTGAGTGCCTAGAATGTATAATACTTTAACAGATAAGTGAAATTGCTCTTTGTTTAAGCGTATTCTATGTAGTTGTGTAAAAATATTCCGGCGGATGGTGAAATATTCGAGTGTTTTCCGTTTTTTAGTGGCTGTGGTAAAATAATATTGTAACAATGTTCAGGTCTTGGGAAGATCCTCAACCTAGCACCAGCAGAGAATTTAACGAAGATATGGGAAATGGTAATGGCTCGCAAATTACAGAGAAAAGTTCTAGTCAATATTTATGCGAACATACTAAGAAAGTAGTTTTAAATGTTTACAAAAATATAAAAGAAAGTGAAGGTGAAAAAGAAGCCGTGGAAAAAACGTCCTACTTAACAGAAATTTCAGAACGGTCTATCTATAGAATAATTAAGGATGTGGTAAATAATCGAAAAGTTAGATCGGATAAAGGAGCAGCACGAGCATTAGATTCGTCTATGGTGAAATTGTTAAGAGATTTAATTTATGGTAAGTATATGGCAAATGAGGTACCAACGGTGGAATCAATACATATGGAACTGAAAACAAATGGTGCAGTGTCAGTTAGTCAAGCAACACTTCGGCGCTGGATAATAAAGATAGGATTTACGTTCAAGATTATTAATAAAAGGGCAGGTATTATGGAAAGCTTCAGAATTGTGCAGTGGCGTAATGAAT
Organism: Stenurella melanura; assembly: GCA_963583905.1. Classification (NCBI taxonomy): domain Eukaryota; kingdom Metazoa; phylum Arthropoda; class Insecta; order Coleoptera; family Cerambycidae; genus Stenurella; species Stenurella melanura. Next base: position 63,767,522 of record OY757310.1, read on the forward strand.
ATTTGGAAAATATAAAAAAATTTCGAAATGAACAACGACCTATTTATTATTTAGATGAAACTTGGTATGATACACATGATACAGTGAAAAAAGGCTGGATAGATGGTTCAAAGAAATGTAAAGTTGATATGCCTGCAAATAAAGGAACCAGATTAGTAATTGTACATTTTGGATCAGAAAATGGATGGGTGCATAATGGAAGAATCAAACGTTGACTATCACCAAAACATGACTGCGGATATTTTTGAAGCATGGTTTCAGACTTCATTGCTACCAAATATAGAAGAAAACAGCGTAATTGTTTTAGACAATGCTTCGTATCATTCGCGACAAATTGAGAAAATACCAAATACGGGAACAAGGAAAAAATATATTCAAGAATTTCTCCGAAAACATAATTTGGAATTTGGAGAAAATTTTAGAAAGAAAGATCTTTTGGAAATTGTTAAGAAGCAAAACTTCCCAAAACAATATGTGATTGATAGCATGGGTAAAGCTCAAGGACATACAGTTTTACGGTTACTCCCATATTTTTGCATTTTTAACCCGATGACACCCAGCTGAAAAGAAGTATTCGCAAAAATAACACCTTCCCCAAATTTGATGCCAAAGTAGTCGACCTTATTAAAGCTAAAGTGGGAGAAACAACACCAAGTAATTGGAGAAAGTGTATTCAGCATGTCATTAAAATTGAAGATGAATTTATTAAATTAGAAAAAAGCATCAGCCCTAATCAAGACCGTTTAATAATATCTGTAGGTTCAGCTACCGACGATGATACCGATTTAGAAAGTGGTTGTGAAGTGTTGAGTGAGTGTAGTGATTAGAGTTTTAAATAAAATATTATATGTGATTTGATTTAGTGTACATTGTGAATTTATCGTTTCATTAGTGTTCTACATACGCGCAAATGCAATATAACGTGATTTTTATTTATTATATTATATGTATAGTTACATACTTTATTTGATAATTATTTATTTGTTTCGTTTTCAGAACTGAATTTATTTATTTTATAGTTATTTATTTGCTGTCCAGAATTGAATTTATTTATTTCAATTATTTGTTTGTTTTCTAGAATTTTATTTATTTATTTAATCTGGGTTAATTAGATTACGGGTTATTGACATAAATTCAATATCTTCTTTATTTAATGAATTTAAAAATTTACTTTATTTCTTTGACCTATTTTAATAATATAGATAACCTTAACTCTGAACCCACATTTTTCGACAAGGAATTGCTCGTACCTCCTCGTGGTCCTTGCTGGGCAACAATAATAATTCGATAGGTATATTAAATTATTATTGGCGAAACTGAGCAACAAAAGAATATTTGGTATAATTTTAATTTAGACTGAAATTCATCAATGCTCCACCAATATATAAAATATTATTCCTATCTTAACACAAGCAAAACTGAATAATTTTTTTAAATTTATTATTATCACTGTAACAAATAACTATTTATTTATCAACCAAACATTAAATTAATTAGATCGTAACTCACGGCACAATAATTTTAAGTACGGTCCTGAGCCGCAATAAATTACGTCGGCTTTGACACTTTCATGGCCGAGCTTTATGGCTGTTTTTGGGTGTCTCGCGCCGTGTTCACTCCTTTGTCGGGAATTTTTTATTTGACTTAGAAATATGAAGTTCACTTTAGCTGCATATGTAATAAAATATTGTTACCCACTGGTTAAAGTACAGAACGTTGGAATTCGGCTTATATAGTAGAAACCAAGGTCTCATATTTTTTACCATATTTTTCAACCTCCTCACTAACCCCACTCTATTATTAAAAGGGTTGATATAATAAAATTGAAGTATTGACTTGAAATTTGGTACACATATGTATTATAACAACATATGGAATTAGATTATATTTCGAGATGAATTTGTTGATGGTTGGGGGTTAAATAGTTTAACATAAGTTAAGCAAGTTGGTAAGGGTACATAATTTTGGAATTTGGTGTATGTACTTGCAGCCATTTATAACATTTTCAACCCCTCCACCACACCCCCACTCAATCACTAAAGGGGTTGATAAAATAAAATTGAGATATTCACTTGATATTTGGTACACGTATCATAACGACATTTGGTACAGGTATCATAACGACATCTGGGACTAGATTACATTTAAAGAATATTCCGTTAAAGGGGTGGAAGTAAGTAGGGACAAATAAGACACAATAAGTAAAGCAAGCTGGTAAGAGTACAGAAACTTGGGATTTGGTGTATACACTAGAAGCCAAGGCCTCAGATATTTTGCAACCCCCCACCACCTGCACTCCATTATTAGAGATGTTGATAAAATAAAATTGTGATATTCACCTGAAATGTGGTATACGTATGTAGTAGGATGATATCTGATTCAGGTGATTCCGTTGAAGGTATGTGGTGGAGGATAAATAGGGGAAATAAGTAAAGCAAGCCAATAAAATTTCAGACAGTTCATTTTTGGTGTATATGCTAGAAGCCAACATCTCAATTTTTTTATGACATCTGCCTTAAATATTATTTTGTTAAAATTCTATGACCAATTATTTCCACATACTAGAGCAAATATAGTCAAGATATATTCTTTTAAAGAGACTTGGACAGGAAATCCGGATGTGGAAGTATCGGTTTTATTTTTGTCAAGACAGATCTCAAAGTTTTAAAGGTCACCCTCTTCGCCTCGTGCCATCTGGATTTCCTTGGTTCATCAACTGTTTTATATTGCCCTTTTCAGGTTGATATGGCCAAAATATGAGAGAATTCGGGAGAACATTGTCAGGAAATTACATTGGGGGATGTATTTCTTGAAGAATCAAGCTGTTATTACTTGCCTGTCTAGCAAACGTACTCAGAGTCATATCTGGACAGCATGTAGATGAGAAAAACTAGAGCGTGAGCAAATTCCTATTCAGAAATATAAAACGATTTATCTCTAGTTTGGTACATACAATTAAAATGGTACCTACAATAAGTTACTAGTTTTTATTCTAATACAAGATCTATGAGAAAAGTTGTATGGGCATTTTAAAATGTAACTTACATGCACGCTGCAACTTTAGCATGCAGTCGCAGTCGTATATCTTCTCATCTTATTTATAACAGTTTGCCAGATGTGTCCTAATCCATGCCGTATTCTAGTTAACATCAGTTTACTGTATAGCCCTCTAACAGTATCACATTTATTTACGGTTGCCTGTTAGGCGTCCGGACTCTCCAGAGGTTTTCCTTTTTCCTACCAGTTTCTTGGTAACATCAGCCCAACATTTTGGAGGGCGGGCGTTATTAAAGGGGTTGATAAAATAAAGTTGTGATATTCACCTGAAATTTGGTACACGTATGTAGTGTAATGATCAGACCTTGGATTTAGCGGCCAGTTATGACGTAAAACCAGGGTTGGCTTTAGATGATGATGTGTCAGCGCATAAAGAGTTGCATGCATGTATGAAACGATATCGTATTTTGAAATCTTTTGTAGCGACTTCTGTAGTATCCAAAAGTAATAACGCCACTTTAGTATAAACACTCACTCGAAGATAACTGGAGGTATAGGGGGCTGTACTTCACACTAAACTAACACACACAAGTATTTTTCAGTGTCGGTGGTTAAAGAATGAAAGTATATTACTAATATCTGCTCTAAACGATTTGGAGTTAAACTTCGGCGCCTTTCGGTAAAAATCCATTTATATTGCGAGAAGGACCGCTCGACGTCGACAGATGTAACTGGTGCATACTTGAAATATCGAAACTTTCGCAAAGTCACCACATTCATGACAGGTATAGCAAAATCTGTTACACCTGTCATCGTAACAAATCCGGGAATTTTTGTTAACACAGTTATGCATTTTTTTTGTACTGTCGCAGCAATGTCTCCCTGTAATTGAAGAGTATATTGTCGAAGATCGAACGCAACGTTTGTTGCATCAACTGTAGCAAAGGCTGATGTTGAATTTCCCGTATGGCTAGAGAAATTCATGAGAAACATCCGGTATGGTCTCCAGATTTTTTTGAACAGTTGGATCCAGAAATGTTCGGTGCGCCTGTGAAATGGCAACTGCGTCATTTGGATATCACTGTTGTATTACGTATTTTACATTTTCGAAATGACAGTAATAGTACGATGCGGCCTGTAGCCAAGATCCCCATCGTGCGATAATGGGCGCTGGAGGTAATGGAATATTTGGTAGAATATCGTGAAATAACTGTACACGACCTAGTGCTTTAAGAAAACATTTATTTACACTAGATATTAATTTATCAACATTAGGGTAGCACCTCCTAATAGTTTCAGCAATCCTATGCAGCCCATGTGCTAAACATGTTACATGCAGTATATTCCGATAAGTTTCTTTCAAAATTCTTCCAGCATCTTTCATATAATTCACTCCAATGGTAAGGAATAATAAGAACTTGTCCGTATTTTCTGCATATTTGTCACCGACCAACACACGCGATGTTACGTCTGCTATTGTTTCATCGTGAGTGTCGTAATTTTCTCCCCTCCCCCACCGGCCGAACCAGGTAGCGTAAAGTGCACGTGCACTAAAAATGCCTTACGTTTGTATTTCATAGGTGTAGTGCGTCACCGACTATATGTATTACCATGATAAAATTAGTAAAATTCAATTAACACGTTGTATGCCTTTCTGTGTTTGTAGTTTGGGAATGTTTTAGTAGGTGTTTACAATATAACAGTATTATACCTACCATCTGTAAAGACAGCCCTGGACTCCGGCCGCTATATCCGAGGTATGGTAATGATATCTTATTCAGGTGATTCCATTGAAGGGATGGGGGTGGAGTGTAAAGATGGGAAATAAGTAAAGCAAGCTAATAAGAGTCCAGAAACTTCATTTTTGGTGCATATGCTAGAAGTCGACGTCCCAATTTTTTTTTCTCATAATATCTAAAAATTTAAATACATCTGAAATTGAAAAGTATAATACGGTAACTGAAATTAAGGACAGGATCGAAATGTGAAAAACTCGTAAGCTAGTACTTATGTTAATCCTAGATGGCACAGTGTGTATCTTATCTTATTTTATTGGCAAGTTTCAATATTTGTCGGAATGTTGTCCGCATTGCCACATGTACAAAAATTTCTTTAGTATAAGATATAATAAATGTTACAAATTATAATTATAAATAATACCCAATTACATAAATAGTCGTAAAATAGGTACTATCTGGTTAGGTAAATTCTAAAATGTAGGTGTGCATAATTTATGCCATGTACAACCATAATATCATATAGGGATATTGTTTGAATTTTACAATAAAATGGTTAACCACATTAATAATTTCGAGTTAAACAGCAAGAAACTTTTATCCAAATTAGGGGAACATGTCAAAGTTCTAATTGTTGAAAATGGCAAAGACAATATGTATTTAAATTTGGCAACTGTGCATCATCTAATTTTTATTCTACCTAACAGTTGTAAATATGTCCTTGAACGTAGTATTTGAGAGAAGCGTCTAGGTACACCAAAAGTCCGAAGCTTCGACCTTGCGCAAAACGTGATATCATTTATCTGACTATTTAATATTTATTCCTTGTTCTAGCGTTCACCGTCAGCCGACTGGCTAGCGCGTAGATAAAACCATGGAAGGTCTCGGGTTCAAACTCCCACGTCCGCTGATTTTTTTTTCTTTAATTTTGTAATGATTAATATATGTTTTCACTAATTCTTTTCTATGATTTTTTTACGTTAGGTTAGAGGTTTTTATTCTGCTTAAAATAATTTCATTATTTCGTGTGATTTCTTTAGGTTAGATTAGTAGGTTTTTATTCTGACATCCAATTGTTATAATAATAATTATTAGCGCCGCAGGCAGTATAATCGTCGCTGATAAAGAAACGGAGGGGTGCGGGGGTGTCCCCCCGCCTTTTTTTCACAAAATAACACGAAATACTTCAATTTCAACAATTTCTCGACTTGTAGAATTTATTACACATTTACAAGGTAATGCGCATGCTCGAAGCTCCGGACTTTCGGCAAAGATTAGGGAATTAACAAGATAGGACAGCCAGCGGAAAACCTTGTATCTTTGAGCAATGGCGCCATTGACGTCGACATTTAAATTGGAGTTTTCGCGCCAATAATGAAAATTGGACAACACTGTCTCCTGATAGAACGACCGAACTCAGCTGACTGTCAGTAGCCAAGGTCACTAAAAAACAGGTTGCTTAGTAATATATGTCACACGAAGTATTTCTATGTTTATATGTAAGGTATCTATTTGGTTAGGATAGAATTGTACATTGAAAGAATAATTTTGAAACTTTTTTCTATAAAATGAGGAAATAACAGCCACACGCAGCTGTCATCGAGGTCTATACGTGACGTAACACTTGTCGATTTTGATGAGCCAACCTATATTTTACTAAGCTTGGTCAAATTCGTTTAATGCATAACCGACAAATCCCGAAACCGCTTCCGCTGGATATCGTGTCCCTTTAAATTGGAGTGCAAAACTGTCTTCGTTTATTTTGTCTTCGTCTGACTGTCCTATCTTGTTAGGTCTCTAATCTTTGCCTGACCTCTAGATATAGTGTATCATTATCCTATTTTCCAAAAAAATTAACATACTTTTGCACATATCTAAGAAAATAACATAACCAATATCCGAGTAAGTATATTGGGTTAATCATTCTTACACAATAAAAATTTGCCAAAACTGGCGATTGAACCCGTAACTTTAGGGTTCAGGTTACACGTTGTTTCCTCTCGGTGAAGCAGTCACACATTGAAATATAAGATACTCTTTTCTGTGGAAGCATAAACGAGATAAAGTTATGGACAGTTGATTAAAACACCAATGCCATGAACCATATTCAGGGTTCGAACCTAATTTATATATTTACATTAATTGAAAATTCACCTAATTTTTGACAAAAATGAACAGAATTTATTGTATATATTGTATACTTGGAATATAGTGCCATTTTAGTGCTTTAATACAGTTGCAAACTGTTGACCATTTAATAATACTTTCATTGTTTAATTTATTTAACAAATTTAAATTTGTCACTTTTCATTTCATTCATAAATCAAAATCATTACCCCTTTTCATTCATAAGGCTATTGGCGCCATCTTCTAGTTACATGATGAACTTATTCTAAATATTCTTTTCAATTATTCTGATGACTCATCGATTTGTGTTAAAAATCAGTTTCATACATTAAAATGTACAAAAGCAATTTTATGCAATTTTTTACACAGATAAGAGATAATGACTGCAATACGCATCAAAACGACCTAATTAAATGTACTGAAATAACTCTGATTATCTAATATAGCTACAAATGTAGCGTCTGATAATTAGGCAATTTTAAAAATTTATTCCGAATTTATCGTGCACTTAAAAAAGAAACAAACAGGTCAGTTGTCTTTGGCTGACTTCTGTTATAATACTGCCCACTTTAAAACTTCGTTTGAATTACTTATAAAAAAGTTATTTATGAAATACCAAGTGTCGATTTGACGCAATTTTAATGATTATTAGGCAACCACATATACATTTTTTGACATTTCGATCCTGACCTTAAGTGAGTTATCTTTTGTAGTTATGAAAGTGAAAAATCTTAATTCTTAATATAAAATATTTTTCTACCGACATTTGGTGGTGGACAAAAATATATAATTTTAGTTCCTAATTATGCCGTTTATTTCTTCTGTCTATCCTAATTAGATAGTTCTTTTAATACGTGGCTTATTTACACAAAGCTGAACGAACGGAAAGAAATAGGCATTCCATCAATAAAGCAAACAGTTACAAAAATGATTCTTTGTCACGTTTGTTTAAAAATCATCAAAATAGATGTAGCTATCTAGACATTTCCTAATAATTATTCTTCTGAGAATTTCTTAGTATTTATTACTGACCAATTTATGCAAGAATTTAATGAATTGAATGCTTATTTTATCTTGTTTATTTTGATAAAAATGACACAAAACATACCAATATTTCTAAAATATTACTTAAACAGCCATAAATTACGCTGTTGCATGGTATCTGGACGATTGTAGTTAAGAAGTTAACACATAAGTTCCAACATAACGAGATTTTATCCATCCTTATTAAATATTTTCAAAAACAGATTAAATGGAATATAGATTTTGTTAAAGGTCTTATTATTCTCGATTTGTCATGCAAAATATTCGACGAATAAACCAGACACCCTGTATATGTGGTCTAATTTTTAAGTATAAATAGTTATATATATTTTTTATGGATATAAAGTCAAATAAAAATAACAGACGCATAGTTTTAAAAGGCAACAGAATGATCTAAATCTTGACATATTTTGGCCATTCCTATAATGTATTGTTACATCACTGACCCTCGCAATCTGTCATACCGTGCCTCCCTCTGAGAAACAGATGACAGTTTTAGGATTTATTTCCACATAGCCGTATTGGTAACAATTTAAGGATGGGAATAGGCTTTACTTGTCATTCTGTGGGACGATAATAATTATATGGTTCTAATTATAGGTTTAATTTTCGTCGAAAATGTGATGTTTATTAAAAATGGGAATAAGAGTAGGCAAGCTTTTTGGAAAGGTTAATTTAAATAGTAGGCGTCAATCAAGAATGTTAGTTCATCGGTATTTTTAAACACGTGTTTTTTTGTTAGAATTTTCCCAGGCCTTTCTAAATTGGATTTGGCTTTTATTTTAACATGCAGGCTTTCATTCGGGTAACTTTTGATGTATCGCCGATAATTTTAAAACAGTGCTGGTACAACGTTAAATCATACTTTAGTCAATGTACTATGTACTCACGTGATAATACATCGTTATGTTTATTCCCAATTTGTTCTTTGCTTATTTCTACTTAGCTATATTATCGTTCAAATACAGCGCATCATTTGAGTTCGGTTGAAATGCGTCGAGTGTAGTGCCATCCTAAAATTCTTGTAGAGGTGCAAATCATCAGGTGATTTGAATATTTTAACTCTTCTATCGACCGAGGTTTGGTCTTGTAGAGAACGGATTCTAAATAACCCCAAAGAAAATCGTCTAAATGACTTAAATCTGGTCATCACAGTGGTCATTCAATATGTCCTCTTTGACCTACTCATCTCTGCGGAAATATTTCATTTAGGTATTTTCCCAGGTCAACTCCACAATGAGGCGGAGCTCCAGCTTTCTGATACCAAATTTCATCTGAGCGTCGTCCGATGATGTGTCCTCTGATTATCCCCGCTCATACATTTAATTTTTGAGGGTATTGGGTGTGACTTTATGTTATTATTTTATTTAATGTTTAAAAAACAGCAAACCGCACACCCACTAAACCCTATCTCATTATAAATGATGTAAAAGTGTCTATCTTAAAATGTAAAAATATACAGGGTCATCCAATTACAGAAACTGCCTATGACGTCATACTTATAAAAATAGGGTACCTATTGGAAATCAAAGTGCGTCACTGAATAGAATCAAAATACTACAACAACTTTTTTTGTTAAGAATATTTTTTAATACAACTTATAGTTTAACCAGAAGTCAGATGTTTCCACACATTTGCCAAACCCTGTAACTTAAATACGCAGCTCTAAGAATGTGTTTGTGTTAAACTCAATACACACAGATACTACTTACACCGAATTGTTGATATAGTTGACAGTTTTATTTTACAAAATGTTGAGTTTTCTTCTGGAGCGAGCGTAGAGACTCCTACATATACTCGTATTTGGATACGAAAATGCAGCAACGTCGGGTGCGGTGAGTACTTGGATGGGTGACCCTCTCTAGGGAAATACCACGTTCTCGCTCTGCCTTCTAATAACGGTTTGTATATCAGCCCATACGTAGAGGATATTAAACTTTGGGCGGGGGTTACATAGCGGAAATACCATCCTTCGGAGGGGATGTAAAACAGTCGGTCCCTTTTTTATTAAATGTTATGCAAGTAAAAAATCCCTACTCTTCGATACAGAAGAGGTTCGGCAACATTTCGATGTTAGGATTAGCTTGTCTCCTGGCGTCGGTGATTGGCCTTAGTAGTGGATGTTAAATAAGTGAATAAAAGAAAAGTTTGCTCCTCTTCTAACATTGGCAATCAGGTTGAAGAAACATCTATGGAACGACTCGATATGCATTTACAGCAACAATATTATGACCGATTCTATGTACTTTCTTACCATCCGACATTTTTGTTAAACTGTTTGGCACTTCCCTTGTATGTCCGTTTTCCCAAGCGCGTTCGCAAATTTTCAATCTTTGGATTTAATTTTTCCTAGGATAATTCTTGTGTTCACCTAATCCTACACTGATAGTGTAACGTTCACGTTTTGAAACACACTGTAAGTTAATTTGTAAGTTTCAATTATGTGTGCCAATGCGATAAAGCGAGCGATTATTTTATTTTTTATTTAAATTTGAATTATAAGATACTGGTCCTAGCATTATATGAATTTAAATTCTATCGGTTAAACATGACAAATGCTTGACCAATAGCGTGGTAGCTTCTACGACCAAGTTTAGCCTATAGTAGACGAGATAAGATACGCCGACTCTGGCTGAGACGCTGGAAAAATGGCATAGCGGACGGTTTGGCCGTGTAGGCTGTAAAAATTAATACCGCCATATGTTTGTAAATATCTGCATATAGTGATTAATAACTGCTAATAGAATCAGTAAAGTAGTTATGTTATGTTACATATGTTATGTGTTTATTGTGTATCATTGCCCATAGCTACAGAAAGGCAATGTTTTCGTCAACTGTAAGTATAGACTTTTCTATTATGTACGCCTCTCGTGATGCAACTGTTGCTGTTTGAAGCCGCTTGCAACTGTGCAGAATTATTGATGGTTTCATTACTGCATTCCACGTTTGGCCAGTAATATTTCTTATTTCATCCAGTGGTACCGTCGATTAAGACTTCTCGTACCCCATGCGAAGACAGTAATAGTGCGTGAGTAGTTTCGTTTGGACGTTATAGTTGCGTAGCTATACCGTCCCGTCTTTTAGACATCTCCCGTATGCTTTGGGCATAAAAACGCAGTGTTCAACTAACGAACAAGTTTATGTCGAAATTGCTAATTGTTGTTTGTTATTAATTTTACGTAAAGTATTTTTTGTATTATCTTCATTTTGTGTGCCTCCATGTAATTTAGTTGAGCTTATCTATGTTAACGTAAAAATTATTTGTTTATAACGCTCTGGCTAGACCGCGGTTAGTTTAGTTTCATTATTTACTGTATACGGATTCCTATTATGTACCATTTTGCATTATATTTTACTATGTCATATGGGCTTTTAATTATTTTTACATTATTATTCTGACGAAAGTTTTTTGTAGTTTACCTGCACCTTGAGAGGTCTCATGCTCTCCCATTGTTTGTATGTTTTTCTCTATTAAATTGGTTAAGTTCAAATTGATTCGTTTTATTTCAACTTAGAAATTGTAACGTTACAATAGGTCTGCATGACTCAGCCACGTAATGTTTGTTGCACTCACTCGGAAGACTCTATATAGAATTTTTTTAGTTTTGCTAGTGATTTAGCGGTTTTGTTTTTATCAAAACAGATCTCAAAGTATTCCAGGTCGTCCTCTTCGCGTCTTGCCATCTGGATTTCCTTGGACTATCAACTGTTCTATATTGTACGCTTTCCGGTTGACGCGGTCAAAATATGAGAGAACTCGGGAGACTACTGTCAGAAAATCACATCAGGGGATGTATTTCTTGAAGAATCGAGCTGGTATTGCTTGCCTGTCCAATAAACGTACTCAGAGTCACATCCTGACAGCATGAAGAGAAAAACTAGAGCGTGAGCAAATTCGTATACAGAAGTATAAAATAATTATCTCTAATTTGGTACATACAATGAAAATGGTACCTACAATAAGTTACTAGTTTTTATTCTAATACAAGACCTATAAGAGAAGTTGTATGGTCATTTTAACATTTAAGTTACATGCACGCTACAACTTCAGCATGCAGTCGTATATCTTATCATCTCATTCATAACATTTTGCCAGACGTTTTTTAGTCCATACCTTATTTTAGTTGACATCCGTTTACTGTATAGCCCTCTAACACAATTACATTTATTCGTGCTTGCCTGTTAGGCGTCCGGCATCACCAAAGGTTTTTCCCGTCAGTTTTTTGGTAACATCAGCCCAACATTTTGGAGAGCGGGCATCCTCTTTGTGTCTTACCTTCTGGTTCTTCCTAAGCGGCCATCTAATCTATGTTGCTCTTTCCTCGGTTGATGTGTTAAAAAAATTGGAGGATTCCGGAGACGTTTCAGTGTCACTTTTGGTGATGCATTTCTTAAAGAATCGAGCCATTAGTGGCCTGAGTGCGGCGACCTCCAGGCGCCCCGCTAAAAGAAGAAGAAGAAGAAGAGCCATTAGTGCGATTAGCTGTCCAGGGAATTTATAGCAAATGTTTCCAGACTCACATCTTGAATTTCGGTTTCGGATGGCGCCGGAGGCAGGCACGCTGGTGTAGCTCCTACGAAATCTAGAATAAACTCGGTTAGAACTGTGAGAAATCGTGTGAAATTGTGCTGAATTGAAACGTGGACAATTCTACATTGATTGATATAAATTGGCATGAGCTTGGCTATTTCGTATAGTTGATATTTGATTAAAATATATCGGTTGAATGTGGTATCACCTGAAAACGCATATGAACAACTTGAAATAGGGACACAAGCATCTGGAAATATAATATATGCTGTGCACTATAAACCTATATTTTTAGTAAAGGGCAACGAGCTGGTTTCTAAGAAAGGTGAAGCATCGAGTCCTTCAGAACAAAGACGAAAGCTACCAACATATGCACAGGAATGAAAAGATAAGTTCTATCTATTGGTCTATTAATCCTTATCTCATGGTCCATATATTTGGCTTATTTACGAATACAAAAATCATTCTCAGGTCAAAGGAGTTGGGGTCTGCTAAATACACAAAGCGCCCCAAATGTTCTCCTAGATATCTTTTTTATTGTTTGCAGATTTTACTTTTTATTTTGCTTTACCTTAACGGATCGATATACAGGGTGCCTTAAATGTTCTTCTCGGGACTCTTCCTTGCACTCCTACTGTAAATGGCTATTTACCTGTCGAACGGTTAATAAATAAAAGCTAGAGGAGGAGTTGCACACTGATAGAATCAGAAACAGAAGAAGCAGAAGACTCAGAAGAGGTATAAATAAGGAGATGATGATAGATGGAAACTTGGAAGAATCATGGAAAACTAAAACAAGCATCTCACAAACGCCTACACTTTCCATCCGATGATGATAGATGGAAATTTAAAAGAAGCATGGAAACTTAAAAGAAGCATGTCACAAACATCTACACTTCCCATCCTATATTCCTACCCACGTCAGGTGGCTCTCGCTACTGGCAACAAGCTTATCCTATGTCCAATCCAGCCTATGCATCCGGTCCGGCGGTATATAAAAACGATGCCCACCTTACGCTGGCAAACCAATGAAATCATACAATCAATGTCTCCAGACTCAAGTCTTAAGAGCATCAATACATCGTGTTACTGCTACCCCTAGGGTCCATGTTTTGGAAGTGCATAAAAAGTCGGAGAAGGGTGTTAGCAAGTTTGATTTTAGTTCATTTCGTGATATTTTTTTAAGCTACATTTTCCTCAAATAGCAAATTGCTGCTTTTGCCGTCTGTATTCTTCGTCAAATTTCATGTTCGCAATTGTCTCTATTATTCCAAGGGCTCCAAGATATATCATCTTGTTTACTACTTCAAAGTCACTTCAGATTCTTAATGTATCTGGATAATTACCAAGTATTTTTAGTCGTCATTTTCATAGGATGTGCCTAACTAGATAAAATCAAAAGTTTAATTTTAAAAACATATTTTTTCCATTTTAATGATATGACCTAGTTACACTTTAAATATTTTATCAAACAAGGCTATAAAGTTTTATTCTTATCATCCAATAACTATTTTCTTCGTTTTTAGGTTATTATGTAGAAACCACCCTACTATTTGTATAATGTATTTATAGTATTCTCTTGTTATGTTGACATTTCATGGTATTGCGAGCATTGCTGTATCCTATGCCTGCAACAGGAGCAACTGAATGGTCCATGCGATGTGATAGGTAATTTATATATAGGGGAAATAAGATAGGCCGAAGAGATGAGCCTTGTGGGATGCAACAAAAATTAAACTCTGGTATAACTCCAGTGCGACAATCCTCATCAACTAAAGAGGGAAATTGAATTCTAAAAATTTTTTGATAGTTCTCACAGGAAAAGATATTTTTAAATTAACGTCGGCTTATTTTCGCAACTAAGATCATTCACCGAGCAACCCACAACCTGGAAATTTTACCGAGCCTCTTCTCGTAGGAGTAGGAATTTTTTTCTTCCCCTACATCTATTAGAAAGAGAAACGGCCGCTTTATATTCACTAAGAAGTATGGTACCACTATGCATAGTAACCACCCTCATATAGTTAAAGCATAAAACTAGCACCAAATAAGATCTGACATCCTCTTTTAAAAAATGGGCTGCGCTTTTTACGGTCGCCTCTCTGCTATATTCATATCGTGATATGATCATAGTGAAGAAGGCATCGCAAAACCCTAAACTTTCGTTAAACTGCTTACTCAGTGCACTAACCATTAGGATGCTAAATAATGTAATATATTTTCTGTCTCACAGATCTACTGATATACCTTGCAAATAATTGACAATTGTAGTATTTTAAGTTTAAATATTTATTTCGTTTTGCCTAATTAGGTATTTTTAAGTAAGTTGTTTAGTTGTGGACCTCCTATGCTTTGTTGGAACTAAGCTATATTTAACCCCTAATTAGTTGTTAAATTGCCTTTAAACGGGCTTTGCGTGTTTCTTTTCGAAATTTCGACGTTCTTAAATTACCTCTTTACATAAACTGTACACTTTTCTCGTAAATGTGCTTTCTTATATACAGTGTCGATTGGAAGCATAATATTCGTGAAAAAAATCATTTTTTAAAATTTTTATATGGAATTGATTGCAAATCAGTTTTTCTTCATCAGAAATTTTGTTTATCTTTAAGAGCAACTTGATATGATAAGAAACTCCAAAAATATATACCAGGTGCTCAAAAACACGATAAAAGTAACTCATGAGACAACCATCCTTATTTTACTTCCACATCCACGTAGTGGATTGGAAGTATTTATAGTAATCGTAAAAAAAATCATTTGTTTTTTCTTGAAATAGGTTTAGAATGTCATGAAACGTAAAGGTTTTAAATTTGAGCAAAAATATTTCCGTTTGTTTGTCTGTCAGTAACTTTTTTTTGTCCGTACGCTTTCTCGATATTAATTTGAAGTTTTGTACACGTATATATTATAAGAAATCGGTAAAGGTATTTACACAGAACTCCCCTCTTTATTTGTGCATGGCGGTCTCTATAAAAAGTTAATAATTACGAAATGACATTGAAAATAATAATCGGAATATAGTTATCACTATTATTACAAAGAAAACCTGATAAGTTTTGGTCAAAAAAATATACAGAGTGCTCATCCAACAGCAAAAGTTCAATACTAAATGACAGGTGCCAAATATGGGAGACTTGCGCAAATACCTTTACAAATGTCCACCATGACTGAATTATTTCTTGGGATGACCACCCTGTACATTTTTCATTAAAAGTGTAATAGGTGCATATGCCAAATATTATGGCCATCTGTCACATTTTCAATTCCATATTCACGTAGTGGAGTGGAAGTATAATGGTGGTTAAAAAATTTCATTTTTTTTAAATTTTCCAAAAATGTAGATTTAGAATGCCATGAAACGTGAACATTTTAAATTTGAGCAAAGAAAAAAAAAGTTTTCATCTATTTTAGTGGTCAAAAATTTTTCCAAAATGGTAAAAAATGTTGCAAATTTTCTTTTTCAGGTTTAAACTTTTTTAAACTTTCGGTTTAAACCGATTTCAATTTTTTTTTGAAATTTTTTTTTACCAACATTTCTGAAAAATTTCTTACCACTAAAATAGATGGAAATTTTTTTTATGTTTGTTCAAATTTAAAATTTCCACGTTTCATTGCGTTCTAAAAAATTAGAAATTTTTATTACTATTTTTGAAAAAATTTTACCACTAAAATAGATGGAATTTTTTTTTTCTTTGTTTAATTTAAAATTCCCACGTATCCATGACATTCTAAACCTATTCCAAAAAAACAGATTTAAAATTTTTTTTTGAAAAATTTAAAAAAAAAATCTATTTATCACTATTATAGAGTAGATGAAAAATTTCTTTTTGCTCAAATTTAAAGTTTCCGCGTTTCATGACATTCCAAATCTACCTATTTTGAAAAAGAAAATTTGCAACATTTTTTACCATTTTGGAAAAATTTTTGACCACTAAAATAGATGAAAACTTTTTTTTTCTTTGCTCAAATTTAAAATGTTCACGTTTCATGGCATTCTAAATCTACATTTTTGGAAAATTTAAAAAAAATGAAATTTTTTGACCACCATTATACTTCCACTCCACTACGTGAATATGGAATTGAAAATGTGACAGATGGCCATAATATTTGGCATATGCACCTATTACACTTTTAATGAAAAATGTACAGGGTGGTCATCCCAAGAAATAATTCAGTCATGGTGGACATTTGTAAAGGTATTTGCGCAAGTCTCCCATATTTGGCACCTGTCATTTAGTATTGAACTTTTGCTGTTGGATGAGCACTCTGTATATTTTTTTGACCAAAACTTATCAGGTTTTCTTTGTAATAATAGTGATAACTATATTCCGATTATTATTTTCAATGTCATTTCGTAATTATTAACTTTTTATAGAGACCGCCATGCACAAATAAAGAGGGGAGTTCTGTGTAAATACCTTTACCGATTTCTTATAATATATACGTGTACAAAACTTCAAATTAATATCGAGAAAGCGTACGGACAAAAAAAAGTTACTGACAGACAAACAAACGGAAATATTTTTGCTCAAATTTAAAACCTTTACGTTTCATGACATTCTAAACCTATTTCAAGAAAAAACAAATGATTTTTTTTACGATTACTATAAATACTTCCAATCCACTACGTGGATGTGGAAGTAAAATAAGGATGGTTGTCTCATGAGTTACTTTTATCGTGTTTTTGAGCACCTGGTATATATTTTTGGAGTTTCTTATCATATCAAGTTGCTCTTAAAGATAAACAAAATTTCTGATGAAGAAAAACTGATTTGCAATCAATTCCATATAAAAATTTTAAAAAATGATTTTTTTCACGAATATTATGCTTCCAATCGACACTGTATATAAGAAAGCACATTTACGAGAAAAGTGTACAGTTTATGTAAAGAGGTAATTTAAGAACGTCGAAATTTCGAAAAGAAACACGCAAAGCCCGTTTAAAGGCAATTTAACAACTAATTAGGGGTTAAATATAGCTTAGTTCCAACAAAGCATAGGAGGTCCACAACTAAACAACTTACTTAAAAATACCTAATTAGGCAAAACGAAATAAATATTTAAACTTAAAATACTACAATTGTCAATTATTTGCAAGGTATATCAGTAGATCTGTGAGACAGAAAATATATTACATTATTTAGCATCCTAATGGTTAGTGCACTGAGTAAGCAGTTTAACGAAAGTTTAGGGTTTTGCGATGCCTTCTTCACTATGATCATATCACGATATGAATATAGCAGAGAGGCGACCGTAAAAAGCGCAGCCCATTTTTTAAAAGAGGATGTCAGATCTTATTTGGTGCTAGTTTTATGCTTTAACTATATGAGGGTGGTTACTATGCATAGTGGTACCATACTTCTTAGTGAATATAAAGCGGCCGTTTCTCTTTCTAATAGATGTAGGGGAAGAAAAAAATTCCTACTCCTACGAGAAGAGGCTCGGTAAAATTTCCAGGTTGTGGGTTGCTCGGTGAATGATCTTAGTTGCGAAAATAAGCCGACGTTAATTTAAAAATATCTTTTCCTGTGAGAACTATCAAAAAATTTTTAGAATGCAATTTCCCTCTTTAGTTGATGAGGATTGTCGCACTGGAGTTATACCAGAGTTTAATTTTTGTTGCATCCCACAAGGCTCATCTCTTCGGCCTATCTTATTTCCCCTATATATAAATTACCTATCACATCGCATGGACCATTCAGTTGCTCCTGTTGCAGGCATAGGATACAGCAATGCTCGCAATACCATGAAATGTCAACATAACAAGAGAATACTATAAATACATTATACAAATAGTAGGGTGGTTTCTACATAATAACCTAAAAACGAAGAAAATAGTTATTGGATGATAAGAATAAAACTTTATAGCCTTGTTTGATAAAATATTTAAAGTGTAACTAGGTCATATCATTAAAATGGAAAAAATATGTTTTTAAAATTAAACTTTTGATTTTATCTAGTTAGGCACATC
This sequence comes from Stenurella melanura, assembly GCA_963583905.1. Lineage (NCBI taxonomy): Eukaryota > Metazoa > Arthropoda > Insecta > Coleoptera > Cerambycidae > Stenurella > Stenurella melanura. The sequence goes on from OY757310.1 coordinate 63,785,931, forward strand.
CTATGAAAATGACGACTAAAAATACTTGGTAATTATCCAGATACATTAAGAATCTGAAGTGACTTTGAAGTAGTAAACAAGATGATATATCTTGGAGCCCTTGGAATAATAGAGACAATTGCGAACATGAAATTTGACGAAGAATACAGACGGCAAAAGCAGCAATTTGCTATTTGAGGAAAATGTAGCTTAAAAAAATATCACGAAATGAACTAAAATCAAACTTGCTAACACCCTTCTCCGACTTTTTATGCACTTCCAAAACATGGACCCTAGGGGTAGCAGTAACACGATGTATTGATGCTCTTAAGACTTGAGTCTGGAGACATTGATTGTATGATTTAAATTTAAAGTTTCCGCGTTTCATGACATTCCAAATCTACCTATTTTGAAAAAGAAAATTTGCAACATTTTTTACCATTTTGGAAAAATTTTTGACCACTAAAATAGATGAAAACTTTTTTTTTCTTTGCTCAAATTTAAAATGTTCACGTGGACATTTTAAATTTGAACAAAGAAAACAAAAATTTCATCTATTTTAGTGGTACAAAATTTTTCAAAAATGTTGGTGAAAAAAAGTTCAAGAAATTCTTTTTTGAAATAGGTTTAGAGTGTCACGAAACGTGAAAATTTTAAATTTTAGCAAAAAAAAAATATTTTTTCATTATTTATTCCCTTTAAACAGTCAACCTTGTATATTTTCCAGTGAAAGTTTAACATTTCTTCGCTGACAGTAACGTCAACTACCTACCAAATTTGACTGCTCTCCGTCAAGTAGTTTTTAGTTAATGCACCAACAGACAGACAGACAGACTGACGGAATTGAAAAACCTATATTTTCGTAATCTACGTGATCTGAAACGTCAAAATCCGAAAAAATCTCGGAGGGTGATTTTTTCTCGAATACAATACTTCCCCTCGGTATGGAAAGTAAAAGATCTGGAACTAGATTGTTTTTTGAAAATATCCGGTGAAGGGTTGAGGGTAAATATGGGTAAATAGGGGGATATAAGTAAAGCAAGCTGGTAAGAGTAGAGAAACTTGATATTTAGTATATGTACAAGAAGTCAAGGGCTCAATTTTTTTTATAATATTTTCCATCCGTTTTTTAATAGCTTAAGGCGAAAGAAATGGAAGAGTTCTAATTAAAAATTAAAATGGGGGTAATTATCATAGCCTTGCGAAATTTAAATGTCTACTGTTGATTTAGTACATGGGATAAGATTAATTGCACACAACAATTTCCTAATTTGTGTGTTCTTATTGAACGAACCTTCGTATTCGCTGTACAATATTTAAGGGACTATGGACATACTTAACTGAAGGTTCACTTAATTTAACAAAATCTACTCTATAGGTGGTTATTCTTAGTTATACTTATTTTTATCTCAAAAAAGTACACTATTCCTCTTTCAGTTACTTGGAACCTTATGTTTTTAAAAGTAGTAGAATAAAGTGGGTTCTCAAGTATGTTTCAGAAGGAATTGTGGAGCCATTTTTGAGTACATAGCGAACATTATTATATTGAATTGTAGAGACTTGTCTCGGAAATTTGTTTGAGTAGAAAACTGATTTTTGAACAAATTGATAATTCGATTTATTATAAAATTTACAGAAATTCACAATGCTACCACACCGAAATTAGTTTGATACTATTCTGATAACCAGTGAATTCAATTTAAATTAGTTATTTTTGTGCCACATTTAATGGGTAGTTTCATTTATCTTGTGACTTTTATGTACTTTTGAAATTATCGAATACGTGTTATTGACTTTTTACCTCGAACCTTGATACGTTCGTGTGTAGTAGTCACCTATAAATTTATAAATAAACCCGATAGTTTATGTATGTTAAAAGATGAAATGTCGGGGTTGAAGGGTTGCGAATATCTCCACTTCCGACGTCTCTCGCGCTGGAGAAGATGGCAGACGTCAGGCGTCACTTTGAACACGTCAGATTTGTCTGACAGCGGCGGTGAAGGCGCTCCGTGCTCGGTATCACTTGTTTACGTCAGGCGGGAGTGTTTGAAAGATTTATTCGGCTCGCTCAATCATTTTTCATGAACCGACGAAGAGCATCTCCTGCAGGAGAGACTTTGGATTGACATTGACGAGGAATACTCAAAAATATCATTGAAATACCGGTTGCCTATCGGGGATATTATGTGGCGGGTATCATGTTCGATTTTATTTTGGGTAGCGATGTTCCATTGTAAAAGAAACAAAAAAGGAATATGTGTGTTACAAAAGTTTAGCTTCAGAATTTAGAAGCAGAAATGGGAAATAAGCTATATATACTACGAAATAAAGTACATACACCTTTTTTAATTCAATTTTTGTTTAACTTCAAAAGTTCATAAATTGGTAATAATTAAAACTTTTGTTTGCTTTATAAGATCTGATGTGATTTTAGCGAGAAACTGCAGCTATTAATTATAAAAATATAAAATACACAGCACGACCAATACCTGGTCCGGAGCTAGTCAAATACAGTGCAGTCGAACCAAGGCAATTGAAAGGCTGGATGGGCAGGAAACTTACCCTAATATGCATAAATAAAATCTAAGACTATTTCACATGATGCCAATTAAAATGTTTGTTTCTTTGAGCTATTCCAAAAGGATTTTAAATACTAATAAATCAAATATCTCATGTGGTATCAATACACTTTTAGTTACTGAGACTGGAAAAACACAATTAAAAAACCTTTTTGGGGTATCGGGTTGGATGCTTGCGTTTCGTTCCGTGGCTACTCCATGAACTCATCAGTAAGGCGGGAGTAGCCACTGCCTTATAGCTTCCGAGGGACTTGACGTGGCGGTTCATATATATAATTAGCAGAGGAGATGATCTGCCGGTGAGGTGTAAGGAGCCGCCACAGACCTGCTTCTCGCAATTCCATAACAAACTATGGAAAAAATATGCAAGTAAGTATATTAATTAAATTCAGTATAATCTTTTTTTACAACTTTAGAAGTTGTTGTAGAATTTAACGTTGCTGAAAAAACAAATTTTAAAAACAGAAAATAACAAAAAGACATGAAGGCAGCAGAGACGAAAGAGTACATGCAAATTAACCAAATACAATGGGTATCTACCGAAATTAGTGCAGGGCCACGTCAGCGCACTGCATAGCGGACAGCGCACATCGCACATGGCACAAATTTCTATATTTAAGGGCATGTCCCGACTGAAGATAGTTCCACTCGAAGGACCAATATAATCTCTTCAAGAACATCTTGCAAATATATAAACTAATCTTCCAGAAAATTATATTTCTTTTTTCAATGATCTCTTGCTACATTATCGTTTTCTTTCACAACTTTCATTATCCTTTTTCCACTTCTAGGGAGGAAAGTTGTCTTCTTTCAACAACACCAAGACATATTCTTGACATTTTACTGTCTGGACCTTTTCCCCACATCCATTCTTGGACTTCGAGGATATACTGTCTCTTCCACTGCATTCAGAAATGTTGCTGTAGTTGCTGCATTCTTTGGTATCGAGAAGATCTGTTTCTGGTACATCTTTCACTCCGGATCAGTGATAACAATGACTAATCTTCCCATTAGGAAATGATCGGGAGTTAAGGGTTGCTGATAATAAGGATCCATTGATATAGGAAAAATGCAGTTACTAATTTCACTGCTACATCTGGAAAAGTAAGTAAATAATAAAAGTTGGGAAACTAATAGATTAGTCATAGAAGTCCAAGCTGTTGATTTTTTTCTCAGGAAAACTCCGAGGACATTGCAGCCTCCTGGGCTTATTGTACTCTCCCTGATGCTTCGTTCCGCCCACTCCAGTCCACTCTAGTTCCGTGCTGTTCCAATTGAGTTCGTAAATACTATATATTGCATGACTTTCTGTTTTCATATTTTGGGAATGTTTAAGTACGTTTTACAATATATAATGTCTGTAAAAGCCATCCCTGGAATTGGATAGGTGAATCCGACCTCTGGTTATCATACACTTCCTCTATTTCATTTTGAGATATCAACTCGACCAGCACAAAATGTATACTTTAAGGTACAACACGGTGGTACAGTTAAATTTTTATTTCCCTCTCGTACCCAAAAGAAGTATTGTAATCGTAAATAAATCCTCTAAACTATCATTTTTTCTTATTTTCACACTTCAGATCATGGAGATTACGAAAATTAAGGCCTTACAATTCCATCTGTTATCGGTCTCGTGTATGACTGTCTATTGGAGCTATATCTACAAAACTATTTGACAGAGAAAATAGCTGATAGGTATTACCAACGAAGAAATGGCATATACATTTAGTGCAAAAGGGTATGCACTGTAAAAAAAATATTCACGAGAAGGTATAACGGAGGACAATAAGATATGGATATAATCAAAAACACATATAGAGTGACTATCCAACGGAAGAAATCGTTAATAAATAAAAATTGCCAAATACATAGAAAAACTGTATGTAAATATTTTTACAAATTTCTTCAATTCCTGGAGAAGGAGAGAGAGAGGTAGAGTGAGAGAGAACCACTATACAGATATTATTTTTGAGTACTTATATTACTTTTCTTAATGCATATTACCACACTACTCTAAGTACAAATAAGGGGTCTAGAATCAAAATCAGCTAACCCCACTTTTTATAAAAAATCGGTTTGGCAGCTTTTGGGATAGCAAACTGTCTTAGGAAATCCATTTATGACAAATCCCGTTATATCCTCTTAAAAACGCATATAAAAATCACACTTTTTTCCAAACTCCGCTGAATCCCGTCATCTATTAAAATCAAAGTCGGCCAGATCCATTTCGACCAATGGCATTGCAGAATTCTCGCGCCATAATATTGTTTTGATTACATTGTGGTATGCGTTTATACTGAGCACATGTATAATAAGCAGTTGTTTTAAAAGTCTTGTGCTGTGTTAAGAAGAATTGTTTATAAAAAAATGGAATAATATAGTAAAAATGTGTCGCAATGTATTCCTCGGAAAGCTAGGAAAAATGGTGTTAACAAAAATGAATGTTAAGAGGCAAAAGAGAAACTTCAAAGGTAAGTAAATTATAGAGTTGAGTTGGGAGTACTTACCTATAACTAAAAATCTTATAATATTAGCTCTACCAATCCCCAATCTTTGCTCTGCAATGTTGCTGTTCAGGAAGACAAAGTGGTGGCTGTTTCCAAACTTTTAGAAGCGCACTATGGGGAAAATAGGAGAAAAAGGAAGAACTAAACTTTTATGTACAAGTTGAGCTTCACGATAATATTATTATAGATGAAGATATTGAGAAAATGATGAATGTTAACCACTTGAGGAAGCTGAATATTGTCTATCAATTTAATGCCTATCTTCCTTTTTATTTTGCTTCTACAATTTTTTTATTACGCTTTTACTCTCAAAAACTAAAACGTTCAGAAATAATTGTTTCATTTAATTATCTACCTATTTAATGTTCTAATCATATCTTATTATTATTGTTATTATTATTATTATTAAACATTGTCAGACATAATATTATTAGATTAAATAATTTTCAAAACACGCTATATCCAGTATGATCATTTTCAAAACCAGCTTACTATCAAAACCGGCCAACTCCAAACAAAAAGTTAAAATAACGGACAAATTCAATGGAATTTAGGTTTATCCTCTTAGAGCAATATCATTAAGGTACCACAGAACCCCAATTTAAATTAAAAAGATACTTATTTTCATACGTTTTTTTTTAATTTCTGGTAAATTTGACATTTTGGACTTAGCTGATTTTGATTCTGGACACCACAAATTCCTTTAAGTGAAATAGGTCAGTATATTGTAGCTAAATGAAAATATGACCACGAACAGAAACGTTGTGTGTCTTTTTGTTTGGAGTATTTAGACTATTCAGAGGGTACACTTATTTTAAAACCTCTGTTGCCACATAGAAGATTCCTATAATTAAATTTTACTCCAGGTGTTTTAATTACATTATTCGTTTTGTGGCAATAACTTAGATTCCAGTTGTGTATTTACAAATTGTTAAACCCTTAGTAGTACAGTATACTCGTAAATATTTGGAAGTAGCAATAAAAATATAAATGTATAAAATTTTGGTACTTCTGTTACGGGTGTTTGACTTTCTTCAACTCTTTAATTTATTTACCCCCTAATTTTATGATTGTGTATTCTGAACATGAATATAAACTTATTTAAGATTTTCCAGTAAATATACAAAATGCACACCAAACGTGGCATAGGTCACATTATTTTATTATTTACTTTTACAAGCAGGTAGAGAATGTCTAATTCGAATTTTTATACCTGGCTCGAGGAAGATTTGTGACTTTAGTGAAATAACAGATTATAATTTGCCCCTAAACCATATTTATAACAACTTAAAACTTTTACTTTAAGATTTACCTATCTCTTACATAAATGGCTGTAATAACGATCATTATGTCCAACATATAATTATGGTAATTTTATAATTTTCATTTTCTTTCCTCCTCGCGTTTAATGTTTGTGTTAACATAGAATTTGAAGTATTTTAATTTATTTGACATTTTGTAATTTATTACCGTGTTAATCATTAATTTTGCATAAATCAGTTGTAAGTATAAATTTTCACATTTATAGAATTTTAATGATATTATATCTGATATCTCGTAAAATTGAAATGTTAACACTGACCTAAATTCCACAAAAATTCCTCTTCTTATTAATTTGTCTGCAAAATAATGTACTTAATGAATTATATTGGGATTTTCAGATAAAATGTTTCCATTTCAAGAATTTGGTAAGATAGTTTAAAGATTGAATAAAGTTCTTGTGATATCGATGATGTTATGTTAAACATTGTTTTTCAATTATGGCAAGTCGCGCAAACTTTCATGTCACGCCTCCCCTTTCTTTCAAATACACCAAATTCACGTCTTCTCTCATGACCGGAAAGGTTTTACCAATATGTACATATACAGGGTGTTTCAGTTAAAAGTCCGCAGGCCATTATCTCTAAAATTAATAAAGATATTTTATTTTTGTAAATGGCAGATGATTGATACCAAAGAAAGGTTTAAATAACGGTGATTAGAATTTTTCCTCAACAGCACACAGAGATGGCGCTGCGATGCAAAACTATTTTTTGATGGCTGGAACCTTGAAACATAAGTCATGTGATTAAACAATAATTTGTGAATAATTTTGATGGTATAGGGAATTTAGAAAAAATAAGCCGTTTTGGAGTTACATGAGTTTCTTTCATTAATGCCAGTACACGTGAATTTTGATAAATCCCTATAATTTATTTATTATTTATTATAGAATATTGGTTACCAAACACTTTTTTTCAAGATAAGGAAAGTGATATAATACACTATCATAAAATTATGTTTACCACTTCCGGCCAAACCGGAACTAACATGATGAACCAATATCCATATGTTCCTACATATTACATTTTTTTTTTCTAATAACGCTTCTAATAAAACGGCTCCCAAAACTTAAAGTAAGTAAGACAACAAAGAAAATATACACTGATTTAGAATGGTAATGAAAAATCTACTTAAGAGATATTAGTAGGCTTTGATTTAATTTTAAGTTTGACAGTTGTTAAACAAAGTAGTTGGTGCATTTCAATCATAGTTTCAAACAGAAATAGTGTACTTAGAAACAATTCAAAGCAAATTAATCCAAATAAGGCAATCAAAAAAAATAAATTTAAAAAATGGTTAGATACACCAATGAAGATAAGTTAAATATGATTTTAATATACGGTGAATGCAAAAGAAATTCCCGACAAGCAAAACGATTGTTTTTCCAAATAGACCTACACCCGATAAAAAAACATTTATCATGCTGTTTAAAAATTTAAGAAACTGGGGTAGTTTTAAGAAAACTATTCGTAACAAAAATAGGCCAGTTAGAAACTATGAAAGTACAGCCTTGGTGTTAAATAGTTTTGTCAGCAATCCTCAATGTTCTCTCCGGAAATTGGCATCGGAAACTAATCTGTCGATATCTTCGTGCCATAGAATATTAAAATCAAATAAATACCATCCATACAAATTAAAATTGATCCATCATTTAAGGCCTGGTGATTATGAACGAAGATTACATTTTCTAGCTGAATTTTCAGTTCTTTCTGAAGAATGCCCAAATTTTAAAAAAAATGTGCTCTGGAGCGATGAAAGCCGTTTTCACAACAACGGAGTTGGGAGTAAGCATAACTGCCGATACTGGTCACAAAATAATCCTAGATGGATGAGAATGACCCGAAATCAGGTAACTTTTGGAGTTAACGTGTGGTGTGGAATATTAAATTCATATATTATTGGACCATATCTATTCCATGGGACTTTAAATGGAAGAAAATATGAGATATTTTTGAGAAATGTATTGCCAGGATTATTAGAGACTATCCCGCATAACCAGGAGAATATTTGGTTTCACCAAGATGGTGCACCACCCCATAACTCATTACTAGTCAAATATTGTCTTAATGAAATGTACCCTCAGAGATGGATTGGTACTAATGGAGTAGTCAGATGGCCAGCACGATCACCTGACTTGACTCCATTAGATTTTTACCTTTGGGGGTATTTAAAAAGTGTAGTGTACATTGAACCCATTGAGGATATGGCCGATTTGTATAATAAAATATATGCAAGTGTTGCTGCTATAAATAGACATACGTTACAAAAAGTTTGCAATGAAGAGTTACTGAAACGGTACAATATGTGTATTCATGAAGAAGGGAGAAATTTTGAACATTTAATATAATAAGTACCTACTAATAAGAAAGAAATTAGTTTAATTTCATTTTTAATAATATTTCTATAGTTTTTAAATGTTTGTTTATAAAACTTTTCTTTACGTTCTTTACTGAATTGTTAATATAAATTTAGCCCATTCTAAATTAGTGTGTATTTTCTTTGTTGTCTTACTTACTTTAACTTTTGGGAGCCGTTTTATTAGAAGCGTTATTAGAAAAAAAAATTTAATATGTAGGAACATATGGATATTGGTTCATGTTAGTTCCGGTTTGGCCGGAAGTGGTAAACATAATTTTATGATAGTGTATTATATCACTTTCCTTATCTTGAAAAAAAGTGTTTGGTAACCAATATTCTATAATAAATAATAAATAAATTATAGGGACTTATCAAAATTCACGTGTACTGGCATTAATGAAAGAAACTCATGTAACTCCAAAACGGATTGTTTTTTGTAAATTCTCTATACCATCAAAATTATTCACAAATTATTGTTTAATCACATGACTTATGTTTCAAGGTTCCAGCCGTCAAAAAATAGTTTTGCATCGCAGCGCCGTCTCTGTGTGCTGTTGAGGAAAAATTCTAATCACCGTTATTTAAACCTTTCTTTGGTATCAATCATCTGCCATTTACAAAAATAAAATACCTTTATTAGTTTTAGCTTCATAGTCGCACAGTGTGACAGAAAAGACAAAATTCACTCTAAGGCTCAATTTTTGAGATATTATCTAACACATTGTATTGTTAAAATATTTGAAATTGTTAACCTCAAAGCTCTGACGCTGACGTCAACAGCTATCGAACACTTTGGAAGGGCGGGTGTACCGTAGCCTACGTAGATGAAACAATAGGTATCATGATACTCAAAAGGACCCGCCGTCACAGGATTTGAACAATCCTTTTTAACGGAAACTAAATAAGACAAGACCACTAAAGGCGGTTTGTCCACTGCATCCGATTCCGAGATCCGAAATGACGGATCGAATTAGCTGCCCATGTAATCAAATGGCTTTGTCCAACGACGTCCGATATCAGAGATCCGTCATCTCGGACTCCGAATTTCTGCTACCTCGGATAGACCACGGATCCAAGTTATTCACGGTTTGATGGACTGGAGTAGAAAAACACCGTCGCCTGTAGTTTTGGTGTGTTGTTTATGTTTTAAAAATGGGCCCGAGAACGATTGTAGTGGACAAACATCTTCCGTCTCGATGTCATCCGTCATCCGAGTTCGGATTTTGCCTAAGGCGGTTTGTCGGACCGAAGTAGCTGCCCACGTATTCAAATGGTTGTTTGTCCACATGACGTCCGACATCAGAGGTACGTCATCTCGGACTCCGAATATTCTACTACTTCGGATACACCGCTTGATCTGATCCGAGTTATTCACAATTTGATGGACTGGAGTGCGAAACACTGTCGTTTTTCGGTGTTGTTTATGTTTTGAAAATGTGTCCGAGAATGACTGTAGTGGACGAACATCTTCCGTCACGATCTCTCGACGTCATCGTTCATGCAAGTTCGGATTTCGGAACCGGATGTAGTGGACAAATCGCCTAACACCATCGAACTTCCGCCTGTAGATGTCCTCTACCCATCGGTTTACGGGACGGTAAGGAGGAACCCAACAAAATATATTTGGTAAACAAAACCGGAATGTTAGCAGCAGTAACTAATCATGCCGTTTGTAGTTTACCTACTCGACTGCTCTCGCAATACCGAACGGTGAATGCTAGCGACTACTTAATTTGATGCGCACAGTAGACAATATTCATCTCTGCGCTCTGAAATTGACAGCAGTTGCAGTAAGTGAACTTGGCTCGAACGATCCAAGTCTGGAAGCGATTTATGTCTCTGTAATTCGAAAGTCACTTTTAATGAACGGCTGCAGAAAAATCTTCTTTAGTTCGCTTACGTAGTGTTTTGAAATTTAAACGTTTTTGATTCATTAATTATCACCAACTGTACCACTGTTTATTAAAATGTCTCTGAAAGACAAATAATGCTTGTGAAGAGGCTTCAATTAACAAGCACAATTTAAAAAAATATTAAAAACCTTTTGAGAATAACTTGAAAATATTAAAGACAAAAGTTTGCAATTTTATTTTGACAAAATTTTATTTAGAACTTTAAATAATTGAACAAAAAAATTAAAAACGCTGCAAATAATTAAAGCTATAACAGGTTTTTGAAAATGAATGCCTCCCCAGCGTCAATACATTTTCGAGAACGTTATACTAACTAACCTAACAATCACTTCCGGGTTATTTCTAATGTTATCACATACAACAATAATTTTTCTAGAAGCTGTTCTCGTAAATTGAACTCTTCATTGTATACCTCTGACTTGAGATGACTCCATAAAAAATAATCTAGAGGTGTAAGATCAGGAGACCTCGGTGGCTAGTTTATCGGACCAATCCATCTGAAATGATGGAAGGTAATACCAAACAGGCAGATATACATTTGGTGATACATTTATTAAATCATATTATTATTTGTGGAAGTTAAACGAACATTATTATATTTTCCTAATTATTATTTTCTATTAATCGGTTAAATTATTTTAACGATGCTTATTTATGGTTAATTAGGTAGAGAGACAGCTATAAATGTATCTATGGAAAGGTATAATGAGGACAAAAATAATGTTATTAGGTTATTACTAACATGCAATATTATTTTTAAACACACGTTGTCGTAAAAAGAGGTATCCTGTACCAAAGTTACAAGGTCGAGAAAATAACTAGATAAGACGTAATTACAAATACATTGTTTCGGTATATCACAGAGCACAAAAATTAGAATATGTTAAGTGGACGGTTTTATGCATATACATAAGTCAATGATGTAAAAAATAAACAATTTATCTGTTACGAATATATTATACAGTAATCCATAACAAGAAAAAACTAACCTTTTTTTATAACAGACTCGCTCTGACATTAATGATAGATGAGTTTTAATATCATACACTGACCATTTTCTGGTCTGAAAAAACTTATGGAACTGCCTTAGTAAATTTAACATACATATCCAAATAATTTATCTTATTTACACAAAATCAAAGTAAAACATGCCTTTAAATCAAATATATTATTGTAATATGACCCACCTATATTTATCTAATTTACGACGTCGTATGTGTTCACCGCCAAAACAGCAATAGAATTATTTATATTTCATTTAAAACTAGTAACCAATCCTTAAACTCTGAATAATTACAAACACCTAATATATGATGATATTTAATCATGTAACATTTTCCGCAATTATTATTAATAAAGTTTATAATGAAAAAAGAAAGAAAAAAAAAAACAGCACTGTGTTGGGATCGAACCGTCGATCTCTTGATTTGTAAGTCGACGCTTTAGCGCACTGGACCATTGACAACTTATGACGTATTTTTACATATGTTAATATTATAGAGACATTCAATTTTGTTTGTTCTCTGCAATAATTTGTATAAAAAACTGTAAGTATATAAAAAAAGGTGCAAGTGTGATATATCGTTGAAATCGGAATTTTAACTGCTTTCCAATGGTTAGATTACAAATTGTAAGTAATAATAAAATAAACAAGTTGTTGTGCCAAAATGGCACTAAACGTAATCCGATCTCAACCAAAACCTTTTCAGATCTTCTAGAGCACTAAAGAAACCCTCATGCAAAGTTCCATCCAAATTCGTCCAGTAGTTTCGCCGCTATCGTGCTAACACACACACACACACACCTACCCGTTTTCCTATTATTGTTGCATCACATGCATGTTGATCAATTGTGGCCACATTAAAAATTTCCAGTGAGCAAGATGCACAATTCAGTCACGAATATGGCAAAACATGTTCCATTGGGATACACTTCATTGTACACTATTTATAGAGGAATGAATATTATAGCCTCTTCGATATATTGTGACATCTGAGGTCATTAGTTCAGAATACCATGGACAGTGTAAAAAAGATGTCGCAATAATAGAAAACCAAACATGTATGTAATATTTACGGCCAGGGGTGCTAAAACAACTAATAAATAAATGAAATCTAATCATAAAGCCGGTATCGGGTAATATATTATCAATAAACATCAACATATAGATAATATCTACCGGACAATTTCAACCGTGCATTAAAAAACCGGCCCTGAATTGAATAAAAAATACAACAAACATATTGTACAAAATATGTTATAAGGGAGAAAAAATAACTGAAAACTGAGGTGGATCGGGAAGAACATATATCTACAGAGCGATTCTTAATTATAGTGGAGTTTCTTAGACTAAAAAGTTAATGTGTACTTACTTATTTATAAAACAGAAAATAAATACTTGAAAAAGTTAATCTTCATATTACTGCTCCTTCTTTTGAAATTAAAAATATTACTTTGTCATTACTGGAAAGTAAAAATAAAATATAATTTTTGTATAAAATTTAAAAGAAAACTAAAATTTAGGATATCAAACAACAAAAACAAATAAAAAATGTAATGACTTCCATTTATGTGTTCTCCCCTGGTCCAAGGGTATCTTTAAAAAGTATGTAGTACATTGATATAGACAAATACATCTGGTCAATGAAAAACTCGTAAATGTAAGTGAATATATTTTTTTAATTGTTATTTGCCTCATTAAAAATTTTTAAATCAAATAAATTTTATACAAAAATTATATTTTATTTTTATATTTCATTTATACTTTTCAATAATGCGATTTTGCTTGATAGAACAGGTAAGTATATCAAATTTTCATGAAGTAGCTTGTAAAATATTACCAAAGAAGGCATATTAAAATGAGGATGAATTGATTTTATTTTGACATATAGTCTATGCTGGTAAATACTTAGTATATGAATAAATAAAACAATAGACTTCTGAAACATAATATTTATTTTTCAACATTTATTTTCTCAACTAAAGCTTATAGTGGAGTAGACCTGGCAAAAGGGGGTGAAGAACAAGTGCCTTTTTTCAAACAATTTTTTTTCCATCTGATAGAGGATGACACTTTCACATCCGAGATCCAGGTGGTACGGGGGGAGGGGGAGCTGTTAAACATATGGAAAATCGGTTTTTCTCAGTGTGCGCGCGACCGGGGAGACGGACAAAAAATGATTCAGATCAAAAAGAAAGGTCCGCCGAGGCGCGTAAACTGATTTTTGATTTTTAAGATCGGCCAATTAGGGACGGAGATATGGCAGTTTGAAAGGATTGAGTTACAGGGTAGGAAAAGCGATTGGACGGGAGATATGAGGGCTGTTTAAGAGATAAAGGATGGGATAATTTTTTTTCTGTTATGGGTGGTTATAGGAAGAGGTCGAGGCCGCGGGGGGAGCTCTCTAGGGCAATTGGGGAAGAAGAGGGAGGGCGGAACGTGCAAAAAGGGAAAACGTCTATATCTTCGGTTCTAATAGGGCGATTTCAAAAAATAAAAATGGGATTTCTTCCTTTTTTGAGCAGCTATAATGCTGGATAGGTAGGAAATAATTTTCTCCGAAAATGTAAAAATGGGGGCATATTTTTTATGAAGGGGGTGAATGGCGGAGATAAACTACTTCTAAAAGACGGGGATTCTCATCCCCTTTAAAATGAAAAAAGAATTTTTCGAATTCCTTTATTACGACAGGCAGGGCCACAACTTGAAGCTTAAGCCCTACAGAAAGGTAAAGGAAAGTCCTACGCCCTTCTACCTGGGCTTGTTTTAAAGAGAACAAATTTCCCTTTTTATAAAAAAAAATCAATTCGATCGGACAGTAACTTGCGCTACGCGCGCGAGTTACACATGTAAATTTATTTCTTTTGAATCAGCAGCTGCAGCGGAGGGAGAGTAAGCGTGACCTCTACCCTCTCTACTCTCTCGCCGCTCTCACTTACACACACACACAAAGGGAAGATGAAGGTCAGAATGGTAAGTCCCTAATAAAAAAAATCGTTTTGAAAAAAAATATATTTTTTCTTTTGCTCCCCATTTTTACATTTTCGGCGTCCTACCTATTCAGCATTATAGCTGATCAAAAAAGGAAAAAATCCAATTTTGATTTTTTAAAATCGCCCTGTTAGAACCGGAGATATGGCCGTTTTCCCTTTTTGCACGTTCCCCCCTCCCTCTCCTTCCCTAATTGCCCTAGAGAGCTCCCCCCGCTGCCCCAACCTCTTCCTATAACCACCTAAATGGAAAAAAAAATACCATCCTAACCCCATTCCTTATATCTTAAACACCCCTCATACCTCCTGTCCGATCCCTTTTCCTACTTTGAAACTCAATCATTTCAAACGGCCATATACCCGGCCCTAATTGGCCGATTTAAAAAAAAAAACCAAAATCAGTTTACGCGCCTCGGAGAGGACTTTCTTTTTTATCCGAAACATTTTTTTGTCGGTCTCCCCGATCGCGCGAAAATTGAGAAAAACCGATTCTCCATATGGTTAACAATTCATTGATTTAATTATGTTTTGCTAATAGCCGACGGTTTCGGGCATAATAATTTTTCAAATAGAATTTGACATCAGTCCATACTCTCCGTTCTAACACTGGAAATTGTTTAATGCATTCAGTGCATTTGTCTTTTCCTGGCAACAGTTCTTTCTTTAAATCGAATTTAAAAAATGTCAGAACGCTGTTGATTTCTTCTGGAGTCCATGGAATTCTTTGCCGCTTTTCTTTTGCTATTTTTTTCCCTCCAGCATCAACATCAGAATGAAGTAGTTTGTTTGACGGGATCCGTTCCTTATAGAGTGCCAGCGAAACTGTAGAAGATACAATAGCTTTTAAAACAATAGGATAATAAACTTTTCAATTTCATACCTTCTGCAGTTGAACATCCAGCCTCATTATCCAAATTACTATCTAAACGGGACGAGCTCTGCATTGGGATATGTTCCATTTGTGGATTATTTTCCTGATCCACTAGGTCCTCTTCTTCCTCTTCAAGTGGTGGCAAGTCTAAAATAAAAAAACATAATCTGGTTTAGACTAAATTTTACTCTTTTTGGGAAGTAAACTTTAGACATTAAAATATTTTAATATAATTACAAACATACATGCAATCAATGGAATAATTTTGTACACATGAGCTATTTGATAATTTTGATCCAAATATAAGAAGATGATTCATCCATTTATTGCAATAATCAGCTAGATACCAGTAAAAATTATTGAATTTTTTTTTTAATCAAATAGCCTCCATACAAATTATATTTATTTTGTAAATTTAAAACATCTAACACAATATACTCATTTAAATTCTGTTTCATTACAACAAAACTGTACCATTTTTTTAATTGCTATAAAACTGCTTACTTTAAAAAAAACCGATGCACGTTGAACGGAACATACTTAAAATGACAACATCATGAGTAGAGTTATAATTTTTCTTCTTCTTGAAAATACTTACTAAATAAAAAAATAATAAGTTGAGAAAATTACCTATAATTTACTTTTTGTTAGTAGATATATAATTAAAGTTGACCGAGATATAATTTTTTTGTTATAGGTGATTCCTTCTTTTTTAAGAAAAAAAAACAATTATCGAGCTCGTTTTACTAGGAAATAGTGCGCTATACGAAAAATTGGCATTTAAATACTTAGTTGAAATCTAATTAAATTATTTGTTACTATATTGTTATGTATTACACCCCCTTGAAACTGGAAATTGTTACGCATATGCCTATTAGTGAGTGACTGGAAACTTCTAGAAAGATATAGACTTTTCTAGGGTGTGGTGAGAGAAGATTCTTGATTGATCTGGAGGCAATTTCAGAGTATATAAGGCGCGATTACCGGCGCAGAAGAAGAAGTTTATTAAAGAGAAGTTTATAAAAGTGAAAGGTAGCGAAAAGATGAGGTTAAATATCAAGTAAACAAAGTGTAAAGGTTATTTTGATGTATTGTATAGTCAGTAAATTATTAAATAAAGTGTTAGTGGTTTATCTCTTGTTAAAATGATTTAGAACCCACGGATTCCTACAGGGTGTTTCCTAAGGGGTGGAAATACGTGGTTAAAGTGAAAAACCCTATAAAATATTTGTATACGAAAAATATGCATATTGCTCAATAACGTATTTAGGATAAATCCTAGTAACGTTTCCAATAACTTTTTTTTATAATTTTGAATGGCACAGAAATAAATCCTATAATTGCTTTTTTTGAAATTGACGGACAAGTTCCTAATTCAAGAGAATTTCTTTTCTTTCAATTTTTCATATACTTACATCTACTAACAAAAAATCATATTAAAATAAATTCTGACTACGAAAAGGATAGTTTCTGTGAAAAATTCAACTTAGAGCGCCACTGAAAGAAAATAAAAAGTGACAGTAGAAAGAATTCCAAGTGACAAATAGTTTTGCCTTGTGTTATTAACTAAATATAGAATTATTTACTTTGTTATTATCAAATAAACATTATTAGAGTTTGTTACGAACGACTGGAAAACTTTAGTTTATTTCAAAGTTTCTTTATTTAATGCATATTTTTCAAGTAAAAGAAGAAAAACCATAATTTCCCTCATGATGACCTTATTTTAGGCATGTTTCACCCAACATGCAGCTAGAGTCTTATCGGTTTCTTCAAGGATAAGTATTCTTATATGCATTTTCAAAAAAGAATGGATTATTCTTGTTGTTCCTTATTGTAGCAAAATTTCATACATTTTTACGGCACCAAAGTTAAAAAATAGGAAAACACTGAAAACACTCATTTGAAATACAACAAACAGAAAAATATACCTGCAATCTGTAAAACTTTTACACAATGACGCTAACGATCACTGTCAATAGTGACGTGACATTTTACCTCCTTCTGTCTTTCGAATACATACTTCGGTTCAAATTTTCCATGTCACCTATTTATTTTTGAGTGTTTTGTGTATTTTCCTATTTTTTTTAAATTTCATTAATAAATAATTATGGCCTCACCTTGAATAGTGATTTCATTCAATTGCTTTCCTGCAAATTTATGTGCTTCACCTTTATCGATAGCAAGCAATAGCCTGCTGACTTTTGTTATTTCTGCCACATTTTCGTGAATCCTATAAAAATCTCTATGAACGTTAATATCGTGTCCTAAATGTTTTGCTAACCAATCCATTTCATTATCTTTCAGATCAAAGATTTGACAAACAGTGGCGATATATTTACGTAGCTTAGTACTTGTAATATACTCAGGGTGATCTAAATGAACATTTGCACATACTTTTTTTAAACAGTCATGTCCTCTCAAAAAATGCTGCGATCCTTCAGAGCGAGCAAAAACGTAAATATTTGTTGGCGAAATTCCTGCTTTTTCTCTAGTTCCAATTAATACATCGATGCAACATTTCATATCATCTGTTAAGATAACTGGGACCGTTCTTCCTCGCTTGCCCCGAATTTCCACGATATTTAATCTTCGAACAAGTTCTGATTCCAATGGTGTTAAGGAATTTCTAAATTCTGCTGTACCTTGTTCAGAACAGGAAGGTCTTGATGAATAATTCGTTAGTGTCATTTTGGCCGTCTCTCCCGATCGTCTCTTGTTAAACAAAATGATTCTACTTAAAGTGACTGTGGCTAGATGACTCCACAGATATTTAGTGCAATTATTAGCAACAAGAGACTTTAGTTTTTTCATTTGATCTTCTAAATAAGTTGATAACTTTAATAAATCATCCGTAATGGGTAGAAGTTGAGTAGTGTTCATTTTTTTTCTAACCAGTGTTGTTAATGCTTTAGATGAAATTTTAGTTGCCCATTCTAGGTCCATCAGTTCCGAAAAGGACTGCATTTCTCTATGCCTTTCCATTAATCCTTTTCGAATAGCAGAACCACTTTCAATGGCAACACATTTCCTTAACAGGTGACCAATTTTTAAAGCTAACGAAGGAATATCAAAATTGCTCAATTTCTCTAGACTATTGTATGATTCACGGCAAAGTGATTTAGTAGCAGAAACTATCTGGTCAAAATTTTTCGGATGCAACCATTCGCTTAAAGTGCGATCTCCTTTTAAAGTTTCATTTAGCTGAATTTTTAGTCGGCTCAGTTGCCTCATTGATTGACGAATTAATTCTGCTTGAGACACACCGTGTTTTTCGTAAAGAAAGGAACCGAACTTTAAAATTAAGTCGTCATTTTTACATTCGTTTGATATGGCATCATCTCTGAATGAGTTAGTTATATCACTTCTAAAGATCTCAGATAGTGTTGGCCCCAAAATTTCAAAAATCATTGCAGAACTTTCACTCATTACACCTTTTCGAGCTTCTTCTGAAAACTCTGTATTTCTATCTGTATTTTTCTTAGATTTGCATTGCCTTAAATGATGCCACAAATATTTTTTTGCCATGAAACCAAGGCAGTGGGTACAAGGTCCAAATTCTCCATAATTCATCTTTTTTTGTTCTTGAGGGCGTCGAACCAATATCAACTCTCCATTTTTTGTTGATAAAATATTACAGTTATAATAGAAGTCACCAGCTCTAATTAATTTTTCAAACTCTTCCCTTCTGCGGCTGCTTCCTTTCGGTAAAGCTAAAATTTTTGCAACCTCTGTCTCATTTTTGTGAATTAATTCAAAATGGCGTGCCATATTATTAGTTAATATTTTATTACATACATAGCAGCAGTGTCGTTTATCTCTTAGGCGTTTTCCATCTTTTTTTATCTTCGTTACTGATATTGTAACACCGGTGTTTTCATCCTCCGAAACTTCACCGTTTTCTATGGTAGAATCAATTTCTGTCATTTCTTTGTTTTCTCTACGGATAACTTTGTGAGCATTACTGTCTGAAAATTCTGATAAAGTAGTCAAGTTAGATATATTACTATCTGAAAGTACTGAGTTGACCTTTTTGGGTGTTATGTTATTTTGTCCTTGCAGGTTGCATTTTAACCTTTTATTCACAGTACTCTTTTCATTATCTAGGTCATTTTTATGAAAGTGCTTTTTACTGTTTTCTTTCAAATAACATTCATTGTCGGATTCTTCACTGCTAGTATTACCTCTGCTACTCGATGGAAAATACTCCTCTTCACTAGCATAAAATGGATCTTCGTCTGAATCAGTGCTGTTAAGAATATTGTTTTGGCAATGATTACTAGACAAACTTTCGTTTTGAATCAGTCTTCTTTGATATTTGCCAAATTTTGAACTTCTTGTTACAGGGCCTTTTTTCTCAACTGACGAAGTTATAATCTTGCATTGAACATTATTAAAGTTTTCAGGTGATTTATGCTCAGGACTTGGTGGAGATGGGATATTTTCCATCGGATATTCAAGAAATATTCTGTTATGGTAACGGCAGTCTTTAGGTTGTTTAGATAATTCATTATCTATATGATTATTTTCTACAAAATCCAGTTCTTTAATTCCTAAAAAAGTATAAATAGAAACATTAAATTATAGTGGGTGATTATTTATTGGTTTTCATTTATTAATTTACCATCTTCAGCAGTCTAATTTATTGAATAGATTTATTGATGCATTTTATTTCTATATCCAGGAAGTGGAGTGAAATTATGGTATGTTGATACCAAAATTAAAAAAAAAATTGCCGTTCGAAATTTCGATTTTTTTTTTCATTTCGGTTTACATAAAATTTTGTTTAAAATTTGTCACGAATAAAAGGTATATTTTTATCCAGTTCTGCTAGGATATGCAAGCGACAGATTCCATGTGTTGTAACATAACCGCTAAGATAAGTTAAAACTAAAAAAATGTTACAATGAGCCAGATATGCGTCATAGTTTTTTATTGCAAAACAAGTGTAAAAACGGAAATTTTTCCAGTACTTTCTCAATAATGAAAAAAGTAAAGATTTTAGAGAAAAACAACTTAGACAAAAATTGTTCAGCGGATGATTGTACGTAAGGTTTAAGCATAAGAAAAAAATCGAAAACATTTTTTTACTGCGATATTTAGTGCCAAAGTTAAAGAATGCGAAAAAATAAAAATACGATGAAATATTTTAAAAAATTGTCAGGATTAGTCGAAAATAGAGTATTACATAGCCATTAGTATCCTTAACAACGTGCGCTGCATCCGATCGAAAAATTTCAATATGGCGACTCACTGCAGAATCGTTAATTTGATATTTCGGAACGCTCTCCAGCCTGTCACAGCATACCGATCCTGATGAAAATTATTGCAATCGGTAGGTAATAACAGTATCTTACTGCATGCCATTTTTAGAATTTTTCATAAACGAATTAAATTGTTATTCACGAAAAACCCCAAAAAAAACCCGTAACTAAGGACTGGTGACTGGTACAGAGCTTAACCTACACTGAATTTTTTTCATAGCGAATCGCGCAATTTTTCGTGAGGAAATCGTTGTTTAATGGAGGGCGTGTGCGACCATGCAGTCATTCATAATGTTTAACACGTTATCAATTATATAAAACTTTATCGAAAATAAAAGCTAAGCGTCTGTGGTATAGCGGACAATGAATTTGACTTCCATGCGGAGTTCTCGGGTTCGAATCTCAACGTTGTTTGACTCTTCTTTTATCAATTTATTGGTATATTAGTTATTCCTTGCCCTTTTATCTAATATTAATTATTTCTTACCCTTTAAAATAATAAAAATAACTAATATAGCACTAGTAACCTAATCTAAACTAACCCGGCTGATGTTAATACTTTTTTATTATTTAAAAGGGTAAGAAATAATTAATATGAGATAAAAAGGGAGAGGAATAACTAATATAACAACAAATTGATAAAAAGAAACTCAAACAACGTTGAGATTCGAACCCGGAAACTTCGCAAGGAAGTAAAACCCATTGTCCGCTATACCACAAACGCTTAGCTTTTGTTATCGACAAAGTTTTATATAATTGACGACGTATTAAACGTTATGAATGACTGCGTGGTCGCACAGGCCCTCCATTAAGCAACGATTTCTTGATTGATTGATTTGCCAGCGTAAGGTGGGCATTGCTGCCGATTCCGGTGCATGGAGATTTGTTCCACCACGCAGCCCGATCGCCCGCCGAACGCCCAGTCGTCTATTACATATTCATGCGGCTCCACCCGACCGACCAACGGATCATCCCACCGTGTGCCGGAACAAACCCCCGGTGCTTTTATATACCGCCGGACCGGCTGCATACGCTGGATTGGACATTGGACACGCTTGTTGTCAGGAGCGAGAGCCGCATGACGCATGGGGTGACGAAAAATTGCGCGATTCACTATAAAAATAATTCAGTGTATAACTTAAGCTCTGTACTTGTTATCAGTAAAGTTTCGAATAAATAATTTAATTAGAATGGTTGCTACGCGTTAAAAAGATAAAGTCTCGTATCTCGGCTTCTATTGGTTATATAGTAAATTCACTTAAAAATTAGCCCAGTTTGTAGCACATCTCTAAGTTAAAAATTGACAAAGTTACCGTCCTTAGTTACGGATTTTTTAGGGTTTTTCGTGAATAACAATTTAATTTGTTTATGAAAAATTCTAAAAATGGCATGCTGTAAGATACTGTTATTACCTACCAACTGCAATAATTTTCATCAGGATCGGTGTGCTGTGACATGCTGGGGTCGTTCCGAAATCTCAACTAACGATTTTGCAGTGGGTCGCCATATTCAAATTTTTCGATCGGACGCAGCGCATGTTGTTAATCATACTAATGGCCATCTAATACTGTAATTTCAAATAATACAGACAATTACTTGAAATATTTCACTGTATTATTATTTTTTGGCGTTCTTTAACTTTGGCACTAAATGTCGCAGTAAAAAAGTGTTTTTAATTTTTTTTTAATGCCTAATCCTTACGTAAAATCATCCGCTGAACAACTTTTGTCTTAGTTGTTTTTCTTTAAAATCATTACGTTTTTCATTATTGAGAAAGAACTGAAAAAAGTGCCGTTTTTACACTTATTTTGCAATAAAAAAACTATGACCCGCATCTCGCTCATTGTAAAGGTTTTAATGGCTTAATATATACGTTAAGACCTTTCATTCAAGCCCTAATTCAAAGAGTTCCGTCCAAGTTCCAATTCGACGTTTTTTTTTTCTCTGACAACTGTGCTGTATAAGCTTTTTTGCTATTAAAAATTTGTATTTTTGGATACATTTTAGATGTGCATATCTACTCACTTGAAAGAAGATCATTCCTTTCCTCTGTAGTGGTACCCTTGGAACTTTCATAAGCAGGGATCTGCAACATCTGCCACCTATCTTTGTCCCTTGCATCTGATATAGCTTTTCCCCGACTTACCAGTAAGAGACTTCTTTTACTCATCCTACAAACTACTGTTTTATATAATTTGCTTTATATTAAGTAAATTCTAAACAAAGTAAAATAAAGCATTAGACAAACTCTAGAGTTTTTTAGGATTTGACCACCCTGTATGATATAATTACGGGGGCAAGATTTAATTAAATTTTAACAATTTTTACGTTTACAGCGCATCGTGCTGTAGGTAACTGAAAAGAGGCAATAAATCAAAATTTTTGCCTATTAATAAAAGTTGACCCCCATAAATGGGGATCCCAAAATTGTTTTGCATATAATTTGTCCATTTAATAAAGCGTAAAGTATAATAAAGTAATGTAGTAAAGTGTAAAATGCTTTCTGATAAACAGAATTTTTGACATAGCTTTATAGATACCAAAAAACCAAGTCAAGGACGCGAAATTTCATAATCTTTAGCTTTATTTTATGTGCAAGTTTTTGTAGAATAGTGTATTATAAGGATTAATTATTATATCTCGATATAGGCTAATAGTATATTCTGTAACAAGGTTAGAATGAAATTCGATACGACTGCAAAATTCCGAACGCAAGCGAAAGTGAGCGTGGGGACCACGAATAGATTGAATTTTCATTCTAACCGAGTAACAGACTGTATTTTCTCCATGACCATTATTTAGTAAAACAATATCGGCAAAGTTAGTTGCCCGTGACTTCCCTCGCTGGCCCTTGTCACACACTATTAAAAAAAATTTTTTTTGGAGATTTTTTTTGTAGGGTGGCAACCCTTATCGATACTTAAGAAAAATTGTAATAAGATGCCAGAATAGACCACCTGATCATGCACCTGACTAAGAAGAAAATGTTTTGGTGATTTTTTTCTTTTGTAGCGTGGCTACACTTATCGATACTTAAAAAAAAATTGTAATGAGATGCCAGAATAGACCACCTGATCGTGCACCTAACTAAGAAAAAACATGTTTTGGTGATTTTTTTTATAGGGTGGCTACGCTTATCGATATTTAAACAAAAATCTAATAAGAGTGCCAGAATAGCTCTCCTGATCGTGCATCTGACTAAGAAAGAAGTGGAAAAAAAATTATTTTGGTGATTTTTTTTTGTAGGGTGGCAACCCTTATGTATATTTAAAAAATAAAAAGCGGCGGTACATCCTTGGCACCAACGGATTGTGTGTGTTAAATTTGGTTGAAATCCGTTCAGCCGTTTAGACTAGCCAGGTAGGCTAGTTTAATTTCGGCGACAACAACAACGACAGATAACGCCTTTTTTTGGATTTTTTTTTAACTAGGCAACAAAATAGTAGATTGACTGTCGCGGCTACGCGCGTCTAGGAATTCAGCCAACGAAGTCATAGTAGAGAGCCCAGAGGCTCAAAATGTTCATCCTGTAGAGTGTAGGGCTTTAAAGACTAAAAGCTGACCACCTAGCTATATCGATTGCTTATATATAGGTAAACTTCCAAAAAAAGTTGTCCAAAGATTGCCCTGTACAAAAGGGCGTTATTCACAATTTTCGAGTTATCATATGTTCAAATGTTTCCTCAAACGAAAATAATAATGAAACAATTGAAGAAAATATGTCTTTTGAGGATGAAAGCGGTGAAGACTGAGAATAATATTTATTTATTTTATGTTTATGTTTAAATAGATGTTACTCCAAGCCGTGTTTAATAATAAATATTTATAAAACTACTATTGTAAAATAATAAATAGGCGATAGATCACAGACACGGGATTTGTCGCAGATCTTATACGCAACGTTCGAGCGCGGGGAATAGTGCGGTGCAGGAGGGCGATCGAAGTCGGCAGTTCTAAGCGCCTGGAGATTTTGTAGTTGCGTTGGTTTTTAAATAATAACTCAGTTATTATTACCGACAAAATATTTTTAACAGTACTGTCTTATTCAGAAGGCATCGGTTTTCAATTTGTAAACAGATTTTTTTTAATTTGAGACCTAGTTTCCGAGTAATGTAGTGAGGAATGTAAACACGGCAAAATTAATTTATCTTTAGCGAGCACTGAACGGAGATAGGGACTTTTAAAGTTTGCGTTTCCCATAAGATACAATGCTTTTTTTAAAATAATGATTTTTTTTACAACCAAGCGTCTACAGAGAAAATCATAAAATTTTTACCAAAGAAGGAACTGACCTTTGGCTATCTGACGCACTACATAACTCGAAAATTGTGAATAACGTCCTTTTGTACAGGACAATCTTTAGACAACTTTTTTTTTAAGTTTACTATATATAAGCTATCGCTTTTAGTGTTTAAACCCCTACCAATTCATTTTTTAAGGCACTTCAGGCGCCCGAGCACTCTACCATCAATCTTCTTTGATGCTGATTTGAACATGATATTTTTTCTCCGATTGTTTAAATCAATTTAAAATATTTATATTATAACATCAAATTGTTGCTCTCAAATTCGTTAATAAACGCGGTTGTAGCGAGTTGGTTACTATGGAAACGTGTCAATAATCACACTAATAATAATTATAGTTTGACGAGTTACAAATCAGTACAATATATTTCTTAATAAATGTTACTTGTCAAAAAGTGTCAAATATTTAGTTGCCATGGCGACCAATTACTTTCGTGACACTTTGCTGTTTGATAGCTGTTGGCAAAATTAGATTTTTCTGTCAATCGGAGAAAAACCAATTTGGCTTTTCGCTCTTCTGGTTTATTTAAATTAAAATTTGTCTCAAAACGCCGCATTTACATTTGACACTGACAATTTTGACATCCACGGCAACCTATTTATTTCGTTAAGCATAATAATATGGAATATTCATTCTGCCACTTGTTATAGAATGACAATACATGCATAACACATAAGAAACAAGTGTTTCAAAATAAATATTCTACCTCAAGAGTGAGAATTTCTACTTTCCGGTATTAAAAATGATTTCGGAATAATTATTACATTCTAGGTATAATGGTTGTGGAGAAAAACATAATTCATTAGGTATTGTGTTCTCTTATTAGAGTAAATCGTTAGAGAAGACAATTATTATTATATTAAATTGTACTTACCTATGTAGTTGTAAACAAATAATCACGCGCACTAAACTTATCTGCTGTAATGAAAATAATCGAGCACGTCGGTCACAAGTGTACTAATATAAAATTCGGTAATGTTCTAGTTAGTAGTTATTAGTTTATTTTACGAAGTGTGTATAGTAGAGGGCGCTGGTGGCCAGAGATAGCAAAGAGGTTACAAAAATAGGAAAACTTGACAAATGTATCGGTTGTGCGCCTACTTCGAGCGTGACCTCAAACACACCAATTTTATATTTAAGGTTCAAACGTCATAATATGACGTGGGGAACAAAATAACGTTGAAAAATATTGTGACATCGCGTGTATGAGGTCATAATACTTGGAGAGGTCACTGTACACCCTGAGGCACACACAAGAGGTCACGACTAATAGCAAACAAACACACACATACACACATACACACATACACACATACACACACACAGCATTTTTCAAAAACCACTTTTTTGGATTCCTGGGACCTCAAAACGTAAAGATTTGATGTTATCTCAATTTTCGATTTTGGACCAATTTTAGTAACCTCCCACAATTTTATTGTGGGGAGGTTAAAAACTGATGTGGTGAGAATGTCATCTTCTTACATGAGAAGTGTACGTAGTGGAGGAAAGTCGCACATAGTTGTCAATTACTTCTACTATTACTTACATTATTGAAAAGTGAGGTTGACGAAAGTTGTCCAATTTTTCAAAAAGATGTGATCATATTCCCAATCTCTTAGTTTCTCATTATATTTTTATTATTACTATGATTTTTAATTGTTTTGTCTCAGAGTATCGCACTTGATTTTATGCAGCGTTGAAGAGAACTTACTTTTCATTTTCTGATATCAAACTTATGTTGTTTTTGGTATCTCATAGAAAGGGGACCAATGACAAAATTTTAAATAAATATCTATCTATTTTCATGTTTTCCTTCCACATCTACACAGTGGAGTAAGTATAGTTAGTAATCGTAAAAAAATTTTTGACCGTTGATACCAAATTAGCTTGATGTATAGCCTGGGTCGGTCAGTCTAAGTGAAAAATTCCCACCAAGAGAATTCCTCGAGTACTAGCTATTTTTAAGTTCAAATTCGCGAGGGATACAATATTCATATTTAATCCATCACGCACATTGTTTTAAAAATCTTCAATTTTTGACCAAAATACTGAAACTCTGCAAATGTACTTATTGTGCAAAGGTTATTAAGGGAAAAATAGTAAAAAAAATGACACCCTTTGGAGGTGAAATATAGAGGTTGAAAGTATAAACAACCTTCGATATTTTTGAAACTCAGTTTACGTATTTTTGATAACTAAGTCTCTATGAGAAAAATAAGAAAAAAGTTATCAACCCCTGGGGGTGAGTTATTGGGGTTGAAAATATAAATACTGCATGAATTTTTCATACTTTGCGGACGTGTTGATTGCACTTGGGTATTTATGAGGAAAATATTTTTAAAATACCTTCTCGTCCTGATTTTTCCGGCGTGTACGAGATGGGCTTATGCTTTTCATGATGAATCCACTCTTCCCTGATTCTGAAATATATTTCACAAAAAAATGAGACACTATATATAATATCCCTTCCACTGGTCATTAGTGTACACCAGGTAAGTATATACATTTTCCCCCCTGGTTGGGACTTACTCTTGTGTCGGGAATGAATACCTGCTGTGACGCAGGCACAATCAAAATTGCTCCGAGAACGTGTCGTCTTACTATTTTTGCATATTTCACTAAAATAAGCAGTTTCTAGCAGCTAATTTTTATGAATTTCTTATCCCACAAACATTTCCCACATGCTAAATCGTGAATTACAGTAACATCTCTTGTACATACAAACTATTTTCATACTTTTGTTTTGCTACCTTAACACGTGCGTTTGTATTACAAGCGTGTAGTTAACATTTATTTTCCATAATAAAAAATAAAAATATAGAATTTCAATGCATAGATAATATTTTACACACCTTCAGGAGTAGCCTCCATTTTTCTTAGGCAAAAGCACACCCCGTGATAACAAATATTCACAACATACGCACGTTAAGTATTTACAAAATTTAATGTAAATAAAGATCCATCCGATCTAAAATCAAAACCTCAAGTGGTATTTGGTATGACAATTCTTCGAGTAGTAGCTATTTTTAAGTTCAAATTCGCGAGGGGAACAATATTCACATTTAATCCATTACGGACATTGTTTTAAAAATCTTCAATTTAAAGCGTGACCCCCAACAGCTGGCCAAAAGCAGCTCATTTCGAAGTTCTCAAATATGGACTCGAATTTGGTAATAAATGATAGTTTTTCACGAGACGTTTTAATCCTCTGAATGTTTCAAATTGAGACTAAATATGAGAGGTTGAAGTTGCCATTATGCAGCAATTGAAGGTAGGTCATTGCATACTTTCCACGCGAATCGTTCAGAGGTTATGACTAATAGAAAATAATAATAGAGTTGAACGAGCTACATAATGGTGACCTAGACATTATCTTGATGAGGCCGTATCAAGGTCATGAAGAGACTGATTTGACTTTTTCTGTACAAACCGCTAACAAGGTCGAGTTTGAGTGTCACTGGCGCCGAGGGTGGACGTGCCGTGGGGTGCTCCCAAAGAAAACGCAAAACGAATCGGTTTAAACTCCGTTAAACTCGATAAAATTTAAGTCATTATTAAATCAAAAAAATCTGCGGAAAGTGAAGTGCCATAAGAGATAAAAAGTACGTACCGAATTAATAATTGAAAAGTACTGGTAAAATGTGTGTTAATAGTACCAAAAATAACGTAAACAAGTGAAAGTGCAGTGCCCTAGTTTGGCCGTCGACGGAATCAGTCCAATTTTTATACCTGGGACCCCTGGTAGTGGTAGGTTATTGGTAAAGAAGGTTGAATGCTAAATGCTGTTTTATTGTCAAGTTAGTGATATGTCTTTATAAAGCAATATAGACATATTAGTTATGTTGTGACGTAAGAGTAATAAAACTACAACTAGAACTATTTTTGGAAAGTGGAGTGTGGCAATTTTATAGAACAGAGAGAGAAGCTGTCAACAGATACACACACGGACGAAAGAGATAAATTCTATTAGTAGTATTAGTGAGTAATCCTTATTGGTTGTTAAAACTGATTGAATTTCTTAAAAGTATATATGTATTTAACATGGGGCAGGTCCTACAACGGGAAGGTTACGACTGGCAGCACGTATATATTGGGACAAACTAGTTGAGATTTTACTTCTTATTTTGCTTTACCGTGGCAGATCGGTATATAGGGTGTCTCAAAGGTTCTCTCGGGGCTCTTCTTTCCACTTCCACTGCAAATGGCTATTTACCTATGGGACGGTTAGTAAATGGAAGCTTCTTACAGCAAGCTAATATAGGTCTTGGTAAGCAGGCGAAATGGATGCACTGATGAAGGACATTAAAACGAGAACACAAATTTCTGGGAAACGTGAAACCTTATCTGGACGTAAGCGGGAAGGAGGAGGTGCACACTGCTAGATTCAGAAACAGAAGAAACAGAAAATTCAGAAGAAGAATAAGCAAGGAGGTGATGATAGAGGGAGTCATAAAAGGAGCATCTCACAGACACCTAAACTTCCCACCTGATGATGATAGATGGAAACTTAAGGCAGAAGTCACACTAAAGCGACAGGCAATTAGCAACCAGCAACTGGAAGCACGCAACATGCCATGTACTGTCGGTTCTAAATTAACATCAAAACGACAAACAATTTGCTACAATCAACTAGAAATACGCGAATGCGATCACACACTCCAAAGATGTCTGTCGATAAAGTTTTAATTGCATACTGTATGTTTCGATGGATGCACAGAAGAAGGTAAATCAAAAAGAAATAAAAACGGCGTTATTGTATACGTCCATTTAACGTACGAAGCATAAAATACAGTGTAAATATTGTTGCGTGTTTTTCATCTTTTAGGAAACACCCTGTATGAATCCGTGGGTTCTAAAATAATTTCAACAAGAGATAAACACTTTATTTAATAATTTACTGATTATACAAAACTTCTTAAATAACCTTTACACTTTGTTTACTTTATATTTAACCTCACTTTTTCGCTTTAACTTCACTTTAGTAAACTTCCTCCTCTGCGCTGTTAATCGCGCCTTATATACTCCGAAATTGCCTCTCTAGATCCATCCAGAAACAATCGAGAATCTTTTCACCATACTCTAGAAAAAGTCCATTTCTTCTACAAGTTTCCAGTCACTCAATATTAGGCATAGGCGTATCAATTTCCAAGGGGGTGTAATTCATAACAATATGGTTGCTGGGGAGTTAAATGTAGACAGCGAAAAATTTAAAAGGTTCTATAGAATGAATCGAATTTTTTTTTACTCTTCACTAGTTTCCCCATGAATCATGAAAAAAGATACACATTACCGAGAGGCTGTGAGTGCCGAAGACTGAAATCGTTGCTTCTAAATTCCAGGTTTTTTCAGTAACTTGTCGCTTGGAATATTCAGGTTTTGTATAGTCATACAAACATAGGTATTTCTCCACAATTTGCACAAAAATTATATTTTCTTTCACATCCATTTCAAAATAATCGCAAGAAAACTTCAACTGAACGAGCAACATGTGTCTCTAGCAATTGACACTCGGTGTTGCTAGCGATATAAATCGCATGTTGCCGACAAATATCCTTTCGTGCGATATCGCCATCGTTTCGATGTGAATAGATACAAGAAACAGTGTGTACTTTTCGAAAGCGATATGTGTTGCATATCGCGTGTTGCTGGTTGCTAGATGCCTATCGCTGTGACTTCTACCTAAAAGAAGCATGGAAACTTAAAAGAAGCATCTCACAAACACCTACACTTCCCATCCTATATTCCTACACTATGCATCATGTGCGTGAAATACGTTGAATAGCTATATCATGGTATCATTATCCACAAATTATTGAGTGTTTCGAATAATAGAGCCTTAGTTTGTGTAAGATTTGATGATATTATTTATGTGATGGTGAAAGGTTAATTTGATGTCAAAGATGACTCCAAGGTCTTTAAATAAACTACATCTGGATAGGTTAACATCGTTTAAAACGTAACTAAATTCAGTTGGATTAAGTTTTCTTGTAAAAGTCATGTATTTACATTTGCTAATGTTTAGACTCAACTTATTTTTATCATACCATGCATCGATTCGCTGTCGTCCAAGTTATTATTAATAGTTGAACTCAGTTTGCAGTGATCGGCATACACCAAAATGCTATTTTTAAGTTCATTGTTAACGTCATTTGTAAATATTACGAATAACAAGGGTCCAAGAACAGACTCCTGAGAAACATAAAATGGTGCTGTTATTTTGTTAGACTTAAAACCAGGGTATTGTACAATACGTCTTCTGTCAGAGAGTAAGAATTAAAGAAGTATTTGTTAGGAATCACTTTTTCTACAAATGTGTATTAATTTAGACATTTTAAGTAAACAGGGAGGGAAAACAGTCCTCAGGAAGCAATGATTTTAAATCATTCTTATGACAAAATTGTCATGTCCAGTTGAATTTTTCGGATTATTTATACCGGTAATACTATCAGGAATCATGAAACGCAATTCGTCTGCAATACTCAACATATTATGGTTATTAATTTTCTGTTGATTAGATCTTATAATGGATTTATGTAGATTAATGAGTAACTAATTATTCGCATGACTTGCTACTTCGACAAAAAAATGGTGTTTTAAAAACAACAACATATCTCTCCTCTTGGTCATTTATTTCCAAACGATAATAATGATAATACATCTCGTTTTATTTTATTTTATTACTTAATCTTCCCTTTCGAGGTACAGTGTGATGAATTTCAAGAAATATAGTATGCATCATTTTTATTACTTAGTAACTTTAGAAAATGAACAAATTGGGATTGGAAATCGGATTCTGGTTATTTCGCATTCATTTATTCACATCTGAGGTAGCATGCAACTAGTAAAGTAATAATGATAATAATAATAATATTATTTGAATTTGAATGGTAAATGGGTATCAAGATGTATTCCCAAAAACTTGACGGAGTTATTTTGCTGAATGCTCATTTTATTAACTTTACGAGAACACTTTGGTTGGTTTCATTAGCAGAAAAGAACAATAATTCGGTTTTTGAATTATGTAATGCTAAGCCACTGTTAGAACAAAATGTTATCATAGGCAGACGGCAGTAGATGTATCATCAGCAAACAAAGACAGAAATGAATCAGCAATATGATCAACAATGTCGTTTATAAAAATTATAAAGAGCAATGGTCCAGTACACTCCACTGGGGGACGCCCATGTTGACTAATCTAGTATCAGATTTATAAACAGCACTGCTGCTCCTTATAACAACTTCCTGTGTCTTATCCACCAAATATGATTTCAACAAATTTAAAGCAGTATTTTTTATTCCATATTTATCTAGTTTAGGTAACAGCAAATTCACTGTGTCGAAGGTACGCTTTAAATAAAAAAATATGGAAGCAGTGTTATTTTCTAAACCGAGATTATTTAAAATCATATAATGATAGAACATTACGCTGGGTAGAAAGGCTTTTCGGCTTCGTGGCGCAATGCTAAGGCGTTTGGCTTGCGACCATGGAGTCCCGGGTTCGAATCCTGGCCAGGGTATGGATCTTTAGTGGCGTTTCTAATGTGTTACCGAGATGGTAGCAGTGAGTTAGACCGCTGTTGGGTGGCACAACATGTCTAGTCGCTGTTATCTATCCTGAGCTTGAGTTTTAGCTACGGTAGATGGCAATATCGCAGGGAATGGTTGTTTCTTGTTGTGTTGATGTCTATGTGTACGTGGTTGAGTGGTGGAATAGCATTAGCTAAACTTCGCCAGAACTTTAATACGATGAAGACGATTAAATAAATAAATAAATAAATAAATAAGTAAAGCCAAAGTATCTCCCGGTTAGTACGTTCTCATCTTCTAAATAAACCATCAGTTTCCCATGAAAAGATTATTCATAGATTTTTGGAGAGGCAGATAAAAGAGCTATACCTATATAATTTGATATTAACTTTGTGTCCTCTTTTTTTGCGGATCGGTATAGTCAGAGATTTTTTAATAGAGTTGGAAATATACCTTCTTGAAATGAGAGATTTATTAGGGAAGTGAGGGGGTGAGTGATACAATCAACAACTTTAGCTAATAGTGAGCTAGGAATGCCATCAAAGCCAGCAGAATGTTTAGAGGAAATTGATATTAATTTATGAACTTCTTCATAGGTTATAAGTGATACAGTAAAAGTTGAATCATTAGCAAAAATATTATTTTAAGAATTATTAATCGACATATTTACAGTTAAAGTTTGAATAGAATTAATAAAATAATCATTAAAAGTCTCAGCCGCCACCACCGCCGCCTGAAGATTAGAAATTAAAATTCGGTGTATATACTAGAAGCCAAGGTCTCAGATTTTTTATAAAATTTTTCAACCCCACACCATCTATACTCCATTATTGAAGGGGTTGATAGCATAAAATTGAGATATTCACTTGAAGTTTGGTACACGTATGTATCATAACGACATCGGGAACTAGATTATATTTTGAGACGATTCCGTTGACCGGTTGGGGCTTATTTAGGAGTAAATATGGGAATCTAAGTAAAGCAAACTGGTAAGAGTACAGAAACTTGAAATTCACTGTACGTACTAGAAGCCAAGGTCTCAGATTCTTTATAATATTTTTCAACCCCTCACCACCCCTACTCCATTATTGAAGGGGCTGATAAAATAAAATAGAGATATTCACTTGAAATTTGGTACACGTATGTATTATAATGACATTTGGGACCAGACTATATTTCGAGATGATTCCGTTGAAGGGTTGGGGGTTAAATAGGGGTAAATAGGGGAAACTAAGTAAAGCAAGCCGGTAAGAGTACAGAAACTTCAAATTCGGTGTATGTACTAGAAACCAAGGCCTCAGATTCTTTTATAATGTTTTTCAACCCCCCAATACCCCTACTACATTAGTAAAGGGGTTGATAAAATTAAATTGAGATATTCACTTAAAATTTGGTAGACGTATGTATTATAACGACATCTAGAACTAGATTGTATTTTGAGATGATTCCGTTGAAGGGTTGGGGTTTAAATAGAAGTAAACAGGAGAAAATAAGTGAAGCAAACTGGTAATTTGGGATTTGGTGCATATACTAGAAACCAAGGCCTCAGGTTTCTTTCTAATATTTTTCAAACTCCGCCACCTCCGCTCCATTATTAATGGAATTAATAACGTAAAATTGAGATATTCGCTTGAAAGTTAGTACACGTATGATTGTAATGACATCTGATTGATTCCATTGAAGGGGTGGGAGGTGGTAGTTTGTGAATAGGGGAAACAAGTAGGGTAAACTAGAAACTTCATTTTTAACGTATATGGTAGCAGCCGACTCCTAAAACTTTTCTATGACATCTGCCTCAAATATTATTAAAATTCTATGACCAGTAATTTCCACATACTAGAGTGCAAATCTAATCAAGATGTTTCCTTTAAAGTGCCTTGAATAAAAAATATGGATGTGGAAGTAGTGATTCCTTAGGCAGCGTTTTTTCCCAAGGAAATCGCTATGTCTGGGAGTTCCATAAAGGTGTTATTGGTGTACGTATTCATTTTTAAATCTAAATAATCCCAAAAAGCGCATCCGTTTAAAAAAATTAAAATATCTTATTACGTATTTTGTGTTGTAGAATCAATACATATTGTTTTTTTTTTTTTTAAATGGTGACAGGAGATTTGCAGAAGCTCATAATTACATTTAAGTGGGACGACCAATAGCATTTTCATTTCAGATATATTCAGATTTACTTAAATCAACTAGGTGTATTGATAGCTGTGGTATAGTCTTGTAGTTTTAAGAAAAGTTAACATTTTCTATTCGAAGTCTTTCGACGAAACTGACGCTACTAGCGTCTCAGAAACTAAGAAAAACTAAATATTTGGACGATAATAGCCAATTTTATACCTATGATTGTATATTCCTAACACTAAATTAAGTGATGTTGTGGTGGGGGAATTAGGTGGCTTCCTTGGAAACTCGTCCTTACAAGAACTGTTGAAAATATTAAAAAGAAATCTGAGATCTTAGCTTCTAGCTTAGCTTCTGTATACCTATACACCAAGTTCCAAGTTACTGTACTCTTACCAGCTTGCTTTACTTGTTTTCCCTTATTTACCCCTATTTAACCCTTAACCTTTCACCGGAATTAGCGCAAAATATAATCTAGTTCCAGATCTCGTCATAGTGCATATGTGTACCTTTCACGTCAATATCTTAAACTACTGCTGAGAAAACGTGATCACAAAGAAAGTTACAGACTGACAGACAGAAAAAAAAATTTCTCTCAAATTTAAAATTTCGACGTTTTATGACATTCTAAGCCTATTTCCACAAAAAAGATATTTTTTTTACGTTTACTATACTTCCACTCCACTAATGGATGTAATAAGAATCCGAATTATTAATGATACAACTTAGTGGAAAATGTTAAATTCCTAAGGACATGTACTTTTATTGTTTACAACCATAACTTTCTGGGAAGGTTATTTTTTTGATAAAGGAGCATACGTTTCAAAAATAGATAAGATCTTATAACGATGAGTTTGGAATTCTGAGATAAAATATACTATAAAAAATAGATTTTTTCTTTTGGAAACATTTTTCTTTCTGGCAATTAACTGCCAGACGTTTCTTTCTATATTCAAAATGTTTAAATAAATATTCTCAGTCTGGAAAAAAATGGCGATCACTTGCTACAAGTAATTTTTATTTACAACTTTAACAACTCGCGATGTACTTGATGGGATGTGCACCGCTAGAAGTCGATTATGTGAATCGTTATCATCCATAAAACGTTAAAAAATATCTGAGAGTATAAAAAGTCCTGGTAAAGAAACTAAGAAATCTGCTCTACTTAGGACCCATTTTCAGGGTCTGGAGTAGAGCTGATATATAGTAGTGGCGTGTGTGAGTCGGACGAATGGTAAATATTTTGAGCCGGAATGAAATTACCTTCCTCCCCCGTTTTCGAGGATGCTGAACACGATGGCGGTGTCAGAATTTCTCTTTGGGGTTGCACAACCCCTCAAACAGGCCAAAAACCACCCCCTGGAGGGGTTAAACGCGATTTAATAGGTTTCCCTTCAGAAAATAGTACTTTCCTCCCATTTTTAAGGATGCTGAGCACGGTGGTGGTATTCGTAATTGCGTTCGACTCCTACCAACCCCTCCACCGGCCAATACTCGCCCCCCGAAAGGGGTGAATTTTTTTTTTCGGATTATTAGCGGCAAATATATATTCCCCCCCGTTTTCAAGGATGCTGAGCACGGTGGTGGTGTTTCCCATCGCATTCGACCCCTACCAACCCCTCCACCAGCCAATACTCGCCCCCGAAAGGGGTGAATTTTTTTTCTCGGATTATCAGCGTATATTCCCCCCCGTTTTCAAGGATGCTGAGCACGGTGGTGGTGTTCGTAATCGACTCCGACCCGTACCAACTTCTCCATCAGCCAATACTCGCCCCCGAAAGGGGTACATTTTTTTTTTCGGAATATATATTTCACTCCCTTCCCCGTTTTCGAGGTTGATGTTTACGGGAAGAATAATCTTATTTCTTTTCTTGGTTGTAGTGTCCTTTGTTTCCCGTTCATCTGAAAAAATATCATCAAATACCGCCAGTAGGCCTGTTGAATAATTGTTACATACTTTTATTTTTACATATAAATAATTGTGAACATTTATTACGATGCATGAAATCAAATTGCTACAGTGTATTTTCTTAAATTACAATAATTGATAGGTACCTAAATATAACGTTATACTACTTAAAGCTAAAGTCCGCTTACAATAAAATATATTTTTCGTTTATACCTTATCTCGACTAATTTAACCTACGCCTCTTACAAGTAGAATTACAAGGTTGATACTCTTCGAAATGAACATCGCAATCTTCCAAATCACAGACCTCGTCAGCAGTTTCTGTATCAGATTCACTCATGTGAATTTCCGTTACAAGATTTGTCAATATTTTCCATTGACACCCAC
Organism: Stenurella melanura; assembly: GCA_963583905.1. NCBI lineage: Eukaryota > Metazoa > Arthropoda > Insecta > Coleoptera > Cerambycidae > Stenurella > Stenurella melanura. The sequence continues at coordinate 63,822,970 of OY757310.1, forward strand.
GCCGAAACGTTAACTGAAACCCTTCCAGATCTATCAATGGATGCAATATAATTTTCATTAAACCTAGAGCGTGGTGGCCTATACACCCGAATACCACCATCATTGTGGGATTGAAATATTTTTTCATCAGAAAAAATTACATTTCTCCAAAAATCAGCATCATTTAATAAATGATTGAGAGCCAATATTATACGGCCTTGCTTTTTCTCTTCTGTTAATTGATTTTTTTTGCGGCAGCACAATTTTTAAGATAAGACGTTTTCACTCTTCTTAATGCCGTCCTTACGGAGGCGGAGGCGGGGAAATTTGTGTCAAATTTAGCCTTGGATTATCGAAAGGATGATTTCGTAAATAATTTACTAAAATAGTGTCCTGATCTTCCGAGGTTTTTCTTGGTCTACCTATTCCTACCTTTCTCTCAACAGTTCCTTCATTTTCCCATTTTCATTTAATTTTCAAAA